>OU342733.1:80262853-81462853 GCA_910589765.1 Avena atlantica
CCATCACCGGAAATCCCTTGTACACGGCTTCACCATTTATCCCCAAGCTAATCATGAGGTTCTTGAGTGCCTTGGGAAACTCCGTCTCACATTCTAGGGTCATAGTCATCAGTGGTCCCTTCCTGGCGGAATCGTTGATGGCGGCCATCTACAAATAGAGATGAGAAAGAAGATTAGAAGAGGTTTACGAGATGAAAAGAAACAAAGTGTAAAATTCTTAATGATGTTGAATTTTCCTAGTGGTTTTCTTAATCTAATCCATCTTAGGGTCCCAAACCTACAGGAAACAGAGTGCTCTGATCCCTTTGTAAGATCTCACCCTATAAGGTAGAGATCCCTGTGATTGCAGTGCTAGTCCCTAGATCGAATTGCTAGCACCCACAGTTTAAGATGAAGTACACATATACAAAGGTCATTATTACATTGAAATTCTAGGAGTACAATAGTTCTTACAACTCACTTAGCCCAAGGCTAACTTATAAAGAGTTCTCATTACATAGCATATAAATAAAGTATTCATCTTCATGTGCCACAGGCAAACATTTTGAGTGTAGACTCATAACCCTACTCATCATCAGAGCAACCTGCAACATGATAAGTTACAGCCACAAGGGGTCAATACAGTTGGAATTTTATTGGCAAGTGATAGCATAGTTATATAGTAGAGACTAACAACTACATGTATTTGGCTAAGTGTCGATCATGCTGGCTTTGCACAAGTGAGTTTTATCCTACTAATTTGAAAATACTAAGTTTTTCTTTACAAAACACTAAGGAACCACCAATAGACATTGGTGAACCTCTACCCTTGTTCACCCACAATTTTTAACTTAGAGAAATTGGGATGAGGAGATTCTTGAACCGTTTCAATGTCTTTGATGCTCAAAATTATCCATAACCGGGGACACGACTAAGTACTTAGGTTTACCCTCTCGAGAGGTGGTACACTTTCCCCACAAGACTCGACATGCATCGAGATGAGACTTTTCAGAAGCAATCCCTCAGACCACCATGGACGCGTTCCATCCTATCAACTCTACCACCATCTATCCATATGGCTGAGTTCTTGCAACTTAGTCGGTCAAGGCAGAGCCCATATGCCATGTGGTTGCACTGGAAGCTTCGCAATACAAAACATCTCAAATATCTTTGTTCCTGGGTGGCCATCCACAAGTGTGATACACATGGTAAACCATAGAAATGGGCCCTGTGTAACCACTCAACACAAACCATATAAGTCCCATTCCACCCTGGTGTTTCATTAACATGGTTGTTTTTCTTAGTCCAAAAACACATAGGCATAAATTTTCCATAATATCATAACATGAATTTTCCACCCACTAATTCTAATAGCAAGTCTAAGCATTCTAGCATACAATGTCTCCTAACTTAGGAAAATTATACCAAGATATAATCTATAGGATCTTCCATAGAATAGCAATATATTTGAAAACTATCATGCAAGTTCTACCAAAATAGTACTAATGCAATAGGTAAAATATTAGGACATAAGATGAAATATCACTTGCCTTGGTAGCTAGGGGAATAGGTACAGTCCTCACAATCACACACTTCACAATCGACAAATTCTACACAACAAAAACAAACAACAAAATATAAACAATTCAATATATCACTAAAAAATAACATGCATGCATGTAAATATGCAATGAGGTGCACAACACATTTTTTAAACCAAACTTTATAGTACAGAAGATAAAGTATACAATTTAAAGTCTAAAGATGACAAAAACCACCTAAAAATAATATACAAAATAATTTTTATAGCCAAAATAGCCCTACAAATGTATCTGCATAAAAATCTAATTTTTCAGAAGCAAATGACCAAAGTAAGGCCATATAAATAAAGTTCATTTTTTTCTGAATCCATAGACACCTAATTTGTATTTTTCTGAATTATAGATCAAAAGTTATGAATTTTACAACTTTAATCAATTAAAAAATCAAATCTTGATTTTAAATCAAAAACCCAGACACGCGGCGCAATCTGATTGGCCCGTACCGGTTCGCGCGGATCATGCACGCGCACCATCAGATGTAAGTGAGATCCTGCAGCTCAGATCTGCACGTACCGCTTCGCTCTGGCTTCTAATCTCAACCGCTAGATCTAGATCTAGCGGATCTAATCGCACTGGCCACAGATGGGCGGCGCAAATGGCGAGCACGGCGGCGATGCATCTGGCGACGACGCTCCAGCGAGGCCAAGGGGTGAAGGGGGTGGCTTAGGGGGTTACCCGGGTCACGATGACGAGGTGAATGCAGTGGTGGTCACAGACGAAGGAGGGGCGCACATACACAACAAGGATTGCTCGTCGGAGTTGAGCTTGTCGTTGGGCACTTGAAGTGATTGACAGAAGCGAGGCTCTCGGCATAATAAGGAAAACGGCGAGTGTTAGAAGAAGCACAAGACTATTGCGAACACAACAGCATAAACCAGAGGCCAATGGGGCACAGGGGCTCACCGGAATTTGGTCGACGAGCTCGTCGGAGTTGTGGCAATTTGAGGTGGAATGCGCGAAGCCTGGCGACGCTCAGAGGTTGTGGTGTGGGGGGAAATGGAGCAGAGGTCAAGAGGGTTAAGTAGCAGGGGCGAGGGAGGGAATTATGAATCAATCGGAATTAAACGAATTGAAGCTAGGGAGAAAGGGAAGCGGTGGAGCGGGTCGTCGCGGCATTGATTGAGGACGAAGGGGTGACGTGGAGGTGGGGTCCATGTTGGGAATATGCCCTAGAGGCAATCATGTATGATGATATTTCCCATTGTATTCATAAAGATATTAAGTTGTCCTTGTATGAGCATCTGATGTATATCATTGAATATGTGATTCGGTTGTGGAACTATGCATTCATGTTGTTCATACTAAATGTCCTTGGTCATTGAGGTTGTACTGGACGCACAACTTAGACCAATGTGAAAGTCGACTTGATGACTCGGTTCCACTTGTCATGGGCATGGTGATGCCATTCCGACTTACACAGATTCAGCTAAAGAGTTTAGCAAGTCGGATTGACCCATATTGAGGTACAACGAACAAGTAGTCATTTGTATATACCAATCAATGTAATCCTTATACCTGAGGTTGTTGCATAGTCCGAGTTGAGGATCACCGACTTAGGTTCTGTCAAACGTTGATCCGTAACTCAGCAGTTATAAAGGTAGAGTTCGGGTCGACTGAGAATCAAGCTGCGTGATGTGAATAACCAAGATAGGATTTTGCCCCTCCACTCGAAGAGATATTCTCTAGGCCCTCTCAGAAGATATGATTCGGAAAGCATGGTCATGCACGACTCGGTTAAGCGGTCGACTAAGAGTTAGTCGGATGAATCACTTATCTCGGATCGAAAAGAGAGTCGGACTATTTAAGGGATGACGAATATTCGCCTATAGTCTGACAAGGTATATTGTGAGGCAAAAGGGACTCGGACGTAAGTCGCACTGGAAAGGCAAGTCGTCATGACTCATTGGTACTTGGGAGTCGACATGTTCTGCTAGGAGCCGCTGCCGACTGATCGATTGAGAGTCAGACTCCAATCGTGTCCGAGTAGCCATGTGCCTGCCGGGTCACACACTTAAGAGCGGGAGCGAGTTCGAATTGGATCTGAATCGGAAATCTGGTCGGGTTGGACCCGAGCCGGATTAGGACTGAGTCAGTGAGTCGGACTCGTGGTGACTAGTGTTATATGGGCTTTAGTGGATGGACCACGAGAGTGGAGCCCATGTTCACTCCCTATATATAGTGGAGCACCGTAACCCAGAAGGGTTAATCGGTTCGGTTCCATGTGTTGGAAACCCTAGCTCTACAACAGTCCCGCCGTCGATACGAACCTAGCAGTTCGCCGCCGGTGCTCCTCCTTGTACGTGTGGATACCAACAAAGGTGTTGTACGATCAGCACCAGGACGATCGGATCGCAAAGGACTGCACTGCATCGACTGACGCACTTCATCAGTAATCCGTAGCTACGCGTCTAGTGGTAAACCTCGTGGCCTTCTACCTTAGCTAGATCTTGGAATCACCACGTTAGAGGAAAAAAGTTTTGTTTTATCTCTACGTGGCCCAACAGTCCACTGTCAGCGAGGGGGTGCGGTGCAACGCAGTGAGAAACAGAGGGGAGAAGGGAAAACCTGGGTGGGCTGCTGGGATGCTTACTGGGCCGCGTAGTTTAGCTGGTTGGCTTATTTTTTTCCTCTTAGTCTTTTTCTTTTTCTGTTTTGATTTTCTAAATAAGATTTGAACTATCAAAACAAATCTAAATCAAACCAAATTTTCACCAAAATTTTGTGGGTTGATTCTAGTGTTTAAAAGTGTTCTAAACACAACAAACCACGCCAAAACATTTTGGGGTACTAAAATAAAATAGAAACAAAAGCTCTACCCTTTCATATAAAAGGGGTTTAAAAAAATTAGGGTTTTGCTAGTGTTTCTAAGTTGATTCTTTTTTGCAATACACACATGCCATGATGGTATGAATGCAATTATGAAGTTTTTGATTTGATGAAAATTGGGATGTTACAAATCTAACCCCCTTAAGATGAATCTTGCCCTCGAGATTCAGATTGGCTAGAAAATAGGTGACGGTGATCTTTCCGAAGCTCATCTTATCTTTCCCAAGTTGCTTCTTCCTCGGTATGATGATTCCACTATACTTTGTAGAACTTGATGGTCTTAGTACGAGTGACTCTTTCTGTTATCTCGAGAATCTGTTGGGAATATGCCCAAGAGGCAATCATGGATGATGATATTTCCCATTGTATTCATAAAGTTATTAAGTTGTCCTTATATAAACATCTGATGTGTATCATTGAATATGTGATTCGGTTGTGGAACTATACATTCATGTTGTTTGTACTAAATGTCCTTGGTCATCGAGGTTGTGCTGGACACACAACTTAGACCAATGTGAAAGTCGTCTTGATGACTCGGTTCCACTTGTCATGGGCATGGAGATGCTATTCCGACTTACACAGATTCGGCTAAAGAGTTTAGCGAGTCGGATTGACCCATATTGAGGTATAACGAACAAGTTGTCATTTTTATATCTCAATCAATGTAATTCTTAGGCCTGAGGTTGTTGCATAGTACGAGTTGAGGATCACCGACTTAGGTTCTGTCAAACGCTGATCGATAACTAGGCCGTTATAAAGGAAGAGTTCGGGTCGACTGAGAATCAAGCTTCGTGATGTGAATAACCAAGACAAGATTTTGCCCCTCCACTTGGAGAGATATTCTCTAGGCCCTCTCGGATGATATGATTTGGAAAGCATTGCCATGCACGACTCGATTAAGTGTTAACCGAGGAGATCGACTAAGAATTAGTCATATGAATCACTTATCTCGGATCGAGAAGAGAGTCAGACTATTTAAGGGATGCCAGATATTCGCCTATAGTCTGACAAGGTATATCATGAGGTAAAAGGGAATCAGACGCAAGTCGGATTGGAAAGGAAAGTCGTCATGACTCTTTGGTACTTAGGAGTCGGCATGTTCTGCTAGGAGCTGCTACCGACTGATCGATTGAGAGTCGGACTCTAATCATGTCCAAGTAGCCATGAGCCTACGGGGTCACACGCTTAAGAGTGGGAACAAGTTTGGATTGTATCTGAACCGGAAATCTGGTTGGGTTGGACCCGAGCCAGATTTGGACTGAGTTAGTGAGTCAGACTCACGGCGACTGATATTATATGGTCTTTAGTGAATGGGCCACGAGAGTGGAGCCCACGTTCACTCCCTGTATATAGTGGAGTACAATAACCCAGAAGGGTTAATTGTTGATCGGTTAGGTCATTCTATGAGTTGGAAACCCTAGCTCCATAGCAGTCCTGCTGACGTACCGAACCTAGCAGTTCGTCACCGATGCTCCTCCTTGTACGTGTGGATACCAGCAGAGGTGTTGTACGATCAGCACCAGGACAATCAGATCGTAAGGATTGCACTGCATTCAACTAACGCGCTTCATCATTAATCCACAACTGCGCGTCTAGTGGTAAACCTCGTGGGATTATACCTCAGCTGGATCTTGGGATCACCACGTTAGAGGAAAAAGTCTTGTTTTATCTCTATGTGGCCCAATAGTGGTATCAGAGCGATAGCTTCTGGTTTTAGGCTCGAGATCTCGCATATGTGATATGCGGTTGGCTGTAGATGAGATCTATGTGCTATTTTGGTGGTCGATCTATGAGATAGATTGGTTTTGTATGATGTTGATTGGATCAACTGTACTCGGGGAATGGTAGATATGATTTCTGTGATCATGCTGCTGAGGTCGTGGAACGACATACCCCTACTGGTCGGTTTTCGCCATCGGGGTAGACTCTGACACATAAATCCAAAAGCAGTGATCGAAGATCAAAAGAGTTTGATCGAGTCAGAACGATGGTCGGAATCCATGTCCGGATCGTAGATGAGATCTATGTTTTCGGAAAAATCATCGGGCGCTGCCTGCACCCGCGAGGGGCGCTGCCCCTTCGATCCCTGCCCGCTATCCGTCTAGAGGGACCATTGGCTTCGCCCTGTCGTAGCGCCTTAGATGTTGTTGCGAGTTTCACAATGCCGGTAGATAGCGTATCTATGCATAACTTGATTTTGCAGGAAGTTGTGAATGGTATGGTTCATGTGCATGTGATGTATGTGTGTAATCCATACGTGATCTGCGAATCATGTTTTTGTCAGCCGGCTGGAGCCTAGGTGCTGTCATTTTATTGTATAACGACCTGCGTGTTAGATTCTCCATGTAATTTTCTAGGTTTATCTGTATGGAGAACCCGGATGGCATGCAAGGTGATGTACATGTCGACGACATGGAGTAAGACGACAAGTGACAAGAGTTGGCACGAGTTGAATTACAGGCTTTGTGGAGATGGAGATCGCCATGAAGAGAGCCATACCATTTCACATTATAATTGCTTTATTTTGTGTTATTGATATGTCTCTGTTTTACCTCTATTAGATAGTCGGTAAAATTTAATCCCTAAAAGAGGGTCTAGTCGGTTTTCCCACCAGTGTTTGCACCATCACAAGTCGGACATTTTGAAGGGTTCGCAGCATAGAAAACAAATTTTTTCCTAAGATGGGAACTAAGTACCAAGATCTATCTACTAGATAGAAACAAAGGGCGGATGTATATCCATAGAGAACATACCCTTGAAGACCGACAAATCTTAACAAGTTGAACTCGTGGTTGATGTAGACGGTCTCTTGCCGATCTCAAGATCGAGAGGAAGTCCTAGCGCCGCAAAGCAGCAACGCATCCGTGCTCGCACACAAGTACAAGACACCGATCAACCTCCGCGTCCTCGCTCCAGCGATGCAGCGGAAGCATAACCCTTTCTTGCCGAATAGCCACCGGGAACATGTATCTCGCTAGTCCGAGACCATGGGGGGAAAATTCTAGAGGTGGAGAGAGATCCTTCACGAGGAGGTGTGGGTGAGAGAGAGGGAGCGGGGTTCCTTTTATAGGAGAGGGGGGACCCCAAGGGGTTGGCCGGCGCATGGGGGATGCCCCCTTGCCCTCCCCTCATTCATGTGGGTGGACACTCCACTCACAAAATTCCTTTAAATTCCCTCCACTCAAAATCCCACTCAAAATTTCTATTAAATTTCCACCAAATTTAATGCAAACTCTCATCAAAATAAAACTCTTTTTATTTATTCAGAATTTTGTCAATTACTTTAATGACAAACATTCACATATAACCCCTTGATAGAATTCCATTTCACATGCAAAAACACTTTCTGCAATTTCACCCGAAAACCTGTTTCGGTATCTAGTGGAATAAATTCCTGTGCTTGTTATTCTTCCCGGCATGAAACTTTTGCTCCAATTGGATGTCAGTGTCCCTTAAGTGTGTCACCCTATGGTACGCGAATAATGCGAACATGATCGAGACCCTTCTCCGATCAATAATCAGAAGCGGGACCTAGATATCCATACTGACTCTCACACATTCAACGATGACTTTCCTGTGATCTTTGGAACCTTTTACGCTAGTATCTTAATCCCTTTGTTTCACGATAGATTACATGTTCGAGATTCGATCATCGGTATCTACATACCTAGTTTGATCTCATTAACGACATGCACTCTTTTCTCGTTCCCGTGATATAACATTCTAGTGATCAAATCACTTGCTTGCAAGCTAACCAATGTGATATCACCGAGAGGGCCCAGAGTATATCTATCCGTCATTGGGATGAACAAATTCCACTCATGATCCATGAGCCTCAACATAACACTTTAGTAGTTTTGAAGCCATCTTTATAATCACCCAATTACGGTGTGACGTTTGATGTCATCAAGAAACTCATCCGTGTTAGTGATTGACATGATCTCATGGTCTAAGGATTAGGATCACTTCGTAAGTTGTTTATAGCAATATAAACTCAATGAATTTGATCGTAATGCTATACTTCGGATGAATGTTCATCACATCATTACACTAATGTTGTGATCTCGTTATTAACAACATCCAATGTCTATGATCAGGAAACTGTGATCGTCTTGTTAATCAACGAGCTAGTTTATGAGAGAGGCATAACTAGGAACTTTCTGTTTGTTTATTAAACACACATGTATTAACCTTTCCGTATTAATACAATTATAGCATGCAAAATAAACATCTATCATATACTTGGAATACACATAATAAACACTTTATTATTGCCTCTCAGGGTATATTCCCTTCACATTTTTGGTAGTGGGCTCATAAAATTGAGGTGCTGCCAATTCTTTCCGAGTAGTTGGGTTCGAGTTGGACTCTTATAGCGGAAACACTCGGTAAGCTAGACCGGTCTATCGCAATGGTTGTGGGGCTCGGGGAAAAGTTGGATGGGAGCCGGGGCATGTGATGCCACCCGTCCAACAAGAGTTGTATGAGATGCGATTGACAAGGAGTTGTCTACCTAGATCACTTGGCGGCTAGCGGTGATGCTAAATCTCACTAGCCGACTTGCTTATTTAGGATCCTGAATCACTAAGTAACCATCGGAGGGGTGTTGGTTCTAGTGGGAGCATAAAATACTATTTTTTTAATATGCTTGATCTTTTATGAATACATGTCTTAAGTATTTTGCATATTTTCTGTTGTAGATCATGGCACCAAGTAGCAGTCACTCTCAGATATCCGGTTTTTCCTTGAGAACCATTCTTGAGAAAGATAAACTAAACAACACTAATTTTACCAATTGGTATCAAAATCTGAGAATTGATCTCAAACAAGAAAACAAGGACCATGTCCTAGACAACCTACTTCCGGATGAGCCGAATGAGAATGTGACTGTCGCTTCCACCAATGCCTACCGTCGGGCTAAGGATGAGTCCATGGATATTAGCTGTCTTATGCTTTCTCACGTGGAACCGCCACTTGCACTAGAGACAATAATCTATTTACATAGTGATGTATCTAACACCCATGGAGTTCTGGTGTAGATCATGTTTTGCTCTAGGGAGATTTTTAGTCAACGGATCAGCTACATTGAGATCTGCATGTACTTTACAAATCTTTATATCTCCATCCTTGACATGCTCGCGAATGGAGTAAAACCGGCGCTTAATATGCTTGGAATGCTTGTGAGAACTTGGTTCTTTGGAATTGGCAATGGCACCATTTTTGTCACAATAGATCACCATTGGGTCCAACGCATTTGCAACCACACCTAGTTCGGATATGAACTCATTCATCAAAACTGCTTCGTGAGCAGCTTCCGAAGCAGCAACATATTCGGCCTCCGTTGTTGATCCCGCCACCACAGGTTGTTTGGAGCTCCTCCAACTAACCGCTCTGCCATTCATGAGAAATACGTATCCGGATTGAGACTTAGAGTCATCCGGATCGGTGTCAAAGCTAGCGTCGACATAACACTTAGAGACGAGCTCTTCTTCACCTCCGTATACAAGAAACATATCCTTAGTTCTTCACAAGTACTTAAGGATATTCTTGACCGCTTTCGAGTGTTCCGAACCTGGATCCGATTGGTACCTACTAGTCAAACTAATAGCATGTGCCACATCCGGTCTTATACATAGCATGGCATACATTATAGAGCCTATGGCTGAAGCATAGGGGACTTTGTCCATTATCTCTCTTTCTTTCGCCGAGCCGGACTTTGAGTCTTACTCAATGTCGTGCCTTGTGTCATAGGTAAGAACCCCTTCTTACTTTCGTACATTTTAAACTTCTTTAAAATCTTATCAAGGTATGTACTTTGCGATAGTCCTGTTAGGCGCCTAGATCTATCTCTATAGATCTTTATGCCTAATATGTATGACGCTTCACCTAGGTCCTTCATTGAAAATTTGCTATTTACATAACTTTTAACACTGTTTAAAAGATCTATATCATTTCCAATCAATAATATATCATCCACATATAGTATCAGAAATGCCACATTGCTCCCACTCACTTTCTTGTAAATACAAGCTTCTCCATAAGTTTGGACAAATCCAAACTCTTTGATCACCTCATCAAAGCGAAGATTCCAACTTCGTGATGCTTGCTTCAATCCATAGATGGATCGCTGAAGCTTGCACACCTTCTTAGCATCCTTAGGATCGACAAAACCCTTTGGTTGTATACTATACAACTCTTCTTCAATATTACCATTGAGAAACGCGGTTTTTACATCCATCTGCCATATCTCATAATCGAAATATGCAGCAATTGCTAACATAATCCTAACTGAATTTAGCATCGCTACGGGAGAGAATGTCTCATCGTAGTTAAATCCTTGAATTTGTCGAAACCCCTTTGCGACAAGTCGAGCTTTATAGACGGTCACATTACCATCAGCATCAGTTTTCCTTTTGAAAATCCATTTATTCTCCATGGCCTTTCGGTCGTGAGGTAAGTCCACCAAGTTCCAAACTTGATTTTCATACAGGGATTCCATCTCGGATTTCATGGCTTCTAACCATTTGTTGGAATCCGGGCTCATCATCGCTTCTTCATACGTCGCAGGGTCATCATTTTCATCAACCATGAAATTCATGACAGGATTTCCGTGTAGCTCGGGAGC
The DNA here is from genome assembly GCA_910589765.1 of Avena atlantica. NCBI lineage: Eukaryota > Viridiplantae > Streptophyta > Magnoliopsida > Poales > Poaceae > Avena > Avena atlantica. The sequence goes on from OU342733.1 coordinate 80,273,885, forward strand.
TGCACGCTTCCTGCTAGACCTGCGAGGTTCGGTAGTACTCTCTTTCGGAGTTTCATGATCATTATAATTAGTTCCCTCTTCAACTGGTGAAGCCAACTCCGAAATGACTTCCGGCACTGTGCTACTAGCCATACTTTGAAGAGAAGGTTCAATAACCTCTTCGAGTTCTACCTTCCGACTACTCACACCTTTTGTGAGAAACTCTTTCTCTAGAAAGGATCCATTCTTGGCAACAAAAACCTTGCCCTCGGATCTTTGATAGAAGGAATACCCAATAGTTTCCTTAGGGTATCCTATGAAGACGCATTTTTCCGCTTTGGGTTCGAGTTTATCCGGTTGAAGTTTCTTCACATAAACATCGCATCCCCAAACTTTAAGAAATGATAGCTTAGGTTTGTTTCCAAACCATAATTCATATGGTGTCTTTTCAACGGATTTAGATGGTGCCCGATTTAAAGTGAATGCAGCAGTTTCTAGTGCATAACCCCAAATGACAACGACAATTCCGTCAGAGACATCATAGATCGAACCATATCCAATAAAGTACAATTACGACATTCCGACACACCCTTTCGCTGTGGTGTTCCGGAAGGTGTGAGTTGTGAAACAATTCCACACTCTTTCATGTGAGTGCTAAACTCGTAACCTAGATACTCACCTCCACGGTCAGACCGTAGAAATTTGATCTTTCTATTACGATGATTTTCCACTTCATTCTGAAATTCCTTGAACTTTTCAAAGGTTTCAGACTTGTGTTTCATCAAGTAGATATAACCATATCTACTCAAATCATCCGTAAAAGTAACAAAATAACGATATCCACCTCGTGCCGACACACTCATTGGACCACATACATCAAAATGTATAATTTCCAATAAATCTGTCGCCCGTTCCATTGAACTAGAAAACGGCATTCTAGTCATCTTGCCCATAAGGCATGGCTCACATGTATCAAATGATTCAAAATCAAGTGATTCCAAAAGTCCATCCGAATGGAGCTTCTTCATGCGTTTAACGCCAATATGACCTAGACGGCAGTACGACATATATGCGGATATATCATCATTAAGTTTAATCCTTTTAGCATCAACATTATGAATATGTGTAACATTATTATCGATATCCAATAGAAATAAACCATTCACTGTAGGGGTTCGTAGCATGGAAAACAAAAAATTTCTACCGCATGCAAACAAACAAGCCAAGTCTATCTACTAGATTGTAGCAACAAGTCGATAGAGGAACTCACCCTTGAAGATTCCAAAGCGGTTAACGAGAGCAGATTCTCGTGGGTGATGTAGTCGTACTCTTGCCGATCTCAAGATCGCGTAGACGATCCTTCTGGCGCTGTGTTCCGGCAGCTTCCGCAGTCGGTCACACGTTCGGTACTCGATGAAGACCTTCCTCTCCCTTGTTCTAGCATGCATCAGAGGTTGTAGCACTCTCCTCGTGATTCCGGTAGCACGACGGCGTGGTACCGGAAGTAGAGGGGAGATCTCGCAGGGCTTCGCCTTAAGCCGGAGCGAGTATGGTGGACTATGAGAGAGGCCTTGGCGATCTAGGGTTTATAGGGCACCAAGGGAGGAATCTTGGCCGGCGGCTAGGGCTTGGGGAGAGCCCTAACTCGGCGGCTAGGATAAACCCTAGGGGCGGCGACGACTTGCAGGAGGCCGGCGGCTAGGGTTAGGGTTTGGGTGGTGTTGGGTGTAGGGAAGAGGGGCACCCCTGCCCCTTCTTTTATAGGTGGGAGGGAGCCGGTTGGGAGGAGGGAGTCCTCCCCCAACTCGGCCTCCTTGGCCGGCAGGTGGAGGGAGGAAGACTTCCTCCCCAAGTAGGTTTCCTACTCTCCTTCCACCAAGCAAACTTGCCGTTTGACTTTTCAAACTAGGATTTGATTTCTTACTTTATTTTGCCCAGCCATGATACCTAGTACATGATGCAACCATTCCACATTGTCATGACACATTCATGTACCCTTCCCCTCCGGAGTGCTGGACCTTCCGGAACCTTCTAGAACATTCCCGATGAAAACACCGGAATCATTCCCCAACTCCAAAACAGGACTTTCCTTATATGAATCTTATTCTTCGGACCATTCCGGATCTCCTCGTGATATCCCGGATCCCATCCGAGACTCCGAACAACATTCAGTCTCTTACTCATCATTCCATAACTACTCAACAACATCGAATCCTTAAGTGTGTCTCCCTACGGTTCGTGAATTATGCGGACATGATCGAGACACTTCTCCGATCAATAACCAATAGAGGAATCTGGAAATTCATATGGCTCCCACATATTTCTACGATTACTTTGCATTCGAATAAACCACTTACATACGATAACAATTTCCCTTTGTCTCACGATAGTTTACTTATCCGAGGTTTTGATCGTCGGTATCTCTGCATACCTATTTCAACCTTGTTACTGATAATTACTCTTTTCTCGTTCCTATGGTATGTGATCCCTTGTGAGCCAGTCACATGCTTGGAAGCTAATTGGATGACATTCCACCGAGAGGGCCCAGAGTATATCTATCCGTCATATGGATGGACAAATCCCACTCTTGATCCATGTGTCTCAACCCATACTTTCCGAACACTCAATGCCACCTTTATAGCCACCCAGTTACGGTGTGGTGTTTGATGTCATCAAAGCATCCTTCCGGTGATGGTGATAAGCATGATCTCATGGTCGAAGGAATTAGGTTACTATGTATTAGAAAGCTTATAGCAATTGAACTATTAAAATGACTTGATCTTTATGCTACGCTTATCTATAGGAGTATGTCCACCATACCATTCTTCTAATGATATGATCTTGTTATTAACAGCATCTCAAATGTTCATGATCAAGAAACCATGATCATCTATTAATCAACAAGCTAGTATTATCAAGAGGATTTACTAGGGACTCTAATTTAGTTTACAAATCACACAAGTATTAATGTTTCTGGTTAATACTATTATAGCATGAATGTAAACATTTATCATAAACACAAAGATATAATAATAACTACGTTTATTATTGCCTCTAGGGCATATCTCCAACAGTCTCGTACTTTCACTAGAGTCAACTAATCTAGATTACATGGTAATATACCGAACACCCATGGCAGTTTGGTGTTGGTCATGTTTTGCCTTCGGGAGAGGTTTAGTCAACGGATCCGCCACATTCAGATCTGTGTGTACTTTGCAAATCTTTATGTCACCATCTTGGACATGTTCTCGAATAGCATGAAAATGTAGCTTGATGTGCTTCAGCTTCTTGTGTGACCTTGGTTCTTGCGCATTGGCTATGGCGCCCATGTTATCACAATATATAGAAATTGGGTCCAGCACACTTGGAACCACACCGAGATCTGTAATGAATTCCTTCATCCATATCGCTTCTTGTGAAGCCTCCGAAGCAGCTATGTATTCCGATTCAGTTGAAGATCTCGCCACAACGCTTTGCTTTGCACTCCTCCAGCTAACTGCTGCACCATTCAAAGTAAATACATATCCAGATTGAGATTTTGAATCATCCGGATCGGTGTTCCAACTAGCATTGGTGTAACCATTAACAACGATCTGTTCATCACCTCCATAAGAAAGAACCATATCCTTAGTTCTTCTCAAGTACTTAAGGATGTTTTTGACCGCTGTCCAATGATCCACTCCTGGATCACTTTGATATCTGCTAGTCAAACTAACAGCATATGCAATGTCGGGTCTAGTACATAGAATGGCATACATTAGAGATCCTATGGCTGAGGCATAGGGAGTTTTACTCATCCTTTCTCTATCTTCTGCCGTTGCTGGACTTTGAGTTTTACTCAAGGTCGTATTGGGCAACGTGGGCAAGAACCCTTTCTTGCTATCTTCCATTCCAAACCTCTTTAGAATTTTGTCCAAATATGTACTTTGTGACAATGATATTAGGTGTCTCGATCTATCTCTATAAATCTTTATGCCTAATATGTAAGCTGCTTCGCCAAGATCTTTCATTGAAAAACTATTATTCAAATATTCTTTGACACTATTAAGAAGGTCTACATCATTCCCAATCAACAATATGTCATCTACATATAGTATTAAGAATGCTACAGAGCTCCCACTCACTTTCTTGTAAATACAAGCTTCTCCATAAGTTTGTATAAAACCAAAACTTTTGATTACGTTATCAAAACGTTGATTCCAACTTTGGGATGCTTGCTTCAACCCATATATGGACCGTTGAAGTTTGCATACCTTGTTAGCATCTTTAGGATCGACAAAACCTTTGGGTTGCATCATATACAACTCTTCATCAATGTCCCCATTGAGGAACGCCGTTTTGACATCCATCTGCCATATCTCATAATCGTAATATGCAGCGATTGCTAACATAATCCTCACAGACTTTAGCTTCGCTACCGTTGAGAAAGTCTCATCGTAGTCAACTCCTTGAATTTGTTGAAACCCCTTTGCGACAAGTCGAGCTTTATAGACAGTAACATTACCATCAGCATCTGTTTTCTTCTTGAAAATCCATTTGTTCTTGACAGCCTTCCGGCCATCCGGGAACTCCACCAAAGTCCATACTTGGTTTTCGTACATGGATCCAATTTAGGATTTCATGGCTTCTTGCCATTTATTGGAATCTGGGCTCATCATCGCTTCCTCATATGTCGCAGGGTCATCGGTGTTGTCCACCAACATGACACTCATAATGGGATGATACCAATCAGGAGTGGTACGAGTTCTCGTTGACCTGCGAGGTTCTGTAGAAACTTCAACCGAAGTTTCATGATCATCATCATTAGCTTTCTCCTTATTGGTGTAGGCGCCACTGGAACTACTTCCGGTGTTGCGCTACTCGCAAGTTCGAGAGAAGGTTCAACAACCTCGTCGAGTTATACTTTCCTTCCAATCACTTCTTTCGAGAGAAATTCCTTCTCTAGAAAGGATCCATTCTTGGCAACGAAGATTTTTCCCTTGGATATATGATAGAAGGTATACCCAATAGTTTCCTTCGGGTATCCTATGAAGACACATTTTTCCGCTTTGGGTTCAAGCTTGTCCGGTTGTAACTTCTTTACATAGGCTTCACAACCCCAAACTTTAAGTAACGACAATCTAGGTTTCTTCCCAAACCATAATTCATACGGTGTCGTTTCAACGGATTTAGATGGTGCCCTATTTAAAGTGAATGCGGCTGTTTCTAATGCATAACCCCAAAACGATAGCGGTAAATCTGTAAGTGACATCATAGAACGAACCATATCTAAGAGAGTTCGATTACGACGTTCGGACACACCATTACCCTGTGGTGTTCCCGGCAGTGTCAATTGTGGAAGTATTCCGCATTTATTTAAATGCTCGCCAAACTCGTAACTTAGATATTCACCTCCACGATCATAACGTAGAAATTTAATCTTCTTGTTATGTTGATTCTCCACCTCACTTTGAAATTCCTTAAACTTCTCGAAAGTTTCGGACTTATGTTTCATGAAATAGATATACCCATATCTACTCAAGTCATCCGTGAAGGTAAGAACATAACGATAACCACCGCGCGATGCTACACTCATTAGACCACACACATCGGTATGTATGATTTCCAATAAGTCCGTAGCTCGCTCCATCATACCAGAAAATGGAGTCTTAGTCATTTTACCCATCAGACATGCTTCACATCTTTCAAGTGATTCGAAATCAAGTGATTCAAGAATTCGATCGGAATGGAGTTTCTTCATACTCTTCACTCCAATGTGACCAAGACGACAGTGCCACATATAGGTCGAGTTATCGCTCAATTTTAAACGTTTAGCTTCAATGTTATTAATATGTGTATTTACACTATCGAGATTCAATAATAATAGACCATCTATCAAAGGTGCATGTGCATAAAACATATTACTCATATAAATTGAACAACCATTATTCTCGGACTTAAACAAGTAACCGTCTCGCAATAAATAAGATCCCGATATAATGTTCATGCTCAACACAGGCACCAAATAACAATTATTTAAGTATAAAACTAATCCCGATGGTAGATGAAGAGGTAGCGTTCCGACCGCGATCACATCAACCTTTGATCCATTTCCAACGCGCATCGTCACCTCGTTTTTCGCTAGCTTCCGTTTATTCTGCAACACCTGTTTCGAGTTACAAATATGAGCAACCGAACCAGTATCAAATACCGAGGCACTAATACGAGTACTAGTGAGATACACATCAATAACATGTATATCAGATATACCTTTCTTCTTGATGTTGTCGTTCTTCAAATCCGCCAAGTACTTTGGGCAATTCCGCTTCCAGTGACCCTCTCCCTTGCAGTAAAAGCACTCAGTATCAGGCTTAGGTCCAGCCTTGGTCTTCTTCGCTGGTGCGACAACTTTCTTACCACCCTTCTTGAAGTTTCCCTTTTGCTTAGACTTGCCTTTCTTGAATTTGGTGGTCTTATTGACCAACAACACTTGATGCTCTTTCTTGATCTCCACTTCTGCAGATTTCAACATGGAGAAGAGTTATGGCAACGTCTTGTTCATGTTTTGAATATTGTAGTTCATCACAAAGTTCTTGTAACTTGGTGGTAGTGATTGGAGGACACGTGTCACATCCCAAGATTTTCCAAATCTTGTAATATGAAAAATAAATGAATAAAATAAAACTTTTTTGATTTTCAGGGCCAGAAGAAACTTTTGAATCTTCAAACCTATTTTGAACAAATAAATCCTAAAGGGATTAAAAAGATAAATATTTAATAAAGGAAAAATAAAAATATTTTATTACTACTTTGAAATCTTTTTTTAAAAAGGATTTGGTTCTCAAAATGAAAAGAAATATTTTTATTTTATAAAAGCCAAATTAAACCTTGGCCAAGACTTTGAAACAAAAAGTTTTGCTTTGATTAAAATAGTAGAGGTTTAATTAAAATAAAATAAAAGGGACTTAAATATCCAAGTTTTTATTAATAAAAGTTTTACTACTTCTAAACCATCAAAACTTGTGTTTAAAATAAGTTTTCCAAGTGTTTATAATTTCCAAATAAAACCTACTGAATGGTTTTGGTTTTATTTTAGATTTCAAAATAAATATTGAAATAAAACAAATCCTATTTTATTTAATAACTAAGGCCCATTTATTTAATTGTTAATGGACCATAAATAAAAATGTTATTTTGTTTTAAACATGTTTTCCAAATATCTTTATTTCCAAATGAAACCTACTGGTTTGGTTTTGAAAATATTTGGATTTCAAAATAGGATTCTATTAAATAAATCAAACCCTATTAAATAAACAAAAGGTCCATTTTATTAAATAATGAATGGATCCTAAAATGAATAAAAATATTATTTTATTATGGAATTTTGGATTATGCTACTGAACAGAACCAAGTTCAAAAGTTGTGAAGTGTGGTGTTTGTTTGAATTGATTTGGTTGATTGGATTGTTTGTTTGAAATTCAAATCAGTAAATAGAAATGGAAAAAGATAAATCAAACAGACAGAAAAAAAATATGAAATGGACCTGACCCAACTGAGACAGCCCAATAAGCCCACTCGCAGCCCACCTCCTCTTATTCCCCGAACCATTTTTCTTCAACGCAGAAGCAACCCGCTAAGTCACTGACCGGTGGACCTCCCCCTCACTCTTTTTCCCACTGACGCAACGGCCCCACTTCGCTAGCCATCGTCCTCACCGCAGCGACCAGTTCTTCCTCGTTCTGCCATTGATTTCTCCGGCTTAATTCGTCATAACGCCGCGTTTATTCCTCGCGGTGATCAAGCCCATTTAATCGCCCTGACATCCTCTCCGTTTCCCCTCTGTCTCCTCCCCCAAGCACGCCCCCAGGCCGCCCCAATTTCTCCCCGAGCAGCTCTACCCCCGACGACCCTTCTCGCTGATTCCGGCCAGCACACGCCCCCTCCTGCCTCCTCGAGCACGCAGCTGTGATCAGCATTCCCCAGCGGACCTCTCTGCAGTCGCAGCTCACTCGCACGCGCCCCTGATCATCGACAACGACAACCTCTAGCACCGCCGCCGTCTGGCTCTTCTCCGACGACGCCCACAGGTTGTATCCGACCGCCCCTCCCCTTATCTTTCATGCACGCGTCACTGCCTCGACCTTGCGCAGCTAACCTTGCCTTCTGCTTGCCTCCGCGTGATCTGTAGCGTCGCCTCCGACCACAACCCGGACCACCTGACGCCGTTCTCAACTCCGGCGAGAGATTGCCGACCCGTCTGTGCGCCCCTTGCCCCGATGACCACACGTCGAGCTTCCTCAAGTCTTTGCGAACGTGGTGAGCACCTTTCCCTCCTTCCTCGCTTCCTATTTCACCGGCGCCGCCACCGTCTGGTCGCTCCGCCGCAGCGTCGCTCGTTTAAGGTCGAGCACCCCACAGCCGTCTGATCCCGATCTGATGGATATGATAGAATGACTTAACCGCGAAGGGGTATGCGCTCAGTACCGCACGATCTGACTTGATCCAACGCGCCAGAGCAGTCAATCCACGCGAAACGTTTTCGACGAATAGGAGTCCGACGCGTGTCACTGGTTTGAGTTAAAACAGATTTTTGAATCAGATTTAATTGCAAATTTGAAACCTTTGTAACTTTCAAACCACACGTACAAAAATTACAAATTTTATATCAATGGATTCAGTGGAACAAGCCCTAGCCAACCATGCCCTTGGTTTAGTAAATAGTATCTGTTAATTTACTTGTTTTTGCAGATTCATTTGTGTGCTTGTTAAGATTAGAAAAATTGTTTAAAAATGATTTTAGTGTTAAAACTTTTGCAAAATGGTTTGTTGTGACCTTACTGACCCTAGGAACCAACCCATGATTTGGAAAAATTTAGAATGGATTAATTGGTTTATTCCATTTCTAGCTAAATAGAACTATTGTTTTGTTTATAAAAAAATGGTTTTGAGTAAAAACTTTGGAGAAAATGTTTTGGACCAAACCTACTGACCATAAACACCAAGTTTTGAGAAACAACAACTTATTAGGTGAAACCACTTAAGGTTGTGACATTGAGAAAAATGTTTTTCACCACATAAAATGATACTTTGTTTTAAAATGGTTCATGGACAAAACCCTTTTGCTAATGACTTTGCCACTTGACAAAATGACCATTAGGTGTTTTCAAATGTTTATGACCCATTAGGAACCACTTTTTCAAACAAAACAAAGATTGGCATGCTTGCATGCATTACTTTGACTTTGTTATTTTATGTGTGTTGTTTTGCTTGATTGGTAGATTGAGTTTGTGCCTTGCTTGATTGATTTGTAGTGACTTGAAGAGTGTGATTGTTGCAAGAACAAGGAGTGAACCCATACTCTACCAAAAAGGCAAGTGATGCTTCATACTTTTTGTCCCATTACTTTCTCTATGCATTAGTGAATTTTGCTAAGTAAAACTTGCATGGATTTTGCTAAGTATGAACCTTGCTATAGGAAAACCTAGTAGATGAATCCTTAGTAGGATTTTCCTAAGTTAAGATTCCTACTACTATCAAGCTTAGCCTAGCTAATAGAAAACATGGGTGGAAAATATATTCACACTATGGAAAAATCTCCAAGTCTGAGGACTTATGTTTTTGTTTAATAAAACAACTAAGTTAATGAATCACCTGGGTGGAATGGAAGGATTGGTTTATGTTGAGTGGTTACACAAGGCCATGGACTTGGCTTGTGTATCTCACTTGTGGTATGCCACCCAGGAACAAAGAGATTTGAGATGTCAAATGTTGAGAAGCTTCAAGTGCAACCACTTGGCAATATGGGCTCTGCCATGATCATATAGGTTGCAAGAAATTAGCCATATGGACAGTGGGTGGTAGTGTTTGATAGGTTGGAGCGCGTCCATTTTTGTCTAAGGGAAGGCTTCTGAAAGATCTTGTCTTGGGAAACCAAGTCTTGTGGGGAAAGTGCACCACCTCTGCAGAGTGTAAAATCTAAGTACTTAGCCATGTCCCTGGTAAAGGACAATTTGAGCATCAAGACATGGAAGCAATCAAGAATCTCATCATTCAAATTTCTAAGTTAAAATCTTGTGGTTTGAACAAGGGTTGTTTGCAATCTTCAATCTTTGATTGAGAGAAGCTTTGGAAAAGATTTTGTCAAAACAAAAACTTAGTATTTTCAAAATGTTAAGGAAAATCTATTTTGAGAAATGCAAGCCTCAACTCCACTTAGCCAAATGCATATAGAAGATAGACTCCACTATACTACGATAGTATCACTTGCCAATACAATTCAAATGTATTGACCCTTTGTGGCTGTAACTTGTATGTTGCAGGTTTGATTGATTTTAGTGAAGATTGATTGATTAGGATTACAAAGTCTACAACCAACATCTGCCTGTGGCACTTTGAAGATGAAGGACCCATGCTTATAGTTATTCTGCTGCAATGTAATGTAATAGCCAAATGAGCTATGTAAGATGTAATAAAATTATGTTATTCCTGGTTATAAAGTTATATTATGACCTCTGTTTCTTGATATTACATCTTAACTGTGGATGCTAGCTATTGATCCAGGGACTAGCATTGTAAACACAGGGGCTCTATCTTATTAAAGATTGGGACCCCTACAACACGGTAAATCCCCAAAGCATTAGGAACCACTATACCCAAACTTTGGAGTTTGTTTGCGTGCCTAGACATCTTAAGCACATGCTCACTGACGGAGCTGCCCTCTTCCATCTTGCAGTTAAAGAACTTTTCAGAAGCCTCATAACTCTCAACTGCCGCGTGAGCCTCAAATATCATTTTGAGTTCACGGACAATATCATGTGGGTCATGGTTCTCAAAACTTTTCTGAAGCTCCGATTCCAAACCATACAAGATAGCACACTGAACTGTGGAGTATTGATTCTTCCGAGTGAGGTAAACATTATTTACTACATCGGTAGCATCAGCTGCAGGCGGGTCACCCTGCGGTGCATACAACACATAGGTCAAATTACCAGCATTGAGGACAATCCTCAAATTGTGGAACCAATCCGCGAAGTTGCTTCCATTGTTTTTCAACTTTTCTTTCTCTAGGAACGCATTAAAATTGATGGTAGGGGCCGCCATTGATCTACAACATATTTGCAATACTTTAGACTAAGTTTATGACAAATTGAGTTCTAATTAGTAGTTAAATTAATCTAGGTGAACTCCCACTCAAAACAATATCCCTCACATTGTTTTAGTGATCACACGAACCAAATCCACCACATAAAAACCGATCATCACGAGAGTAGATGTAGCTTCAATGGCGAACAATCTACATGTTCATCATATGTACTATATGACTCATGCTTTACCTTTCGGTGATCCGTGTTCCGAGACCATGTCTGTACATGCTAGGCTCGTCAAGATCAAACCTTAGCTTCCGCATGAGCAAATCTGGCTTGCTCACGTTGTATACACTCGCAGAATCTAACACACCCGATCATCACGTGGTGCTTTGAAACAACGAGCTTTAGCAACGGTGCTTACTAAGGATGAACACTTTAAAACTTGAAATTTATGTGCTTGAGGGATCATCTTATAAAGCTACCGCCGTTAACTAAGCAATACAAGATGCATAAAGGATTAACATCACATGCAATTCATAATATGTGATATGATATGTCCTTTCTTCTTGTGCTTCCGATCTCCATCTTCAAGCACGAACATGATCTCCATCATCACCGGTGTAGCGTCAAGGTCAATGGAGCCGTTTCATGGTTGTCGTCCACCAGCTCCAACTATTACAACTACTTTGAACAGACATGCGGGTCTTAACAGAATTTAAAGACAACCATATGGATCCTGCCGGTTGCCAACTTACAATAAGGAACATTGCATACATCAAATATAATAACAATCATGGCCATATCACATCACTACACATCCCTGCAAAACAAAGTTAGACGCCTCTAATTTTCTTTGCATATTTTACGTGGTTTGGGGCTTTCAATAAGTGTCGATCTAACTTACGAACAAGAACCACAACGTTGATGTTTGAACTATCAAGTCCCCGTTGTAAATTGGATCTATACTATAATGGGAGAGATAGACACCCGCAAAGCCACTTATGCAATACAAGTTGCATGTTGAGCGTGGAGCAAGTCTCATGAACGATGTCATGTAAGGTTAGACCGGGCCGCTTCATCCCGTCATACCACAAGATGCAAAGTACACAAGAAGCAATTGATAATAAAAGCACTACCGCCCACAATGACCATTGTGTTCTACTCGTGCAACAGATCTACATATAGACACGGCTCTGATACCACTGTAGGGGTTCGTAGCATGGAAAACAAAAAATTTCTACCGCATGCAAACAAACAAGCCAAGATCTATCTACTATATTGTAGCAACGAGTTGATAGAGGAACTCACCCTCGAAGATTCCAAAGCGGTTAACGAGAGCAGATTCTCGTGGCTGATGTAGTCGTACACTTGCCGATCTCAAGATTGCGTAGACGATCCTTCTAGCGCTGCGTTCCGGCAGCGCTTCCGCAGTCGGTCACACGTTCGGTACTCGATGAACACCTTCCTCTCCCTTGTTCCAGCAGGCAGCAGAGGTTGTAGCACTCTCCTCGTGATTCTGGCAGCACGAAGGCGTGGTACCGAAAGTAGAGGGGAGATCTCGCAGGGCTTCGCCTTAAGCCGGAGCGAGTATGGTGGACTATGAGAGAGGCCTTGGCGATCTAGGGTTTAGAGGGAACCTAGGGAGGAATATTGGACGGCGGCTAGGGCTTGGGGAGAGCCCCAACTCGGCGTATAGGAGAAACCCTAGGGGCGGCGGCGACTTGTAGGAGGCCGGCGGCTAGGGTTAGGGTTTGGGTGGTGTTGGGTGTAGGGAAGAGGGGCATCCCCGCCCCTTCTTTTATAGGTGGGAGGGCGCCGGTTGGGAGGAGGGAGTCCTCCCCGAACTCGGACTCCTTGGCCGGCGGGTGGAGGGAGGAGGACTTCCTCCCCAAGTAGGTTTCCTACTCTCCCTCCACCAAGCAAACTTGCCGTTTGACTTTTCAAATTGGCGTTTGACTTTTCAAACTAGGATTTGATTTCTTCCTTTATTTTTCCCAGCCATGATACCTAGTACATGATGCAACCATTCCACATTGTCATGAGACATTCATGTACCCTTCCCCTCCGGAGTGCCGGACCTTCCGGAACCTTCTAGAACATTCCCGATGAAAACACCGGAATCATTCCCCAACTCCGAAACAGGACTTTCCTTATATGAATCTTATTCTCCGGACCATTCCGGATCTCCTCGTGATATCCCAGATCCCATCCGAGACTCCGAATAACATTCAGTCTCTTACTCATCATACCATAACTACTCAACAACATTGAATCCTTAAGTGTGTCTCCCTACGGTTCGTGAATTATGCAGACATGATCGAGACACTTCTCCGATCAATAACCAATAGAGGAATCTGGAAATTCATATGGCTCCCACATATTTCTACGATTACTTTGCAATAGAATGAACCACTTACATACGATACCAATTTCCCTTTGTCTCACAATAGTTTACTTATCCGAAGTTTTGATCGTCGGTATGTCTGCATACCTAGTTCAACCTCGTTACCGATAAGTACTCTTTTCTCGTTCCCGTGGTATGTGATCCCTTGTGAGCCAGTCACATGACTGCAAGCTAATTGGATGACATTCCACCGAGAGGGCCCAGAGTATATCTATCTGTCATATGGATGGACAAATCCCACTCTTGATCCATGTGTCTCAACCCATACTTTCCGAACACGCAATGACACCTTTATAGCCACCCAGTTACGGTGTGGTGTTTGATGTCATCAAAGCATCCTTCCGGTGATGGTGATAAGCATGATCTCATGGTCGAAGGAATTAGGTTACTATGTATCAGAAAGCTTATAGCAATTGAACTATTAAAATGACTTGATCTTTATGCTACGATTATCTATAGGAGTATGCCCACCATACCATTCTCCTAATGATATGATATTGTTATTAACAACATCTCAAATGTTCATGATCAAGAAACCATGATCATCTATTAATCAACAAGCTAGTATTATGAAGAGGCTTTACTAGGGACTCTAATTTAGTTTATAAATCACACAAGTATTAATGTTTCTGGTTAATACTATTATAGCATGAATGTAAACATTTATCATAAACACAAAGATATAATAATAACTACGTTTATTATTGCCTCTAGGGCATATCTCCAACATTCATCATCGGTGCACGACCATAAAAGATTTCATTCATATAAATAGAACAACCATTGTTCTCAGATTTAACTGAATAACCACTTCGCATCAAACACGATCCATATACAATGTTCATGCTCAGTGCTGGCACCAGATAACAATTATTCAAGTTTATTACTAATCTCGACGGCAAGTGGAGAGGTAGCGTTCCGACGGCGATCACATCAACGCTTGATCCATTGCCGACACGCATCTTGACCTAACCCTTTGCTAGCGGTCGCTTATTCGGCGGCCCCTGATTCGAGTTACAAATATTAGCAACTGAACCGGTATCAAATACCCAGGTGCTACTGCGAGCACTAGTCAAGTACACATCAATAACATGTATATCATATATACCTTTGTTTGCCTTGCCGGCCTTCTTGTCTACCAAATACTTGGGGAAGTTGCGCTTCTAGTGGCCAGTCCCCTTACAATAGTCGCACTCGGTATCATACTTAGGGCCAACTCGGGGTTTCTTTTCAGGCACGGCAACCGGCTTGCCGCCCTTACTTCCCTTCCGTTTTCCCTTCTTGTCTTTCTTGAAACCAGTGTTCTTATTGATCATCAACACTTGATGTTCCTTTTTAATCTCCACTTCTACAGTTTTAAGCATTGACAGAAGCTCGGGGAGAGACTTGTTCATGCCTTGCATATTATAGTTCATCACGAAGCTCTTATAGCTAGGTGTTAGATACTACAAAACACGATGGATGCCTAAGTCAATGGGAATCGATATTCCCAAGGACACAAGCTTATTGGCGTAACCCGACATCTTGAGTACATGCTCACTAACGGAGTTGTGCTCTTCCATCATGCAACTAAAGAACTTTTCTTAAGCATTGTAGCTCTCTACAACAACATGTGTGTCGAAAATCATTTTCAACTCACCCATTGTATCAAATGCATTGTTGTTTTCGAAACGCTTTTGAAGTTCTGGCTCTAGCCCATACAATATGCCGCAATGAACTAAGTTTTGGTCCTCCTGACGAGTCTGATAGACATTCTTCTCCTCGTCAGGGGCATCCTCAAAAGGTGGGGGGCCTAGCGGCGCTTCTAGCACATATTGCTTTTTTTTTGCAGCAGAGAGGAGAATCCTCAAATTCATGGCCTATTCGGTATAGTTGCTACCATTCGTTGCAAGTTTCTCTCTCTCCATGAACACATTGAAATTAAAAGCAGGTGGTGCCATCTACAACAGAATTTGTAAAGTTTAGACTAAGTTTATGATAGATTGATTTCAACTAATCCACATTATGAATGAACTCCCACTAAAAAACGACATCCCTCGTGCCTTTTTGGTGATTACATGAACCAAATCCACTACACCAAGTCCGATCATCATGTGAGTCGGTGTAGCTTCAAAGGCGAGCATCAAATGGGCATCATATCTACTATATGACTCATGCTTAACCTTTCGGTCCGTGTTTCGAGGCCATGTCTGTACATTCTAGGCTCGTCAAGTTAGAACCTTAGTATTCGCGTGTGTAACTGTCTTACACCCGAAATATGGTCGTGGATCCAAGAACACCCGATCATCACGTGATGCCTTGGAGCGACGAAAACATAATCGGTGCATACTAAAGGAAGAACACATTCTTATCTTGATATTTAAATGAGGGGTCATCTTATTATGCTAATAAAGCGCTAAACAAGCAATATAAGATGGTATCAAACATCACATGTTTATTAGTGAAATGATATGGTTCCCGCATATCTCTATCATGTGCATCGTGGTATGATCACTATCATTCCTTTATGTGTAAGGACAAGGTCTATGGAACTTACACGTTATGTGTGTTGTAAGAGTATCATCTCATACTTCTACTTACAACAACACCATATCATAACACTAGCCCAGCAACAATCTAAACTAGACGGCTCTAATTTATCCATTGCAAGTTTTACATGGCTTAGGGCTTTCAAAGATAGAACCGTTCTTACCGACGAACATGAACCACAACGAGGATAACCAAATTGTTGACAACTCGTTGCAAAATAGATATTGACTATAGTAGGAGAGACAAACACCCGCTAGCCACTTATGAAGACTAGTTGCATGTCAAGCGTGGAACATGTCTCATGTGCGAGGACATGTAAAGTTTGTCCGGGCCGCTTCATCCAACTATGCCACCAATATCCAAAACTATAACTAAGAAGCAACAACATTATCATCATCACCCACGTACTCATATGTGTACTACCCGTGTAAAGCATCTACGCATAGATCCGGCTCTGATACCACTAAAGGGTTCTAAGCATAGAAAACAAAAAATTCCTACGATGGGAACTAAGTACCAAGATCTATCTACTAGATACAAACAATGGGCGGATGTATATCCGTAGAGAACATACCCTTGAAGACCTACAAAGCTTAACGAGTTGAACTCGTGGTTGATGTAGACGATCTCTTGCCGATCTCAACATCGAGAGGAAGTCCTAGCGTCGCAAAGCAGCGGCGCATCCGTGCTCTCACACACATACAAGACACCGAGAAACCACCGCCTCCTCGCTCCAGCGATGCAGCGGAAGCACAACCCTTTCTTGCCGAATAGCCACCGGGAACATTTATCTCTCTAGTCCGAGACCATGCGAGATAAATTCTAGAGGGGGAGAGAGATCCTTCACGAGGAGGTGTGAGTGAGAGAGAGGGAGAGGTGTGCCTTTTATAGTAGAGGGGGGGACCCCAAGGGGTTGTCCGTCGCATGGGGGCTGCCCCTTGACGTCCCCTCATTCATGTGGGTGGACACTCCCCTCAAAAAAATCCTTTAGATTCCCTCCACTCAAAATCCCACTCAAAATTGCTATTAAATTTCCACCAAATTTTATAAATACTCTCATTAAATAAAACTCCTTTTGTTTATTCAGAATTTTGTAAATTACTTTAATGACAAACATTCACATATAACCCCTTGCTAGAATTCCATTTCACATGCAAAAACACTTTCTGCAATTTCACTCGAAAACCTGTTTCGGTATCTAGTGAAATAAATTCCTGCGCTTGTTATTCTTCCCGGCATGAAAATTTTGCTCCAATTGGATGTCAGTGTCCCTTAAGTGTGTCACCCTATGTTTCACGAATAATGCGGACATGATCGAGACCCTTCTCCGATCAATAATCAGAAGTGGGACCTGGAGATCCATACTGACTCTCACACATTCAACGATGACTTTCCTGTGATCTTCGGACCCTTTTACGCTAGCATCTTAATCCCTTTGTTTCATGATATATTACATGTACGAGATTCGATCATCGGTATCTCCATACCTAGTTTGATCTCGTTAACGACATGCACTCTTTTCTCGTTCCCGTGATATAACATTCTAGTGATCAAATCACTTGCTTGCAAGCTAACCAATGTGATATCACCGAGAGGGCCCAGAGTATATCTATCCGTCATTGGGATGAACAAATTCCACTCTTGATCCATGAGCCTCAACATAACACTTTAGTAGTTTTGAAGCCATCTTTATAATAACCCAGTTACGGTGTGACGTTTGATGTCATCAAGAAACTCTTCCGTGTTAGTGATTGACATGATCTCATGGTCTAAGGATTAGGATCACTTCGTAAGTTGTTTATAGCAATATAAACTCAATGACTTTGATCATAATGCTATACTTCGGATGAATGTTCATCACATCATTACACTAATGTTGTGATCTCATTATTAACAACATCCAATGTCTATGATCAGGAAATTGTGATCGTCTTGTTAATCAACGAGATAGTTTATGAGAGAGGCATAACTAGGAACTTTCTGTTTGTTTATTAACACATGTATTCATGTTTCCATATTAATACAATTATAGCATGCAAAATAAACATCTATCATATACTTGGAATACACATAATAAACACTTTATTATTGCCTCTCAGGGCATATTCCCTTCACATTTTTGGTAGTGGGTTCATAAAATTGAGGTGCTGCCAATTCTTTCCGACTAGGTGGGTTCGAGTTGGATTCTTATAGCGGAAACACTCGGTAAGATAGAAGGGTCTATCACAATGGTTGTGGGGCTCGGGGAAATGTTGGTTGGGAGCCGGGGCATGTGATGCCACCCGTCCAACAAGAGTTGTATGAGATGCGATTGACAAGGAGTTGTCTACCTAGATCACTTTGCGGCTAGCGGTGATGCTAAATATCACTAGCCGACTTGCTTATTTAGGATCCTGAATCACTAAGTAACCATCGGAGGGGTGTTGGTTCTAGTGGGAGCATAAAATACTAAATTTTTAAAAAATATGCTTGCTCTTTTATGAATACATGTCTTAAGTATTTTGCATATTTTATGTTGTAGATCATGGCACCAAGTAGCAGTCACTCTCAGATATCCGGTTTTGCATTGAGAACCATTCTTGAGAAAGATAAACTAAATGACACTAATTTTACCAATTGGTATCAAAATTTGAGAATTGTTCTCAAACAAGAAAAGAAGGGCCATGTCCTAGACAACCTACTTCCGGATGAGACGAATGAGAATGCGACTGTCGCTTCCACCAATGCCTACCGTCGGGCTAAGGATGAGTCCACAGATATTAGCTGTCTTATGCTTGGTCACATGGAACCGGACTTGCAAAAGCAGTTCGAGAATGTTGAGGCCTACGATATGATTGAAAGCCTCAAAAGTATGTTCCAGGCTCAAGTGAAGACTCAGAGCTATCAAGTATCCCAGGCTTTGCTGAGTTGCAAGCTTAAGGATGGTGATCCACTAAGTCTGCATGTGATCAAAATGGTTGGTTACGTGCAGTCTCTAGAGAGGCTTGGCTACCCCATTAGCGAAGAGTTCACTACGGATATAATTCTGAACTCTCTTCCTAGTGCATATGGGCAGTTCATTTCGAACTACGACATTAATGGTATGGATAAGAAGCTCACTGAATTACATGGGATGCTCAAGCAGGCAGAGGCGGATCTCAAGAAGGGTGCCAGTCAAGTGTTGATGGTGCAGAATAAGGCTAAGTTCAAGAAAAGTTCTTGGACTAAGAAGAAGGCTAAGTCGGGAGGAAATCAGGCTCAGGACCCGGTTTCAAGCGCTTCCTCAGGGAATAAGCCATCTCCTTCAGCCGGATCCACTTTTGTCACATCGCAAAATTCTACAAATTTTGAAATGTAAAAAATACAAACAAAAGAAACAATTGTTGAAATTTAGGGTGAAAAGAAACTTTTTGCTTCTAAATGGAAACATCAAAACCCTACTTGAACAAAATTTGAATGGAAAGACAACAAACAAATTTTCAAACAAATCAAATGCATCCCTGCAAGGAAAATATCTTGAATTTAAAACACCTGGAAAGGTTGAACCAAAAACCCTAATGAAAGAAATCATCTCCAAGATCACTCTAAGACTATGGATTTGTCCCATATAAAAATTTAGCAACAAACATTTTCTAAATGACCAAAAATGGTAAAAAAAATATTATAAGACCATGGGAATTGTTTCCACTCCATTTGGAGCCATGGATAAAAACTTATGACTTTTTAATAAGATAAAAGAAAGTAATTCCCAAGGCTAATAAAGCTCCTAACTAAAAACAATACCAAATTGTGAGCAAAGTAATCCTAAAATGATTTGAAAAGATAAATAAATATTAAAGAAAAGTATACAAATTGGAATCACCAAATTTGGAACTATAAATAAAAAGATATAAATTTTATAAGATAAAGAAGGAATTAAATAAATAAGAAATTATTGCAAAGACAATTTAAACCTTGGACAAATCCATAAGTAAATGGAATAAAAGTTTATTAAATATTAAAAGGAATAAAAGATTATTTGAATAAAATTATATGGGTTTGAACCATATTCAATTTTATTTAAATAAGGACAAAATGCCCACATATTTTAAATGGATATTAAATCACAAGAAAATTATATTTGAGTGGATTAAATAACACATTAATAAATGGTATAAAACTACTAAAAATATTTTGAAAGATTTGAATTCAAACTGATGTTTAAATCAATTGAATCAAATGAAAACAGAAAATATAAACAGAAAAAGGAAAAAGAATAGGAAGGAAAAAATAGAATACGACCCAACCCACCTACCCTGGCCCAACTGAAGCCCAGCACCAGCCCACCCGGCTCTCACTCTCTCTCCCCACGGATCTTTTCTCACCCACGCGCACCCCCTCACCCTCACTGACGCCCCGGCCCCACGCCACTCGCCATCGTCGTCCTCACCCGCGCGCTGACCTCGCCCTTCTCCCCTTGTCATTTTTGGCCGTTTCAAATCGAGTGAATTCGATTAATAGTGCGAGTAAATTCCTTCCCTAACCTGGCCTTCTTAACCTCCTCGCCCTTCTCTCCCTTTCCCCTCAGACGCTGCACCCCGGAAGCCCCTAGGCTGCTGTAATTTTGCTCGAACAGCCACTGTCTCCAGCGAGCTCTAACGCCAATCCCGGTGAACCCCGACCCCCTCCCACTCTCTGGTTTGTTTCCCGCAACCGCTGTCCTTGTGAGCATCCACTAATGGCTTCAAATTGTCTACTTGTGCCTTGTAGCTTCACCTTTGTCAACCTCTGCGAGAGACCGACGGTGAACTTGTCTACGACGAACTTTCCCGGTAGGTTCCGTCTGCCCCTCCTCCTCTAGTTGACATTATAGTGATAGCCATCACCTCGCGCTCCTTCTGACCCTCACCGTACGCCAAATCATGACCTGCAGGCTCACCTTCGACGATGTCTGAGCACACCCGACGCTGACGCTAGCTCTGGCGAGGAATCCCCATCGACCCCGTGCGCCCCTGCCCCTCCTACGACCACCTTGAGCACCGCGACGACCCCGCGACCACGGTAGCACCCTCCTTCCCTCCTCTTACCCCTCTGAATCGCCGGACCACCATCGACAGAAGCGCCAGCGCCGCGCACCGTCACCAGCGCCGCCCATCTTAGGTTAGCACATCTGGGCCCGTTAGATTTAGATCCTGCGGCCAGGATAGAATCATTTAGCGAAGAGGTACGCGTTGATCTAATCCGTGCGATGTTGTTTAGACTAACGACCTACATAGCTCGATCCACCCAAAGTGGTATGGACCAGTAGAACTAAGACACGTGGCCAGGCTCTGTTTTAAAAACCAGAATTTGATCTATTAGTTATTTAAATTTATAAAATCCATAACTTTTGATCTGTATGTCCAAAAATTACAAATTTTATATCAATGGATTTCGAAAATGTGTACTTTGCGACTATGGCCCTGGTTTGGTCATTTGCTTCTGGAAAAATTGGTTTTTATGCAGAGACATGTTTAGGACTATTTTGAGTATAAAAGTTGTTCTAAAAATCAAATTGGAGTGAAACCTTTTGCAAATGGTTTTGTTTTCAACCCTCTGACCATAAAAACTAACATTTGGATTTAAAAATAAATTTTGTTAACACTAGGAATTATTACTTTGAAGAAAAGCATCTCTAGTTAAACAAAAAATGATTGAAAGGCCTATTTTTCACTAACTTAATTTTAAATGAATTCCCACTTTTATAAAAGACCAGTAGGTGTTTTTAAATGTTTAGTGCCTTGTTAGAAACCACTTTTCAACAAAACAACCTTTTGCATGCTTGCATGCATTTCTTTGTTTTGTTTTGTTATTTGTTTGAATGCTAGTTTTGAATGTGTGCTTGCTTGATTGAATTATAGTGAACTTTGAGGAGTGTAACAATTTCAAGATCAAGGAGAGTACCTAGTTTCTTTACGAAAAAGGCAAGTGATACTTTGGTCATCAAAAGTCCTATCTTTACAATATTGCATTATTGATATTTTTATGCATGATAGGACTATTTTTATATATTGCTATGCTATAGTAAATCCTATAGAATATATCTTGGTAGGTATCTTCCTAAGATAAGAGACAAGTTATGATAGAATGCTTATCCAAGCTATTATAATTCAAGGCTGGAATATTTATACTATGATATTATGCAAAATCTACGACTATGTTTTTGATTAATAAAACAACTATGTGAATGAATTACCTAGGTGGAATGGTCATAATGGTTTGTGTTGAGTGGTTACACAAGGCCCATTTCTATGGTTTACCTTGTGTATCACACTTGTGGGTGGACACCCAGGAACAAAGAGATTTGAGATGTTTTGTGTTGAGAAGCTTCTAAATCAGCCACATGGCATATGGGCTCTACCTTGACCAAGTAGGTTGCAAGAACTCAGACAGGCAGACAGTTGGTGGTAGTGATGATAGGATGGAATGCTATGTGCTGATCTGAGGGATTGTTTCTGAAAATTCTCATCTCGGTGCATGTCGAGTCTTGTGGGAAAAGTGCACCACCTCTCGAGAGGGTAAAACCTAAGTACTTAGCCATGTCCCCGGTAATGGACATTTTGAGCATCAAAGATATTGAAATGATCAAGGATATCCTCATCCCAATTTCTCTAAGTTAAAACTTGTTGGGTGAACAAGGGAAGCACCTGGTGTGTATCCAGTGTGCCATGTGTGATGAAATGTTTGAAAAGAGAAAAAACTATTTTCAAAGGATAGGGAAAATTTATTTTATGCAAAGGCCAGCCAAAACTCCACTTAGCCATATATTCATGTAGATGATAGATTCTCCATATCAATATGATATCACTTGCCAATACAATTGAAATGTATTGACCCTTGTGGCTATAACTTATTATGTTGCAGGTTTGTTTGATGTTAGTGAAGTTTGTTGAGTAGGGATTACAAGTCTACAACCAACATGATTGCCTATGGCACATGAAGATGAAGGAATCCATGTTATATAGTTATATCTGCTGCTTTGTAGTAAGATAGCCATATGAGCTATGTAAGTTGTAATGAAATTATTTTATTCCTGGTTATAAGTTGTAATATGACCTTTGTTTCTTGATATTACATCTTAAACCGTGGGTGCTAGCTATTCGATCCAGGGACTAGAACTGTAAAAACATGGATCTCTACCTTATCAGGTTGGGACCTCTACAGATGGTATTAGAGCATTGTGTTTCCTGTAGGATTGTAACCCTAGGACTGGACAAAACCCCTTAGAAAATATGAGTTGTATTTGTTCAAAGTTATTTACAAACAATCTTGTAAACTCTTTCCTCAACATTTTGTTTTGATTCTACGTCTCCCCCTTTTCTACTTGATGGACAAAGACTTCAACATGAGCAAGACTTCAACATCACCAATGATTTCAACTTAAACATCTCAAAGTACTTCAACTTCAGTTTCACCAAGGACTTCAACTTGGACATCACTAAGGACTTCAAGTGAGATAAGAATAATACTCAAGACTTGGAGACTAAGGAAACACAACTTAGGAGGAACTATCATCACCTTTGAACTTGGTGACCAAGATGCAAGAATCTCTACCAAGGATACCATGATCTTGTTCCTAATGTATCAACTAATAAGAATGGAATGATCTCAAGTGATACCCATAGTTGGACCACCACACTAGTGTTTAGTTTAAATCAATTTATTAATCACACCAACTTATGTGGTGTAACAAAAATATTTTGTTGCCTAAAATATGCTTGAATCTTGATGTTTGAGTGGAATGCATGATTGTGATTGCTTGCACATTGCTTTGTCTGATTTGTTGTGTGTGAGTAGAATTATTCCTTTAGAAATCTTTTGCCTAATCTAATCCCAATCCAACCCAAGAAGATGACTTCTCCAAGAGACCACAACTCCAACATCAAGGATGGTGACAACAAAAACCTAGAGATTCACATGAGAGAACAACTGCTAGCAACCCAAGCTAAGTTGAATCAAGTGACAAACCAATTTTTATCCAACAACATTGAGTTAGACCCAGCCATGCTAAAGTTCTTGGAAGACCAATCTCAACTTTTGCAAAGGATGACCAATCAGATGATCAACATGAGAAGCAACCCTTCCCAAGAAGATTGTGTCAACAATGATATCAAGGATGATGTTGTAGAAGGAACACAAGCCTGCAAAATCTGTGGAGACATATGACACACTTATAAAGAGCACATTGACCAATTCCCTAATTGTGAAGAGAAACATCCAGCTAGACAATTCCCCACATCTTAAGTTACTTGTTTCCTATGTGAAGGAAATGATCATGTCCCACATCAAAACCCTACTTGAACAAAATTTTAATGGAAAGACAACAAACAATTTTTCAAACAAATCAAATGCATCCCTTCAAGGAAAATATCTTGAATTTAAAACACTTGGAAAGGTTGAACCAAAAACCCTAAAACCCTAATGAAAGAAATCATCTCCAAGATCACTCTAAGATTATGGCTTTGTCCCATATAACAATTTTATAAAAAACATTTTCTAAATGACCAAAAATGGTAAACAAAAATATTATAAGACCATGGGAATTGTTTTCACTCCATTTGAAGCCATGGATAAAAACTTATGACTTTTTAATAAGATAAAAGAAAGTAATTCCCAAGGTTAATAAAGCTCCTAACTAAAAACAATATGAAATTGTGAGCAAGGTAATCCTAAAAGGATTTAAGAAGATAAATAAATATTAAATAAAAGTATACAAATTGGAATCACCAAATTTGGTACTATAAATAAAAATATATAAATTTTATAAGATAAAGAAGGAATTAAATAAATAAGAAATTATTGCAAAGACAATTTAAACCTTGGCCAAATCCATAAGCAAATGGAATAAAAGTTTATTAAATAATAAAAAGGAATAAAAGATTATTTGAATAAAATTATATGGGTTTGAATCATATTCAATTTTATTTAAATAAGGACAAAATTCCAACATATTTTAAATGGATGTTAAATCACAAGAAAATTATATTTGAGTGGATTAAATAACGCATTAATAAATGGTATAAACCTACTAAAAATATTTGGAAAGATTTGAATTCAAACTGATGTTTAAATCAATTGAATCAAATGAAAATAGAAAATATAAATAAAAAAGGGAAAAGAATAGGAAGAAAAAAATAGAAAACGACACAACCCACCTACCCTGGCCCAACTGAAGCCCAGCACCAGCCCACCCGGCTCTCCCTCTCTCTCCCCATAAATCTTTTCTCATCCACGCGCACCCCCTCACCCTCGCTGACTCCCCGGCCCCACGCCACGTCGCCATCATCGTCCTCACCCGTGCGCTGACCTCGCCCTAATCCCCTCGTCGTTTCTGGCCGTTTCAAATCGAGTGAATTTGATTAATAGCGCGAGTTAATTCCTTCCCCGGCCTGGCCTTATTAACCGCCTCGCCCTTCTCTCCCTTTCCCCTCAGACGCTGCACCCCGAAAGGCCCTAGGCTGCTATAATTTTTCTCAAACATCCACTGTCTCCTGTGAGCTCCAACGCCAATCCTGGTGAACCCCGACCCCCTCCCACTCTCTAGTTTTTTTTCCCGCAACCGCCGTCCTTGTGCGCATCCACTAATGCCTTCCACTTGCCTGCTTGTGCCTTGTAGCTTCACCTTCGTCAACCTCTGCTAGAGCCCAACGGTGAACTTGTCTCCGGTGAACTTTCCCCGTAGGTTCCGTCCGCCCCTCCTCCTCCAGTTGATACTATCGTGATCGCTAGGGGTGGGCATTTGATTTTTTCGGTTAATTCGGTTCAGTTTTTCGGGTTTTTCTATAATTCGGTTTCTACAAAATAGGCACCAAAATTATTTCGGTTTTCAAATTAATCGATAGTTCGGTTAGTGCACAATTTGGTTTGGTGTTTGGTTTTTAACCGAATTTCTGAAAATAACAACACTATACCATAATTTATGTGGATCCATACGAGCTAAACCACTCATCGTCGCACCGGAAGCAACCTCCAGGTCGGCGAGTACCTGAAGCAATACATGGCTAGCTGATGTCTTAAACACATGTGTAGAAAAAAGAACATAATAAGCATGATGTCTATCTTGCTCGTTTAAAAAAATGATGTCTATCTTCCAAGCCGTATACATTCAACAAACTGTATGTGTTGAGAGTTCAGCTAAAATACATGATTATATCCGAAATAGGAAAACAATTGAAAGGCTTCCAACAAAATTCATGGACACAATTGGCAGTTAAACATGCGTACATGCATGAGCTGTTAAACCACGAATATGTACGTACATGTGGCTGGAGACATACGTACATGCATGGGCTGTCTGGCCGCTTTTGCATGCATGTCTTTTTGTCGCATGAGCTAGTATCTACGTATAGTAATGGACGCCTAAGACAGAATCACAAATATATTTAGCTATGTCACGTATATTTTTCGGTTTATACGGTTATTTCAGTTAACAGAGAGTCAAAACCGAATTAACATTTATAAATTCGGTTAATCATATTTACTAACTGAAATTAGTTTCGGCTAATTCGGGTTCGTTGTATTCGGTTTCGGTTCCGGTTAATTCGGTTTTAGTATTCGGTTTCGGTTTTTTATGCCCACCCCTAGTGATCGCCATCACCTCGCGCTCCTTATGACCCTCACCGTATGCCAAATCGTGACTTGCAGGCTCACCTTCGACGATGTCTGAGCACACCTGACGCCGATGCTAGCTCCGGCGAGGAATCCCCATCGACCCCGTGTGCCCCTGCCCCTCCTACGCCCACCTTGAGCACCGCGATGACCCCGCGACCACGGTAGCACCCTCCTTCCCTCCTCTTACCCCTCTGAATTGCCGGACCACCGTCGATAGAAGCGCCGCCGCCGCGCACCATCGCCAGCGCCTCCTATATTAGGTCAACACATCTGGGCCCATTAGATTTAGACCATTCAAGAATCTTTCTTTCTTCTTGGCTTCAGTGTCGATCTCATCCGGGGCATACCTAGCTAATGGCAAGAATTTGTCACGGTATTCCACTATGGTCATCCTTCCTTGCTTCAGTTCTCTGAACTCATCTCTCATTCTCTTGATCAAACCCGGTGTCACATGGGTTCTGCTGAACTTGACCTTGAATTCCTCCCAGGTCGTCATCTGTCCTCCGGTCATTGCACGAACGTTGTTCCACCATGCTCTTGCATCTCCGGCTAGATAGTGGGTGGCGAACAGAACTTTCTCGTTAGCTTCCACTCTGGCGACTTCTAGGTTATTTTCCATGGTTTGCAGCCAATCATGGGCATCTAAGGGATCTTCTGATTTAGTGAAAACAGGTGGGTTGGTGTTCTGGAAATTCTTGAGCTTAGATCCATGGTTGTCCTGATTTCCGTGGCCTTGATTGTTGTGGGCTAGCTGAGTTATCTGCTGAAGGGTGGATAGGTTGGCTTGACGTTCGGCTCTTTCAGCTTCGCGGTCAGAAACCAACATTTGCAGGATCTGCAACATCGGGTCCGGGGATGAACCACTTCCTTCGCGTGGCATCTGAAGATTGAGATAGATCATGAGAAAAGAGGGAAATTTCTAAGGTTCAGGGTCTTTGGAAAGTTTTTAAAGTTTGACTCAATCTTTCTAGCAACTTTCTTTTCATTCATTCATTCATAGCACACGATACAAACACACACCACAACAAAGGTAAACAAATGGTTTTAAGAACCATTCTGGAAACTACGATACAGTGGGACCGAATACAACTCACTACGCTAGTGCTCAAGTGCTACTACTCCTCGGAGTCGGTGTAGTCATCATCCTCATCATCATCATCGTCATTGATGAAGGCGAAGTCATCCTCATCGGTGAAGAAATCCATAGCCTGCTCTTCCAGAAAATCATCATCATCGCTGAGATAGGAGTAGGGGTCTCCATGAAGATCCTCTTCGGCATTCTCCCTTTACTCCAACTGCATGTCTCTCTCATGGATGGTCTCCTCCAAATTCGAGATACGGTGGCGAAGACGGGCAATGATGCGCTCCTTATTGTCGAGCTGACGGTGACGAGACTTGTGATCCTTCGCTAGCATGGCGATGGTCTGATCCTTCGTCTTGATGACGGCGGAATTGTGGTTGGAGTAGTCACGACAATTGTCCAATTCCTGCTGACGATCGTACATCATGAAGCTGAGGTGGTCCAACTGAGTCTTCAGCTCGTGGTGGTATGGGGCTTCCAGTGGCTGTCCCATTGCATCACGCCTTGGACAAAACTCAAAACCGGTACCCTTGATCTGGCTGATTCTCTGCCCACATAGACGGGCAAGAGCTTCCTGCATGGCCCTGGCAAGTCCATCGAGCCAGTTGTTCTCTCTTAAGGTGAACTGAATTCCCTCGGCAGTGGGAGGTTCAATCTTTCCTTGGAGACTTGCAACAATTAGCCACTGTAGATCTTCTCCTCCTTGATCATTGAGCTGAGCTCCGAAGAACTCGGGGTCTGGACGCTCCAGAAGTTCCGAAAGCTGGTCCAAATCCCACTCAAAGATAAGGTCTCCTCCATTCCCCAACTGATAAAACTTGCTGTACTTCACGTCCATATATAAGAATATAGGATGAGTAAGTTAGTAGAGTGATCAAGAGTGTCAATTTTTATGTATTTTGCAAGAGTTTTTGAGAACATGAGTTTTCACGAAAGAATCAAAGTGATAAGAATGGGAATAAGTTTTTGTAAATATTTGTTTCCTTTGGTTTTGAAACTAAGTTTTTGATTCAAACGTCCAGTCTAACTAGGGTCTCCTATGGTCAGGATGGCTCTGATACCAACTTTTCAACACCCGGATTTTTAATCCCAGATGCCTGTTATGCCATACATCGCAATCCCAGGATTACCATTTTTGCGAGACATAACAGATTTGGATATCACAGTACATCATCCATTACAAACCATACATAAGGTCTTACACAAATAAGGATCTCTTGATCCAGTTCTTAATACAACTCAAGCAGCAGAAATACGTAATAATAAAGGTAGCGTAGGCGAAGCTCCATCTTCGGGGTCACAGGCAATGCTGACGATGGGAGAAGATCCTAGTTGTCGTAACCTTCGTGGGATCCTTCCTCCTGGTACTCCTCTTCATAGTCTGGCCACGGGAATAGCCAGGGACAAAGCCATGAGTACTCTTTAAGTACTCGCAAACTAATACTAACAAGTGAGGGGGTTTTTGTAATAGGACACTAAGCTCTATGGTTGTTTTGCAAAAAGCCAGATTTACCTCTACTAAGTTCAGAAGCAAAGAAAAACTAGTTGAAATTTTATAACACCTAAGTGGGAACTTGTATTTCATATCACCACTCTGTTGTGGTCAAGTCAAAATTCTCAATCCATTTCACAAGTCATTTTGAAAACATCTGACGGGGGAACAGTATGGCCACTCCAACTGTCCATAACCGCGAACGCGGCTATTCGAATAGTTTGGCACTCTGCAGAGATTGTACACTTTCACCACAACATTCGATACATCCGTCAGGAACAAATCCCGAATTCACCATACTCAGTATGCGGATAATCAATCCTAACCTTTCAATTATACGCCCTAGTATAAGCACCTCTCATGTGAGTTTGGACTCCCAACCATGACCAACTGTCATCTTGGGTACTACACAGGTGGACAATCTTCACAAGGTAGAATCAGCTCAGACCTTGGCCGTGAGGGAACTCATACTAAGGTATATAAGTTTCCAGTCAAGCCCTACCCAATCTTTGGGTATTGTGGTTGTACGATAAAATTGGAATGGTATCGCATCCAAACAACCATCAGTTTTATAAAGGGCTAAGGCTCATGCCTTAACATTTTCATCATCAAAATCACCTGCTGTTCGGAAACACATGTCAAAACATCTCAGTAGAATGATCCATCATTCCAAGGTTTTCATAACCATTTTCACCAAGTATTCCCATCTAAAGTTGATCCGGTTTTATGCTTAGCACTAGCATCTACAAGTGGGGGTAAGTACTAATGAGGGGTGGTAAACTAGTGGAGTTTAGCTAATTTCAATCTCATGCCTTAGGATGACATCAAGATTATCTAGCTTAGGCCAAATTTTATGCTCTTTATGCAACGTTGAATTATCTTTCTAGAATCTATAATTCACTTAAGTAAGATCTAAGTAATAGCTTTGATAAAGAAATAAAGTAGAAATCTTGCAAGTAAAACTAGGATTGGGTATCATCAAATGTGTCTAACCAAGCATGCTTAGTGCATTGCATAGGTTATCTAACTTTCATAATTGCAAGTGTTAGCTTGCAAGGTTAATAGCTTGCCTTGAGCAGAGAAGTGGTTAAAGTTATCCTCGGTTCTTCTTCGTAGTATCCTCCTTCCTCCTCGTATCCTTGGTCGGTACTAGCGTCTATGAATAAATACGAGGTACACAATCACCAAAAAATACTTAACTACTTTCAATCATCACACACAAGGATTCTATAGATGATATAGCATCATTACTAATATTACAAGATTAAAGAATTTGTCTTATTTATTTTATTTTTAGAAAAGTAATTTCTACTCATTGAAAAACTACTTAAGATTTAATATTCTCCAACTCAAACATGGGATCATGTTGACACATGTCATCACCACATATTTCAGTACATGGGAATGTGATTTAAAGTGGTGTCACAATTTAATAAGGTTTAACCTTTTTATTTTAAATAAATAAAGTGACTAGAAATGCCTATGTGGCATTCTTTTATTACTTGGACATTATTTCTGTAAGTAAACCCTTATGTTTTTATATATATTCTGAAAGGTATGATCAAATGTGATTTTTGAGAGTTGGAATCAACTCAAAAGCTATTATGGTTTAAATTTAAAAAATGTATGAATGCAGAAAAGCTTCTGACTTGTTATTTTTACCAAGGTTGATCTACAGATCCAAATGATTTGAATCCAACGGGCTTGGATTAAGCATTTCAATACCTTGCTAACAAAATTGGTTTCATTCAATTTGCTGCACTGAATCGAGCTGGGTTGATTTTTGAAACTAGGTACAGAACTAAGTTTGAATATAAATAGAAAAAGATAAATTCAAACGATTGGGCTGCGCGGGAAGGGATAATGGGCCGGCCCAGTTTCACTCCGCAGCGCGGGGCGCAACTGACAGGGGGGGGGGTCTACTGGTCAGTGACTCTTTAAACGCGGAGCGGTACTGGGCGATGTGGTGTGTTGGATTAGAATGAAGATCGACGGCTGAAGGTCGTCGTCGACGATGAACAAGTCATCGACGAGCTCGAACCCTAGCGGCTCAGTGGGGGTCGTGGGAGGCTCATCGGGGCTCAGTCGAGGGTCACCGATGCGGGCGAACGACGAAGTCGACGTCGGCGATCCTCCTGGTATCGGCAGCTCCTCCTGGGGCGGCTCCAATCGATGGCTTCCTTCTTCTCCAGCAGCGGCGGACTCTGTTGAAATTCTGGTGATGCGCTGCTCGCCTTTCTCCGGGAATGAGGTTGAGTGGTTCTGGGTGAGAGGGGAGTAGAATGGTGTGAAGAATTCGAGCGGGGGACGCCTCTATTTATAGTGGAGAGAGGGGACCGACGGGCGCAAGCTGAGCTCGTCGTGGTCGACGGTACAGAGGGATATCGTCGTGGGCGACGGTAGGGGCGGTGTTGTGCTCCCTGGTGAAGATCAACGGCGTGGTGGCGAGGCGTGGGGCAGTGCTGATCAGTCGGAACGCTGCGGTGCTCTGCGCTGGTCCGACGGAAGTTTTGATCGCGCACAACGCGCGTGGTCCGCGCAGCGGCGAACGGGCGTGTGTGCGGGGTTGCTGGGGTGTTGGCGATCACGTGTGCACGCGGCGAGCGTGGTGCACGGGGCGCTGGTCGAGCGTGGTGCACGGGGCGCGCTCTCGGCATGGTTGCAGAGAAGGTTGGCATGGCCTGGGCATGTGGTCCAGGGGCTGGCATTGCTCGCGGCTGGGACAGGGAGTGGCGGTGGGGTGCTAGCTTGCTTCCAGACAAGGTTGGCGAGGCTAGTGTTTCTCGTAGCTTGTTGTCGACTATGGGGTGGCAATGGTGCTCTCGGCCTGCTCACCATTGATGACAATGGGCAGCTTACAGTAGTGCTAGTGATTAGTTAAGGTTGTTCGATGATCTACTAAGGCTAGTGGTGTCCAGAGAGGGAACAAGTTAGGCCCAAAACACTGCTCAACATAGTGTTTTGATTTTGTTTGATTTGTATCTGCAACCTGTTTGATGAAATGGCCGCATGAACTTAAGTTTTGAATTTTGAAAAGATTTTTGGTGGGTGTTCTAGGCATGTTCTGGTGATACTGTGGATGCTTGGGTTTTGAAAATTGAGCTTGTTTGAGTGGTTTTTGAAATAGTGGGATCTTCCCATATGAAATAGATTCAATTTTAAACTGTCATTTAAACTAAGCATTTGAATGTTTCTGGATGATCAAAAAGTCGGCCTTGGTTCCTTGTTATGTGTAATATCAAGGGGTGCAAAGATCCATACATGTTTCTGTTAAGTTCTGAAAGTTAGAGATAGCCAAAGTAGGCATGGGAGTTAAATTGGCCAAAGTGACCATTCACTTAATTTGTTTGTCTTTGGGAAAATTTTGGGGATTGTTTAGATGATGTTTATTTCACCTAAGAATCATTTTACAAGCAAAGAAACACATAATCATGGCAATTCAAAAGAATCCAAATTTTAATGCACACTCATATGAATGCTTTCATATTTTTAATTTGAAAAGTTTTTGTTAACCCTAAATTTGGTGATTAGAGTTTGATGATTCTAGTTTCATATTTTTGGGATGTTACATGTTTTGAAATGTTTAGTGCCTTGTTAGAAACTACTTTTCAACAAAACAACCTTTTGCATGCTTGCATGCATTTCTTTGTTTTTATTGTTTTTTTTTTGTTATTTGTTTGAATGTGTGCTTGCTTGATTGAATTATAGTGAACTTTGAGGAGTGTGACAATTGCAAGATCAAGGAGAGTACCTAGTTTCTCTACTAAAAAGGCAAGTGATACTTTGGTCAACAAAAGTCCTATCTTTTCTGTATTGCATTAGTGATATTTTTATGCATGATAGGACTATTTTTATATATTGCTATGCTATAGTAAATCCTATAGAATATATCTTGGTAGGAATCTTCCTAAGATAAGAGACAAGTTATGCTAGAGTGCTTAGCCTAGCTATTAGAATTCAAGGGTGGAATATTTATACTATGATATTATGCAAAATCTATGACTATGATTTTGATTAATAAAACAACTATGTGAATGAATCACCTGGGTGGAATGGTGAGAATGGTTTGTGTCGAGTGGTTACACAAGGCCCATTTCTATGGTTTACCTTGTGTATCACACTTGTGGATGGCCACCCAGGAACAAAGAGATTTGAGATGTTTTGTGTTGAGAAGCTTCCAATGCAACCACATGGCATATGGGCTCTTCCTTGACCAACTAGGTTGCAAGAAATCAGACAGGCAGACAGTTGGTGGTAGTGATGGTAGGATGGAACGCGTCTTTGCTGATTTGAGGGATTGTTTCTGAAAAGTATCGTCTCGATGCATGTCGAGTCTTGTGGGAAAAGTGCACCACCTCTCGAGAGGTTAAAACCTAAGTACTTAGCCGTGTCGGTAATGGACATTTTGAGCATCAAAGACATTGAAATGATCAAGGATCTCCTCATACCAATTTCTCTAAGTTAAAACTTGTTGAGTGAACAAGGGAAGCACCTAGTGTGTATCCAGTGTGCCATGTGTGATGAAATGTTTTGAAAAGATAAAAAACTATTTTCAAAGGATAGGGAAAATTTATTTTATGCAAAGTCTAGCCAAAACTCCACTTATCCATATATTCATGTAGATGATAGATTCTCCATATCAATATGATATCACTTGCCAATACAATTCAAATGTATTTACCCTTGTGGCTGTAACTTATTATGTTGCAGGTTTGTTTGATGTTAGTGAAGTTTGTTGAGTAGGGATTACAAGTCTACAACCAACATGATTGCCTATGGCACATGAATATGAAGGACTCCATGTTATATAGTTATATCTGCTGCTTTGTAATAAGATAGCCATATGAGCTATGTAAGTTGTAATGAAATTATTTATTCCTGGTTATAAGTTGTAATATGCCCTTTGTTCCTTGATATTACATCTTAAACTGTGGGTGATAGCTATTCGATCCAGGGACTAGAATTGTAAACACAGGGATCTCTACCTTATCAGGTTGTGACCTCTAAAGATGGTATTAGAGCATTGTGTTGCCTGTAGGATTGTAACCCTAGGACTGGACAAAACCCCTTAAAAAATAGGAGTTGTATTTGTTAAAAGTTATTTACAAACAATCTTTTAAACTCTTTCCTCAACATTTTGTTTTGATTCTACATCTCTCCCTTTTCTACTTGATGGATAAAGACTTCAACATGAGCAAGACTTCAACATCACCAATGATTTCAACTTAAACATCTCAAAGGACTTCAACTTCAGTTTCACCAAGGACTTCAACTTGGACATCACTAAGGACTTCAAGTGAGATAAGAATAATACTCAAGACTTGGAGATTAAGGAAACACAACTTAGGAGGAACTATCATCACCTTTGAACTTTGTGACCAAGATGAGCACGACAGCCAGAGCTGGTTATGAGTACCTCATTACCTTCACTGATGATTTGAGTCGGTATGTTTATATCTACTTGATGAAACATAAGTCGGAAGCCTTTGAAAAGTCCAAAGAATTCTAGAATGAAGCACAGAATCAACTCGGCAAGAAAATAAAGTTTCTTCGGTCAGACCGAGGAGGCGAATACATGATCCATGAGTTTGATGACCATATGAAAAGTTGTGGAATAGTTCCTCAACTTACTCCGCCAGGAACGCCACAAAGTAATAGTGTTTCGGAAAGGCGGGATCGGACCTTGTTGGACATGGTACGATCAATGATGAGTCGAACAGATCTGACTTTATCATTTTGGGGTTATTGTCTAGAAATAGTGGCGTTCACACTAAACAGAGTACCATCAAAGTTGGTAGAGAAGACACCCCATGAGATGTGGACAGGCAAAAAGCCGAGTTTGTCTTTTCTTAAGATTTGGGGTTGTGAAGCATTTGTCAAGCGACTTCAGTCAAACAAGCTTACGGCCAAGTCGGATAAGTGTATTTTCTTGGGGTATCCGAGGGAAACCTTGGGTTACTACTTCTACAACCGAGAAGAGGGCAAAGTGTTTGTCGCTCGTAACGGTGTCTTCCTTGAGAAAGAGTTTCTCAGTCGGGGAGTAAGTGGGAGAACGGTGCAGCTCGAAGAAATTCGAGAGGAACCGGCTAGTAGCGAGTCAGCAAAAACCTTAGAGGTTGAGATGGTCATGGTAGCTGAGCCGGAAGCTACACCTATAGTACGAAGATCGGCGAGATTACGAAATGTTCGTGATTTATTATTGTTAGATAGTGATGAGCCAGCAAATTATTCGGAAGCGATGGTGGGATCTGATTCTGAGTCATGGCTTGGAGCCATGAGATCCGAGTTAAAGTCCATGGATGAAAATAAAGTTTGGAACTTGGTTAATCTGCCAGATGGTGCAAGACCGTCGAGTGCAAATGGGTCTTTAAGAAGAAAACTGATATGGATCGAAATTTTTCTGTCTATAAAGCATGTCTTGTCGCGAAGGGGTTCCGACAAGTTCAAGGAGTTGATTACGACGAGACTTTCTCGCCCGTAGTGATGCTTAAATCAGTTCGGATCATGTTAGCTATAGCAGCCAATTTCGACTATGAGATATGGCAGATGGATGTCAAAAAGGCTTTCCTTAACGAAAATTTAACCGAGGACGAATATATGATACAACCTGAGGGTTTTGTTGATCCGACTAATGCTGACAAAGTGTGCAAACTTCAGAAATCCATTTATGGGTTGAAGCAAGCATCTCGGAGTTGGAATATTCGCTTTGATGAGGTAGTCAAATCGTTTGGCTTCATCAAGAGTGATCATGATTCTTATCTATACAAGAAGTTTAGTGGGAGCAAAGTAAACTTTCTAATCTTATATGTGGATGACATATTATTGATTGGAAATGATGTCCAGATGTTGCAAGAAACCAAGGAATCATTGGAAAAGAGTTTCTCAATGAAAGACTTGGGTGAGGCAACGTATATTCTTGGAATCCGGATCTATAGAGATAGATCAAGACGGCTCATTGGATTGAGTCAGAGTACTTATTTGGAAAAATTGTTGAAGAAGTTCAACATGGAATCGTCTAAGAAGGGGTTCTTACCGATGTCCCATGGTGTAAAACTTAGCAAGACTTAGTGTCCTTCGACAACTGATGAGCGAAGTCGGATGAGTGTGATTCCGTATGCTTCTGCAGTCAGATCCATCATGTATGCCATGATTTGTACTAGGCCGGAGGTTTCATATGCTCTAAGTGTTATGAGAAGATACCATGCTGATCCTGGAGAAATCCACTCGACAGCGGCTAAAAATATCCTAAATTACTTGAGAAGGACTAAGGATATGTTTTTGGTTTATGGTGGTGAAGATGAACTCAGTGTTAAGGGTTACACGGATGTGAGTTATCTTACCGACTCTGATGATTCTCATTCGTAATCCGGATCCGGTTGTGGAACTATACATTCATGTTGTTTGTACTAAATGTCCTTGGTCATCGAGGTTGTCCTGGACACACAACTTAGACCAATGTGAAAGTCGGCTTGATGACTCGGTTCCACTTGTCATGGGCATGGAGATGCTATTCCGACTTACACAGATTCGACTAAAGAGTTTAGCAAGTCGGATTGACCCATATTGAGGTACAATGAACAAGTTGTCATTTGTATATCTCAATCAATGTAATCCTTAGACCTGAGGTTGTTTCATAGTCCGAGTTGAGGATCACCGACTTAGGTTCTGTCAAATACTGATCCGTAACTGGGCAGTTATAAAGGCAGAGTTCAGGTCGACTGAGAATCAAGCTGCGTGATGTGAATAACCAAGACGAGATTTTGCCCCTCCACTTGGAGAGATATTCTCTGGGCCCTCTCGGATGATATGATTCAGAAAGCATGGCCATGCACGACTCGGTTAAGTGTTAACCTAGGCGATCGACTAAGAGTTAGTCGGATCAATCACTTATCTCGGATCGAGAAGAGATTCGTACTATTTAAGGGATGAAAGATATTCGCCTATAGTCTGACAAGGTATATTGTGAGGCAAAAGGGAATCGGACGCCAGTCGCATTAGAAAGGAAAGTCGTCATGACTCTTTGGTACTTGGGAGTCGGCATGTTCTACTAGGAGCCTCTACCGACTAATCGATTGAGAGTCTGACTCTCATCGTGTCCAAGTAGCCATGAGCCTGCGGGGTCACACACTTAAGAGCGGGAGCAAGTTCGGATTAGATCTGAACCGGAAATCTGGTTGGATTGGACCCGAGCCGGATTTGGACAGAGTAAGTGAGTCGGACTCACGGTGACTAATATTATATGGGGTTTAGTGAATGGGCCACAAGAGTGGAACCCACGTTCACTCCCTATATATAGTGGAGCACAGTAACCCATAAGGGTTAATCATTGATCGGTTAGGTTATTCCATGAGTTGGAAACCCTAGCTCCATAGCAGTCATGCCGACGTACCGAACCTAGCAGTTCGCCACCGGTGCTCCTCCTAGTACGTGTGGATACTAGCAGAGGTGCTGTACGATCAGCACCAGGACGATTAGATTGGAAGGACTGCACTGCATTCAACTGACGCGCTTCATCAATAATCCGCAAGTACGCGTCTAGTGGTAAACCACGTGGCCTTCTACCTCAGCTGGATCTTGGGATCACCATGTTAGAGGAAAAAGTTTTGTTTTATCTCTACGTGACCCAACAGAATCTTGATAGGTTTCTCTTTATAAGTGAGATCATTCTCTTGCTGAACTTCCTCCAACGGTATAGTGTATTTTAACGAACTTTCTTCCATCTCTGGATGACACTTCTTCAACTGGTTTACATGAAACACACTGTGAACTGCTGACAGAGATTGTGGTAGTTCTAGCTCATAGTCCACTTCTCCTTTACGACATAACGAGGTTCCAATTTTCCTTTGACTCCAAATCTCTTCACACCATGAAGTGGTGAGATTCTAAGATAAGCTATATCACCTATCTCATAGTTGACCTCTCTATGTTTTGGATCTGCATAGCTCTTTTGTCGGGATTGGGCTATCTTCAATTTGTCCTTTACCATTCTAACTTTCTCTTCGGCTTCCTTGATCAGATCTGGTCCGAACAAATTTCTTTCTCCTACTCCATTCCATAATAATGGTGTATTACACTTACTTCCATAAAGGAATTCAAAGGGAGCCATCTCTATGCTTGATTGGTAGCTGTTATTGTAAGAAAATTCTACATATGGCAGACTTTCATCCCAACTAGATCCATAGTCTAGCGCACAAGCTCTCAACATATCTTCCAATATCTGATTGATCCTTTCTTTCTATCCATCAGTCTGAGGATGAAAGGTTGTGCTGAACTCTAGTCTTGTTCCTAATGACTCATGCGGTTGTTTCCAAAAATGCGAAGTGAACTGAGTTCCTCTATCTGACACAATACTCTTAGGTACTCCATGCATACACACAATCCTATTCATATAGATCTTGGCTAATTTAGCACTTGTATAGGTGGTCTTTACGGGTATGAAATGAGCCACTTTTGTTAAGCGATCCACAACTACCCATATAGAATTGTATCCGGGATCTAGTCCTTGGAAATCCTGTGATAAAATCCATACCGATTTTATCCCACTTCCAATCAGGTATTGGTATTGGTTGCAATAATCATGTCGGTTTCTGATGTTCCGCCTTTACTCGGCTACACATGTAACACAAGGCAATGTGTTCCGCGATATCCTTCTTTAGATTGTTCCACCAAAATCTTTCCTTCACATCCATGTACATCTTGGTGTTGCCCGGATGAATAGAATATGGTGAATTATGTGCTTCCTACAGGATCAATTTCCTTATTTCAGGATCTTGTGGAATGCAGATACGCTTCCCATACCATAAGGTTCCTTGTTCATCCTCATGGAATCCCTTTGCCTTTCCTTTATCAATTTTACTCTTAATCTCTTCTATTTCCTTGTCCAACTTTTGAGCTTCTTTGATTTTATCCATTAGTGTTGGTTGTACTTCCAAGGACATAAGATATCCTTCAGGCACTATCTCCAATCTTATCTCTTTAAATTGGGCACACAAATCTTCTGGCAATTCTCCTTTGGTGAGGCCATTCACATAAACCTTGCGGCTTAATGCATCAGCTATGACATTTCCTTTCCCGGGATGTATTGCAAACTTAAGTCGTAATCCTTGATAATTTCTAGCCACCTTCTTTGTCTCATGTTGAGTTCTTTCTGGGTGAAAATGTTGTAGGGTTTGCAGCATAGAAAACAAAGAAATTCCTATTATGGGAACAACTATGTACCAAGATCTATCTACTAGATACAAGCAAAGAGCGGATATACATCCATAGAGAACATACCCTTGAATACGACAAAGATTAACGAGGTTGAACTCGTGGGTTATGTAGACGAACTCTTGCCGATCTCAAGATTGAGAGGAAGTCCTAGCGCCGCAAATCAACGGCGCATCCATGCTCGCACACACGTCCGAGGCACTGAGAAACCCCTACCTCCTTGCTCCAGCGATGCAGCGGAAGCACAACTCTTTCTAGCCGAAAAGCCATCGGGAACATGTATCTCGCTAGTCCGAGACCATGGGGGATAAATACTAGAGGGGGAGAGAGATCCTTCACGAGGAGGTGTGAGTGAGAAGTGAGGAGGGGGATCCTTTTATAGGAGGAGGCGGGGCACCCAAGGGGGTGGCCGCCGGCCATAGGGGCTGCCCCTCCCCTCCTTCATTCATGTGGGTGGAAGCTCCACTCACAAAATGCCCCTTCAATTTTCTCCACTCAAAAACCCACTCAAATTCCCATTAAATTTCCACCAAATGTAATGCAAACTCTCATTAAATAAAACTCCTTTTATTTATTTAGAATTTTGTCAATTACTTTAATGACAAACATTCATATATAACCCCTTGCTAGTATTACATTTCACATGGAGAAACACTTTCTGCAATTTCACCTGAAACAGTTTTGGTATCTAATGAAATAAATTCCTACGCTTTGTTATTCTTTTCAGCATGAAACTATTTGCTCCAAATGGTGTCGGTGTCTCTTAAGTGTGTCACCCTATGGTTCACGAATAATGGGGACATGATCGAGACCCCTCTCAGATCAATAATCAGAAGCTGTACCTAGAGATCCATACTCTTGTTTATAATCACCCTGTTACGGTGTGACATTTGTTGTTATCAAGATACTCTTCTAGTGTTAGTGATTGACATGATCTCATGGTATAAGGATTAGGATCACTTCGTATGATGTTATAGCAATATAAACTCAATGACTTTGATCGTAATGCTATACTTCGGATGAATGTTCATCACATCATTCCAATAATGTTGTGACCTTGTTATTAACAACATCCAATGTCCATGATCAGGAAACCTTGATCATCTTGTTAATAAACGAGCTAGTTTATAAGAGAGGCATAACTAGGAACTTTTTGTTTGTTTATTAAAAACACATATATTAACATTTCCGTATTAATACAATTATAGCATGCAAAATAAACATCTATCATATACTTGGAATATACATAATAACCACTTTATTATTGCCTCTTAGGGCATATTCCCTTCAAATGTATTTCAAACTCTTGTGATCGGTGAACACTTCAAAACTCTTAACCAACAGATAGTGTCTCCATGTTTTGAGTGCAAGGATAACAGAGGCCAACTCTAAGTCATGCGTAGGATAGTTTACTTCATGAGTCTTGAGTTGTCTCGAGGCATAGACCACCACTTTTCCTTCCTACATTAACACACCACCCAGTCCTTGGTGATATGTATCACAATATACTTGAAATCTTTCTCTAGATCTGGAAAGCATAACACTGGTGCTGACACTAATCTGTTCTTCAAATCTTGAAAACTGGTCTCACATGCTTCAGTCCATTAAAACTTCTTTTCTTTCTTTAGTAACTCTGTCATTGACTTAGCTACTTTCAAGAAATTCTCAATGAATCTTCTATAGTATCCTACCAAGCCTAGGAAACTATGGAATTCTTGAACTGTTTTGGGAGATCCCCACTCTGTTACAGCTGATACCTTAGCGGGATCGACAACTATACCATTCCAAGACACAATTGTAGGGTTCGCAGCATAGAAAAAAAATTTCCTACGATGGGAACTATGTACCAAGATCTATCTACTAGATACAAACAACGAGAGGATGTATATCCATAGAGAACATACCCTTGAATACCGACAAAGCTTAACGAGTTCGACTCGTGGTTGATGTAGACGATCTCTTGCCGATCTTAAGATCGAGAGGAAGTCCTAGCGCCGCAAATCAGCAGCGCATCCGTGCTCGCACACATGTTCGAGGCACCGAGCAACCTCCGCCTCCTCGCTCCAGCGATGCAGCGGAAGCACAACTCTTTCTTGCCGAATAGCCACCGGGAACATGTATCTCGCTAGTCCGAGACCATGGGGGATAAATTCTAGAGGGGGAGAGAGATCCTTCACGAGGAGGTGTGTGTGTGTGAGAGGAGAGGGGGTGCCTTTTATAGGAGGAGGGGGGCACCCAAGGGGGTGGCCTCCGGCCATGGGGCTGCCCCCTCCCCACCTTCATTCATGTGGGTGGACACTCCACTCACAAAAATCCATTCAAATCCCTCCACTCAAAATCCCACTCAAACATGCCATTAAATTTCCACCAAATTTAATGCAAACTCTCATTAAATAAAACTCTTTTATTTTATTCAGAATTTTGTCAATTACTTTAATGACAAACATTCACAAATAACCCCTTGCTAGAATTCTATTTCACATGCATAACCACTTTATGTAATTTCACCCGAAAACCTGTTTCGGTATCTAGTGAAATAAATTCCTGCGTTTGTTCATTCTTTCGGCATGAAACTTTTGCTCCAATTGGATGTCGGTGTCTCTTAAGTGTGTCACCCTACGGTTCGTGAATAATGCGGACATGATCTAGACCCCTCTCGGATCAATAATCAGAAGCGGGATCTGGAGACCCATACTGACTCCCACACATTCAACGATGACTTTCTTGTGATCATCGGAACCTTTTATGCTAGTATCTTAATCCCTTTGTTTCACGATATATTACATGTCCGAGATTCGATCATCAGTATCTCCATACCTAGTTTGATCTCGTTACTGACATGCACTCTTTTCTTGTTCCTGTGATATAACATTCTAGTGGTCAAATCACTTGCTTGCAAGCTAACCAATGTGATATCACCGAGAGGGCCCAGAGTATATCTATCCGTCATCGGGATGAACAAATTCCACTCTCGATCCATGGGCCTCAACATAACACTTTATTAGTTCTGAATCCATCTTTATAATCACCCTGTTACGGTGTGACGTTTGATGTTATCAAGAAACTCTTCCGGTGTTAGTGATTGACATGATCTCATGGTCTAAGGATTAGGATCAGTTCGTAAGTTGTTATAGCAATATAAACTCAATGACTTTGATTGTAATGCTATACTTCGGATGAATGTTCATCACACCATTACACTAATGTTGTGATCCTGTTATTAACAACATCCAATGTCCATGATAAGGAAACCTTGATCATCTTGTTAATCAACGAGCTAGTTTATGAGAGAGGCATAACTAGGAACTTTCTGTTTGTTTATTAAACACATATGTATTAACGTTTCCGTATTAATACAATTATAGCATGCAAAATAAACATCTATCATATACTTGGAATACACATAATAAACACTTTATTATTGCCTCTCAGGGCATATTCCCTTCAACAATATGTCCAAGAAATCCAACTTCATTCAACCAAAATTCACATTTACTGAACTTGGCATACAACTTGTGCTCCCTGAGTTTCTCAAGAATCAAACGCAAATGTTCTTCATGTTCTTCATTGCTCTTGGAATAAACAAACTTGTCAAGAAACTCCATGAACACCTTGTTCATCATATTCATGAAATAAGCTGGTGCATTTGTTAATACAAATGGCATCACTGTATACTCATACAATCCATATCTAGTGGTAAAAGAAGTCTTTGGTATATATTGTTCTCTAATCTTTAGCTAAGAGTAACCTGATTGAAGATCAATTTTTGAGAACACACGAGCTCCTTATAGTTGATCAAAGAGATCATTGATTCTGGGTAGGGGATACTTGTTCTTTATGGTCACTTCGTTAAGTGATCGATAATATATGCATAGCCTCTGACTTCTATCTTTCTTCTCGAC
The DNA here is from genome assembly GCA_910589765.1 of Avena atlantica. Classification (NCBI taxonomy): domain Eukaryota; kingdom Viridiplantae; phylum Streptophyta; class Magnoliopsida; order Poales; family Poaceae; genus Avena; species Avena atlantica. Next base: position 80,317,155 of record OU342733.1, read on the forward strand.
AAACAAAACTGGTGCACCGCAAGACAAAGAACTCAGTTAGATAAATCCTTTCTTGAACTGTTCTCCAAGCTGTTTCATGAGCTCTTTTAACTCATCAACTGACATTTTGTAGGGTCTCTTTTCTATGGGTCCAGATCCTGGCAGTAAGTCAATCAGAAACTCCACATCCCTATCTGGTGGCATCCCCGGTAATTCCTCCAGAAACACATTAGGATACTCCTTCACTACTTTTACACTGTCTAGGCTAACCCCCTTAAGAGAATTTAACTTACTCCCTTTGGGTTCAAAGTTATACTTGAACCTAATTTGTTTCATTTCTAGGGTTGTGAGTGTAACTGTTCGTCTGGAACAATCTATTACTCCCTCATAATGGGTCATCCAGTCCATGCCTAAAATTACATCCAATCCTTGGGATTCTAGGATTATAAGAGTAACTGGGAACTTGCATTCCCCAAACTCTAGGACTAGTTGGTGACATCCAAAATTTACTATCATCTCTCCACCTATGGAGCTTACTTTAATAGGACATCCAATTGTTTCAGTTGGGAGTCTATTTTTGTCTACAAATTCTCTTGAAATGAATGAATGTGATGCGTCGGTATCAAAAAGGATAAGCGCTAGAAAGGAATTAATCTTGAACTTACCAGCCACATCATCAAACTCCTCTTGGATTTCCTCCACATTGATGTGATTCACATGTCCCTTCTGAAAATGATTTGGTTTGTTAGCCCCATCAGTCTTATTTTATAGGCATTCATTGGCATAGTGCCCTGTTTTCTTGCATTTGAAACATTCAAATTGACTAATGTCTCTCTTTGCTAGTTGATTTCCATTGCCATGTCCATTATGGTGACTCTTGTTGTTTCGGTGATCCCCATTGTTGTGTCGACGATCTTTATTGCTATCGTGGTGGCGGTTATTGTTGTGGTGGTTGTTATGATTCCCGTGCTTGTGGGATCCAGAACCTCTACTACCTTCATCATAAGAATTCTTGTGAGATGATCCTGATCCATGCTTATCAAAATGGTGTTTCCTCTTCCTATTCTCCACTTGCTTCATCTTGCTTTCCAAGATGGTAGCTTTGTCACACAGAGATTGGTAAGTTGGAACATATGCAATAGATAGTTTCATGCACATCTCATCATTCAGCCCTTCAAGGAACTTCTCCTTCCTCTTTGCATCAGTGTCAACATCATCTGGTGCATAGCGTGACAGATTGTTGAACTCTTCAATATATTCTGCAACATTGCGATGGCGTTGTTTAATGTTGTGAAATTCCTTCTTCTTCAACCCCATCACTCCTGAAGAAATATGAGTAGTACGGAATCCATCCTCAAACATTGACCAAGTCACTTCTTCAATAGGGTTAGTGACTTGAAAGTTATCACACCAAGTAGCTGCTGGTCCTTCCAGTAAATGAGCTGCAAACCCGACTTTCTCTGCATCAGTGCAACCAACTGTGACCAAGTCCTTGTTCACAGAACGTAGCCAATCATTTTCTACCAAAGGATCAATTGTACCAGAAAACTTAGCAGGCCTCAATCTTAGAAACCTTGTGAGCATATCAAAACCTGGTGGGTTATTCTGGTTGTTGTTATTGTTATTGTTGTTCTGATTCTGGTTTCCCATAAACTGAGTCATCATTTGCATCAATTGTGTCTGTGCAGTCATCAACTGTTGCATCTCATTTCCATTGTTGTTGTTGGGATTGGCACGACGAGGAGGCATCTGTGGTTTCAATAAGGATAAGTAAGGAAAATAACCCCATATATCCTAACATGCACAATACAACACTTAAAAACAATCACAACAAGCAAGAACATGATAAACTTTTAGGGTTCAAACATCATGAACAACAAGTTTGCAAGGTAAAACACACTAGCATAGTCATCCACAAGTTGGATGATCAATGCGACTCGATAATAAAATGATAAGATAAATGGATAGATAGATAGGTAGATATCACTCCTCCATATCAACTTACTCCTCCACTAGAGCAAGTCCTGATGCATCGAATCCTGCCTTGTATTCCTCCAAGATGGTGGTCAAAGCATCGACCTTCGCCTGAAGCTCTCTCTTCTGTGAGCGCAGCCTCTCTATCACTCATGATCTTCCTCTAGCTCAAGGTCCTTGAGCTCATCTCAGTCTTCATATCATTAATATTATTGTTACTATATTGGACCCTCTTCTCTTGGTTCTTGAACTTCTTATCTTGCTTTGCAAACCTTTGATCCATCTCCTTGATCCACTCCTCTTGCTCCTCGAAGGCCTTGTCCTTCTCCCTCAGCTAGACGCGTAGCTCATCATTGCTAAGCATCACATTAGTCTTATCAGTATCAAGGTGCCTAAGGAGGCTCTCTAAGTCCTGGAGGTAGTGTTGCATAGGATCGATGGTCTCCTTAGTGGACTCGTCCAACACTATAGCCTCTCCGTCCTCATCACTTCTCCCAAAGAAATGGAAGTAGTGGTCCTTGAGTTTGGTAGAGTGACGTCCACAAATGCGTCCTATCAGCTCCTGCATGGCGATGTCGAGGCCTCTCTCTTGATCATCATGGAGTATCTTGAAGGCAATCTCCTCCGTTGGAGGCTCTGTCTGGCGTCCTGGCCAAGTCACCCTGAATCCCCACAAGTCCTTCCTCTCAAACTTCCTGAGCTAAAGTTCCTTGATGGTAGGGATGGGAAGAGAGAGCACACTGACGAGCTGCAAAATGTGAGTCCCAAAGCGAGTTCCCTTGAACTCCTCGGTAGTGCTATAAACAAAGCTAGGCATATATTTCATAGGATGGAGAAAAATTAGAAGCAACACAAGTAAAGATAAAAACATAAAGTAGCAAAACAAAAGCCAAAAACATTCATCCAAAACATTAATCCACAAAGGTCATGGAATACATTATTCAACTCAAGCAACAAGTTTCAATCACAACTTAGACAAATTTTTGCCATACCACATAGGTCGGTATGATCAAATTATTAACGCGAGAAAAAGACAAGTGTGGTGGTCCAACTATATGGTACGTCGCATCCTTCACTCACTAGTCAAGGTAGCTATCTGGGCATCCTTGAAGGCAATTTGTTTGTCTTGATCACAAGACTCACATGCTAAGTCTATAATATCCCTCCTTAGTTGTTTTATGGTGGTCTCTAAGTCTTGGGTATGTTTCATCTCCTCTCTAAGATCATTTTGAGTGTTGAGCATTCTACACTTAAGCCTTTCACCAAGTTCTTCAATGGCATTCCATGATGCATTCCTTGCAGAGTCAAAGAATGACATATGCATTTCAGAGTTGATGACCATGCAAAATCCCGACTCATTGTGGTTGTTGTAAGGGTCCCAAACTTTAATAAGGTAGATATCCCTGTGTTTACAATGCTAGTCCCTGGATCAATAGCTAGCATCCACAGTTAAGATGTAATATCAAGAAACAAAGGTCATTTTACAACTTCATAACCAGGAAATAAATAATTCATTACATCTTACATATCTCATTTGGCTATCTCATTACAATGCAGCAGAAATAACTATAGCATGGGGTCCTTCATCTTCAAAGTGCCACAGGAAAACATGTTGGTTGTAGACTTGTAATCCTAATCAACATACTGCACTAACATCAAACAAACCTGCAACATAATAAGTTACAGCCACAAGGGTCAATACATTTGAATTGTATTGGCAAGTGATACTATGGTAGTATAGTGGAGTCTATCATCTATATGCATTTGGCTAAGTGAAGCTTAGGCTTGCTTTGCTCAAAATATATTTTCCTTATCATTTGAAAACACTAAGTTTTTGCTTGTCAAAAACACCCAAGGAACCACCAATAGAAATTGGTGAACCTTCACCCTTGTTCAACCACAAGTTTTTAACTTAGAAATTGGAATGAGGAGATTCTTGATAGCTTCCATTTCTTGATGCTCAAATTGTCCTTTGTCCGGGACATGGCTAAGTACTTAGATTTTTTACTCTGTAGAGGTGGTGCACTATCCCCACAAGACTTCGTTTCACCAAGACAAGATCTTTCAGAAGCCTTCCCTTAGATCAGAATGGACGCGGTCCAACCTATGATCCCCTACCACCAACTGTCCATTTGGGTAAGTTATTGCAACCTATATGATCCAGGCAGAGCCCATAATGCCAAGTGGCTGCACTTGAAGCTTCTCAACATTTGACATCTCAAATCTCTTTGTTCCTAGGTGGCATTCCACAAGTGAGATACACAAGGTAAACCATAGAAATGGGCCTTATGTAACCACTCAACACAAACCATTCCTTCCATTCCACCCAGGTGTTTCATTCACTTAGTTGTTTTATTAAACAAAACACAAGTCCTTGACTTAGAAATATTCCATAGCATGAAGTATAATCCACCCTTGTTTTCTACTAGCTAGACTAAGCATGATAGTAGTAGGAATCTTAACTTAGAAAAAATCTACTAAGGTATCATATAATAGGATTTCCCATGGCATAGTTTATACTTAGCAAAAATTTCATGCAAGTCCTACTTAGAAATATCACTAATGCATAGTGAAAATAATGGGACAAAAGTATGAAGCATCACTTGCCTTTTTGGTAGAGATTATAAGTTCACTCCTTGATCTTTGCAATAGTCACACTCTTCAAATGTCACTACAATTCAATCAAGCAAGGCACAATTTCAATCTACCATTCAAGCAATCATCACATAGATTAACAAAACAAAGAAATGCATGCAAGCATGCCAACATTGTTTTATTTGGAAAAGTGGTTTATATTAGGTTATAGACATCATAAAATATTTATTGGTCATTTATAAAAGTGGCAAGGTCATTTGTAAATGTGGCAAAATCATTTGATATCAAGTTAGTGAAAATGGCCATTTTAAGTCATTTTTATTTTGCTAGAAATGGTTCAAACCAAAGTAATATTTTCTAGTGTTTGACAAATACATTTTTAAACACAAATGTTGGTGTTTTATGGTCAAGTGTTTAATATTAAAACCATTTGCAAAAGGTTTCACCTATAAACCATTTTTACACTAAATCAATTTTTTATGTTGTTGAAAATGCCTTTAGCAAAGCAATAATCTTTATACGGTTCACAAAATATATTTTTAAATCATAAAACTTTGTGTTTAGGGTCAGAGAGTTTAATCCAAATCATTTCCCAAAGATTTTTCTCCAAAAAGTATTTTTAACATATAAACAACATTTTTATTTGACTAGAAATGTTCTAAATCAAAGATTTATTCTTTTGCCCCACAAATATGTTTTTGAATCCACAAGTTGGTTTACATGGTCAGTAGGTTCAAAACAATCCATTTGCCAAAGATTTTATCACAAAAATAATTTTAGAATGAATTTTATATTCAAATTATGCCTACACAAGTTTCTGGAAAAATAACCATTTTACCAGAAGCAATTTATTAAACAAAGTGCATGGTTGGATAGTACTTGGTCTGCTTATTCCATATATATAAAATTTGCAAAATTTGGACGTGTGGACCAGAAGTTATACATTTTACAAAATCATTCATCTAATAGATCAAAATCTGTTTTTAAAACCTGTGTCTGGCCACGTGGCTGTATCTTATTCGCCAGTACCGTTTCGCGTGGATCGACTAACGTGGGCCACTGGATCTAATGCAAATCTCACGGCACAGAATGCTTCGTACCTCTTCGATAAGTGATTCTATCCTAGCGCTTGGATTTAAATCCTATGGATCACAACACGTTGACCAACAGTTGGCGGCACTGGCAGCGGCGAGTGGCGGCGACGCGGTCAGATGGCAGCGGAGCCGGTTGGCCTTCTTCGTCGATTGTAAGGCGTTGTTGATTTATAGGAGCCTCACCTCCCCGTGGGAGAAACGGCGCCACAGCATGCGCCAAATCATTGTCACTGTCAGGTAAGAACATGAGAATGCTTGCGGCAGGAGCTTCGTTATACTCGGAAGCGAAGACGAGTGCTTCTGCCGCAAATAGTGGAGAGCTCAAGCTCCAGATAAGAAGCAATAATTTGATCGCGAGTAAGGATAAAGATAAAAATAATAGAATACGAATTATTAGCCTGGGCAAATATACATAAAAATGCAAATAAATATAGATCCAACACAAAGTTAGGACTCGATAAAGAAAGCTACCTTTTGGGTCATAGGAAACTACGAATAGGAATGAAACGGCAATAGCTCCGATATGAACTACTGGAAAGATCATAGCGGAGAAGTCGAGACCTAACAAAATAAGTAAACCAGAAGTGTCGCAAAAGACTAGGATGGGAAATAAAACGGAATGTATCGGATGCATTGAACGAGAAGAGAACTAAGGCAAGGCTGGTGATGTGCCATTGTCATCGTCAAGATCGTCTGACTTAGAACTTTCTACTTTTTAAAGTAGAGACTTAACTGACTGGGTAAACTGTTTGCGGGCAAATCCTAAACTATTGCATTATTTTTTGGAAGGTCCGACGCAAATGAATTGATAATCCGACATGAATTCACTTAACCAGCATTTGATAGATTATCCAACCCGGATTCCGGCGAAAAGACTAGAATTCTAGGAGGACTATAATGAGGAGGACGACATCGAAAAGTTCCTCCACTCACAGATCCACTTTCTTTCGGGGCCATCAATAGAATAGTTCTGTTCTTTAGCCGACGTTTTTTAGAACAGCGATATTTCGACTCATCCTCTTCTTCCAAGGATTTCATAATTGAACCCATTTCATATGATGGGAGTTGCCGGAGTATTAGGCGAGGCTCTGCTATGCGCTATTCATGGGGCGACCGTAGAAAAACACTCTATTCGAGGACGGTGATGGTAAGCTTCTACATGCCCTCAGCGGCTAGGACACACGTTGGGTACTATTTGTGGAAAGTGATGCTTGGGATGAGCTAGTGCATTTGTTGGCTTTCGAGCAGTAGCGGCAGCGGGGCGGGAGAGTTGGGTGGGAATCGTCTCATGAAGTCTTTCTATTTCTATTTTCTATTAAATCGAAGAAAACCCTAATTTGGGTCTGAAATAACTTTATAAGAAATCCGGACACTACCAATCCTTAAACATTTCCGGAAACCACACTGGATCAGTATCGCAGTGCTCGTCAATCATTTCATCCCCTACAATATCGACAAGTCCATAAGCTTTGGCGAATTCTTATCGATACTGGAACTCAGAGCATAGGAGGGAAAGTCGATTTATGGATGGAATCAAATACGCAGTATTTACAGAAAAAAGTCTTCGTTTATTGGGAAAGAATCAATATACTTTTAATGTCGAATCGGGATTCACTAAGACAGAAATCAAGCATTGGGTCGAACTCTTCTTTGGTGTTAAGGTAGTAGCTGTGAATAGCCATCGATTACCTGGAAAGGGTAGAAGACGGCAGCCCATATTGCCGCGAAAACAGGCATAACGCCTGCATCCCAAGTGAAGCTGGCAGGCCCCCACCAAAATAAATCCAGGAAAGTGTTCAGTAGACTATGGCAATGGTCATACCCTAGAAACTGATCACAAAAATCGTTTATAGTATAGCCCTCCGGCAAACGCAATTGTAAGTCCCGAAAATACAAGTCTATGATGTTTGTGATTGAGTCCACCAAGGACTTTCTATTATCAAGCGAAATGCCATAAAATCTGAAAAGGCTGGCAAGCGGCTCGGGCAGTGGAACCCCGGGGTTGGTAACCCAGTTGGGGGCTTCAATCCCGGTTCGATTCCCTTTATACGCGATGTGGCGAAAAAGACTGATTCAACGAAATATGCCATGCCAGCTTTCAGATTTAAAACGTGTCGTCTACTTCCAGGAAATGTTCGGAACAGAGAACTTTCTCTAATCCAACGCCGCATTCTCCGAAGATTGAGGAACAAGAGGAGAATATCTGTATCTGCTTTCGGACGGCCAAACAAGCTTTTCTAAGGGCTAGAAATATGAAGCGTGCTAGTGCGCACTTCCTATTAACCAATTTGAAGATTGGTAAACAAAAGATAATAGGAGCCGAAGTCAATCCATTAAAACACTCCTCCCCGAGGGGACGTGATCGGTCGCTTCGTCCCTTGTTTACTGAACTCTTTTCAGGAGATAGGTCTACCGTTGCAAACTCATCTGCTTGTAATCTCTCCTTTTATCCTTCTTAAAGGAGACAAGCACATATTACCGTAACCTAGTGATTAATATATCATGTACTTCGTCGAGCAATCAATCCTTTTTCCATTCTTGTTCTTAGGTTGTCAACGCCTCCTCTCAGCAGCCCTGTTTCTGCTGCACCTATAGTACACAAGAGGCCTTCTTAAAAAACCTTACAAACCCGATCGGCAACCGATTAAGTCAGAGCTTCGAGACGACTTTCGCAGATGTTCAATCTTGCGAGGCGTATGAGCAAGATTTGAAGTACTCTCCCGACCTGTTCCCTGATAAGCTGAGATTGCCGGGAAAACGTTGCTCAACAAGAAGATCTCAGTAACCAACTCGAAAAAGGAGACCTGAAAGTGGTGATCTCTGTACTATCATAGGAGCCCTGCTAATTGTGAAGAACCTAGCGGAGGAACCGTCCGGACTTGAAATTAGGATGCAACCCTTGCATTTCGTTCTTTTGTTCTTTACTCGATTTTCGCTTTAGCACTCACTTCCTTTGGAATAAGGGCATTTTGATTCTCTACTCGTTCCTAGCCCTCCTGGTCTTAATTCACTTTAGGTGGTCGGTACCTTCGAACTCCCGTTTCTACCTATGGTGTTGAGTATGCCGAATTACTATTTGAGTATACCGAATTAGTTTATTAGCTATCTGCTGATCTACCAATTGGGGTCAGTGGTCTTCACCACTCACTGAGTATGTGAAACCTGTTCAACCTACTAGAATAAGTTCAAGAATGGATCCTGAAGGAAAAGAAAAAGGGAGCAGATCCGGTTCCGTTGACCATCAAACAGTTTCTTAATTATGTTATGTCAAATGAAGGGAAAAAGGAAGGAGTAATAAAAAATACTAGAACTACCCGATCCGTTGAAATACGATACGAAGGAAACGGACTTCAATCCCTCATTCTTATTGTTTGTTCTTCTGATCCCCTTGTTTTTCACTAAAAAATTCGGAAGAGGAAAACGACAGCAGCTAAAGTGATAAATAAACAACTGCTCTCCAAGCTTCGGTTTGAGCGTTGGTTTTGATGAAAGTGAAGAAAGCTCGCCCAAAAGACGTACGTGGAACCAATGATACAAAAAAAAGAATCAAATATGAGGAGGGTGCATTGGTAAACGGCCAAAACCCAGACGTCCGCTTTATAAGACATTCTGCTGATTTCCTATTCAGTTGCAGCTAGCCCTTACTTTGAAGGAGAAGATAAGATACCTGGTACGAGCTACTAGGAGACGTACACTTAGGTGTTCCGGCTAAACAAGACCCATACTACGTTCCCGTTCGCGTGCATCCAGCAGGAATTGAACCCGCAAATTTACCAATTATGAGTTGGGCGCTTTAACCACGTCCGTCTCCGCTTTGCCGGCCGATAAGATCACTGAGATTGACCAGCCAGCTGGGTAGGTTTGGCTATTCCTTTCTATTGAAAAAGGAGTCAGCTGTCTGCGCGAGTCACCTTCCTTAGGCTCCGAGTCACCTTCTTCTAAGCTCCGCTGGACGACACGTCATTCTAGCCTGGAGCTCGCCACCAGCAGTATAGCCAACCCTACCCTATCACGTCAATCCCACAAGCCTCTTATCCATTCCCGCTCGCTCGTGGCGGGGGAGTAAGTCAAAATAGAAAAAACTCACATTGGGTTTAGGTGCCTTCTTGCCTGCCTTCAGTTCATGCCTTCAGGCCGGCCTGCTCTTGCCTATGAATGAGATGCCTACTTCCCATTAAGTCAAAATACCTCATAGACATATTTTTTAGAATACTTAGTTAGTTAAGATAAAGATGGCTTTTGACAATTTTGTGAGTCCCCTCGTTCCCGAGCAAGATCTGACAGTCAATATTGCTTGAAATCGATCAGGCACTAGGTTATTAAAGTATGGATATGCCATATAATAATAATAAGGGAAAAGGCCTCAAGTTTGAGCCTAGCGCAAAAGAAAAGCCGATTCCTAATTTGAGATTTCCTGGCAAGTCTATGAGAGTCCTATTACGGATCCTCTGATCTTTAGCTTGAATGGTCGTGTTTTTATATAATTAGGTCTTTCTTCTGATCTCTTCTATTTACGGTACGGAAAAAGAAAACCTATCACTCTCAAAGAATGGGTAAAAAGAATTCAAGCTAGACGGAGACCGAACGGCACCGGAGAGGAATGCTATGTCGGGGACATCTTGACTATAACTTGACTAGACTCTGTGTTCAAGCTTCTGGTGATCCAACTGTAAATAAGGTCCTGGCACTCTATAGTATCCAAATGAAAGGAAAGGAAATCATACTACCGGATTCACGCCCGCTAAGAAAACCTCTTCTTCTTTAGATCCTGAAAAAATGAAAATAAGTAAGAAGGAGCAGTAGTAGTAGGAAGACTTAAGTGACTTCGTTCATTTACGTTGAGATAGACGAGTAACTACCTTTTTCTATTTTCGTATCTTAGATGAATCTAAAGGTTATTTAGATTTCTTTACTATATTTAATACAATTGTTATATGACACATGCTTTTTTTTATGGGAAAACTACGTCCTCGAGCCCGAGGTCTAAATTTTTTCATAATAGTACTCCTACTGACTTCGGCTTTAGTAATGAATAAATTCGCTTTGTCGAAATCCCTATAATGAGTAAAATATCTGATGCCTATCCCTTGTCAAGCTACCAACTACTACTCACACACAAATGCATACTCAACGTCCGTGACCAAACCCTTCATCTAAGAATCCAATATCTGCAACGCGCCCTTTACTTTTATGATGCGGATTGATTTTCTATTTAATAATGCGAAGAAAGCTTTCCGGGGAAGGGGTAACATAGACGGAGGCACATGTAGACAGATACAAACTTTTGCAATCTTTTGCCTAAGCGAAGTAGTAGTTGATCCCTCCGAGGTAAGGGTGAAATTATGAAAATAGCAATTTAGGAAACAAGGTCGATAGAGGAGGGTATTACCAAGTTCGCCATGATGTGCTGAAGCTCGAGGTGGTCACAGTGGGCGAAGGGGCGCACGAGGATGACCTGAATCGCTCACCGGAGTTCCTGCTATCGTCGGGTGCGCACGGTCGTCAACGGAGACGAGGCTTGGAGGCACGCTAAGGCAAGAGGGATGCACTGTTAGGTTCGCACGAGAGTTGCGAGCATGTGAGCATCACAGAGAGGGGGAAGGAAGGTCTGGGCTCACCAGTAGATACCGCTGGAGTTGGAGCAGAAGGTAGTGGCGTGTTGATGTTGTCAGAGGTGACGTCCTGGGGCGCGCGCGAGCGAGTTACCGCTACTGGGAGGTACACCTGGTGATGGCGAGCATGCTCGGGTGCTCCAGGGGCAGTGGGGGTGGTTGGCTTCGCAGGAATTCGAATAGGACCTCGTCGGAGCCTGTGTGGTTGCAGCGAGCAATTTGGATAGCCCTGGGGCGAAGAGGAGCTGGGAACAGAGGGGAATGGTAGAGGAGAGAGGGGCGACTAAGTACACGCAGTCACGCCGAGGTTTAAGCGAGGTATTGAAGCGTATTAAAATGAGTTTTAAACAAGCAGAAACGGCCGGTGAGGGAGGCGTGGTTGTCGCGGGGTAAGGAAGAAGACTGACTGGTGGGGTCTGGTTGACAGCGAGAGATAGAGAGGAAGAGTGGGTCTAGGCAGTCAGTGTCTGAGGGGGTGAGTTTCTGAGTGGAAAACGGTTCGGGGGAGGGAAAGAAGATGGGCTGAGCTGCTGGGCTGGGTTGGGCCTGCTGGCTAGGCTGGGTTCTTTCCTCTTTTTTTGATCTGTTTCATTTTTCTTTTTCCTGATTTATTTTTCTGTTTTGATTTTGTTTAAATGTTTTCAAACTTGTCTGAATTCAAACCTTTTCAAAAGTTCCGTATAATTCCATACTGTTTAAACATGTAATTTAACTGCTATTTTAGGAATAATTCTTTTATTGTTTTTCTTATGTTTTATTCTTTATTAAAATAAGCATATGCCATTATTCAAATAAGATTAAATATATTTTCAAACCCTTATTTAATATTCCATTTTTTTCACAAAACCTTATCAGTAGGTTTTATTAACTTAATGGGGTGTTAAATAATTCACTTTGAATTATTTATAGTATTTTAATATTATTATTAATCATTTAATTTGGGCAATTGTTTTTATTCCAATGAATTTCAAATATGGTTTGAATTCCATATAAATTTATTTAAATGATTCTTTTATTTCATTTCAGTTTATTAAATAACTTTTATACCACTTGGGTAAATTCTAATTATTTTTCTCTGATTTAATTAATCATTTCTATTAGGGATTTGTCTTAATCAAATGGAATAGAATTTGGTTAGGGACATATTATTTTATTTGAATTTTATTTATTCATTTATTTCATTTTAACTTGGATCACATTCATTCCATTTAATTATGGAATTGGCCAAGATTTAATTTGGCTTTTAAAATACTCCTTATTTTTTTTCTTTATCTTATAAAATCATATCTTTTTATTTAAAGATCCAAACTTGGTGATTCAAATTGGTAAAATATTATTTAATATTTGTTTATCCTTTTAAATATCTTTAGGATTATTTGCTCACCATTTGGTATGTATTTTTAGATAGGTGCTCTATTAGCTCTGGAAATTCAATTTCCTTATCTTACTAAGTTCATAAGATTTTATGTTTGGTTCCAAATTGAATGAAATCAATTTCTATGGTTTTATAACATTTCTATTTGTCATTATTGATCATTTATAAATGTTTGTTGACAAATTTTTATATGGATCAAATCCATGGTCTTAGAGATATCTTGGAAAACTCCCATTAGGGTTTTAGGATTTTGATTTATTTTCCAAGTGTTTAAATTTCAAGATGCATTTATGAAGAATGCCTTTCACTTGATTTGAATTTAGTTGGATTCAAGCTTTATTCAAAGTTTGTTTCAAGATGGATTTTTAAGTTTCCATTTAGAAACAAAAAGTTTCTTTTCACCCTAAATTTCAACAATTATTTATTTTGTTTATTTATTTTTCACATTACAAAATTTGGAAAATTTTGGGATGTGACAGGCTACCACCCTAAAAGAAATCTCGTCCCGAGATTTGGGAAAGATACGGGTTACAAGTTGGCTCAAAGCAACTAGGGTATTACCACCCTTAAAAGTTTTCCAACTAGATTATTTCTTGGCTTGCTTGGGATCTTGATGAAACTTCTCTGGGCAAACATCTGCATAGTGTCCTTTGTTTCCACACTTGAAACATGTGACAAGGCTGAGATCCTTCATAGGCTTGTTTATCTTGTGCTTCATCTTTTCTAGACAATTGCTTGCATAATGTCCTTAATCACCACAATTGTAACATGTGACAAGCTTGAGTTCTTCACGTATCTTCTGGACAAGTTGACACATAATGGCCTAGCTCTTTGCAGTTGTTGCACCACACTTGGATAATTTCTTTATACTTCTTCTTCTTCTCTCGACATTCATTGGCATAGTGTCCCATCTCTTTGCAATGGCAACACTGCACTTGACTTTTGTCCTTCTTCTTCTTGGGTTTCTCCAAAGCTAGGAGTTCTTCTAGTTCATGCTCTTCATATCTCACCTCAAAGGTGGGAAAGTCTCCTGGTCTCCTTAATCTTTTCCTTGGATAATACATATGTTTCCTCTTTTGTCCATCAAATTGAGTCATATTGCATGGAGGTGCAAGCTGAGATTTTCCTTTGTCTTCATCCTTCTTGGTAGAATTTGTTCCCTCATGGGGGTTTACAATCTGTTGATGCAATCCACCTTGTTTCCTTTGTTGAATTATGGAATAGATGGGGCATTGGATAGGGACATGATAATTTCCTTCACATAGGAAACAAGTAGCTTGAGATGTGGGACATTGATTAGTTGGATGTTTATCTTCACAATTGGGGCATTGATCTTCATGCTCTTTGGAAGTGTGATCCTTGTCTCCATAAACATTGCAATCTTGGGTTCCTTCTAGATATCATCCTTGGCATCCTTGTTATCACAAACTCTTTGGGAAGGGTTGTCTCCCATGTTGATCATTTGATTTGTCACCTTTTGCATCAATTGAGTTTGGGTTTCCAAAAACCTTTGCATGGTTGGGTCTAACTCATTGTTGTTGGCTAAAAACTGAGTTGTCACTTGGTTCAACTGGGTTTGGGTTACTATGAGTTCTCTCATGTGCATCTCTTGGTTGTTGTTGTCACCATCCTTGATGTTCGAGTTTCTTGGAGTAGTCATCTATTTGGGTTGGATTGGGATTAGAATAGGCAAAATATTTCTAAGGAAATAATTCTAATCACACACATCACAATTCACGCAAGCAATGTGCAAGCAATCACAAACAATCATTCCACTCAAACAACAAGTTTCAAGCACTTTTTAGGCAACAAAATATTTTGCTACACCACATAAGTTGGTGGGTTTGATTTAAACTAAACATGGTGGTCCAACTACATGGTTCACTTGATATCATTCCATCCTTCTTAGTTGACTCCTCATGAACAAGACCATTGTATCTTTGGATAAATTCTTGTATCTTGGTCACAAAACTTCAAAAGTGATGATGATTCCTCATAAGTTGTGTTTCCTTAGTCTTCAAGTCTTGAGCAATATTTCTTGTCTCACGTGTAGTCCTTAGTGATGTCCAAGTTGAAGTCCTTGATGAAACTAAAGTTGAAGTCATTGGTGATGTTGAAGTTGAAGTCATTTGAGTTGGTGAAGTCCTTTGCTCATGGTTGAGGTCCTTGTTCATCAAGTTTGAAAAGTAAGAGATGTAGAATCAAAACCAAAAAGGTTGAGGAAAGAGTTTACAAGATTGTTTGTAAATAAGTTTTGGAACAAATAAAACTCCGATTTTCCTAAGGGGTTTTGTCCAATCCTAGTGTTACAAATCCTACAGGCAACACAGTGCTCTGATACGATCTGTAAGGGTACCAACCTTTAATAAGGTAGAGATCCCTACGTTTACAATGCTAGTCCCTGGATCAATAGCTAACATCCACAGTTAAGATGTAATATCAAGAAACAAAGGTCATTTTACAACTTCATAACCAGGAAATAAATAATTCATTACATCTTACATAGCTCATTTGGCTATCTCATTAGAATGCAGCAGAAATAACTATAGCATGGGGTCCTTCATCTTCAAAGTGCCACAGGCAAACATGTTGGTTGTAGACTTGTAATCCTAATCAACATACTTCACTAACATCAAACAAACCTGCAACATAATAAGTTACAGCCACAAGGGTCAATACATTTGAATTGTATTGGCAAGTGATACTATGGTAGTATAGTGGAGTCTATCATCTATATGCATTTGGCTAAGTGGAGCTTAGGCTTGCTTTGCTCAAAATAGATTTTCCTTATCATTTGAAAACACTAAGTTTTTGCTTGTCAAAAACACCTAAGGAACCACCAATAGAAATTGGTGAACCTTCACCCTTGTTCAACCACAAGTTTTTAACTTAGAAATTGGGATGAGGAGATTCTTGATAGCTTCCATGTCTTGATGCTCAAATTGTCCTTTGCCTGGGACATGGCTAAGTACTTAGATTTTTCACTCCGCAGAGGTGGTGCACTTTCCCCACAAGACTTGGTTTCACCAAGACAAGATCTTTCAGAAGCCTTCCCTTAGACGAGAATGGACGCGTTCCAACCTATCATCCCCTACCACCAACTGTCCATTTGGCTAAGTTATTGCAACCTATATGATCCAGGCAGAGCCCATAATGCCAAGTGGATGCACTTGAAGCTTCTCAACATTTGACATATCAAATATCTTTGTTCCTAGGTGGCATTCCACAAGTGATATACACAAGGTAAACCATAGAAATGGGCCTTGTGTAACCACTCAAGACAAACCATTCCTTCCATTCCACCCAGGTGTTCCATTCACTTAGTTGTTTTATTAAACAAAACACAAGTCCTTGACTTAGAAATATTCCATAGCATGAAGTATAATCCACCCTTGTTTTCTACTAGCTAGACTAAGCATGATAGTAGTAGGAATCTTAACTTAGAAAAATTCTACTAAGGTATCATCTACTAGGATTTCCCATGGCATAGTTTATACTTAGCAAAAATTCCATGCAAGTCCTACTTAGAAATATCAGTAATGCGTAGTGAAAATAATAGGACAAAAGTATGAAGCATCACTTGCCTTTTTGGTAGAGATTATAAGTTCACTCCTTCATCTTTGGAATAGTCACACTCTTCAAATGTCACTACAATTCAATCAAGCAAGGCACAATTTCAATCTACCATTCAAGCAATCATCACATAGATTAACAAAACAAAGAAATGCATGCAACCATGCCAAGATTGTTTTATTTGGAAAAGTGGTTTCTATTAGGTTATAGACATCATAAAATATTTATTGGTCATTTATAAAAGTGGCAAGGTCATTTGTAAATGTGGCAAAATCATTTGATATCAAGTTAATGAAAATGGCCATTTTAAGTCATTTTTATTTTGCTAGAAATGGTTCAAACCAAAGTAATATTTTCTAGTGTTTGACAAATACATTTTTAAACATAAATGTTGGTGTTTTATGGTCAAGTGTTTAATATTAAAACCATTTGCAAAAGGTTTCAGCTATAAACCATTTTTACACTAAATCAATATTTTATGTTGTTGAAATGCCTTTAGCAAAGAAATAATCTTTATAGGGTTCACAAAATATATTTTTAAATCATAAATTTTGTGTTTAGGGTCAGAGAGTTTAATCCAAATCATTTCCCAAAGATTTTTCTCCCAAAAGTATTTTTAACATATAAACAACATTTTTATTTGACTAGAAATGTTCTAAATCAAAGATTTATTCTTTTGCCCCACAAAATATGTTTTTGAATCGACAAGTTGGTTTATATGGTCAGTATGTTCAAAACAATCCATTTGCCAAAGATTTTATCACAAAAATAATTTTAGAATGAATTTTCTATTCAAATTATTCCTACACAAGTTTCTGCAAAAACAACCATTTTACCAGAAGCAATTTATTAAACAAAGTGCATGGTTGGATAGTACTTGGTCTGCTGATTCCATTGATATAAAATTTGCAAAATTTGGACGTGTGGATCAAAAGTTATGAATTTTACAAAATCATTCATCTAATAGATCAAAATATGTTTTTAAAACCTGTGTCTGGCCACGTGGTTGTATCTTATTCGCCAGTACCGTTTTGCATGGATCGACTAACGTGGGCTGCTGGATCTAATGCAAATCGCACAGCACAGAATGCTTCGTACCTCTTCGATAAGTGATTCTATCCTAGCGCTTGGATTCAAATCCTACTGATCATAGCACGTTGACCAACAGTTGGCGGCGCTGGCGGCGGCGAGTGGCGGCGGACCCGGCGATTTAGGAAGCAAGGGAGATAGAGGAGGGCATTACCATGTTATCCGTGATGTGCTGAAGCTCGAGGTGGTCACAGTGGGCGAAGGGGCGCACGAGGATGACCTGAATCGCTCACCGGAGTTCCTGCTGCTGTCGGGTGCGCACGGTCGTCGACGGAGACGAGGCTTGGAGGCACGCTAAGGCAAGAGAGATGCACTGTTAGGTTCACACAAGATTTGTGAGCATGTGAGCATCATAGAGAGGGGGAAGGAAGATCTGGGCTCACCAGTAGATACCGCCGGAGTTGGAGCAGAAGGTAGTGGCGTGTTGATGTTGTCGGAGGCAACGTCCTGGGGCTCGCGCGAGCGAGTTACCGCTACTGGGAGGTACGCCTGGTGCTGGCAAGCACGCTCGGGTGCTCCAGGGGCAGTGGGGTGGCTGGCTTCGCTGGAATTCGAATATGACCTCGTCGGAGCTGTGTGGTTGCAGCGAGCAATTAGGCTAGCCCTGGGCGAAGAGGAGCTGGGAACAAAGGGGAATGGTAGAGGAGAGAGGGGCGACTAAGTACACACAGTCACGGCGAGGTTTAAGTGAGGCATTGACGCGTATTAAAACGAGTTTTAAACGAGCAGAAACGGCCGGCGAGGGAGGCGTGGTCATCGCGAGGTAAGGAAGAAGACTAACTGGTGGGGTCTGGTTGATAGAGAGAGAGAGAAAGAGTGGGTCCAGGCAGTCAGCGTCTGAGGGGGTGAGTTTCTGAGTGGAAAACGGTTCGGGGGAGGGAAAGAAGATGGGCTACGCTACTGGGCTGGGTTAGGCCTGCTGGCTGGGCTGGGTTCTTTCCTTTTTTTTGATCTGTTTCATTTTTCTTTTTCCTGATTTATTTTTCTGTTTTGATTTTGTTTAAATGTTTCAAACCTTGTTTGAATTCAAACCTTTTTCAAAAGTTCAGTATAATTCCATATTGTTTAAACATGTAATTTAAATGCTATTTTAGGAATAATTCTTTTATTTTTTTTTCTTATGTTTTATTCTTTATTAAAATAAGCATATGCCATTATTCAAATAAGATTAAATATATTTTCAAACCCTTATTTAATATTCCATTTTTCACAAAACCTTATCAGTAGGTTTTATTTATTTAATGGGTGTTAAATAATTCACTTTGAATTATTTATAGTATTTTAATATGATTATTAATCATTTAATTTGGGCAACTGTTTTTATTCCAATGAATTTCAAATATGGTTTTAATTCCATATAACTTTATTTAAATGATTCTTTTATTTCATTTAAGTTAATTAAATAACTTTTATTCCACTTGGGTAAATTCCAATTATTTTTCTCTGATTTAATTAATCATTTCTATTAGGGATTTGTGTTAATCAAATGGAATAGAATTTGGTTAGGGCCATATTATTTTATTTGAATTTTATTTATCCATTTATTTCATTTGAACTTGGATCACATTCATTCCATTTATTTGTGGATTTGTCCAAGATTTAATTTGGCTTTTAAAATACTCCTTATTTATTATTTTTTCTTTATCTTACAAAATCCATATCTTTTTTATTTAAAGATCCAAACTTGTGATTCAAATTGGTAAAATATTATTTAATATTTGTTCATCCTTTTAAATATCTTTAGGATTATTTTCTCACCATTTGGTATGGATTTTTAGATAGGTGCTTTATTAGCTTTGGCAATTCAATTTCCTTATCTTACTAAGTTTCATAAGATTTTATCTTTGGTTCCAAATTGAATGAAATCAATTTCTATGGTTTTATAGTATTTCTATTTGTCATTCTTGATCATTTATAAATGTTTGTTGACAAATTTTTATATGGATCAAATCCATGGTCTTAGAGATATCTTGGAAAACTCCCATTAGGGTTTTAGGATTTTGATTTATTTTCCAAGTGTTTAAATTTCAAGATGCATTTATGAAGAATGCCTTTCACTTGATTTGAATTTATTTGGATTCAAGCTTTATTCAAAGTTTGTTTCAAGATGGGTTTTTAAGTTTCCATTTAGAAAAAAAAAAGTTTCTTTTCACCCTAAATTTTAACAATTATTTATTTTTCACATTACAAAATTTGGAAAATTTTGGGATGTGACAGTTGTCCTCCTTGTTTTTATACAAGTGGAGTTGTACCCACCAATACTCTTCTCCTTCATCCATCACTGGAAATCCCTTGTACACGGCTTCACCATTTCTCTCCAAGCTAATCATGAGGTTCTTGAGTGCCTTGGGAAACTCCGTCTCACATTCTAGGGTCATAGTCATTGATGACTCCTTGATGGCGCCAGAAAACTTGGTTCTTGATGTGGAGTCTTGTTGGGAACCCCAAGAGCAAGGTGTGAAGAGTACAGCAGCAAGTCTTCCCTCAGTTGAGACTGAGGTTATCGAACCAGTAGGAGGAAGGAAACGTCACACAGGTGTTGCAAGCAACGCGGATACCTGCACAACACAAACTCAAGACTTTGCTCCAACGAATCAGTGAGGTTATCAAGCTCACCGGTTTGCTGTAACAAAGGATTAAACGTATGGTGTGGAAGGTAATGGTTTGTAGCAAGTAAAAAGGTAACAGTGGAAGATGTATCAATGGTAAAGATTGGACCGGGATCCATAGTTCACTAGAGGTGCTCTCCTTAGATAAACAACATGGCATGAAGGGTAAACAAATTACAGCGGGGCAATTGACAGGAACTGAGCAAGGAATAACAATGCAATTACTAGCCAGAAAGATCCTATGAGGTTGATTGGGCAATACAACAATATACATAGACCGTCATCCAACTGCATCTATGACTAGAAGTCCACCTTCAGGTTATCATCCGAACCCCCTCTAGTATTAAGTTACAAGCAATAGACAACTGCTTTAAGCAAAGTGTGTAAGGTAAACAGTCCACATGTTCCATGAACAAGAGACTGTTGTTTTCTCCCTAGTGGCTACAAAACATCTACAACCTTAGAGATTTCTGTCACTTCCCTTGGAAACTAGAGGCATGAACCCACTATCGAGCATAAATACCCCCTCTTGGAGTCACTAGCAACTATGTGGCCAAGATAACCACTAGCAACGGAGAGCATGCAAGATCACAAACAACACAGACATGATAGAACCATAAAGATAAAACCATTAATCAAACCAACATAATAATCTCAATATCCATCGGATCCCCGTAAACACAACATGCATGATTACAAATAGATTAGATCTTGATCATGAACGGAGCTCACAGGATCTATACATGAAAGCACAAAGGAGGAGATACAACCATCTAGCTACTACATGGACCCATAGTCCAAGGTGGAACTACTCACGAATCATACCGGAGAGAAGGCCTCCGAGATGATCTCCCCTCCGGCAGGGTGCCGGGAAGAGCTTCAGATCCCCCCGATCTAGGGATGATGGTGGAGTCGGCTACAGATGGTTTCGTGGATTTCTGATCGGGTCCCCAGGGTTTCTGCATCGGGGTATTCTTATAGGCGAAGGGGAGAGACCGGGAGGCGGCCAGGGCCACCAAATCCTATCCAGGCGCGGGCCCACCTGCCCCCATGCCTTGGGTGTGTCTGCCCCCCCTGGCCGGCCCCTTCGGCTCTCCTCTGGACTTATTGTTCCCCACAGAAAGTAATTGACTTTGACGTTTGTCCCGTCCAATTCCGAGAATATTTCTTTACTAACTTTTCTGAAACCGAAAACAGCAGAAAACAGGCATCTGGCACTATTGCAACTTGTTAATAGGTTAGTACCAGAAAACATGTAAAAAGCACCTCAAAGTGTAGACAAGCAAAGCAAAGTAGATACAAAACAAGCATGGAGCATCAAAAACTATAGATACGTTTACAACGTATCAGCATCCCCAAGCTTAACTCCTGCTCGTCCTCGAGTAGGTAAGTGATAAACAGAATAATTTTTGAGGTGACATGCACCCTCACAATAAAGATACAACCATTTGAAAGCATTGAAAGCTGGGATCAAAGAACTCTAAACATGTGCATGAAAGATGGAGTTCTAACAATAGGACATAGTAACTATGCATGAAACATGACAAGCTACAAACAAAGATCATGAATAACATGCATTGAAAAACGTTTGTTTGTTTCACATACAGAAAACATAGCATAGTGGCAATCAGCTTGTCCCTCATAGAGTAGCAATATAATGCATAGGACACCTGCAAAGTTCACAAGGGTGACTAGAAACAAGTAGCACAAGAACAAGTAATAACACAATATGCATCAATTAATAAGCTTTGGAACATTGCACACAGAATGACAACTATGCTCTCTTAATAGTGCCTAAAGGTACAAGGTGGAGACTCAATAATGGTGGAAGAAAGGCCTTTTTGTAAAGGAAGCATGAATTACAAGTTTCAAAAGGAGATTCCAAAAATTATGGTACTTGTTAGCTTTCAGCCCTCAGTGCCCCTATCATAAGCATCTTGAAGTGGTTAAGGTTAAAGTGGCAAAGCTGGAGTATATGCTTGACGAAGTATAAGTTGGCAATCTCATGCCCCTTGAATACGAGGGCCACGCCTCATGCATACTCAACTTTGGGTCCAGGTAAGTTCTTGTCACTGTAAGTATTTGCATATCATTAAGAACCGCCAATAGGGTACCCCTTGCACATGGTACAGGAGCTTTCCCATAACCAAAATGACAAGTCAAGAAGACAATGAGCATCTCAGCAATTCTTCTTATGTACCATGGGAATATGGAGGTTTTTTCTCTCTTTCCTCTTTTCTCAATGTGTCTCTTTTTTTAAGAAGAATGCTTCATAGATGTCACTATGGTGATGCTGTAAGTTTCCACCATGATTAGGCATGGCTTAGGCTAGCGGCCCAGGCGTTTCTCTAACACAGGATACAAACTCCATGGACTTACAAGTTCCCTTTTTATTTCACACCGGTAACATCCATAGACAAAAGAACATGATATCAACTGAGTACAAAAAGGTACAAGTGCAATGTTGAAAACATTCCCCGTGACAGCACGGTTCTGCTAATTCCAACTTATAAGTGCAAGCATATACAACAAAGTTGTCACAATGGTTCAAGTTTATTAGGGGCAAAGAATAAAGTGTGCCATCAAGTTCGTGAGGGCTTTAATCACTAAGTTTTCACATAACAAAATGGTTTTTAATTAGAAGATAGATGAAAACAAGAATATACTTGGAATGGTGTAACACGCCATGCATAGGAATTTATAGTGGACACTTTGGAATAACTTGGTTTCTTGGGATTTGGAGGCATGAGTAGAACTTACTCATACAAGTGGAGGCTAGCAAAAGACTGGGCGCAACCAACTAAGAGAGCAATAATGGCCAAAATTATGCAATGCAACAAAGCAAACTAATCAAAGCAAAGAGTGGTACTACAAGTCAAGGACTAAATGATCATAGAGGCTAATGGTGACTTGTCATAGTCATAACATGGTGTGAGAATGTGCCAAGTCAATCCAAGCAAAACATCAAAGGAGAATACCACAATACTATGCTTTTGCATGCTAAAACAACACATAATTTCTTCAAGGCACACTAAGCAATCCCAATTGTTTGGAACAAGACATTCTACAGCAATAATCACTAAGCATAATTCCAAAACAACACCTAGCATGTCATGCTAAAGTCTAAGTCATAGTCAATGCAAGCTCCTCTTGCACTTCAAGCAAGAACTTAATACTCCTTTCCAAACACCAAGCAAACTTATTTGCAAAACAACACAGTGAGAACGAGGGTCCAACTACTAAATCAAACTAAACAAACTAAGAAAAGCAAACGAAAACTAATACGCTCCAAGAACAACACAACTATGTATGAAATAATAAAAACGAAGTGTCTAGACAGACCTGAGCTTTTTATTGATGAAGAAGGGGATGCCTTGGGCATCCCCAAGCTTTGACGCTTGTACCTCTTGGATATTTCTTGGGGTGACACCATGGTGGCATCCCCAAGCCTGAGCTTTTGTCCATTCTTCATCTCATTGCATCATTCTCTCTCTACACCTGAAATTTTTCCTTCATACAAAACTTCACACAATCTTCATTAGCAACATTAGCTTATTCAAAAGATATTAGACCACTGGCAAAGCTTTGGAACATCAAGGCTTTTCACTAAAAACACAAGCTACTGTAGTAACTCCTTCAAAGAAACTCAATACCTGAAGAGAGATCAAAAAGGAATCAATAAGAAGCAAATGCAAATAATGGCAGAAATCTGTCAAAACAGACCAGCAGGTAGAAACGAATTTTTTAGAACATCTTCTGTTGCTCAAATAAAAAAGTGTTGAACTAAATAAAGTTATCTAACATACTCGGGGATTTATTTGTAAATTTTGAGCTCAATCCGAGTTACAGATCCTCCTCACGAATATTTTTGGTGGAGGACAGAAATCTGTTTCGGGGCAGCAACTCCCCAAATCTTACTTCCCTCTCATTAGAGGTCATTCTTGGCACCAAAAGCAAACAAAAAGGATAAGGAGAGGTTATTACAGAATTAATAACTTCCAAGACTTAAGTAAACTCTTGGGTTATCTCCCAACAAGTACTTTCTTTAACGCCTTTAAGTTAGGCAGAAGAAGCAAGAAGAATCAAGTATTTTCAAATGAAGAAGCATTAACATTCATACTTGCAAAATCTTCAACTATGAAAGGTATCTCATCCAAATGGGTTTTGGAGATCCTTTCTCATCTCTCTTTGGTCTACTACCTTCATCAAAAATATTTTCAGGGGCAATCCAATCAAAGTTCTTTTCAAAGGCTTCATGCATTCCAACAAGCTTATAGGGTATGGGTATATTGAATTCCTCTCTAGGCTTAGTTTTATCAGAAATACCCACAACATATACACTTGAACCTAGCATATTGAAACATTCAAAAAACTTTTTGTCTCCCTAGCAACATCATGGAATTCTTTTGATAAAGTTTCAAGGATGAATTCTCTTTTTTCAACATTCTTCTCTTCTTTTAGTTTTAGGAACAAGAATTGTATGAAGGGGTTAAGGCTAACAAACCTAGCCTCCAACATATGAACTAAATAAGCTGCAGCAATCTCATAATTAGGAGCAAGCTCTGCTATAGATTTATCCTCAATATCCTCATGCTTGCTAACATAACTAAAGAATTCTTCAATATTATCTTTCCCAATTATGGAGCCACTACCTATTGCAAGATCTTTGAGGGCAAACTGGGGGAGCAACATGGTGAGCTAGAGCGGGAACTATTTTTTTTTGTGTTTTTGAATAAAGAAAGCAAACCAAGCTAGACTAATTTTTTTTGGTTTTTTAAAAGAGGCAAAAAAAACCAAACAAAAGAAACAAAGCAAACTAAAAACAAAGTAAAGAGAAAGGAAGTGAAGGACTCCCCTAGTGAAGACGTCCTTAGACTCCCCGGCAACGGCGCCGGAAAACTTGTTGATGACTCCTTGTTGGCGCCAGAAAACTTGGTGCTTGATGTGGAGTCTTGTTGGGAACCCCAAGAGCAAGGTGTGAAGAGTATAGCAACAAGTCTTCCCTCAGTTGAGACTAAGGTTATCGAACCAGTAGGATGAAGGAAACATCACATAGGTGTTGCAAGCAACGCGGATACCTGCACAACACAAACTCAAGACCTTGTCCCAACGAATCAGTGAGGTTGTCAAGCTCACCGGTTTGCTGTAACAAAGGATTAAACGTATGGTGTGGAAGGTAATGGTTTGCAACAAGTAAAAAGGTACCAGTGGAAGATGTATCAATGATAAAGATTGGACCGGAGTCCATAGTTCACTAGAGGTGATCTCCTTAGATAAACAACATGGCATGAAGGGTAAACAAATTACAGCGGGGCAATTGACAGGAACTGAGCAAGGCATAACAATGCAATTACTAGCCAGAAAGATCCTATGAGGTTGATTGGGCAATACAACAATATACATAGACCGTCATCCAACTGCATCTATGACTAGAAGTCCACCTTCAGGTTATCATCCGAACCCCGTCCAGTATTAAGTTGCAAGCAATAGACAACTGCTTTAAGCAAAGTGTGTAAGGTAAACAGTCCACATGTTCCATGAACAAGAGACCGTTGTTTTCTCCCTAGTAGAAACAACACATCTACAACCAAATAGATTGCTGTCACTTCCCTTGGAAACTAGAGGCATGAACCCACTATCGAGCATAAATACCCCCTCTTGGAGTCACTAGCAACTACGTGGCCAAGATAACCACTAGCAACGGAGAGCATGCAAGATCACAAACAACACAGACATGATAGAATCATAAAGATAAAACCATTAATCAAACCAACATAATATTCTCAATATCCTTCGGATCCCCGCAAACACAATATGCATGATTACAAATAGATTAGATCTTGATCATGAACGGAGCTCACAAGATCTATACATGAAAGAACAAAGGAGGAGATACAACCATCTAGATACTACATGGACCCATAGTCCAAGGTGGAACTACTCACGAATCATACCGGAGAGAAGGCCTCCGGGATGATCTCCCCTCCGGCAGGGTGCCGGGAAGAGCTTCAGATCCCCCCGATCTAGGGACGATGGTGGCGGAGGCTATAGAAGGTTTCGTGGATTTCTGATCGGGTCCCAAGGGTTTCTGCATCGGGGGCTTCTTATAGACAAAGGGGCGAGACCAGGAGGCGTCCAGGGCCACCAAACCCTAGCCATGCGCGGCCCACCTGCCCCCGCGCCTTGGGTGGGTCTGGCCCCCCTGGACGGCCCCTCCGGCTCTCCTCTGGACTTATTGTTCCCCACAGAAAGTAAGTGACTTTGACGTTTGTCCCGTCCAATTCCAAGAATATTTCTTTACTAACTTTTCTGAAACAAAAAACAGCAGAAAACAGGCATCTGGCACTGTTGCAACTTGTTAATAGGTTAGTACCAGAAAACATGTAAAAAGCACCTCAAAATGTAGACAAGCAAAGCAAAGTAGATACAAAACAAGCATGGAGCATCAAAAATTATAGATAAGTTTCCAACGTATCAGTCATCATTGGTCCCTTCCTGGCGGATTCGTTGATTGCGGCCATCTACAAATAGAGATGAGAAAGAAGATTAGAATAGGTTTACGAGATGAAAATAAACAAAGCATAAAATTCTTAATGATGTTGAATTTTCCTAGTGGTTTTTTTAATCTAATCCATCTTAGGGTCACAAACCTACAGGAAACACAGTGCTCTGATCCCTTTGTAAGATCTCACCCAATAAGGTAGAGATACCTGTGATTGCAGTGCTAGTCCCTGGATCGAATTGCTAGCCCCCACAGTTTAAGATGAAGTACACATATACAAAGATCATTATTACATCGAAATTCCAGGAGTACAATAGTTCTTACAACTCCCTTAGCCTAGGGCTAACTTATAAAGAGTTCTCATTACATAGCATATAAATAAAGTCTTCATCTTCATGTGCCACAGGGAAACATTTTGAGTGTAGACTCATAACCCTACTCACCATCAGAG
The DNA here is from genome assembly GCA_910589765.1 of Avena atlantica. Classification (NCBI taxonomy): domain Eukaryota; kingdom Viridiplantae; phylum Streptophyta; class Magnoliopsida; order Poales; family Poaceae; genus Avena; species Avena atlantica. Next base: position 80,344,008 of record OU342733.1, read on the forward strand.
TAACCTGCAACATGATAAGTTACAGCCACAAGGGGTCAATACAGTTGGAATTGTATTGGCAAGTGATACCATAGTTATATAGTAGAGACTAACAACTACATGTATTTGGCTAAGTGTGGATCAAGCTGGCTTTGCACAAGTGAGTTTTATCCTACTAGTTTGAAAATACTAAGTTTTTCTTTACAAAACACTAAGGAACCACCAATAGACATTGGTGAACCTCTACCCTTGTTCACCCACAATTTTTAACTTAAAGAAATTGGGATGAGGAGACTCTTGAACCGTTTCAATGTCTTTGATGCTCAAAATTATCCATAACCGGGGACACGGCTAAGTACTTAGGTTTACCCTCTCGAGAGGTGGTGCAGTTTCCCCACAAGACACGACATGCATCGAGACGAGACTTTTCAGAAGCAATCCCTCAGACCACTATGGACGCGTTCCATCCTATCAACTCTACCACCATCTGTCCATCTAGCTGAGTTCTTGCAACTTAGTTGGTAAAGGCAGAGCCCATATGCCATGTGGTTGCACTGGAAGCTTCGCAACACAAAACATCTCAAATCTCTCTTTGTTCCTGGGTGTCCATCCACAAGCGTGATACATAGGGTAAACCATAGAAATGGGACCTCTGTAACCACTCAACACAAACCATACAAGTCCCATTCCACCCCGGTGTTTCATTAACAAGGTTGTTTTCTTAGTCCAAACACACATAGGCATAAATTTTCCATAATATCATAACATGAATTTTCCACCCACTAATTCTAATAGCAAGTATAAGCATTCTAGCATACAATGTCTCCTAACTTAGGAAAATTGTACCAAGATAAAATCTATAGGATCTTCCATAGAATAGCAATATATTTGAAAACTATCATGCAAGTTCTACCAAAATAGTACTAATTCAATAGGTAAAATATTAGGACATAAGATGAAATGTCACTTGCCTTGGTAGCTAGGGGAATAGGTACAATCCTCACAATCATACACTTCACAATCCACAAATTCTACACAACAAAAACAAACAACAAAATATAAACAGTTCAATATATCACTCAAAAATAACATGAATGCATGTAAATATGCAATGAGGTGCATAACACATTTTTAAAACCAAACTTTACAGTACATAAGATAAAGTATACAATGTAAAGTCTAAAGATCACAAAAACCACCTAAAAATAATATACAAAATAATTTTTATAGCCAAAATAGCCCTACAAATGTCTCTGCATAAAACTCTAATTTTTCTGAATCAAATGACCAAAGTAATGCAATAGAAATAAATTTCATTTTTTTCTGAATCCATAGACACCTAATTTGTATTTTTCTGAATTACAGATCAAAAGTTATGAATTTTATAAGTTTAATCAATTAACAAATCAAATCTGGATTTTAAATCAAAAACCCAGACACGCGGCGCAATCTGATTGGCCCGTACTGGTTTGCGCGGATCACGCGCGCGCACCCTCAGATCTAAGTGAGATAATGCGGCGCAGATCTACCCGTACCGCTTTGCTCTGGCTTCTAATCTCAACCGCTGGATCTAGATCCAGCGGATCTAATCACACTGGCCACAGATGGGCGGCGCAAATGATGAGCACGGCGGCGACACGTTGGGTGACGGTGCTCCAGCGAGGCTAGGGGGTGGCTTAGGGGGTTACCAGGGTCACGGCGATGAGGTGAACGCAGACGAAGGAAGGGCGCATAGACACGGCGAGGATTGCTCGTCAGAGTTGAGCTTGTCGTCGGGAACTTGCTATCGTTGACGGAGGCGAGGCTCTGGTGCGTAAGAAGGCAAACGACGAGTGTCAGAATAATTGCAAGACGATTGCGAACACAACATCATGAACCAGAGGCCAAGGGGGCATAGTGGCTCACCGGAATTTGGTCAACGAGCTCGTCGGAGTTGCGGCGGTTTAAGGTGAAATGCACAAAGCCTGGCGGCGCTCAGAGGTTGTGGTGTTGGGAGAAATGGAGTGGAGATCGAGAGGGTTAAGTAGCAGGGGCTAGGGAGGAAATTACATAGCGAATCAATCATAATTAAACGAATTGAAGCAGGGGAGAAACGACAGTGGCAGAGCATGTCATCGCGGCGTTGATTGAGGACGAATGGGTGACGTGGAGGTGGGGTCCACCTGTCAGCGAGGGGATGCGGCGCAGCGCGGTGAGAAATAGAGGGGGAGAGGGGAAAACCAGGGTGGGCTGCTGGGATGCTTACTGGGCGCGTAGGTTAGCTGGTTGTCTTCTTTGTTTTTGCTCTTAGTCTTTTTCTTTTTCTGTTTTGATTTTCTAAATAAGATTTGAACTATCAAAACAAATCCAAATCAAACCAAATTTTCACCAATTTTTTTGGGTTGATTCTAGTGTTTAAAAGTGTTCTAAACACAACAAAACACTCCAAAACATTTTGGGGGTACTAAAATAAAATAGAAACAAAAGATCTACCCTTTTATATAAAAGGGGTTTAAAAAAATAGGGTTTTGCTAGTGTTTTTAAGTTGAAATTTTTTATGCAATACACACATGCCCTGATGGTATGAATGCAATGATGAAGTTTTTGATTTGATGAAAATTGGGATGTTACACCCATTCACTATCGCACGTATACCAGCCGCATCTTCCTCCCCTCCTATCGACGTCGGCACAGTTCTAAGCGTGGCAGTCTGAACGGCGGGCGGCGGCGCGGACCTAAGCTTGGCGGTCCGAACGGCGTGCAACGGCACGGACCTAAGCATTTGGGTCGGAACAGCGTGCGGTGCCGTGGATCTAAGCCTGGCGATCGGAACGGCGTGCTGTGGCACGGACCTAAGTGTGGGGGTTGGAACGGCTTGTGGCGGCGCGGATCGAAGCATGGCAGTTGGAACGGCATGCGATAGTGAAGATCTAAGCGTCTGAAATTTCTGTCTCTGTCCGTCTCACTACTGTTCACCTCCTCATATACCGTTGCTGATTAAAGACACCGAGGCGGCGGCGGCGCTGACTGTGGTTATCGATGCGACGATGATTGAAGCCATCATCCGCAACATCACCGCGACGGTGCAGATCAAGCCCCGTGAACCGATTTGAATAAATTTGATACTCCCTATTAGTTGACTTGGATTCATCTAGATATGAAATGTATCTAATCAAGTTTTACTGCTAATATGGGTCAGAGGGATTATGTATTTGAGCCGTGAGACCGGTGGATATGCTCTAAAGCCGATTCATAAGTAGTAGTACTTGCTTTGACAATTTCTGGTGAGCTTGTATTAGTTGATTTAGATTTGTCTAGATTCGATTGTACCTAGACATGAATTAGTATTAGATTCATCCGTATCTTGACGAATTTGAGTCAACTAAATTGGATCGGAGGGAGTAGTACTTTCTTTGACAGATCGCCTCTATGGCAAGCTAGATCCAATGGCAAGCAACTCGGGCCCCGCAATGGCATTTGGCACGCCAACTATGGGCAGTTAGATCCAATGGCAAGCAACTCGGTCCCTGCAATGCATTCTCATGACAACTTTGGGACCGCAAAGTGACTAAATTTGCAGGAATTCACAACCATCCATCGAATAAAAATTCTACTATATAAATTAGCTATCAATTCAACTAATCATTACATGTGCCACCTTCACCACAACCCCATAGTGTAACTGTTAGGATGGGGATGACAACTACTAAAACTGCCCACATGAATCTACTATTCTCCTCCCCCTTCTCTTGAAGTTCATGTTTTAGATTTTCTACCACTTGATCAGATACGGCAAGATCAGCCTCAAGTGTCAACTTCTCTTTGGGAATAAGCTCTGAGTTCTTCTTTTCATCCTCGACAGTATGCTTCAACTGAAAGATCAATAGGTTTTTACGAGCCAATTCATCACCTAAATTGGCACCCATCTCCTCCAAATCCATCCTCTGGCTAGACCACTGGGTTGATTCATCTTGGTATGCAATGTACCATGGATCATCGGCCTGCATAGCACACTATAACAATCCCAAAACAAAACCAATTAAAATCAGTCTGATAAGCCAGGGTGGCACTTCAAATTCAAGGTAATACAAAGAGAAGGAGCTACCTGCACTTCCGACATGGTTGGAGAAGGAGAACGTGGCCACGACATGATCAAATCCCTACCCTCGCCGGTGTACCCGCTATGACCAGACATTGAACACTAATTTACCCCTGCAATATCGAGGAAATTACGGGAACCGGATCGATTAGAGCGGGGGGAGCAGGAGCGAAGGTCTTACCAAGAACTACTAGCAATTGCTGCGACCGTGCGTCGAGCTATGGCGGTAGAACAAAATCCCGGTCATCGTGGGTGGCAGACCTACCTGCGGTCAGTACCGCCTCAACGTACAATGCATGCGGACGAAATAGGTGCCGGAGCCGTGGTTGAGGTGCAGCGCGACAGTCCGTCTGACGCCACCGTAGGACGGAGCCGCCGACGCACCGACGATGGCTTCTCTGACCGCCGGCGGGGTAGGAGCTGCTCGGGGATGGGGGCTGGGAGTGAAGATGAGAGACAGCCAACCTCACGTGTGTCATACACGACCCCACCTATCAATGTTTGGGGGAGTAGCTACTCCGGGATTTTTGCATATTTGCCAATTTTGCATATCTGCCAAACTTTTTCTTTGAAATTTGCATATTTGGCACATGACCACCACATGTCAGCGACACACAAAATGGCAAATATGCTAGTTGCAATCTAAACATGGCAAATATGCAAATCTCCCTCCAGCCACACATCATGACCCCATCGGTTATTGGCTTCGACGGCCCCACATGATGACCCCACCGTTCATTGGCTTCGATGGCCCCACAGGACGAACCTTTTCTTTGAAATTTTTATATTTGACACATGACCACCACATGTCAGCGACACACAAAATGGAAAATATGCAAGTTGCAACATAAAACATGGCAAATATGCAAATCCCCCCTCCAGCCACACATCACGGCCCAATCGGACATTGGCTTCGACTACCCTACATGACGGCGCCATTGTTCATTGGCTTCGATGGCCCCACATGATGAACTTTTTCTTTGAAATTTGTATATTTTCCACATGACCACCACATGTCAGCCACACACAACATGGCAAATATGTAAGTTGCAATGTAAAACATGGCGAATATGCAAATCCCCCCTCCAGCTCCACATCAGGGCCCCATTAGTCATTGGCTTCAACAGCCCCACATGACGGCCCCATCGTTCATTGGCTTCGATGGCCCCAGGGAACGAACCTTTTTTTGAAATTTGCATATTTGCCACATGACCACCACATGCCAGCGACACACAAAATTACAAATATGCAAGTTGCAACGTAAAACGTGGCAAATATGCAAATACCCCCTCTAGCTCCACATCACGGCCCCATCAGTCATTGGCTTCGACGGCCCCATGTGACGGCCCCGTCGTTCATTCGCTTCGATGGCCCCATGGAACGAACCTTTTCTTTGAAATTTGCATATTTGCCTGACCACCACATCTTAGCGACACACAAAATGGAAAATATGCAAGTTGCAACGTAAAACATGGCGAATATGAAATCCCCCCTCCAGCTCCGCATCACGGCCCCATCAGTCATTGGCTTCGATGTCCCCACATGACGCCCCATCGTTCATTGGCTTCGATGGCCCCACAGAATGAACATTTTATTTGAAATTTGCATATTTGCCACATGACCACCACATGTTAGCGACACACAAAATGGCAAATATGCAAGTTGCAACATAAAACATGGAGAATATGAAAATCCCCCTCCAGCCCCACATCACGGCCCCATCAGTCATTGGCTTCGATGGCCCCACGGAACGGTCCCATTTTTCATTGCCTGCACCGGCCACCCAATTAGGAAAAAATCGTCCCACAAGGTAGTGAGAGAAGGATGGTGGGTCCGACGTGTAACCTGGCCCCCACCCGTCAGCACGTATCGGCCATGGCAGGACCCGCCCCAACGTAGCCCCACCGGTTAGGCATGTAACGGTCGAGGCCTCATAACATAACGCTCAACGACCGACCTGTCCCAACGCGATCCCACCAGTCAGCATGTAACGGTCAAGCCTTTGACCTAGCGGCATCCCTCCGTCCGAGCGCCTGTGAGCGCCCGCGAGGGTTTCTTAACATGGCGAGGGGAAACGTGAGGAAAAGTTAGCGGTTGGGGAAAACTAAGTACAACTAACGAACCAGGGGTACGAAAATAGAAATCCCTAGCTTCAAATATCCAGCCACCTAGATCCGAGTCAAGTTGTACTTGGCTTGGATCTTGTAGGTTTAGCTTCGAATACCCGGCCACCTAGATCCGAGTCAAGTTGTACTTGGCTTGGATCTTGTAGGTTTAGCTTTGAATACCCGGCCACCTAGATCCGAGTCAAGTTTTTGGCTTGGATCTTGTAGGTCTAGCTTCGAATACCTAGCCATGTAGATCCGAGTCAAGTTTTACTTGGCTTGGATCTTGTAGGTTCAGCTTCAAATATCCAGCCACCTAGATCCGAGTCAAGTTGTACTTGGCTTGGATCTTGCTGTTTCGAATATTTCTCTCCTGTATAATGCTCTATGATTCCAGGTTGCTCATAATCGGCGCACTGCTGAGTTCCAAAAACTGCTCTTTGCTCATAGGAAGCTACAGGTCAAGTATGATCAATTGGTTCCTATTCTAAAGAAAACGGGTGAGTTAGTTGTTGTTTATTTAAAATTCTTGTCCGGGTCTTTGTTTCCGAGTCGACTTATGATTCGTCTTTGTACAGGTGCTATCGAGACACAAAACACTGCATTGAAGAAAAAGGTTGCCGATCTGCAAGGTGAGTCAGCAATGTTCTTTGTACCCATTTTCCTCCTCTCCTGAACCTTTGCGGAATATCTTATAGCATTTTTCACTCGGCTCAGCCGAATTACAATGTCTTGCAGCATCGCATCTAGAGTGTATTCCCATGCCTGATATGATGCTGCATTTTATAGAACAAGGAGGAGCTCATTCGGTGCAGTTGAAGAAGAAAGACGATGAGATATCTCGGCTTCATGCCGAGGTTAATTCCTTGAAGCTGGCCCAGAAAAGCGAGTTGGAGAAGATTGACCAAGAATTCTCCAAAGAGAAAAATCGGCTAACTCTCCAGCTCCAGAAGAACAAGGAAATCCTCGATGCGCCCGATTCAAATAATAAGTCTATGACGGATGAGATTACTCAGTTTGAGAAGAAAAGAGTCGGCTGGTCTGACGATATTCAAAATATGTTACGATATATCCATCGTACGTCCTCTTTTTTTACTTTGTTTCCATTGGCCGAGTTATTCTTGCCCATTGCTTGTCTTGACTTGTGTTAAGCTTTAATTATAGATCATTTTCCAGAATCTGAACCTATGAGTACCAAGGCCGTAATCAACTTCCGAGCCCGCCGAGGTGTCCCCAATAATCCGGTTCAAGAGTATTCTATTGAGGATTTCTTGATTGCTGTTGCTGCCGCCACTGAACCGATGAAGATCATGGGCAAAGATTTAGTGAATGCAGCCATCCGAGCCTTCAATGTGCTCTGGCCAAATGAGCCGAAGATTACCAAAGTTGAAGTGCTTGTGGAAAAACTGATGGATTCCCAAACTCATTGGAATCTTTGGAGAGAATTCGTAGGACGAGCCGGGGCCAAAGTTAACCACTAGACCACTTTGAGTGTTCCTAGTCCAAGTTTTCTAACAAAAACAAATCCAATTCTTTTCACCCCTTGCTAGACCAAGTAAAAGTGAACCCAAGCCCACTTTAAAAACCAACAGAAACAAAGTCCAAATCTATTTAAAGGACAATTCAAAATTGAATCCTTAATAGGTACTAAGATCACCATTTCTCAAATACCAACAAAACCAGTTCACCTTGACAAACCCAAGCAACCGGAGACTACCAAGCATGTGACCCAAGAACTCACCAAAATTCATCCAAAAATTCAAATCTAAATTTCATGCGGCCATTTCATCAAACACTTGGTGAGCACATATCAAACTGCCTAACTTTCACTATTCTTGATCAATGCCTTTGCGGTGACCCAGCATACCACTGCATGATGTAGTATACTATAGTTGTTGACATAACACCAATGAAACACCGTTCACTAGTATTACATCCCTCAAAGTGGTATAACAGAAACACAACAGGTCCAATACATGGCTAAAGGTTACAACTCACTCTATACACAAGATCCATAGAACACTCTAGGTTAAAGAGAGAGAAAGAAACTTCTTATAAAGAAGAATCAGAAATAAACAACTCCAATGCTATCATATTATTTAGAGTAGTATGCTAAATAATGGTCTGGCATTGCTTCTATTGCAATACGCTACAGAAATAGGTTCTATGGTTAGAGATTATATTCCTATCTAATCAGTAACTTCGTCTTAACTTGAGTTGATGTATATGTTAACTTTCTTTACTTCATTGAAGAACTTTAGCTTTGGTTGAGGATTCATGGAGCATAACTTGATGTAGACGTCTTCTGTATTGGCTTCAGAATCTAGCAAGGGTTAAGAAGATAATTTGAGTACGAGCGTACTCAGCAAGTTCACTAGAAAAGGAGTGTTTGATGCACTATATCTATAGCCACAGACCATAGATCGTAGGCAATGCAAGTTTTTGTAAACATTTCTTTAAAGATTGCTTTTATTCTGAAAAGCTATGTCCGCCAGCCTTCACGGGTTTACCAGAACTTTCATGGAGTTCCTTTCCCGTCGCGTTCGCAGCTCCTTCCCGGAACAGGGAGTACCAAGTTACAGTTCTTACACTCTGCAGAGGTGCATTACTTTACCCATGAGAGATCAACTCTTTGTTGCACAACCAGGCAACTTATTCCCGTCCACAATTCCATGATGTGGGGCCCAGAAGATGATCCAAGCCAGTCACTTCCCCCTTCGCGACCTCGCATGCCTCCTTGGTGTACACCATGCCCACATATTGAATTACGGCAATGGTTTGTACAGACCGTTAGATGCCAGAACTATCATGGGATGTTGAGGGCTCCCACCCATATGCTGCATATCCTCTATGAATTACCAATAAATATGCACGCTACAAGGATAACAGCCACGACCTGCACATCCGGCTACATGCGAGAGGAAGAAGATACAACTGACTTCTCTATCCCGTTCCAAATCTCATGGTTAACGTGTTATATATGGCGCAATAATCACAGGCGAAATTGGTTGTTAAGTCCTAGATAGTATGTTCCTTTACCACCGGAACTTTTCATAGTAGGTTATTACCTCATGGTAAATAACCTATAATCACATTATTATGAAAATAGTGTTTTCGGATCTTTTTCAAATGCAGGTGATGTCAACATTGGATTTGTAAAATACTTTATAGAAAATAATCAAAGGACATGAGTAAGTGTGAACTTGCCTTTTGTGATCGCAAGATTATGTACTCACGGTCTTCAAGACAATATAAAAGATCCAATATCTGAAATTAGCATCATTGGTCCGATAAGGACTAATGTTTAAAGAGGCAAAATGATTTTATACATAAGTAATGTGATGCATTTTATAGACGTGAATCCCGGGGATAACGTTGTTCTAGGGTTTGGATACTAGAAATGATGTCTTTGGAATGTGTTGTACTTTTAGTTAAGTTTCACACTTGTGCTTCTTGTTAAGGCTTGTGAGTGTGTGAAACAACATGTAATTATAATAACATAAAACAATGAGATACACACCGACGTGAAAAGTTATTCAAGATGGCGTACATTATAATTGTTTATCTTTCAATTTTATTTTATAAGTAATAGCCTTAATAAGGAACTTAAGTGTTTTTAATCCTAAGTATACAAGTGAAGTATAAAGTAATGTGATTATGATTAATTGTCATATGTGGACTTAAGTGGCAAAACGAATAACTTTTGAAGAAAAGATTCCTTTTCTAAGGTCTAAACAATCTTTGTGGTTAATCAAATGTGGTCAAGGTTGTTTATGCTTGCTTGAATAGTTTGGACTTGAGATGCTTTATGACTTAACTATAACAGACCAAAGTTAACTATAAAACATATAACAATTTTTTAGTATTATATTTAGAGTCTTATAGACTAAAGTTAACTTTAAAACATAGATGGTTTGAAAGTGTAATGCTTATGATATTTGTACCTTGTGTACCTAGTAATGTTTCCTTAAGGTTACTTAAGAATGGTTATACTTTTACTTGGTGTAGTGGTTTCTTGATTTTATAATGGAATATTATCATTTACCTTTTTATAAATGAGTGGTTATAGTTTATAAACAAAGAAATAATATTACTTAACTACTTATGGACTTACTATAGTGTTGTGATAGTTTTGTAATATGGTGGTTGAAGGATATGGAAAAGATTGGATTTAGTCACAAATTATTCTTGGAGATTTTATATTGGATAAGAATCCTTTTGGAAAATAATCTACACTTATGGTTGAAATATAATTCAATAAAATAGAATTTATAAAGTTTTGAACCATTATAACTTAATAATATTAATATTTAAGACTAATACTATTTATTAGACTTAATTGACTAATTTTAGAAATATTAACAAATTTTATTTACCCTTATATGAATTATTAACTAAGGAAATAGGTTTAAATTCAAATTACTAGAGTATAAAGTTTTTATTTACTTTAAAATTGGAATATTATATTTTTAACAAGTAGACATTATTTTTGTGATCATTTTGATATATTAAATTTAATTTTGTGATTTATAAATAATAATATATGATTTTTATAAGATTTATTACTTTATAAATACTTAAAAAATAACAATTATTTAGTTAAGTGAAATAATAATGTATAATTATAAATTTGAATTATAGTTCTTATTTTTCTAATATTTTTTATATTTTATTTATATTTTTAATATTTACCATTATTAAAATATGAATTATCAAAGTTTCATTACTTATAAGATCTTTATTCAATAATAATTATTTGAATAACTATTACAATAATGTTTGATAATAGTTTTAATTGATAGATTTTATTTTTCTAAACATTTTCATATATTATACATATTTTTTTGAATTATAAAACAAAATTTATGGATTTAATAAGATTTAATGATTTTATTTTATTTCTAGAATATTTAAATTTGGGCTTATAACATCTTATTTATTTCTTAAACAGAAAATAACTTTTTGTATCGAGGCTAACCCTACCCAAGGTCACTGACTGGTGGGCCAGTGGCCACCACACATACTCCATTTTAGTAAATTCATTTGTTACCGAGCCTATTTCTACTCACAATCATTGACAGATGGGCCCTAGGCCATGTCACCTGCCACGCGAGATAAGGACCAGGTCAAACAGGCTGACTAGGCAGAGAGTGATGTGAGCATGACGTCAGAGTGATGTCACCTCGTCGGTGACGCACAGACGACGAACGACGACGAAGATCCAGTGACTTCTAGCGAAGATGAAGACTATGGTTCGAATCAGTGCACTTCCGGAAGGCGAATAGCAGTGGCGCCGCTCACTTTTGGTCACCGGAGCTACTCCGGCGACCACCTACTGCGGCGGCCGATGGTGAACTACGGCGCTATGACGATACACGGTGTGAGAATGAGATTGAAGGGCATGGGGAGATGCATACTCTCACCCTGGTTACAGTAGCAGTGTCGGCGAGGGCAGGCGTGGTCGGAGACGAGCTCTCCGAAAAGATTTCCAACGAACACCGATGGAACAAGATGATGAAATTCACCCCAACACATACTCCCCCAGTCTCTGCGTTCTTCTCAGATGGTCTACAATCTATGGCGCTTCTCCTCGTCCACTTCACGGCCTCCAGGACGAACTCTACCGACGGCGAGGCGTGGCTCCGGTGAGCTAGGGTTTCGGCCCCATTCGAAACAGAGAGAATAAGGAGGGAATGTGGATAGGGATGAGGCAGGGTGTCACAGTGGCCTTCTTATCCTCCTCTGGGATGGCGGCGGGCATCTCGACGCACGGCTGACGACGACGGCATCGGGCTGGCTGCTGGGCTTTTGTGGGCTGCACGTGGGCGACAGGTAAGAAGGAGGGAAGTTGGGCCACGGCCAGGAAATGTTTTTTTATTTGTTTTCCTTTTATATTTTTTGTTTTGCTTTTCAGATTCGTATTTAATCTATAATTTGAAATTTTCTAACAAAGTTTATTTGCTAAACATTTGCAGCAACAATTAATATTGATTGAGATTTATTTTGTAAATCTTAATGATAAATATTTGCTTTTTATATATTTCTTTATTTTATTTATATAAATCCCCTTTTAATATTTTGTAGAAGACTTTGTTATTAATCATCTTTCTAATAATAAACCATGGTTTCATGATATTTCCTTATTTGTTTATAAAATTTAATTCTAGTTAGCTATTGGTTTGGAGGAAAATTCTTATATTATGGTCCTATATAATTATTTATTGTATAAGACACAAAGGAATTAATATGGTTAATATTACTCTCATAAAGTTAGGAAATAGCAATGCATATATTCTATTATAATTAATTTAGGAGTTCAGGTTTTGAATTACAATTATTTACCCTAGAGTTAGGGTTCTTAATATACTTATTTCCTTTTATTGAGAAAAGTTTATGACTAAGCATATTATCTTTTTGTTTGTGATCTTTAATGATATCACCTTTTAAAATAGGAAGTTATTAACTGGAATGTCTTATGAAAAGGATTGATAGAAATAACTCCTAAGCACATATGGTTATAATAATTGGAAATGATAGAGATGTGCTTAAGTGATTTGCTATAGGGAAAGTTTCCTATAAAACATTGTGAAGATAAAATGATTTATCCAACATATGAGCTGGATATTAAGCTTGATCATAGATTTAGGGTTTAAGGTTTTACTAAGAATTCTTATCTTCCCTAATTCATAATTCTGGACTTCTGATTAAGGAATTCCTTTTCTAGATATACTACTTCTTCCTATCCATCAACATGGTTAACATGATGAGCTTTACTTCACAAGAATATTCTTATCCACCTTTTGTTCTCCTAAATCCATTTAAAAATCCAATGATCTTGACATCAAAGCTTTCATAGTTTTCTCATATGCGTACTTGGTTATATCCACTACTCTACTGTTGATAACCTCCAATCCAACAAGTAGTTCCTTTAAACTACACTCATTATCTTCCTTAATCATACATCACTAATATTTCTCCAGTAGATGTATACATCAAACTACCTTTCTCTAAAGCTTACTATCCTTTAAGAGGAATAACACTTCTTCCATAACTCCATGCTATACTGGCTTTAGTTTAATCATACTATCTTACATTTACTTTACTCTAATAACTCATACTCCAACCTCACATTATATTAATGTGACTTGTAATGACTACTCTAGGATAACTTATCTATACTAGGGTTTCAATCATGTTCTACCCACCAATGTCACTTATACATGATATAAGTATTCAATCTTGGTGAGTAAGGCATGACCATTATAATCCTTTTATCATTTATAGCTTAGGTTTCCAGTTGGCTAATCAAGGCTTCATCAATACAACTTTACAATTGTATTGAAATTATCTTCTTAGTATCTCTTATTGGATTAAGGGTTCTTATTCATGGACTATGTCCACTTCATCCAATAGAATTACTACTGGTAACTATCTTCAGGATTCATCCTTGTAATCTTCTTTACTACCATATAATTATATAATCTAAATAACTCTCTATTCATTTAGGGGTGATTTAACTCCACCAATAATCATGTTGATCTAATTTACTTCCAACACTCCCATCCTATAGATGATATTTGAATCTAGAATTACCATATACCTTTCCTTACCTCCCTCTTTAAAGGATTTAAGTGAATGCTATGATAAGATCAAAAGGTAATAGATCAAGTATTGATAGTTTAAGAATTGGTGAATCAATAGTTGATTACTCAACATTGATGAACAATAGATATTAGAATAAGGTTCAATATAGATGACAAAGATTGATATGGAAGGATAGATATGTGGTGAATGATCTTGGCTTAGTTTCCTTCCTAACTAGAGAGTTTGGGTGAACTGTTACCATGTTTCTTATGGTAGAAATAGAATAGGGATTGAATAGGTCAGTATTAATCATTACATACTTATTACTTAAGTTGTAATCTTAACTTGGCATTCATGAGTTCTTGTGATGAATATTATGATATGATCCCTTAAGGATCAGATATTAATCATTTAACCAATGCACTATGAGTGACATTTAATTATATTTGATCTACCCTTAGATCAAATCATGTTTACCCAAATAAGGTTTTAGCAAAGGTCATATTGAAACTTATCACAGTCAACTTGATGATCTACCTCAATTCCATCAAGTTGGAGAAGCTTCAATCACTTTGACAGGTTTTGTTCAAAAGCGCGAAAATTATTCGGATTTTCTATGCATGAATGCAATGGACACATCTGGGTTCAGCTTATTTCTAAGCTCTAATGCTAGGATGTTACAGCCTTGTTCCCCCATTGCCCCCAATTCTCTCCCCTTGTCTCCCCTAGTGACCACCAGTGCATTGAACAAGCTACTAACCCTACCCTTGCACCAGTGCCATGCCACCTGAAGCCACCATTGTCGGCCGACCATGGCCAGCACGCAGGAGAGAGAGCCACGTCAGTCCATGATGTCCAGGAGGCAACACACCGTCCATCTCCACCCCCTGTCCAACCCTCGAGCGCAGCCATGCCCTGGACCACCGAGAACAGCCGCGCCCATTTTGTCTTTGCCATGCCGAGAGCGCGCCACAGCGCCGCAGCTGATACGCACGCACACACCGCACCTCGCCCTCGCCATGCATAACTACACTCGGCACGACCCTAGCTACCTCCCAGACATGATCGTTCGCCACAGCGCGACACGCAGCACATGTACGTCGTCTAAAATGTCATCGGTGCCGCGCAAAGTGTCGACCCATTCTGACTGTTCTCGACTGCCCCTTGCCACGCCATTAAGCCAGTGATGATCGCCAGGAGACACTGCACCGTCCTATGCCCTTCGCCATGCCCGTAGCTTGTTGTATCTTCGTCACCGACGAGCCCTGGCCATGCCGCACTACCCCTCTTGCCGATGTATAAATAGAGGCCACCCCAGCCCTCATTCTCCACACCATCTCACTCCTATCTCTCTCTTTCAGAACCACCACTGAACCTTCCCCGGAGCAAGGCCAGCACCAGGCCGCCGGAATTTCACCGAAGCCCACCACTGCAGAGATGGAGAAGGGTCGTTGATTGGAGCCACCCCAGGAGCCGCCGCGACCACTGTTTGAACCGCTGTCATCGACAACGTCGTTCATCCCCATCGCTGACCCTAGCTGGAGCCCTGGTAAGCCGCCGCGTACCCCCACTGTCACCGTTAGGGTTCGTTCTCGTCGGAGATGTTCGATGGAGACGACGAGCGTGAGTCGTAGATCTTGTTCTAATTGTAGGGCTCAGATTGAAAGGTACCGCTTCGCTTAGACTGAGCCGTAGACGCGTGGGACCCCCCTGTTAGTAGCCCGCGGAGAGCGCGCTGTGCAGCTGGGCCGGCCCAGTTTACTTCCCGCGCGTAGCCCAGTAATTCAAATAAGCTCTTTCCAATTTAATCAAAACCTAGTTCTGTCAGTAGATTCAAAAATCAATTCAAAGAAATTTACTGAACCAAATTGCATGATTCCAATTTTTTTAGAAAGGTATTGAAACTATCAATCCAAGCCCGTTGGATTCAAACCATTTGAAATTATAGATCACCTATAATAAAAATAACAAGACAGAGACTTTTTGACATTCAAACATTTTTCAAAAATCAACCATAAATGCTTTTGAGTTGATTCCAACTCTAAAAAATCACATTTGACAAGATCTAACTGAATATGTAAAAATATATAGGTTTATATGCAGTGATCTTGGGCAAGCACTAAAAGAATGCTACATAGGCATTTCTAGTCACTTTAATTATTTAAAATAGTAATTTTAAACTTTATAAAATATGACCACCACTTTAAATCACATTCCCAAGTATTAAAATATGTGGTGATGACATGTGTCAACATGATACCATATTTTAATTGGAGAATATTAAATCTTAAGTAGTTTTCAATGAGTAGAAATTACTTTTCCAAAATAAAACAAATAAGACTAGGTCTTTATTTCACGTGATGATGGTGATGATGCTAGATCATATAGTGTGAACCTTTGTGCGCTAAATAGAGGTAGTTAAGTATTTTTTTGTGATTGTGTACCTCGTATGTATTTATAGACGCTATTACCGACCAAGGCTACGAGGAGGAGGAGTACTACTACTACGAAGAAGAGAACTTCAACCACTGCACCAATCAAGTAAAGCTATCTAATGCAAGCCATCCTAGCAAGCTAACACTTGCAAGCTAGATAACCTATGCAAGATGCATTAGGCATACTTTGGTTAGGCAACCTTGATTATACCAATCCCAAATTTTACTTGCAAGCTTTATTATTTTATTTCTTTATCAAAGTTCTTTATTACTTTTACTTAGTGACTTGTGAGTTTTGGAAAGATATTATAGGTAGCATAAAGAGCATAAAACTTGGCCTAAGTTAGTAAGAACTAGATGTCATACTGAGGCATCATATTAGATTTGGATAGTCACACTTGATTAGCACCCATCATTAGTGATTACCCTCAATCTTAGTGTCTAGTGCTAAGCATAAAATTTGATCACTTTAGATGGGAATACTTGGTGAAAATGA
Source organism: Avena atlantica (assembly GCA_910589765.1). Classification (NCBI taxonomy): domain Eukaryota; kingdom Viridiplantae; phylum Streptophyta; class Magnoliopsida; order Poales; family Poaceae; genus Avena; species Avena atlantica. The sequence goes on from OU342733.1 coordinate 80,360,685, forward strand.
TTATGAAAACCTTGGAATGAAGATTCATTCTATTGAAATGTTTTGACATGTGTTATGAACGCAAGATGATTTGATGATGCAAATGTTGAGGCATGAGCCTTAGCCCTTTATAAATTGATGGTTGGGTTCGGATGTGATACCATTCCAATTTTACCGTATAACCGGAATACCCGAATTTGGGTAGGGCATGACTGGAAGTTTATATGTCTTAGTATGAGTTCCCTTGCGGCAGAGGTTTGAGCTGAGGCTACCTCATGAAGAATGTCCACCTATGCAGTTCCCAAGATGACAGATGATCATGGTTGGGAGGCCAAACTCATAGGGGAGGTGCCTATACGAGGGTGTGTAATTGAAAGGTTAATATTGATTATCCGCATACTGAGTATGGTGATTCAGGATTGTTTCTGACGGATGTATTGAATGTTGTGGTGAAAGTGTAACACCTCTGCAGAGTGTCAAATTATTCGAATAGCCGCTGCGGTTATGTACAGTTGGAGTGGCCATACTGTTCCGTCGTCAGATGTTTTCAAAATGACTTGTGAAATGAACTATGACTTTGACTTGACCACAACAGGGTTGTGAACATGAAAACTAAGTTCCCACTTAGGTGTTGTAAAACATTAAATTAATTTTCTTTACTTCTAAACTCAGTTAGAGATAAACCTGGTTTTTTGCAAATAAACCTAGAGCTTAGGATTCCTACTCAGACTACTTACTTGTTAGTGATAGTTTGCGAGTACTTAAAGAGTACTCAGGGCTTTGTCCCTGGCTATTCCTATGGCCAGACTATGAGGAGGACTACCAGGATGATTCATAGCAAGAATCCTATGACAACTAGGATCATGTCCCATCGTTAGCATTGCCTGTAACCTTGAAGATGGAGCTTCGACCATGCTACCGTTATTATTATTCCGCTGCATTGATTGTATTAAGACTGGGTTATGAGATCCTTTATTTGTAAGACCTTTATTATGGTTTGTAATGGATGATGAACTATGGTACCAATCTGTTACGTCTCGCAAAAATGGTAATCATGGGATTGTGATGTATGGAATAACATGCACCTGAGATTAAAAATATGGGTGTTGACCGGAGCCACCAGGGCGCCACACCCCCTGGACGCGCGGCTGGACCCAGCCCATGCCTGGGGGGTGTAGCCGCCCTGGCTACCCCCTGCCTCGCCTCTTCGCCTATAAAGACCCCTGATGCCAAAACCCTAAGTACCCGATCAATATTCCACGAAACCATCTGTAGCCACCACCACCATTGTGCCTAGATCGGGGGGATCTGAAGCTCTTCCCGGCACCCTGCCGGAGCGGATATCATCCCGGAGGCCTTCTTCTTCATCATGCCAGCCTCCGGTATGAAGAGTGAGTAGTTCCACCTTGGACTACGGGTCCATGTAGTAGCTAGATGGTTGTATATCCTCCTTTGTGCTACCATGTCTAGATCTTGTGATCTCCGTTCATGATCAAGATCATCTATTTGTAATCATGCATGTTGTATTTGCAGGGATCCGATGGATATTGAGATTACTATGTCAGATTGATTAATGGTTTTATCTTATTGATTCTATCATGTCTGTGTTGTTTGTGATCTTGCATGCTCTCCGTTTCTGGTAGCTATCTTGGCCAAGTAGATGCTAGTGACTCCAAGAGGGGGTATTTATGCTAGATAGTGGGTTCACGCCTCTATTTAATCTAAGGGAAGTGACACAAATCTCTAAGGTTGTAGATGTGATGTTGCCACTAGGGAGAAAACAACGGTCTCTTGTTCATGGAACAAGTGGATTGTTTACCTTACACACTTTGCTTAAAGCAGTTATCCGTTGCTTGCAATTTAATACTGGAGGGGGTTCGGTTGATAACCTGAAGGTGGATTACTAGTCATAGATGCAGTTGAATGGAGGTCTACGTATCTTGTTGTATTGCCCAATTGAATCTCATAGGATCATGAATGTCTAGTATTGAATTGTTATGCCTTGCTCAGTCATATCAATTGCCCCGCTGTAAAAAATTTACCCAGCATGCCATGTTTGTTTATCTTAAGGAGAACACCTCTAGTGAACTATGGACCCCGGTCCAATCTTTACCATTGATACATCTTCCACTGTTACTGTTTACTTTCTGCAAACCACTATTACCTTCCACACCATACAACTAATCCTTTGTTTTCAGCAAACCGGTGAGATTGACAACCTCACTATTCGTTGGGGCAAAGTCTTGAGTTTGTGTTGTGCAGGTTTCCAAGTTGCTAGCAACACCTTTGAGTCATTTCCTTCCTGCTACTGATTCGATAACCTTGGTTTCTTACCGAGGGAAAACTTTATGTTGTGCTCATCATACCTTCCGCTTGGGGTCTCCCAACGAAGCTTCGCGCACTCATCAAGGCTTTTTCTGGTGCCATTTCCAGGGAGGCTAAGGACGCCTTCATAAGGGGAGTCCTTCACAACCTTTCTCTTTACTTTGTTTTTGTTTTGCTTAGTTTCTTTTGCTTGGTTTTGTTTCCCTATTTTTATCAAAAACCTCAAAAAAATTACTTTAGTTTGGTTTGCTTTCTCTTATAAAAAACACACAAAAATTAGCTCCTACTCTAGTTGTCACCTGGTTCTAGCTCACCATGTTGATTCCCAAGTTCAACCTGAAAGACCTTTCAATAGGTAGTGGTTCTATAATTGGGAAAGAAAATATTGAAGAATTCTTTAATCATGTTAGCAAACACGAGGATATTGAGGATAGATCTATAACATAACTTGCTCCTAATTATGAAATTGCTGCAGCTTCTTTAGATCATATGTTGGAGGCTAGGTTTGTTAACCTTAACCCCATGATGCAAATCTTGTTTCTTAAACTAAAAGAAGAGAAGGATCCTGAAAAGAGAGATTTTATCCAGAAACTTTACTAAAAGAGTTCAATGATGTTGCTAAGGAATCCAAGAAGGTCTTTGAACATTTTAATATGCTAGGCTCATGTGTAGATGTTATGGGTACTTTAGATAAAAACAAACCCAAAGAGGAAATTAAGATACCCATACCTTTTAAACTTGTAGGAATGCATGAAGCCTTAGAAAAGAATTTTGATTGGGTTGTTCCTGAAAATAGTTTTGATGAAAGAAGTGAACCAAGGAGAGATGAGAAGGGATCCTCTAAAACTCATTTGGATGAGATACCTTTCCTAGTTGAAGAGATTGCAAGTATTGATCTTAATGCTTCTTCATTTGAAAATAATTGATTCTTGCTTCTTGTGCCTAACTTAAAGGCGTTAAAGAAAAGTACTTATTGGGAGATAACCCAAAAGTTTTCTTGAGTCTTGGAAGTTATTACTTCAGTATTGACCTCTCCTTATCCTTTTTATTTTCTTTTTGTGCCAAGAATAACCTCTAATCAGAGGGAAGTAAGATTTGGGGAGTTGCTGTCCTGAATCAGATTTTTATGCTCCATCGTAAAAATCTGTGAAGAATCTCTGTAAGTCGGATTTAAGTGATATTTTATAAATAAATCCCCCAGTATGTTCGCTAACTTTCGTTTGTTCAACACTTTTTGATTTGAGCAACAGAAGGTCTTCGAAATAAATCGGTTTCTACCTTCTGGTCTGTTTTGACAGATTTCTGTCATTATTTGCATTTGCTTCTTATTGATTCCTTTTTGGGTTCTTTTTGGGAAATTGAGCTTTTTGAGGGAATTGCTACAATATCTTGTGTTTTTAGTAAAAGTTTTGCTGTTCTAAATCTAAACCCAAAGGTCTATTATCTTTTGAATACACTAATGTTGTTAATGAAGATTGTGTGAAGTTTTGTATGAAGGAAAATTTTCAGGTGTAGAGAGAGAATGATGTAATGAGATGAAGAATGGACAAAATCTCAAGCTTGGGGATGCCACCCCGTGTCACCCCAAGAAATATTAAAGAGGTACAAGTGTCAAAGCATGGGGATGCCCAAGGCATCCCCTTCTTCATCAATAAAAATCTCAGGTCTTTCTAGACACTTCGTTTCTATTGTTTCATGCACTGTTGTGTTGTTCTTCGAGCGTCTTAGTTTTCATTTAGTTTGCGTAGTTTGCTTCAATAAAGTAATTTGGACCCCCATTCTCGCTGTGTTGTTTCAAATAAGTTGATTGGTGTTGGACAGGAGTAGAAAGTTCTTGCTTGAATAGTACAAGAGGAGCTTGCTTTCATTGTGACTTAGACTTTATCATGTCATGCTGGATGTTGTTTTGACTTTATGCTTAGTGATTACTGTTGTAGCATGACTTGTTCCAAACAATTGGGATTGCTTAGTGTGCCTTGAAGGAATTATGCGTTGTTTTAGCATGCAAAAGCATAGTATTGTGGTATTCTCCTTTGATGTTTTGTTTGGATTGACTCGACACATGCTCACACCATGTTATGACTATGAACAAGTCACCATAGCCTCTATGATAATTTAATCCTTGACTTGTAGTACCACTTTATGGTTTGATTAATAATGTTTTGTCGCTCTACATGATTATGGTCATTATTGCTCTCTTAGTTGGCCGTTCCCAGTCTTTTGCTAGCCTCCACTTGTATGAGTAAGATCTACTCATGCATCCAACTCCCAAGAAACCAAGTTATTCCAAAGTGTCCACTATAAATTCATATGCATGGTGTGTTACACCATTCCAAGTATATTCTTGTTTTCATCTATCTTCCAATTAAAAAGTATTTTGTTATGTGAAAACTTAGTGATTAAAGCTCTCACAAACTTGATGGCACACTTTATTTTTCTTGCCCCTAATAAACATGAACCATTGTGTCATCTATGTTGTATATGCTTGCACTTATACGTTGGAATTAGCAGAACCATGTTGTCACGAGGAACGCTTTCAACATTGCACTTGTACTTTTTACACAGTTGATATCATGCTATTTTGTTTATGGATGTTGTCGGTGTGAAATAAAAGGGGAGCTTGTAAGTCCATGGATGTCACACCCCAAAATTTTCCAAATTTTGAAATGTGAAAAATAAATAAACAAAATAAAAATTTGTTGAAATTTAGGGTGAGAAGAAAATTTTTGATTCCAAATGGAAACATCAAAACCTATTTTGATCAAATAAAATCCTAAAGGGATTTAAAAATATATACAAATAATAAATAAAGTTATAAAAGTTGGAATCACCATTTTTGGATCTTTAAAAAAAAAGATATGGTTTTGATAAGCAAAGGTAGAATTATAAATAAGGACTATTTTTAAAGAGCCAAATTAATCTTGGCCAAACTTTTAAAATAAAATATTCTTGTTTGATAAAAGATTAAAGGTTTATTTAAATAAAATAATAAGGATTTATTAATATCCAATTTTATTTAAGTAAAGGCTTTTCCATTTTAAATAAACACTAAAACTTGTTAAAGTATTTTAAATAAGAGTTCCAAGTGTTTTGTTTTTCAAATGAAACCTACTGAAAAGGTTTTGTATTATTTAGATTTCAAATAGAGTTTTAAAAATAAATTAAATCCTTTTTGAAATAAAGATTAAGGTCTATTTATTTAATTATCAATAGATCCTAAAAGAATAAAGGAATTGTTTTATTTTGGACTTTGGAATATGTTGTTAAACAGAAATAAAATATACCCAAAGTTTGGTGGTAGTTTGAATTGATTTGGAGTTTGAATTGTTTGAAATAAAATCAAAACATCAATTCAAATTGGAAAAAGAAAAAGGTTCAGTATTAAAAAAAATGAATCAAACCCAACCCACTAAACCTACCCAGCCCAGCAAACCATTCTGGCCCAGCAAGAGCCCACCTGGGAACCCCTCTGCCTCTGTTCTTTTTAACCCACGCGCTCACCCATAGAGTCACTGACGCAGGGACCCCACCTCCTCTCTCTTTCTTTCGCAGACAGGACGGCCCCACTGCCCCGTCATCATCGTCTCCACCGCGTCGACTGTTCCCCTCGCCGTTTCTGCCATTGAATTGGCTTAACACCGCGAGTAATTCTCGCCAGTGACCACACTCTTTTAAACAACACGCCCTCCTCTCTCTTTTCCCCCAAGAAGCACTCCCCCTCTGCTCCCAGGCTGCAGCAATTTCGAGCTCGAACCCACTATCCCCGACGAGCTTCTCTGGCGAAATCCCGACGACTCTGGCCACCTCTCCACTCCCTGGCATCACTACCTTGCTCCCCATCGTCAGGCACACCTGCCCATGTGCTCCACTCACCCGCGCGCATCCGCTAGCATCGGCAACCTCGAACATCTGAGCACCGCCGCGTCTGCCATTGCTCCGACGAACACCCCTGGTAAGCACCGACCGTCCCGAGCCCTCTCGTTGATGCTCCCATGATCCCTGAAGCCGTACGCGTCTAACCCTACCTTTATCTTACCTTAGGGTGACCTGTAGCCTCGCCCCCGTCGACAACCGTGCGAGCCCGAGCCAGAGAGCAACTCCGGAGAGCAATTACTTTCGTCCCCGTGCGCCCCTTGCCTCCTGGCGAACACGTTGAGCTTCAGCATCGCCCTGCGAACACTGTGAGCATTTCCTCTCCCTCCTTTCCTTCCTGCTTCGCCAGAACCACTGCGAGCAGAGCCCGCGCCGCCAGTCGCCGCCGCCAGCACCGCCCATTCCTGGTCAACCACACTGCAACCGTCGGATTTTGATCAAAGGCACGAGATTAGATTTAACCCGAAGGGGTATCACTCAATATGCACCGTGCGATCTAAATGAGATCCTGCGGTCTGTAACAGCCGATCCAACCGAACCGTTTTCAACCAATAGGAAGCAGCCACGTAACCAGACTCAAAATTTAAAAACAGAATTAGATCTATTAGTGGATTGATTTTGTAAAATTCATAACTTTAGTTCTACACGTCCAAATTTTGCAAATTTTATATCAATGGAATCAACAGAACAAGTACTTTGCAACCATGCACTTTGTTTAATGTTTTGCTTCTGGAAAATTGGTTGAATTTGCAGAAACATGTGTAGGCTTAATTTGAATATAAAAATTGTTCTAGATATATTTTTAAGGTGAAAACTTTGCAAAATGATTTTTTTTGAACCTACTGACCATAGGAACCAACTTATGGATTTAAAAATGTATTTTGAGAAGTTAAGGAATAAATATTGGAGTTAGAGCATTTCTAGTCAAATAAAAATATTGTTTTTGGTTTAGAAATGAATTTTGAGTAAAACCTTTGGGAAATGATTTGATTCAAACCTTCTGACCCAAAACACCAAGTTTTGTGAATTAAAAACTTATTTGATGAACCATATAAAATCATTACTTTGCTAAAAGATATTTTCAACAACATAAAATATCACCTTAGCATAATATTTGGTTTATGAGATGAAACCTTTTGCAAATGGTTTTACCACTTTAGTATATGACCACTTTGAACTTTATAATGTTTAGAGACTAGTAGAAACCACTTTTGCAAATAAAACTATCTTTTGCATGCTTGCATGCATGACCTTGTTTTTGTTATTTTATGTGTGAGAAATGGTTTGAATGCTAGTTGAATTTGTGTTTGCTTGATTGAATTGTAGTGAAGTTAGAAGAGTGTGATATTTGCAAGATCAAGAAGTGAACCAACATTCCCTACTAAAAGGCAAGTGGCACTATCATCCATGTCCTACTATTTTCATTACACTTAGTGGATTTTTGTAGCATGCATGATAGGACTACTATATTTCTATGCTATGCAATATCCTATTAGGATATCCTTATATCTTCCTTAGTGAAAACATTGTAGTTGTAGTATGCTTAGCCCTGCTATATATTTGGGATGGGATACATGATATGATTATATGAAGTGTTGGAAAGATATATGTTTTATATAATAAAACAAGTACTCAATGAACCACCTGGGTGGAAAAGGATACTCAAGATTTGGACAAGGTGGCAACAAAGGGAACCATGTTTATATGGCTATTTTTTGTGTGTGCACTAGAAGAAAACCACCCAGGGACTTAGAGATTGAACATGTTTCTCGTACAATGGCTTCCGTGTACAGCCACATGCTAAATGGGCTCTGGCTTAGTCAACTACATAGTGGAAGACCCATGCATTGGCATCTTCAGGTTAACTAGAATTGTGTATGGGAAATATATCCCTACATTGGTGCCTGGTAGACAAGCTAGCATTGTGTATTGGGAGGACTTCTATGGAAAGACTTTGTCACATTCTCGATCTGCCAGTACTCCATTTTGGTGAGTACTTATCCAGCGGCCACTGGTGGCGTCAAGACGAGATTGTGTCATGTGGGTAAAGTATACAACTTCTGCAGAAGATCAAATTCTAAGTACTTAGACGTGTCCCCGGTTACGGACAACTCTGAGCAACTAAGGCCTGAAGCTATGGAAGATCTCGACATTCCAATTTCTCAAAGTAAAACTTGATGGTGACAACAAGGGATTAGAAGCACTTGGAGTTTTCCAAGGAGTTCATAAAGATTTGACAAAGATCAAAACTATTTTGAAAAGATAGGATAAAACTATATTGCTTTCTGCAAAAGAGCCTAAACCCTACTTAGCCAAATATGCATGTAATGGTAGGATCCACTTACTCCTACATAGTAGTGAAACTTGCCAATACAATTCAAATGTATTGACCCTTGTGGCTGCAACTTATTATGTTGCAGGTTTGTTTGATGTTAGTGAAGTGTGTTGAATAGGATTACAAGTCTACAACCAACATGATTGCATGTGGCACTTTGAAGATGAAGGACCCCATGCTATTGTTATATTCTGCTGCATTGTATTGAAATAGCCAAATGAGCTATGAAAGATGTAATAAATTATTTTATTCCTGGTTATAATGTTGTATTATGACCTTTGTTTCTTGATATTACATCTTAACTGTGGATGCTAGCTATTGATCCAGGGACTAGCATTGTAAACACAGGGATCTCTACCTTATTAAAGGTTGGGAACCTTACAATGGAGTTATGTATGTGTGTTAGAGAAACGCCTGGGCCGCTAGCCTAAGCCATGCCTAATCATGGTGGAAACTTGCAGCATCACCATAATGACATCTATGAAGCTTTCTTCTTATAAAAAAAGACTTATTGAAAAGAGGAAAGAGAGAAAAAAGCACCATTTTCCCATGGTAAATAAGAAGATTGCTGAGATGCTCATTGTCTGCTTGCCTTGTCATTTTGATTATGGGATAGCTCATGTATCATGTCCAAGGGGTACCCGTTGGCGGTTCTTTATGATGCACATGTTCTTACTATGACAAGAACTTACAAGTGACTAAAGTTGAGTAGTATGAGGAGCGGCCCTCGTATTCAAGGAACATGATATTTCCAACTTATACTTTTTCAAGCATATACTCCATAGTTTGTTCACTTTAACCTTAATCACTTCAAGATGCTTATGATAGGAGAAATGAGAGCTGAAAACTAACAAGTACCATAATTTTTGGAAGCTCTTTTTGAAACTTGAAATCCCTTCTTCCCTTTATGAAGGGCGTTTCTTCCAATATATTGAGTCTCCATCTTCTATCCTTAGGCACCATTTATGAGAGCATAGTTACCATTCTTAGTTCTATGTGCATTGTTCCAAAACTTATTGATTGATGCATATTGTTGATATTATTTGTTCTTGTGCTATTTGTATCTAGTCACTCTTATGAACTTTGAAGGTGTCCTATACATGTATTTGCTACTCCATGAGGGACAAGCTGAATGCCACTATGCTATATTTTCTGTATGTGAAACAAACACATGTTTTTCAATGCATGTTATTCATGATCTTTGTTTGTAACCTTTCATGTTGCATGCTTAGTTACTTTGTATTACTGTTAGAACTTCATCTTTCATGCTCATGCTTAGAGTTCTTTGATCCCAGCTTTCAATGCTTGCAAATGGTTTGATCTTGATTTTGATGGTGCATGTTACCTCAAAAATTATTCTTTTTATCACTTACCTAGTCGAGGACGAACAAAAGTTAAGATTGGGGATGCTTGATACGTCGGAAACCTATCTATAATTTTTGATGTTCCATGCTTGATTAGTATCTACTTTGCTTTGCTTTATCTACACTTTGAGGTGTTTTTATATGTTTTCTGGTACTAAACTATTAACAAGATGCCACAGTGCCAGTTGCATGTTTTATTCTGTTTTTGGTTCCAGAAAGGCAGAAAATCAATATTCTCGGAATTGTACGGGACAAAAGCCAAAGTCAATACTTTACCGTGGGGAACACGAAGCCAGAATACAAGACGGAGGGGAGACACCAGGGGGCCACACCCCCGGGCCACGCGGCTAACCCTAGCTCGTGCCTAGGGGGTGCGGCCGCCCTGGCTGGCACCCTGCCTCGCCTCTTCGCCTATAAAGACCCCCCGATACAAAAACCCAAAGGATCAGATCAATATTCCACGAAACCGTCTGTAGCCTCCGCCACCATCATCCCTAGATCGAGGGGATCTGAAGCTCTTCCCGACACCCTGCCAGAGGGGAGATCATCCCGAAGGCCTTCTTCATTATGCGAGCCTCCGGTATGAAGAGTGAGTAATTCCACCTTGGACTACGGGTCCATGTAGTAGCTAGATGGTTGTATCTCCTCCTTTATGCTACCATGTTTAGATTTTGTGAGCTCCGTTCAAGATCAAGATCATCTATTTGTAATCATGCATGTTGTCTTTGCGGGGATCCGATGGATATTGATATTACTATCTCAGATTGATTAATGGTTTTGTCTTATTGATTCTATCATGTATGTGTTGTCTGTGATCTTGCATGCTCTTCGTTTCTAGTAGCTATCTTGGCCAAGTAGTTGCTAGTGACTCCAAGAGGGGGTATTTATGCTAGATAGTGGGTTCATGCCTCTATTTAATCTAAGGGAAGTGATAGAAATCTCTAAGGTTGTAGATGTGTTGTTGCCACTAGGGAGAAAACAACGGTTTCTTGTTCATGGAACAAGAGGATTATTTACCTTACACACTTTGCTTAAAGCAGTTATCCGTTGCTTGCAACTTAATGCTGTAGGGGGTTCGGATGATAACCTGAAGGTGGATTATTAGTCATAGATGCAATTGGATGGCGGTCTATGTATCTTGTTATGCCTTGCTCAGTCCTGTCAATTGCCCCGCTGTAATTTGTTTAACCAGCATGCCATGTTTGTTTATCTTAAGGAGAACACCTCTAGTGAACTACTTCCCTTCCCATATATTACATGAGTTGTTTTGATCTTCCTGTCACTATCAAGGAACATTTGATTAAATATATGAGGCAATGTCTGTGGAGAAAGAAAACTTCTGATGTTCAAGCTAGAGGTAATGCTCTTATAGCATGGAATAAAGTTTGTAGACCCAAGAACCAGGGGAGATTGGGAGTTCTAGACCTTAATATACAAAACTCTGAACTTCTTTTGAAGAATTTGGATAAATTTTATAATCACAATGATATCCCTTGGGTTCACCTTATATGGAACACTTATTACTGTAATGGTAAGCTCCCTGGAAGAAGTCTTGAGGGATCCTTTTGGTGGAAAGCTCATCTGAAATTGATTGACATTTTTAAAGGACTTGCAAAGTGCTTGGTTGGAGATGGAAAATCCACACTTCTCTGGTCTGATATGTGGAATGATTGTTGTCTTCAACATAAGCTTCCTCATCTCCTCTCCTATGCAAAAAACCCTCACATCTCTGTCAGTGAGTTCCTGCATACTGAAAATACTAGGATCTTTTTTACCTCCCTCTGTCACAACAAGCTTACCAGGAATATCAAAGTCTTGAGCAAATTCTTAATACTGGCAGGCAGGGGGAAACTGATAACTGGAGTTACATTTGGGGCAGTAATTTTTTGGTCAAAAAGGCTTATTGTTCCTTATCTGGTTGCCAACCTGTACAGCCACATTTCTCTTGGTTGTGGAAATCTTCCTGTCAGCAAAAGCACAAATTCTTCTGCTGGCTCTTACTTCTTGATAGGCTCAACACAAGAATCCTTCTGAAAAGGAAATGTTTTTCTCTGGCATCTTATGAATGTGTGTTCCATGGCTGCATCAGTGAAGAAACCATCCTACATTTATTTTGGGACTGCCCTTTTGCAAGAGCTTGCTGGGCCGAAATTTCGCATGTCCAAGTGGCTGATCAAAATCTTTTTGAAGGTTTAGCCAGTATTAAAAAAGATCTTAATGTCCCTTTTACAATGGAAATTCTTATACTTGGAGCTTGGGGCCTTTGGATTTGCAGAAATAATGAAATCTTCAATAACCAGCATGCTTCGCTTGAGGATTAGAAAGCTATTGTAGCCCAGGAATTAAGATGGGTCCTGTATAGAATTAAGAAGAAGTATTATCAGGGCCTCAAAGATTGGATTGAAATTAATTTAGACAAGAGATAGCTGCTTAGAATGTTATCCCTCTTCTTTGAGGTGGATTGAGTTTGTAAATACTCTTTTGTAACTCTCTATAATATATAAAAATTGCAGTGGGGTTTTTTGCCCTACTGTTTTACCCTAAAAAAAACTATGGACCCAGTCCAATCTTTACCATTGATACATCTTCCACTGTTACTGTTTACTTCTTGCAAACCACTATTACCTTCCACACCATACAGTTAATCCTTTGTTTTCAGAAAAACGGTGAGATTTACAACCTCACTGTTTGTTGGGCAAAGTCTTGAGTTTGTGTTGTGCAGGTTTCCAAGTTGCTAGCAACACCTTTGAGTCGTTTCCTTCCTCCTACTGGTTCGATAACCTTGGTTTCTTACTGAGGAAAAACTTGCTATTGTGCTCATCATACCTTCCGCTTGGGGTCTCCCAACTAATATTCACGCACTCATCAAACATCTTTACACATTTACAAGTGCAAAAAATATTAGTAGCGTGGTACTCATCTATGAAAAATTTCTAACTCTATTTAAATGAGCCAAAAGGAGTAGCTTGTTTAGTTTGAGTGAACTAACGAACTCAAATCTAAAACTTGGCCCGACTTATTAGACATCGAGTTCGTGCCAAGTAGAACAAAGTCACTAGCTCACGGGTTTCTAGTTTTAGTTTCAACCCTAACCTGAAATACACCATGCGAAGGATCAGCCTTGATGCAATCGTACATAATATACAACTAGATAAAGTCTATGACATCATGTACGGATATCATGAACGGACGTGTCAATGACGTCTGACACACTAACGAGAACAACCATGGTGTCGGACCGTGGCAGCCATCCAAAGGTGTAATTGATGCTCCTCTATTGGGATACTAGGATGGTCTAGTGATGTGGATTGTCCGATCGGGCCTTCAGGGGACATCTGGACCGTTGAAAGCTGGTAATACCGATTTGCCCACCTCTGCAATAAAAACCTAGTATGTTGCGTGCACCTAGTTTTGGTTCCTGCAGGGAAACGGCCGGCCCCACATGTCGCCAAACCACCTCGTTCTGCCACGCCGCGACCTACGCATCTCCCTGCATGCTCTCTCTCTCTCCTGGCTTCCCCTTCGCCCACTGCTCTCTTCCTATCCCTCACTACGGGAAAATGAATTTTTGCTGTGTATTTAAAATGCACAGCACATGCCAAAAAAACACTCGGCAAAACTTTACCGTGTATTTACACTCGGTAAAGGCCACACAGCATACACCGCGTTGGTAAAGAAACTGTGTCGAGTGTTGAAACACAAAAACTCGGCAAAAGACATTTGTTGTGTGTCTGCGGGTGAAACTCGGCAAAAAAAAAAGCATGACGACATTGGGAACGGTTAACGGCAGCAAATGTTTACCGAGTGTTCTACTCTGTATACAGCAAAGTATTTTCCCTAGTTAAAACAAATAACAAAAGAATGCAGCAGCTGGAGAGGCCAGTTGCCGAGTGTTTGACTGGGCACTAGGAAAAATTTCTGAACGGCAACAAAAAAAGGCGTCGGCACTGGAACGAGCCCCAGAAGAACGTCCTCGACCACGACGGTTTCGTTGTCATATACCCATCCCTCCTGAGCATCTTGGTGCGCGGTGCCGGCGTGCCCGCGGTCATCGCCTCGGAACCCCCATTTCCGGGGGCGGTGGTGCGCGGTAGCATTGACCTCGCTGGCGTGCCCGCGGTTATCATCTTGGAACCCTACCTCCTGGGCATGGTGGTCCGAAGCAGCCCCGCCATGGCCGCCGGCCTGCCGGGCGTCGACCACGACGGCACGCGGTCCTTGCCGGACACCTCCTATTGAGCGCGGAGCATCGGAGATGTGGCCGGAGCTGGGGCACGGAGGACGAGTGCGACAGGCGACGCGGTGGTCCGCCTGCCCTCCTTGCGACTAAGAGGCGGAGGTCGGCTTCAGTGAGGCTCTACGGGCGGCGGTGGTCGGCTGTAGTTATGCTCTAAGGGAGGCGGCAGTCGTCTTCTGGCCCGGCGAGAGGCCTGGCAGCGGCAACCTTCTGGCCCGGTGAGAGGCCTAGCGTCTGCAGCGGGAAAAGCTCTGGCAGGGATGGCAATGGAGCGGGTTTGGACGGATATAGCAAAACCAAATCCAAATCGAAATCCATGAAACTCACTCTAGCCCGCCCACGAATATATCCATGGGCATGGATGTCGCTCTAGATCCAAACCCGCCGGATATCCAGTATCCATGGATTCATTGGCATCCTACAATTGAAGAAACACTAAAGCTTAACAAAGTTACACATCACAAGAATGAATAATGGAAGTAAGTAAATGACTACAGAAATAGTACCATTTCTTCTTGTTCATCTTCAAGAACATTTTGTACAACAAGGAGATTACCATGAATATAACCTAATGCAATTGCCAAAAATAGGAACAACTTAGATTTCATATTTCACAAGAGAAGTTAGAAACAAAGGTGGAAATGTATAAATGAATTACCTAACATGTCCGCTCGAGACCACGATTGCATACACATGAGATCTTCTGATATTTTTGTTGCAAGTTGACTATGTTCTATGATGTGGACTAATTAGTCTCCCGCTCGAGACCATGAAATTTGGGATCATTTATTTAGTAAATATTGCATATATAAAAAAATAATCTCACTGACATGTGGGTCCCATGTGTCAGCCGGGTATCCGTTGGATATCCGTGGAGCGAAACTACTACTCATGCCCGCCCCATGAATTAGCGGATATCCGCCCCATGAAATCCATGTATGTAATTAGGACTCCATACCCTTGCCCACCGGGTCGGATATCCGTGGATACCCGGATCCATGGATAAAATTGCCATCCTTAAGCTATGGCGGTGGAGGCGGTTTTGCACGGGGAAGCCCTGGTGGGGCAGAGGAGAAAGGGTGCAGAACGGTGGCGGACGGCCTCATGGGGTGAAATCGATCTATATGGATGGATATGGTTTGAGCGTTGCTAGCTTTATTTTTTGAGCTGTAGTTGCCAGCTTTTTACAGAATTCACGTGGGTGGTTGGAGACAGAGGTAGGAGTGAGAGGAAAATAGGGATATGGTGTTGGAGATATGCCCTAGAGGCAATAATAAATGTGGTTATTATTATATCTTTGTGTTTATGATAAATGTTTACATTCATGCTATAATAGTATTAACAAGGAAACATTGATACTTGTGTGATTTGTAAACTTAATTTGAAGTCCCTAGTATAGCCTCTATACTTCACTAGCTTGTTGGTTGATTAATGATTGTGGTTTCCCTATCATGAACATTGAGATGTTATCAACAACAAGATCATATCGTTAGGAGAATGATATGGTGGACATACTCCTATAGATAAGCGTAGCATAAAGATCAAGTCATTTCATTAGTTCAATTGCTATATGCTTTCTGATACATAGTAACCTAATTCCTTCGACCATGAGATCATGCATATCACCTTTACCGGATGGATGCTTTGATGACATCAAACACCACACCGTAACTGGGTGGTTATAAAAGTGGCATTGAGTGTTCGGAAAGTATTGGTTGAGACACATGGATCAAGAGTGGGATTTGTCCATCCACATGACGGATAGATATACTCTGGGCCCTCTCGGTGGAATGTCATCCAATTAGCTTGCAAGCATGTGACTTGGTCACAAGGGATCACATATCACGGGAACGAGAAAAGAGTACTTGTCAGTAACGAGGTTGAACTAGGTATGCAGAGATACCGACGATCATAACCTCGGATAAGTAACATATCGTGAGACAAAGGGAAATTGGTATCGTATGTAAGTGGTTCATTCGATCGCAAAGTAATCGTAGAAATAAGTGGGAGCCATATGAATTTCCAGATTCCTCTATTGGTTATTGTTCGGAGAAGTGTCTCGATCATGTCCGCATAATTCACGAACCGTAGGGAGACACACTTAAGGATTCGACGTTGTTTGAGTAGTTATGGTATTATGAGAAAGAGACCGAATGTTGTTCGGAGTCTCGGATGGGATCCGGGATATCACGAGGTGATCCGGAATGGTCCGGAGAATAAGATTCATATAAGGAAAGTCCCGTTTCGGAGTTCGGGAATGATTCTGGTGTTTTCATCGGGAATGTTCTAGAAGGTTCCGGATTGTCCGGCACTCCGGGGGGGGAAGGGGTACATGAATGTGTCATTGCATATTGGAATGATTGCATCATGTACTAAGTGTTCTTGCTGTCCCAAATAAAGGATTAAATTGAATCCTAAAACAGAAAAGTCAAATGTCTAGTTTGAAAGTCAAATTGCCAAAACAAGAAACTGTGGGAAACAAGCAAGAGGAGTTGGAACCAACTTGGAGGAGGAGTCCCACTCCTCCAAGCCGGCGCCAGCCCTAGGCCGAGTTGGGGAGGGACTCCCTCCCTCCCCTGGCGCGCCACCCCTCCCACCTATATAAGGAGGGGCAGGGCTCCCCTCCTAGACACACAACTTTCACCTCTAGATCTCCGGTTTAGAGCCGTTTTGGATTAGAGCTTCTAATTGCTTTAGCCAACGGTTTAGAGCCTTCTAATTGGTTTAGAGCCTTCTAATTGGTGTGTATAATTACTAGACCACTAATAGCCTCTCTCATAAGCTCCACCATACTCGCACCGGCTTAAGGCGAAGCCCTGCGGGATTTCCCCTCTACTTCCGGTACCACGTCGTTGTGCTGCCGGAATCGCGCGGAGAGTGCTACAACCTCCGCTGCCTGCTGGAACAAGGGAGAGGAAGGTCTTCGTTGAGTACCGAACGTGTGACCGACTGCGGAAGCGCTGCCGGAACGTGGCGCTGGAAGGATCGTCTACACGATCTTGAGATCGGAAAGACTACGACTACATCACCCACGAGAATCCCCTCTCGTTAAACGCTTTGGAATCTTCGAGGGTAAGTTATACCATCGACTCGTTGCTACAATCTAGTAGATAGATCTTGGCTTGTTTGTTTGTGTGCGATAGAAAATTTTTGTTTTCCATGCTACGAACCCCTACAGTGGTATCAGAGCCGTGTCTATATGTAGATCTGTTGCACGAGTAGAACACAATGGTCATTGTGGGCGTTGATGCTTTTATTGTCGATTGCTTCTTGTGTACTTTGCATCTTGCGGTATGTTGGGATGAAGCGGCCCGGGCTAACCTTACATGACATCGTTCATGAGACTTGCTCCACGCTTGACATGCAACTTGTATTGCATAAGTGGCTTTGCGGGTGCCTGTTTCTCCTAGCATAGTAAAGATCCAATACACAACGGGTGATTAACAATACTTGTGTCAACGTTGTGGTTCATGTTCGTAAGTTAGAACGACACTTATTGAAAGCCCCAAACCACGTAAAATATGCAAAGAAAGTAGAGGCGTCTAACTTTGTTTTGCAGGGGTGTGCAGTGATGTGATATGGCCATGATTGTGATTATATTTGATGTATGCAATGTTCCTTATTGTAAGTCGGCAACCGGCAGGAGCCATATGGTTGTCTTTAAATTATGTTAAGACCCGCGTGTCTATTCAAAGTAGTTGTAATAGTTGAAGCCGGTGGACGACAACCATGGAGAGGCGTCATTGACCTTGATGCAATGCCGGTGATGATGGAGATCATGTTCGTGCTTGAAGATGGAGATCAAAGCACAAAGAAGAAAGGCCATATCATATCACATATATATTGAATTGCATGTGATGTTAATCCTTTATGCATCTTGTATTGCTTAGTAGACGACGGTAGCATTATAAGATGATCCCTCATGCACATGAATTTCAAATCATAAAGTGTTCACCCTTAGTCAGCACCGTTGCTAAAGCTTGTTGTTTCGAAGCACCACGTGATGATCGGGTGTGTTAGATTCCGCAAGTGTATACAACGTGAGCAAGCCAGATTTGCTCATGCGGAAACTAAGGTTTGATCTTGACGAGCCTAGCATGTACAGACATGGTCTCGGAACACGGATCACCGAAAGGTAAAGCATGAATCATATAGTAGATATGATGAACATGACGATTGTTCGCCATTGAAACTATATCAACTCTCGTGATGATCGGTGTTGATGTAGTGGATTTGGTTCGTGTGATCACTAAAACAATGTGAGGGATGTTGTTTTGAGTGGGAGTTCACCTAGTTTAATTACATTAATTAATTTGAACTCAATTTATCATAAACTTAGTCTAAACTATTGCAAATATGTTGTAGATCAATGGCAGCCCCTACCATCAATTTTAATGCGTTCCTAGAGAAAGAAAAGTTGAAAAACAATGGAAGCAACTTCGCGGATTGGTTCCGCAATTTGAGGATTGTCCTCACAGCTGGTAATTTGACCTATGTGCTGGATGCACCGCTGGGTGACCCACCTGCAGCTGATGCTCCCGATGAAGTAAAGAATGTTTACCTCGCTCGGAAGAATCAGTACTCCATAGTTCAGTGTGCTATCTTGTATGGTTTGGAATCGGAGCTTCAGAAAAGGTTTGAGGATTCAGACCCATATGATATTGTCGAGGATCTCAAATTGATTTTTGAGACTCATGCGACAATTGAAAGCTATGAAGCTTCTGAAAAGTTCTTTAACTGCAAGATGGAAGAAGGCAGCTCCGTCAGTGAGCATGTGCTTAAGATGTCAGGGCACGCAAACAAACTTCAAATCTTGGGTATAGTGATTCCTAATGCTTTGGGGATTTACCGTGTCCTCCAATCACTACCACCAAGTTACAAGAACTTTGTGATGAACTACAACATGCAGAACATGAACAAGACGTTGCCAGAACTCTTTGCCATGTTGAAATCTGCAGAAGTGGAGATCAAGAAAGAGCACCAAGTGTTGTTGGTCAATAAGACCACCAAATTCAAGAAAGGCAAGTCTAAGCAAAAGGGACACTTCAAGAAGGGTGGTAAGAAAGCTACCACGCCGACGAAGAAGACCAGGGCTGGACCTAAGCCTGATACTGAGTGCTTTTACTGCAAGGGAGAAGGTCACTGGAAGCGGAATTGCCTAAAGTACTTGGCGGATTTGAAGAACGGCAACATCAAGAAGAAAGGTATATCTGATATACATGTTATTGATGTGTATCTCACTAGTACTCGTAGTAGTGCCTGGGTATTTGATACTGGTTCGGTTGCTCATATTTGTAACTCGAAACAGGTGCTGCAGAATAAACGAAAGCTAGCGAAAAACGAGGTGACGATGCGCGTGGGAAACGGATCAAAGGTTGATGTGATCGCGGTCGGCACGCTACCCCTTCATCTACCATCGGGATTAGTTTTATACTTAAATAATTGTTATTTGGTGCCTGCGTTGAGCATGAACATTATATCGGGATCTTGTTTATTGCGAGACGGTTACTTGTTTAAATCCGAGAATAATGGTTGTTCTATTTATATGAGTAATATGTTTTATGCACATGCACCTTTGATAGATGGTCTATTCTTATTGAATCTCGATAGTGGAAATACACATATCAACAACATTGAGGCTAAACGATTGAAATCAAGCGATAATTCGACCTATATGTGGCACTGTCGTCTTGGTCACATCGGAGTGAATCGTATGAAGAAACTCCATTCCGATGGACTTCTTGAATCACTTGATTTTGAATCATTTGAAAGATGCGAAGCATGTCTGATGGGAAAAATGACTAAGACTCCATTTTCTGGTATGATGGAGCGAGCTACAGACTTATTGGAAATCATACATACCGATGTGTGTGGTCCAATGAGTGTAGCATCGCGCAGTGGTTATCGTTATGTTCTTACCTTCACAGATGACTTGAGTAGATATGGGTATATCTATTTCATGAAACATAAGTCCGAAACTTTCGAGAAGTTTAAGGAGTTTCAAAGTGAGGTAGAGAATCAACGTAACAAGAAGATTAAATTTCTACGTTCTGATCGTGGAGGTGAATATCTAAGTTACGAGTTTGGCGAGCATTTGAAGAAATGCGGAATACTTTCACAATTGACACCGCCGGGAACACCACAGCGTAATGGTGTGTCCGAACGTCGTAATCGAACTCTCTTAGATATGGTTCGTTCTATGATGTCACTTACAGATTTACCGCTATCATTTTGGGGTTATGCATTAGAAACAGCCGCATTCACTTTAAATAGGGCACCATCTAAATCCGTTGAAACGACACCGTATGAATTATGGTTTGGGAAGAAACCTAAATTGTCGTTCCTTAAAGTTTGGGGATGCGAAGCCTATGTAAAGAAGTTACAGCCGGACAAGCTTGAACCCAAAGCGGAAAAATGCGTCTTCATAGGATACCCGAAGGAAACTATTGGGTATACCTTCTATCATAGATCCGAAGGCAAAATCTTCGTTGCCAAGAATGGATCCTTTCTAGAGAAGGAATTTCTCTCGAAAGAATTGACTGGAAGGAAAGTAGAACTTGACGAGGTTGTCGAACTTTCTCTCGATATTGCGAGTAGCGCAGCACCGTAAGAAGTTCCTGTGGTGCCTGCACCAATAAGAGAGGAAGCTAATGATGGTGATCATGAAACTTCGGTTGAAGTTGCTACAGAGCCTCGGAGGTCAACGAGAACTCGTACCACTCCAGATTGGTATGATTCCGTTATGAATGTCATGGTGGTGGACAACACCGATGACCCCGAGACATATGAGGAAGCAAAGATGAGCCCAGATTCCAATAAATGGCAAGAAGCCATGAAATCCGAGATTGGATCCATGTACGAAAACCAAGTATGGACTTTGGTGGACTTACCAGATGGCCGAAAGGCTGTCGAGAACAAATGGATTTTCAAGAAGAAAACAGATGCTGATGGTAATGTTACTGTCTATAAAGCTCGACTTGTCGCAAAAGGGTTTCGACAAATTCAAGGAGTTGACTACGATGAGACTTTCTCACCGGTAGCGAAGCTAAAGTCTGTGAGGATTATGTTAGCAATCGCTGCATATTATGATTATGAGATATGGCAGATGGATGTCAAAACAGCATTCCTCAATGGAGACATTGATGAAGAGTTGTATATGATGCAACCCAAAGGTTTTGTCGATCCTAAAGATGCTAACAAGGTATGCAAACTTCAACGGTCCATCTATGGATTGAAGCAAGCATCCCGAAGTTGGAATCAACGTTTTGATAAGGTAATCAAAAGTTTTGGTTTTATACAAACTTATGGAGAAGCTTGTATTTACAAGAAAGTGAGTGGGAGCTCTGTAGCATTCTTAATACTATATGTGGATGACATATTGTTGATTGGGAATGATGTAGACCTTCTTAATAGTGTCAAGGAATATTTGAATAATAGTTTTTCAATGAAGGATCTTGGCGAAGCAGCTTACATATTAGGCATAAAGATTTATAGAGATAGATCGAAACGCCAAATATCATTGTCACAGAGTACATATTTGGACAAAGTTCTAAAGAGATTTGGAATGGAAGAAAGCAAGAAAGGGTTCTTGCCCATGTTGCCCAATACGACCTTGAGTAAAACTCAAAGTCCGACATCGGCAGAAGATAGAGAAAGGATGAGTAAGACTCCCTATGCCTCAGCCATAGGATCTCTAATGTATGCCATGCTATGTACTAGACCCGACATTGCATATGCTGTTAGTTTAACTAGCAGATATCAAAGTGATCCAGGAGTGGATCATTGGACAGCGGTCAAAAAACATCCTTAAGTACTTGAGAAGAACTAAGGATATGGTTCTTTCTTATGGAGGTGATGAACAGCTCGTTGTTAATGGTTACACCGATGCTAGTTGGAACACAGATCCGGATGATTCTAAATCGCAATCCGGATACGTATTTATTTTGAATGGTGCAGCAGTTAGCTGGAGGAGTGCAAAGCAAAGCGTTGTGGCGAGATCTTCAACTGAATCGGAATACATGGCTGCTTCGGAGGCTTCGCAAGAAGCGATATGGATGAAAGAGTTCATTACAGAGCTGGGTGTGGTTCCTAGTGCGCTGGACCCAATGTCTATCTACTGTGATAACATGGGCGCCATAGCCAATGCGCAAGAACCAAGGTCACACAAGAAGCTGAAGCATATCAAGCTGCGTTTTCACGCTATTCGAGAACATATCCAGGATGGGGATATAAAGATTTGCAAAGTACACACAGATCTGAATGTGGCGGATCCGTTGACTAAACCTCTCCCGAGGGCAAAACATGACCAACACCAAACTGCCATGGGTGTTCGGTATATTACCATGTAATCTAGATTAGATGACTCTAGTGCAAGTGGGAGACTGTTGGAGATATGCCCTAGAGGCAATAATAAATGTGGTTATTATTATATCTTTGTGTTTATGATAAATGTTTACATTCATGCTATAATAGTATTAACAAGGAAACATTGATACTTGTGTGATTTGTAAACTTAATTTGAAGTCCCTAGTATAGCCTCTATACTTCACTAGCTTGTTGGTTGATTAATGATTGTGGTTTCCCTATCATGAACATTGAGATGTTATCAACAACAAGATCATATCGTTAGGAGAATGATATGGTGGACATACTCCTATAGATAAGCGTAGCATAAAGATCAAGTCATTTCATTAGTTCAATTGTTATATGCTTTCTGATACATAGTAACCTAATTCCTTCGACCATGAGATCATGCATATCACCTTTACCGGATGGATGCTTTGATGACATCAAACACCACACCGTAACTGGGTGGTTATAAAAGTGGCATTGAGTGTTCGGAAAGTATTGGTTGAGACACATGGATCAAGAGTGGGATTTGTCCATCCACATGACGGATAGATATACTCTGGGCCCTCTCGGTGGAATGTCATCCAATTAGCTTGCAAGCATGTGACTTGGTCACAAGGGATCACATATCACGGGAACGAGAAAAGAGTACTTGTCAGTAACGAGGTTGAACTAGGTATGCAGAGATACCGACGATCATAACCTCGGATAAGTAACATATCGTGAGACAAAGGGAAATTGGTATCGTATGTAAGTGGTTCATTCGATCGCAAAGTAATCGTAGAAATATGTGGGAGCCATATGAATTTCCAGATTCCTCTATTGGTTATTGTTCGGAGAAGTGTCTCGATCATGTCCGCATAATTCACGAACCGTAGGGAGACACACTTAAGGATTCGACGTTGTTTGAGTAGTTATGGTATTATGAGAAAGAGACCGAATGTTGTTCGGAGTCTCGGATGGGATCCGGGATATCACGAGGTGATCCGGAATGGTCCGGAGAATAAGATTCATATAAGGAAAGTCCCGTTTCGGAGTTCGGGAATGATTCCGGTGTTTTCATCGGGAATGTTCTAGAAGGTTCCGGATTGTCCGGCACTCCGGGGGGGGAAGGGGTACATGAATGTGTCATTGCATATTGGAATGATTGCATCATGTACTAAGTGTTCTTGCTGTCCCAAATAAAGGATTAAATTGAATCCTAAAACAGAAAAGTCAAATGTCCAGTTTGAAAGTCAAACTGCCAAAACAAGAAACTGTGGGAAACAAGCAAGAGGAGTTGGAACCAACTTGGAGGAGGAGTCCCACTCCTCCAAGCCGGCGCCAGCCCTAGGCCGAGTTGGGGAGGGACTCCCTCCCTCCCCTGGCGCGCCACCCCTCCCACCTATATAAGGAGGGGCAGGGCTCCCCTCCTAGACACACAACTTTCACCTCTAGATCTCCGGTTTAGAGCCGTTTTGGATTAGAGCTTCTAATTGCTTTAGCCAACGGTTTAGAGCCTTCTAATTGGTTTAGAGCCTTCTAATTGGTGTGTCTAATTACTAGACCACTAATAGCCTCTCTCATAAGCTCCACCATACTCGCACCAGCTTAAGGCGAAGCCCTGCGGGATTTCCCCTCTACTTCCGGTACCACGCCGTTGTGCTGCCGGAATCGCGAGGAGAGTGCTACAACCTCCGCTGCCTGCTGGAACAAGGGAGAGGAAGGTCTTCGTCGAGTACCGAACGTGTGACCGACTGCGGAAGCGCTGCCGGAACGTGGCGCTGGAAGGATCGTCTACACGATCTTGAGATCGGAAAGAGTATGACTACATCACCCACGAGAATCCGCTCTCGTTAAACGCTTTGGAATCTTCGAGGGTAAGTTATACCATCGACTCGTTGCTACAATCTAGTAGATAGATCTTGGCTTGTTTGTTTGTGTGCGATAGAAATTTTTTGTTTTCCATGCTACGAACCCCTACATATGGACCTTCAGATCTTGGAGGATCCAACGGCGCGGAGGCACAATTCGCAAAACAAATATAATGATTTTATTTTTTTTGCATTTTTCTGTTTAATATAGAATACTTAATATCTTTAAATCCGTAAATCGGAATTCGGAAAATAATATGTCTAAATTTATCAGAAAAATGAGAGAAATCCAAGATATCAATATCAACTTATCACAAACTAAGCTGTGATTCTAGCCATAATTTTATTTTCTATTTGGTGGTTGCTTCATAAAACCGTCCGTTTTTTCACTTAGAAAATGGAAAATGGCTTTTTGGTGCGACAAAAAGGAAAACTTCCTACTTCAACTTTGTACGTCATCCCATGATTCACATGTATGCACAATATAGACACATTATCATAAACTATGCCTTAATTCTAGCCATAGCATCGGTCATTTGACCGAAAGCCAAGAAACCTCGAATGAGATAGGTCATTTTGTGAAGATTTTTTTAGACATAATCAATATACCAAGTTTGATATTTTTTCTTGTAGCTATGTCACCCAATATGACACCACGTGAAGGTTTCGTATTGTTTGGATCGTTTTTGAATTTCTTATGCCCGTTTTAAACTATGGTCAAACCTTGTCGAACGGCGGGCATGAAGATTTTTAGCTCGGGGCTGATCCTCGATAAACTTGAAGTGGATCTCCGATGAAATAGCATATTGTGAACCTAAAAATATTTTTTATAAAAAATCATGAGCATTAGATCATATACCTATAGTTCATATCTGACCCCACTTTCTACCGATTCGGCAGGAATTTGTCTTTTTCACCAGGGATAGACAGAAAGGTTTGAGGTCCCCCTGTTAGGACATTGTCCATGTAAGGTGCTATAGTATTTTGGAAAAATGTGGTGGTAGAATTTTGAATTATCCATTTGGTGGTTGCTTCAAAAAACCGTTTGTTTTTTGCACTCGGAAAATGGAAAATAGCTTTTTGGTGCGAAGAAAAGGAAAACTTCCTCCTTCAACATTGTTCGCATTACCATGATGCACATGTATGCACAATATGGACATATTATCACAAACTATGCCTTGATTATATCCATAACATTCATCATTTCACCCGAAAGCCAAGAAACCTCGAATGAGATAGGTCATTTTGTGAAAAAAAAATAGACATAATCAATATACCATGTTTGATATTTTTACTTGTAACTATATCATATAATATGACACCACGCGAAGGTTTCACATTGTTTGGATCGTTTTTGATTTTTTTATGCCCGTTTTAAACTATCGTCAAACTTTGTCGAACAGCGGGCATGAAGATTCTTAGCTCGGGGATGATCCTTGATAAACTTGAAGTGGACCTCCGATGAAATAGCATATTGTGAACCTAAAAATGATTTTTGTAAAAAATTATTTGCATCAGATCATGTACCTATAGTTCATATCTAACCCACTTTTTACTGATTCAACAGGAATTTGTCTTTTTCATCAGTGATAGACGGAAAGGTTTGAGATCCTCCTGTTAGGATATTGTCCATGTAAGGTGGTATAGTATTATGGCAAAATGTGGTGTTAGCATTTTGAATTAGCCATTTGGTGGTTACTTCACAAAACCTTCCTTTTTTGCACTCGGAAAATGGAAAATGGATTTTGTGTGCGAAGAAAAGAAAAACTTCCTCCTTCAACATTGTTCGTCATCCCATGATACACATGTATGCACAATATAGACACATTATCTCAAACTATGCCTTGATTCTAGCCATAAAATTCGTCATTTGACCCGAAAGCCAAGAAACCTCGAATGAGATAGGTCATTTCGTGAAGGTTTTTTTATACATAATCAATATACCAAGTTTGATATTTTTCCTTGTAACTATGTCACACAATATGACACGACGCGAAGGTTTTGATTGTATAATTTTTGAATTTCTTATCTCCATTTTAAACTATCGTCAAACTTTGTTGAACGGCGGGTATGAAGATTCTTAGCTCGGGGCTGATCCTCGATAAAATTGAAGTGGATCTCTGTTGAAATATCATATTGTGAACCTAAAAATGATTTTTGTAAAAAATCATGAGCATCAGATCATGTACCTATAGTTTATATCTGACCCACTTCCTATCTATTCAGCAGGAATTTGTCTTTTTCATCAGGGATAGACGAAAAGGTTTGAGATCCCCCTGTGAGGACATTGTCCATGTAAGGTGGTATAGTATTCTGGAAAAATATGGTGGTAGCATTTTGAATTAGCTATTTGGTGGTTACTTCAGAAAACCGTCTGTTTTTTGGACTCGAAAAATGGAAAATGGCTTTTTGGTGCGAAGAAAAGGAGAACTTCCTCCTTCAACATTGTTCATCATCCCATGATGCACATGTATGCACAATATGGACACTTTATCACAAACTATGCCTTGATTCTAGCCATAACATTCGTTATTTGACCCGAAAGCCAAGAAATCGTCGGCGTATCCAGACATTCCTGTAGTGATAGCCGAATCACAAGCTTTGGCTGCACCGGAGTGAATAGTTCGTGAACTAGGGCTCCACCTTGCATTTTTTTTGTGAACTACGGCCCCACCTTACATTTTATGTGACATTTTGAGATAAAAAATAACAGACTTACGCTTGGATGTTTCCCTGAGAAAACCTTCACAGAATCGAGCTACCACGAACGAGGTCGCGTGACTTTTAAGGGAAATGACCTAGGTCATGGTCTCACCCTGGGAATAGTTTGTCGAAAGGACCTTATATTTGTCACATGCGTGGACATTGGGATTCCCCGCAACGTTTCCTTTCTGAGTTTTCATACTCTTTTAGAAGAAAATGCACTTTTCATTTTCCAAGTGGAGGAAGTAGTTTTATTTGTGAAGCGGCTGCAGGGACTCTGGTTGGTAACCTCACCAAAGCATTGTGAAAAAATAGAAGACATGTTACGATGTACGATTCACCATGTACCACACTTTAAAAGTTTTTTGTGAATATCTGTCGTGGGAATGACCACGGCAGATGCTGCAATCGGCAGCGAATAGTAGAACATGGGGCAAGGGCGGCCAGCCATCTGCGGTGCGAGATGAGGGCGGAGACACAAGGATTTACCCAGGTTCGGCCCCCTGGAGGGTAAAGACCTACTCCTGCTAGATTTTATTATGGTGGAAGTACAATGGGGCGAGCTCGGCGGCTAAGCAGCGAGTCGCTTGGGTGGATGACGGAACGTATCTTCTACACGCCCTCTAGGAAGGTTTATATAGACTCACCCCCTAGGGTTTACAGATCTCAACCGAATCAGTTAAGGTTTCGGCAATCGTTTAACCTAATCCGACTGGGCCTATCTACTCTCCTGGACCTTCAGCTTCCAGTCGCTTGAATCTACGCCAGGTCTTGATCCAGTCACCGTCCTGCAGGCCCACTCGCCAGTTCCTGGCCGGTCGGAAACGCCCTACTGGGTATACCCCGGTAGGCATATCCCCATCAGTAGTCCCCGAGGCCGTTGTTGATTGGTCGCAGGTGTTCGTTGGCAGTCGGAGTATACGAGTCCAATGCGGACGCCCAGTCGAATCGGCAGCGGACTCTTGAATAAAGGAAAAACCAGTTATTCTAGTTACAATGATAGCGGTCAGTTGGGTCGCAGCTCGGCGAGCGGGTCGGCGAATGTTCAGTCACTGTTGTAGTGATCGGGTCGGCGATTCGAATGGATGAAGTTGGACCGTCAGATGAGGTCAAACTAGCCGTTGGGGTAATCCAACGGTAACTTTAGCGTAATCACCGCGTAGTAACGGCTCTCGAAATTGGCGGGTAGCAACCGCTACATAAGGGAAATGGCAGGCGATCGGGAAAACACTCCTTCGTCTTTCCTCCGAATTCGCCCATCTCCGTTTCCCCCGCATCGCGATCCAATCGATACAGAAAGCCTCGACCTCCGCGAACCTTTCAGCCAATGCCCCCCCATCGAACCATGGGGCAGGTCCAAGTGCACCAGGGCGCTACTGGCATCCTTCGAGGAGGCCGGGATCCTACGCGCCGGCAGGTGGCGCATCCCCGCGACTGAAGAGGTGACTCCGGACCCGCGCGAGGGAGAATTTATTTGCTTCACCAGCCACCTGGAGCGGGGGCTGGGGTTTCCCACGTCTCTCTTCTTCCGGCGCTTCTGCGCCTTCTACGGAATCCAGTCGTCGGACCTGGGCCCGCACAGCATCGAGCAGCTCGCCATTTTCGTGGCGTTCTGCGAGTGCTACCTGGGCTGCAGGCCCTACTTCCCCCTGTGGCAAGATCTGTTCCACGGGAGGATCAGTCGCGAAGAATCAGGCGGCCCAATGTTGGATGCGGGTGGCCTGACGTTTCAGTTGAAGTCGAAGGCCTCCTTCTTTGACCTGATGCTGCCTGCCAAGGCGGCAAGCGAGTGGAAGAAGTCCTGGTTCTATGTCACCGAGGCTACTCCAGACGGCGAGGTAGTGATCCCAAGGTACTCCGCCGACTGGCCCGAACCGCGCCGACTCCAGGTCAGCAAGCTCCCACTAGACCAGCGGATGGTCGTGGACGAGATGCTTCAAACCATCCGCGGCCTGAAGAAGAAGGGCCTCCAAACCATCAACTTGTACAACTGCTGGCTCGGGCGATGACTCGTTCCCCTGGCCCGCCGCGACCATTACATGTACGAGTACATGGGTAGGGAAGACTCGACAAAATCCTGCCTCGCCGAGTGGAAACTCGAATACTATGTCTTGCCGCTGAAGAACATCACCCAGGCAGCATATCTGGACGCGAAGGCTGGGGTCGCCCCCTACACCGCGAAGCATCCAGCTCCGACGGTAAGTCGATGTTTTCACTACCATTCGCAGTCGCAGTTGATGCTTTCGCGGTTATATTGATATTGTCTCGTGCCTGCTGCAGTTATTCCAAGTGGTGGAAGGGTGGCTCCCACCCGCGGACAACGAGAACTCGAGCTCGTCCGTCTAGGACGGGGGCGAGTCGCTTCCTGCCAAGGGCGGCGTCGGGAGCGACGCGAGTGATGACGACGACGATGATGACGAGCCCAGGGAAGACGCCGCCCCGATGGTTTGCAAAACTCGCGGGCAACATCAGCGCGAGCTCGAGGCGAGTAGAAGCCTCGAACGTCATGACGACGACGACGGCGACGAGCTTCCCGAGCACACCTCGCGTCGTGAGGCTACACCGTCGAAAATGAAGAAGAAGAAGGAAGTGAAAGCTCCACCAAAGAGAAAGACGAAGCCGGCGAAACAGGCATCTCCGCCTCGTTCGGCGAGTAGTTCCGACGCCACCAGCTTGGCCAAGGATGAAGCGCCGCAGACGACAGCAGCACCGGATACCGCTGCCGCCTTGGATGAGGTACCTCTGGCCTCGCTTCCACCCCTATTCGCCTCGGTCTCTGGGTTAGGGGCTGCTCCAGCCGCAGCAGCTTCACCTCCCAGGAGAGCTCCTACCGACGTCGTCTCGGAGGCTCATGTCGCGGCCTCGTCGTCGAAGAGGCCTTCCGTGTCTTGGGCACATGATGTTTTGGAGATGGGCCTCAGTCGGAAACTGGGCCCCGAACTGGAGAAGCCGACTAGCATCCGCACGGGACTGCGGTTCATACCAGTCGCCAAGTAATTTTCGTTCATCTGCTTGCCTTTCGTTGTAATCAGACCACTTTGCTCATACAGTCAATTTGCAGGACTGGAGTTAAAAATATTGGCCACCCTTCCGTGGCCAAGGTTCCGCCAGTCGTCGCCGTGGAGGACCCCTCGCGGAAGAAAAAGTTGATGAAGCCGCCGCTCCCGCAGACAGCGCTAAGAGGGCGAAGGGCGATGAAGTCGTCACGGTCTCTAACGACACGGCCGTTGCTCCGAGTGATCCTCCGACCGCGGCGGAGGTAGCTTCGAAGAGCAAGGAGGCTGTTTCCTCGCCCGGGGTGACCGAGCCGACTCCTAGTGGCGCTGGGGCATCTGCTGCTACCTTCCCCCGTTTCATGGCCAAAGCAGCCACAGCGAGTGGCACGATGCCGACGAGCCAGGTGCATGGGGTCGTTGAGACGGAGGTTGAGCAGCATCGCAGACACACTCCAGCTCTGCTTGCATCTGTGGACGCACTAGCTTCACGGCATGCTGGGCACAGCCATCCAGGTATGTCCAGTCCCCGATTATCGGGCCACTGATTTTCAGTGGTCAGATTCTGTTAATGTTTTTTGTAGCATCCAGTCCCCTAGTGCCTGGTTGCTGAATTTCAGCGGGTGGGCACTTAGGATTTTATTGTGGTTGATAGTTTAATTTGTTTGTAGGGCTTGCTGCGTGAATCAGCCGATCGGCTTGCTGCGAAGTGTCGCGTGGAGAAGGAACTTGCGGCCGTCCAAGAAACGAACAAGGGACTCCAAGCACTCGCTGCCAAGGCGGAGGAGGTCCGCCAGGGCCTTGTTCCAGCGGGTGAACTGACGGTGGCTCAGTCTGCTTTGAGTACGGCTAAGAAGCGGATCATTGATCTTGAGCGCGAGCTCAAGGAAGCAAATGCGAAGGCGAGCTCATCGGATGGCCGAGCCAGAGGTGCTGTTACGGCTGCCGCTGAAGAGCGGAAGGTCTCTGACGCCCTCGTTGCTGGGCTGCAGAATGACTTCTCCTCGCTTCAAAGCTTCATCACGGGCCTCTGCCGTCCTTTAATTGGTAAATTTTCCTGACTCTGCCTGTAATAGCTGCATTATGAAATCGTCGTTGTGCTTACGACCGACCCTTGTCCGCCGGTCGGATTATCGACAGCTCGGAGGAGGCGCAGTCATACGACGCGCAACAGTGTGTGACCACTCTGGTCGACTCGGCCACGTTGTCTGCGACTTGCATTCGAGCGTATCTTCAAGAGATGTCGCCCACGGAAGTGATTACCAGCGACCTCATCGAGGTATGGCGGTATCTGGAGAAGGCGCCGTCAGTCGTCGAATTCATGACGCGGTCGGCATTCCGACGCGGGGCGGCGACGGAGCTTAGCCTTGGGCTTGCCCACTTCCCGGAGGACTTTGACCTTGACGACGTGACGAGTGGTTACCCCTTGTCGACGGGCTCGGTGGAGATCGCCGAGGTGCTGAAGCAGACGGACCGGGCCACGGTATACTCCGATCGCGTCTGGGTGATGGGCGACCTCCTCCCTTACCAGGAGACGACTGTCGCGCCCAACGATCCCGAGCCGCCGCATCGGGACTTCAAGGTCGAGCAGCCGTTTCGTGCGGCGATGGTGGGTGAGTTGACGATGTACCCGTTGAACCCGTACACGCCCTTCATTCGCAACCGCAGGGATGGCGGCGAGTCGACGTCGAAGCCTGCGGAATAGAAACATTGTGCCCTGGGGCGTTAGTAGAAATTGGCCATTGGTCTTGACTTGTATTTTGGAACGACTTTGTTCTGCTGTAATGGGATATCGTATTATTTTGTGAATTGTCTTGCGATTTTGATTGCTGATTGGACGAGTCCCCGAGCGCGTCCGCCCTTTTTATGGGGTTTACCTCGTTTTGTTATGTGTTTGTGGTTTTGAATGTTTTGTCAGTTGTTTTGTTATTGAGGTCGACTCGCCCAAGCTTGGAAATCCAGTCGCAGGGCGACTCCCATGAGTGCTCTTTACTTGACCGTTTTCCCTTGCGCGAACAAGGTCGGGTGGCCGAGTCCCCGAGCGTGGTACTTGGTGGTTCTAGTCGCGGCTCTAGGGTGGGTGAGGACTAAGAGCGTTAGAGTAAGCGCATCACTCCTGCCTGACCCGTAGGGTCAGTCGCATGGCGAGTCCTGGGCACGCTCTCATACTTGGCGTTTTTCCCTAGTCGCTCGTGCTTGACTGGTCGTCAGTCCCCGAGCATGGTACTTGGCCATTCAAGTCGCTGTGTCAAGGATGCGGAGGATCATGGTCACTGTGAGGAGCGAAGGCAGTTGTCTTGGCTCGTTAAGCCAGTCGAGCTAGGCGACTCCAATGGGGCTCCGGGTAGGCGTTTTTCGTGGACGTTACGAGTCCTGGGGTAACCTAGTGCCCTCGTAACGCACTACTTGGCCGTGCCAGTTGCTGTACCAGAGGTTGACTTCTGCAGTTAGCTTGACGCTGTTATTACGAGTGCAAGTGGCACAAGACACGGAGAGTATACGCAATTTGCAGTGACCAATATGTTTTATTTCATAGCGGGTGGAGGGTACATGTATGGATTTCTAGGAGTAGAACTTCCATAGGAGGTTTACATTCCACGGTCGCTTGACGTCGAGTTTCCCGTCTTCGCGGACGTCGGTGAGGTAGTAGGCGTCGTTGCCGAGTACTCGCCCGATGGCGAATGGTCCCTCCCACGGGGGGGAGAGCTTGTGCATGCCCTTCTTGTCCTGGATGAGGCGTAGCACCACGTCGCCTTCCTGGAAGGTGCGAGTCCTCACTCGGCGGCTATGGTAGCGGCATAGTCCTTGCTGTTAGATGGCAGTGCGGGAGCGAGCTAGGTCGCGTGCCTCGTCGAGTTGATCAACTCCATCCTGGCGTGCGAGTTTGTTTGCAGCCTCCGTGTAGTGGACAACCCTTGGCGAGTCGTGGTCTAGGTCGGTGGGCATGACTGCCTCGGTGCCATACACCATGAAGAAGGGTGTGAATCCTATCGACCTATTGACAGAGGTGTGGATGCCCCAGATGACGGAGGGTAGCTCCTCGACCCAGCACCCGGCGGTGCGCTCGAGTGGTACTTGGAGCCGTGGCTTCAGGCCATGGAGGATGCTCTGGTTGGCCCGTTCCGCCTGGCCGTTGGACTCCGGGTGAGCGACCAAGGCGAGGTCGAGTCGGATGTGATGTTCTTCGCAGAACTCGGCCATGGCTCCTTTGGCAAAGTTGGTGCCGTTGTCCGTGATGATGCTGTTTGGGAACCCGAAGCGATAGATGAGCTCGCGTAGGAACTTGGTGGCGGTCTTCCCGTCGCATTTCCGTACTGGCTTGGCCTCCACCCACTTTGTGAATTTGTCGACCGCGACCAGGAGGTGAGTGAAGCTGGAGGGGGCCTTTTTGAAAGGGCCTACCATGTCCATACCCCATACGGCGAACGGCCAGGTGATGGGGATTGTCTTGAGCGTCGAGATCAGAACGTGGGTCTGGTTGGCGTACTTCTGGCACCCGGCGCACCGCTGGACAATGTTGACAGCGTCTGCGTGTGCGGTAGGCCAGTAGAAACCGTGTCGCATAGCCTTTGCGACCAGAGAGCGGGCGCCGACGTGGTGGCCGCAGTCGCCGAAGTGGATGTCATGGAGGATTTTGCGTCCTTCGGAGGGTTGGACGTGGCGTTGGAATACGCCGGTCACGCTGCGCTTGTGGAGCTCGCCGTCGATGATGACGAAGGATTTGCAGCAGCGTGCTATCATCCGGGCGTCTGTTTCGTCTGCTCGCAGGGTGCCTCCCTCCAGGTAGGCCATGTACGGCGTGGTCCAGTCGGCTGGCTCGGCGATGAGTGCGACCAGGGCTGCCCCTGGTTGCAGCGGGACTTTGATGTCGATCTCCCTTGGGGGAGAGACGGAAGGCTTGGTGATGGTGTAGAGGAAGACGCCAGCGGGTGGTGCGAGTCGAGCCGAGCCGATGCGAGAGAGTGCGTCTGCCTCCTCGTTTTTCCGCCTGTCGATCCACTCGACGGAATAGCCTGCGAAGTGTCCGCCCAGCTTGTCCACTGCTTGGCGGTATGCCGCCATGGTGGGGGAGACGGCGTCGTAGGTGCCGGCGACTTGCCCAGCGACGAGGTCGGAGTCTCCGTAGCAGCATAGGCGGTTGACATTCATCTCCTTGGCGGCTCGCATGCCGTGGAGTAGTGCCTCGTACTCGGCCATGTTGTTGGTGCAGGGGGTGAAGTCGAGGCAGAGGACGTAGCGTAGCTTGTCGCCCTTCGGAGAGGTTAGCACGATCCCTGCTCCTGCACCGTCCGCATTCTTGGAGCCGTCGAAGTGTAAACTCCAGTAGTGGAGGTATGGAAGCTTTTCTGGCTGCTGGGCCTCCTCCCAGTCGGCGATGAAGTCCGCGAGAGCCTGCGACTTGATCGCTTTGCGCGGCTCGTACTTGATGTTGTGGACGCCAATTTCGACGGCCCACTTGGCGACTCGCCCGGTCGCCTCGCGGTTGCGGATGATGTCCTGCAACGGTGCTGAGGAGACGACCGTTATCGGGTACTCCTGGAAGTAGTATGGCAGTCGCCGTTGTGCTCTGAAGACCGCGTATACCAGTTTCTGGTATTGCGGGTATCGCTGGCGCGACTCGGTGAGGACCTCGCTGATATAGTACACTAGTCGCTGCACTGGGCGCTCCTTTCCTTCCTCTAGTCGTTCGACGACCATGACGGCGTTGACGACGCGCTCGGAAGCCGCGACATAGACCAGCATGGGTTCCTTGTCGACGAAGGCGGCGAGTAGCGGTGCTTCTAGTAGCACCTTCTTGAGGTCGCGGAGCGCATCGTCCGCCTCCTTGTCCCACTGGAAGGTGGGGTTTTTGCGCATCAGGCGGTATAGGGGCATCACCTTTTCGCCCAATCGAGGGATGAAGCGACTGAGCGCGCCGACTTGCCCGGCCAGCTTCTGGACGTCGCGCAGGCACTCGGGTTTGCCGAGCCGAGCGATCGTGTCGATCTTGGTGGGATTCGCCTCGATCCCGCGCTTGGGAACGACGTATCCCAGTAGCTGCCCTGCTGGTACACCGAAGGTGCATTTGCCTGGGTTTAGCTTTATCTTGTATTTCCGCAGGTTGGCGAATGTCTCTGCCAGGTCGGCGAGTAGGTCGCCCTGGCGAGCAGACTTTACTACCATGTCGTCGATGTAGACGTGGATATTGCTGCCAATTTGGCTCGCAAGGCACTCATGCATACACCGCTGGTAGATCGCCCCGGCGTTCTTGAGCCCGAAGGTCATGGCGGTGTAGCAGAAGGCTCCGAATGGCGTGATCAATGCCGTCTTCTCTTCGTCCTCAACAGCCATTTTGATCTGGTTGTATCCATAGTAGGCGTCGAGGAAGCATAGTGACTCCGAGCCCGCGGTGGAATCGATTATTTGGTCGATCCGCGGGAGGACGAATTGTTCCTTCGGGCAGGCGCTGTTTAAGTTTGTGTAGTCGATACACATCCTCCAGGTCCCATTTTTCTTCTCGACCAGGACTGGGTTTGCCAGCCACTTGGAGTATTTGATTGGCCGGATGAAGCCTGCAGCGAGTAGACGCTGCACCTCCTCGGAGATGGCTTGGCGGCGCTCTTCATTGAAGGGCCGCAGCGACTGCTTGACAGGTCGCACTTTGGGGTCGGCGTTGAGTTTGTGCTCAGCGAGTTCCCTAGGGACACCAGGCATGTCAGAGGGCTTCCATGCGAAGATGTCCCTGTTCTCACGGAGGAACTCGATGAGCGCGTCTTCCTATGCTGGGCTCATGCCCGTCCCGATCGTCACCGTCTGGCTGGAGTCGCCTGGGACCAGCTCGACGGTGCGGGTATGCGTCATTGCCTCGAAGGCTGAGGTGTTGCCGCCCTCCGAGTTGGGCTTCTTGAGTATGGTGGGGTCGTCGTTGTTGACCCCGCTCGCGTACTTGGCGAGCTCATCGGCGTGGCTGGCCTCTGCGGCGAGTTCGGCTCCTTTGGCCTCGCACTCGGCGGCCATGTCGGGGTCGCCGTGGATGGTGATGACGCCGCGCGGCCTGGGGAGCTTCATCGCGTTATACGCGTAGTGGGGCGCCGCCATGAACTTAGCGAACGCCTGGCACCCCAAGACGCAGTGGTAGGGGCTGTCGAAGGGCACCAGCTCGAAGACGATCCGCTCGGTGCGGAAGTTTGCAGGTGTGCCAAAGGTGACTGGCAGCGTGACCTTGTCGATCGGGTACGCCTTCCGACCGGGGACGATGTCGTGGAACGTGGTGTAGGTCGTCTCGACCATCGACTGCGGGAGCCGCAGTCGCCTGAAGGTGTCCAGATACAGGATATTGATGGAGCTGCCGCCGTCCATCAATGTCTTGGGGAGCCAGTAGTCTCCCACCTTGGGCTTGACTACCAGGGCGACTCGGCCTGGGTACTCGATGCGTGGCGAGTGGTCCTGGCGGCTCCAGGTGATGGGTTGCTCCGACCAGTTGAGGAACTAGGGAACGTCCACCTGGGCCACCGCGTTGACGGCGACGACACGGGCGATGACCTTCTTCTCACGCTTCGTGTTGAAGCCTGTGAAGGTGTGCAGCGAGCCAGCTACGCTGCCGAATTTTCTGCCGTTTGGCGGGTTGTTGTCAGGGTCTTCCCACGCTCGTCGTGCCTTCTCGATCTCCTTGAGAGAGTGGCATTCGATGGTCGTGTGCGTGGCGGGCTTTCCTTCCCTGCTGTGAAATGCACAAGGTTGGTTAAGGAGGGCCGCGGGGTCGAACCTTGGTTTCGCCTTGTAGTTTCCGCCGTCGCGGCGTTGCCCCCCGTTGCGGCGGAAGCTCTTGGGCTCGCGCTGCGCGTGCCCAGCGTTGGCGACAAAGTCGACTCGCCCGTCACTGCGGCGCTTGCCGGTGAAGCAAGTGTTGCTGTAGCGTAGATTGGATCGTCGTCCGTTGTCGTTGCCGCTCATGCGGCGTTGTCCTCCCGACTCGTCGCCGGTTTCTTGGTTTGGGTCTTCCTCCGCGTATCTTTTGGCGATCTCAAGGAGGTCCGGTATGTTGTCGAGTGTGCGGTATGCTCGTTTGAGCTTGGCAACCAGGGGCTCGTAACGGCACGAGGTCTTGAAGAAGTGGATTGCGGTGTCTGGGTGGATACCGACCGCGTTGTACCACAGTTCATGCCATCGTTGGACCCAGCTGCGGGTCGACTCGCGAGGTCCCTGGACACACCGTTCTAGGTCCTTGATGGTGGTAGCGCGGGTGTATGAACCCTCGAAGTTCCTGACGAAGGCGTCGCGCATCTCTTCCCAGGAGTCGATGCTATCCGCGGGGAGAGTGTTGATCCACTGCCTGCACGCCTCCTCCATCATTAGGGGGAGGTAGCGGGCGGCGAGTAGATCGGTGTGGCCGGCGATCCCCATTGCCATGAGTTAAGTATCCAGCCACATGGAGGGATCGTACGTGGGGTCGTACTTCTCTATTTCCTTCGGCTCTTTGAAGTTCGCCGGTTATCTTTCGCCTCGGATCATTGGTCCGAAGCACCGGGGCCCGAGTCGACATAGCGACCACCTCGGCTCGCCGTTGCGGCGGTTGGTTAGGGTATGCCGCAGGTCGTCGGGCTGGCGTGCGCGCCAGCTCTGGTTGTTGATGATGTGGGTGCAGGCGTCGACGGGCTGACCGTTGGCAGCGACGAAGTTGGTCGCCGGCCAGGGGTCGTTGGTGGAGAGTGCCGCGTTCGCGGGTCGGTGTTGGAGCTGCAGTGGTTCGGGTGGCGGGCAGTTGAGGGTGTTTGCCGCCAATGGACAGCCGCTTGAGGCCGCTCTGCTGCCCGATGAACGCGAGTACATCCGACCCTGTGAGTCGACGCCTGAGTTTTGTTGCTCGACCGCCTTTGTAAGCAAGACCTTGACGTACTGGATCTGTAGGGCGTCGTCACCGGTGGCCGTGATGTTGTCGTCCGCTGCTCGGCCCGCCATGAGGTTGTCCATCGGGGTGGAGAATAGTGGTAGGCCGTTCGCGGCTCGCTCCCGTGAGGAGACCACGATCCGCGGCTGGTCCCTGGGGGTGCGCGGTTGGGTGGAGGTGGGGCTCCATTCGCCGTCGACCCTAGTGGGGGCCGGGCGCTTCCTCCTGGTGGCGCGTTCTCGCAGATCCGCGCTCGGCCACGCGGGCCGGGTCGTTCTCGTCGTCGAAGTTCAGGGCGCCCCTAGATGGTGGGGTTCAAGCGCGACCTGATTCGTTGCTGGTGGTAGCGCGACAGCTCCTGCGCCATCACCTGCTCGAGGCGAAATTTTTCGCGCTCGGCTTGCTCCTTGCGGACCGCTTCCGCCAGCTTCAGGCGGAGTTCCTCGACCTCCGTTGCCGTTGCGTTGGGAGGGATCGGGGTGGAGAAGGGATCCTCCGGTGGGTCGGCGCCAGTCGCCATGTAGGTCGCGGCGTGGCGACCGGTCCCATCGCGGAGATCGGCGGAGTTTTCTGACCCGGAGTCGAAGTCGAAGATCCCGAGGATGGAAGGATCCTCGAAATCTCCAACGTTGGAGACCTGGGTGATGGAGCCCGCGGGCGACGCGGCGACGATGGATCCGGCGAGTGATGTCGGGGTCGCCGAGTCGGCGTCGTCGTTGAGGGCCGCGTCTTCCGCGGCCGCGGTGGTTTCGGCCACATCACTGTGGGCTGAGTCGTACTCGGAGGCGAGGCGGTGGATCGTGCGGACCTAACTCTCGGAGAGCCGATCGCGTGGCGACGACTCGCGGATGCGAGCCGAGTCCTCCGAGACGATGACGTCGGTGAGGCCGACGAAGAGGCTGATCATGCCAACCGGCAGGATCATGCTGTGCGTGACAGGTCGCGCCGCCGGGACGTAGCTGCTCGGCAAGATTTGGAGCATCTCGCCGATCGCGATCATGTGGCCGGTGGCGATCGACTCGTTGATGGGCAGATTAGATCTCGCCACAGAACACCGGCCAGACCGTCCAGGCCCCACGGTGGGCGCCACTGTCGTGGGAATGACCACGGCAGATGCTGCAATCGGCAGCAAATAGTAGAACATGGGGCAAGGGCGGCCAGCCATCTGCGGTGCGAGATGAGGGCGGAGACACAAGGATTTACCCAGGTTCGTCCCCCCGGAGGGTAAAGACCTACTCCTGCTAGATTGTATTATGGTGGAAGTACAATGGGGCGAGCTCGGCGGCTAGGCAGCGAGTCGCTTGGGTGGATGACTGAACGTATCTTCTACACGCCCTCTAGGGAGGTTTATATAGACTCACCCCCCTAGGGTTTACAGATCTCAACCGAATCAGTTAAGGTTTCGGCAATCGTTTAACCTAATCCGACTAGGCCTATCTACTCTCCTGAGCCTTCAGCTTCGAGTCGCTTGAATCTATGCCAGGTCTTGATCCAGTCGTTGTCCTGCAGGCCCACTCGCCAGTTCCTGGGCCGGTCGGAACCGCCCTGCTGGGTATACCCCGGTAGGCATATCCCCATCAATATCTGAGATTTTACACGGTTTCCTGTCGATTCGTCTGGAAGCGGGTGAAATTTGAACTACAGGTGTCCTAAATCTTGGTCCTAATTTTTTGTAAAAATCATTTTCGTGTTCACAACATATCACTTCAACACGAATACAACGACGGTTCCGCAAGAGGGAGCCCTATAATGAGTGGGCTAAAAAAATACATTTCCTTTCAGATACACGGCAAAGAACCTCTTTGCCAAGTGTTTTCTGATTAACACACAACAAAACTTTCACATACACGGCAAAGGCATGACAAAAACCCTATTTTTTTGGCACGCACGGAAGTAGAAACTTTGGCGCTAAAATTTTGACGTGTATATGTTTGTAGACACTCGGCAAACGAGCCGTCAGTTGCACCGGTGGTTGCGGGCAGGAAAGGATGTGTGGCACATCGCTTTGCCGTGTATCCAATTTTACCGATTATTTTGTTTTCGATTTTACCGTGTATGTCCGTTTTTGCCGAGTGTTTT
This sequence comes from Avena atlantica, assembly GCA_910589765.1. Classification (NCBI taxonomy): domain Eukaryota; kingdom Viridiplantae; phylum Streptophyta; class Magnoliopsida; order Poales; family Poaceae; genus Avena; species Avena atlantica. Next base: position 80,400,642 of record OU342733.1, read on the forward strand.
ATCATAGGACACTCGGCAAAGGAGCAACTTTGCTGTGAATGGTCTGTTTGCCGGGTGTCAACCTTCTGGTACATAGTAAAGAACTGTTTACCGAGTATCCGAATTTTAAACACTCGGTAAAAACAAAAATAACCAGCATAATCTCGTTTTCCCGTAGGTTATGTTTGGATGCATAGAATTGAGGCTTGGAATTGAAATGAGTAGGAATTCTAAATCCAACATGGAAAGGAAATGGATTCTATTTTGAATTCTGATGTTTGTGTGTGCTTGAAATTTCCTGTTGGAATCAGCGGGTGATACCTAATTTCAATTCATGTTTGGATGTAGAAACTATGAAATTGAATGTTTTGTTGAGTTTGAACAGTATAAATTTTTATACATGTATGAAAAATAGCATCTATATATTGCAATGTATATATATTATTTTTCACACCTTCACCGCAGTTTCTATATTAGTACTCTCTTTGATCCATCACCAGAGTTCATGCACTCCGTCTGACCATAATATGTCTAGAACTGCACGTCAGTGTAATGAGACTCTTATTTTAGATGTGTGGAAGTAATAAAATTGTATAAAGACGTGCGCATCACAATACTAGAACTGCAGTGCCTCTTTTCTTCAAAACATAATCTTGTGTGAAGTTTAGGTAAGTAGAGAAGCCCAATGGTCCTGAAATTGTTGGAGAACCAGCTCTCTCCGGCGCTACTGGTCATCTTGTAGATAGCATACACGCAGAAAGCTACTGATTCATTAGACATCTCCATATCAAACTACCTGCTGTGTCCATCTAGAAACAAAAAGGACAGATTGCCAAGAACATAAATTTTTATGTGCGCTGTCTTTCCTGTAGAGGTGTAGCCGGGTGAACCAACTGCAGTCAGTGACCTGCTGCGTTCATCTAGAATCCACCTCCTCCAACTCTGGCCGGCCGCGCTCGATCCGGTGCCCCGCTGCACCCCGGTCAAGATAAGAACATGCTAGCAATTTCATCCCCTCCGCCCTGCATGCTCTGCTCTAGGATCTCAACAGGAGAAAGATACGATAGGGAAGATCAATTCACTTCAACGTACATGAGAGGATTAGGGATGGCCAGGGAGAGGCCGCAGTTCCCCTCCGCCGCCGTACTACTCCTGCCGCCCGGCCGATCTAGTGTATAGGGCAAGCTCACGGGAGGGGACGGGCGGGTGCCTGACGAGATGGCCTTGAAGGAGGAAGGGGATAGGAAGAGGATGGCGAGGAAGGGGAAGAGCGGAGGGCGGGGAGAAGCTCACCGGTGCAGCGGCCGCCGGTTCCTCCAGGTCGCTCGCTCTCTCCCTCCCGTCATGAGCTCCCGAGCGGGGGTCCCTTTTCAGTTCTTAGACGAAAAGGTACGCGCGGGCGGGTGCGTTTCCATGGAGATTCCGAGGGGGCGACCTCCGTATTGAGGGAGTACCGTTTTGCACGCAAGGGTGCGGGGCGTGGAATTGGCCTCTGTTTTCGGACCCAAATTCCACGCGCACCCAAACAGCCGAATTGAAGACTCGAATTCCAATTCTCCAATTCCAAGACCAATTATATGCGTCCAAACACCAATTGGCCTCTGTAGTGTAAGCTCTCTCCTCTTGCTTCGGGTCAGCGGGCTAGCGGGAGGCGCAACAAGCAGTGGCGGCGGAGGAGAGAAGCAGCGCCCACATCCTGGGCAGACTACGACCATGGCAACTCCCCTCCCATTCCCCTCCTCCCCTCCACAACGCTCCTCTCTCAGTAGCCCGGTCAGTCACAAGGGAGGAAGGAGGCCCCGCAACTTCCAGCAAGGGAGAGGGCGTCGTTTGGCGGTACGAGAAGGGGGCGTGGAAGAGGAGCACCAAGGCCCAGCCACGGAGGGAGCTTGATCTTCGCCGAGAGGAGCGCCTAGACCCATCCATGGAGGGAGCTCGATCTTCGCCGGCGTGTCCTTGACTAGCAGCAGCGCTCGCTCCATTTTAGGTGAGTCCCGACCCCCTGCTCTCTCTCTCTCTCACTGGTATATGATTTTGTCCTTTACTAGCAGCAGCACTCCCTCCATCAAGAACGAACAATATGCAGAATTATCTTTTGAATCCAATCCTCATATATGTCTATCATGAAAGGGAGATGACTGGTTCTCTTTCTGAGATTCAAGCCGATGAATTACCTATTCAGCACCCTTGGACATAAGCTATTTTGAGAAAACGATTGAAACATTGTGCAGACCTGAAGGTAGATCTATCGTCCATGCTATTATTAATTCTGTAGCTGTCTTTGTGCATCTTTAGTTTGTCTTTCAGTTAGGATTTCTTGATTTACTATAATGAACAGATAGCACACATTCTTTTAGGGATGATGAAATTCAGCGTAGAAGCACTGGTTGTTCATTCTAGGGATGAAATTTTAATTTACTGTAAAAACAGTAAACCTTCTGTTCCCTACATGTATTTATTTCAGTAAAGTCAACTGCAAATTAATAAGCAAAACCTCAATACTCTTGCTGTTCTAAATTTTTTTAGGGAAGTCACTATTTTTATTTTTGCAGACCACCATGGTACACGTGTATATAAAGGAAAATCAAGTTAGTATGCCCAGATTCTTTTTGAAATTATTTTCGACACATCATGGAACAATCTTGAGTGCTGCTCTTATGTTCTGCTCACTGTATTTGCTCTCCTGCAACGCTGAAATATATTTAAAATAGGTAGAATCCAATCCAGGCTCTTGCATGATGGATATTGTGGCAGTTCTCATTCTTGAATTTTGATTTCGGCGCAATTTATCCTTATATATTATTACCAGTCTCTTTATTGTGAGAGTGGCTCTTTATTTGTGTCCCAAATCACCATATTGAAGTGACATGAGTGCAGAATAAAATTTAGCTCACACTTTTATTTTATCCTTTGAACTGGAATTAAGTTGCTTATTTTTTTGGATTTACCTAGCCAATATTTAAATAATTGGATCTATCTCAGGTTATTTTCAGAAAGTTTGAGTACTATTAACCTTCTTCCATAACTGTCTTAGAAGTGAGATCTGATTTTGTTGCCGATTATCTCTACCTATATATGGTCGGTCTATCAACTCTATATACCTTCTTTTTTATTACTCACCTTTTGGCTTTGTCATCTTATTAGAAAATGGTGGTTACTTTATACCTAAATCTTGATGGTGAATGTTCTATTTAGCTTCAAAACTGCATGTCAAGCTAATTCCGATGAATCTTCTACAAACTACAAATAACTAGTTGAATGCCCGTGCGTTGCTACGGTATAGCAAATTGTGTTATATAGAATTAATGATTAACATATTATTTTTGATCATCGATGACTAACTTATGCGCAACAAAAATATAGACTTCAAAGGCATGGTCATGTCTACCTCACATGATTTGTCCGCGGCTACCATCTCTACTTATTGTTAAGGTCTTGTTTTTAAAATACACCCTCACCCTGTATTTGCTACTCTACTCATCGTAACCTATTTCTCATACACATCCGGAGAAAATGGAGTAGCTCACAGCAGGTTCTCTAAATGGTAGTATTTTTATAGCTCCAGCTGCTCTGGTGTATCACACGTATGGGTTTTCTCTTAGCGGTAGATAGATCCGAGTAGTACCGACCCGCTCAATGATGTGAAAAAGTACTACCGAATCATTCATCAATGCAATTCACATGTTTGTATCCATCCTTTTATCCCTCTCGTAGCTATCACATTCAGATGATAATGCTAGGGAGAACTGCACAAGATTTAACTTGGGCCGTTGGTTCTGAATGCAGATCGGGGTCGAGGGCTTCAAGGTTCTAATAGTACACCATGCATGTTGGTATCAACTTGTTCTATATAGATTATGTGCCACACTCTGAATAACACATCGAGTAGAAAATAAACACCACCAGGATTTATATATCGCATTCTCAAATCATAAACAAATAGCAGCAGCTCACTGTCATATGTACAGTACGTGCACACCATGTCACTACTACATGCATGTCAATAACACCAGCAAGATCATGGGTGCGTCGGCGTCATGCCATGTCCTCAGTCGGTACATACCACACCTAGAACTCCCTTTTCTGCATAGCCGAGTGCTTCCTGGCCTCCTGGGTCTACCCTTCAGCGACTGGAGTCTTCGCCGGTGGTAGACATCGACGTCCCTCGTTGCACTCGATCCCTTCTACTTCTTGAGGGCCACCACTTTGGTATGTGCGGCCAAGCGTAGCCCAAGATCGCGCAAGGTTAAGTCGGTCATTCATCGATGCACGGGACACACATGGAGATGGCGGAGGTCGTCGTCTTTGCCGCCATGCCCGGCAACAACAAGCCAGCAACCTGACGGACCAGCCTCCTGCCAGGCAGCCAGTCCAGATGGAGGAGCTCGGCGCGGCCTTCGCTGCCTCCCTACCATGTCAGTCGTAAACGACAACCACTCCCCGCCTCCCGCTGCCAACTCGTGCCACGACAACCTAGAGACGACGACGTCGAGTGAAGGTGCCCAAGACCATGACGGCAAGCCAGCAAAGGGCAAGGAGGCGTGCGTCCTACAGGGTGTGGTTCCCTAACGGGCACATCCTTTGCATGAGCTTCGGCGCCGAACATCCGACCGCGGAGCTGTATCGGTCCAGCGTCGGCTCGCCCCGAGCTGGGCTCGGCATGAGATAGTCAACGACCGAGCCGAGCCCAAAATCATGGACCGTTGCGGGCCAAAAGCTCGCCCGGCTCGGCTCGGTCCAACCCGCACAATCCATTTGCGAGGGGTGGGGTAGGCAAACGAGCTCGACCACACTCCCAGGAAACTCATATCCAAACTATTATACATATCCAAAATCTTGTAAATTTTGAAAAAATCTGCTACTACATACTACTCGAAAGAATCAAGACTATAAGGGTTAAGGTGACTGAAAATGGTGAAAATTTGAGGTTCTTAATTGTTGATTCTATTTATTGGAATGGATTCATACATAATTCAATTACTATTCTGTAAATTTTCATGACAAAATTTAAACGTTTACTTGCTTGATTTCCTTGCTTAAATTTGTACCGGGGTGTCACTCTCTACCTACCAGATTATCCATGGCTGGACCACGAGGCCATGTTCCTCCACCCGCGCGTCTGGCCGGCCAGCACCTCCGCGCCCACGCAGCTCCCTGCGTGAGTCCCTCCTCCTCCCGGCGAGCCTGCCCACCTCTCGCCCATCTCCGCCTGGTTGTGTACTTAGGAGAGGGAAAGGGAATGGATAAGTGATCGGTCTCGGTCCGGACTTCTCTTCGAAACAATAACATACACAACTAAAACATCGGAGACGACGGACGAGGACGACGGACTAAGGCGAAAACCACCGTAATATAAATTACAGTATATAGTAGAGATGTTCTTATTTAGCTCAAGACATGCCATGAGCAGATTCTTTGGTGTTTTCTCATTTCTGCAGGTTTACTTGGGATGGGTTGATCTCTAACTTTGTGGATGTTTTCCCCTCTCCATGATGTGTTTATCTGGGAGTAATGGAGTATACATATGCTTTTGTGCCCAGAGAGGTAGAGCTTCTGTCCAAGGCCTACACATTGGCACGACATTAATGATAACAAGACCAGTGATCATGGCATACAAATCAACTCATGCGTGCGTCGGTGGTCTCGATTGCTGAACCAATGAAGTGTGGTGAGTTCTTCTCTTCTCTATGGAAATTTCTATGATATATGATTTTGAAGTCTCATGTAGGTTGTTTTTCTTCAAACCACGGTGACTTGATTTAGTGTCGCTCTTTTTATTTTCTGTTCTTAGCTTTTGCAACAAGGTAGTGCCATAGTGAAGATGGTGATTTTGTATTTTCTCTTGCTTGATTCGGTTTCACTCAGGTTGTTTGTTGTTTTAAGCTATCTTAGTTTAATTTTGATATTCCAATGTTTTAATTAAAACTATTTCATTTTTATCATATGTCGTATTGGTTTCTACAACATTAACTTGTCTACAATTTATCTTTTCTACTGCCATCGATAAAAAAAATCAAGGCACGGTTATATGGTTGTCTGTGCTCACGGGTCGACTACGATGCTCCTGGATATTGGTGTACGACCATGTCTTACGGACACGGCTTGCCTGCGCCCACACTCATGCGACCATCCGTACGTCCGGGTACGTGTCGTGCATCCTATACATGATTCCCGTCGTCTTTCATTCATTGCCAAAAAAAAAAACGAAAATACAGATGGTAATACGAGTAGACTCTGTTAGCGGCGCACGTCCATCTTGGCTCCACGAAACTCGTAGCTGGGCGCCTGGGGCAGAACATGGAGGGCGGCGGAAAAGATGAAGTCTGTGATGTCCTCAGCGGCGTGCCGGCGCCCCCATTCCTTCCGGTCCCCTTTTCTCGGGCGGTCGCCATTGTGTTAGAAATAATAGGCTAAATCATTAGACCATGTGTGATTTTAGATTTTCTTAAATCTTTAAGTCCATGTATGTGGAAGCCTATATGTGATTTGGTTCAAGTTGGTGGTAGCTCATATGTGTGTGACAAGAGCTGTGAGAGCTAAAGTTTAGTCCTACATGGTAAGTTAAAGGAGAGTTGCACCACTTTATAAGATGGAGTGTTGCATCATTTTGTAAGTAAGTGACAATAAGAGAGCTATACACGCGCTCCTCCTCCTCCGACGTCGCCGCTTGCATGCTCGCCTCGTCACGACGCGCGCGCGCCGAGGTCTATTTTGCTGCTCAGAAAAATGTGTGCGGTTAGACAAACGTGTAAACAGTTAGCGGACTCGGGTCGCTCCCGGATCATGGGCTATCTGTAACCGACCGAACGTGTGCGACGTGGGCTTGGTCCACTTCGTGTCTTATACGGGATTTCCGAGCCGTTCTATATAAATGCATGTACGGCTTCCACAACGTACGACACAAAACCAATCTAGTGTTTTGCCATCCTCTCTGTTTGCGATGCCACCGTAGTCTACTCCATCCCGCTTGCCGGCGTGCACCGGCAGTCGGGAGAGCAGGTCTCCGGAACCACTCGCTTTTGTGATCCTATACGGAAGAGGGCGAATAAGGTTTTTGGGAAGCGCTCCACGCGGCTGCTTAAGTTCGTCATCATGGCGCGTCTTCCTGGTCGTCAAGCCTGACCTGGTGCACGTCGTCTTCGACGCCGACTTCTTCAACAGGTTACTGCACCAACGACGACTACATCGACAACCGATCAGTACATACACCGTCATCAGATCTGTTGTTTTACTATGGCTATTAGTGTGTATAGTCTGCTACTGTTCATGTTGATCAATACATCTAGTATGTTAGAGGTTCACGTGATTGTAGCTGTTGTAGTCATGATTTATATTTTAGAATTAATCGTGGAAATTATGCCTAATATTCCAACAATCCAAAAACCTTATTATAGGAAATTTCCTGAATTAAGCATGGGACACTTGACCGATGCTATGAAGCCGGAAAAGTTTACCGGTGTTCATTTTAAGAGGTGACATTATAAGACCACTATGTGGCTAAAAGCTCTGAAAATATTCGAGGCTAGTGAGAGTTTACCTGAAGGAACTAGATCTAACGAGGTTCAGAACAAGTTCAAGGAAACCAATCTTGCCTTTGTGGGATGCGTTCTGAGTGTTCTCGACAACAAGCTGTTTGATGTGTATATGCACATCAAAGATGGAAAAGAGCTCTGGAAGGCATTGAACGCTAAGTTCAGTGTAGCAGATGCTGGCGGTGAGCTGTACATCATGGATAACTTTCATGATTACAGGATGATTAACAACCGTTTTGTAGTTGAGCAAGCTCATGAGATACAATGCTTTGCCAAGGAGCTTGAAATCCTCAAGTGTATCTTACCCGACAAGTTTGTGGCTGGATGCATTATTGCAAAGTTGCCTTCTTCATGGAGGAAATTCGCCACAACTCTCAAACACAAGAGACAGGAGATATCGGTTGAAAACCTGATAGCGTCTCTTGATGTTGAGGAGAAGGCTCGGGCTAAGGACACTACTGAGAGAGGAGGCGAGGGTCAGTCTAGTGCCTACATGGTGCAGAAGAAGACCTTCGGTAAGAACAAAGGAAACTATAAGCCCTCATTCAACAAGCCTGAAAAGACTACAACTTTCAAGAAGAAGAAGAAGCCGAACAAGGCCGAGCTACATTGTTATTCATGTGGAGAGCTCGGCCACTTTTCCAAGGACTGCCCAGATCGTGCAGATCGCAGAGGAAAAGGTGGGAAGACTGTCAACGCCGTGACCGCTAGCAACACTGATGGGTACGATAATTTATTTACTGTTCTTTCAGTATCTTAATCATCATGTTGGTGGATTGATATGTGTGCTAATGTTCATGTGTGTGCTGACATCTCTATGTTCACTTCTTATCAGGTCGCTCGGGATTCATCCGTCCTAATGGGGAATGGATCACATGCTTCTGTTCGTGGTGTTGGCACGGTGGATCTGAAGTTTACTTTCGGAAAGATCGTGCAGCTGAGGAACGTGCATCATGTCCCCACTATGAACAAGAATCTCGTTAGTGGCTTGCTTCTGTGCAGAGATGGGTTTAAGGTTGTGTTAGAGTCCAATAAAGTCGTTGTTTCGAAACATGGACAATTTATTGGTAAAGGTTATGAGTTCGGAGGCTTGTTCCGATTTTCACTTTCAGAGTTTTGTAATAAATTCGTGAATCATATTTATGATGATGTTAATGATGATACCGGTTTTTGGCATTCTCGTTTATGTCACATTAATTTTGGTTTGATGTCTCGGATGTCCAGTATGAGTTTAATTCCGAATTTCACTATTGCCAAAGGTTCTAAGTGCCATAGTTGTGTACAATCAAAGCAACCTCGAAAGCCTCACAAGGTTGCCGAGGAGAGAAACTTGGCACCTCTAGAACTCATACATTTTGATCTATGCGAGATAAATGGTGTGTTGACAAAAGGTGAAAAGAGATATTTCATGACATTGATAGATGATGCTACTAAATTTTGCTATGTTTACTTTTTGCAAACTAAAGATGAGGCTTTAGACTACTTTAAAATCTATAAGGACGAAGTTGAAAATCAACTAGAGAGAAAGATCAAGCGTCTTAGGTTGGATTGGTGGAGAGTATTTTCTCAAAATATTTGACGAATTCTGTCAGGAACATGGAATTATTCATGAGAGGACTGTAGGGGTTCGTAGAATGGAAAACAAAAAATTTCTACCGCATACAAACAAACAAGCCAAGATATATCTACTAGATTGTAGCAACGAGTCGATAGAAGAACTCACCCTTGAAGATTCCAAAGTGTTTAACGAGAACAGATTCTCGTGGGTGATGTAGTCGTACTCTTGCCGATCTCAAGATCGTGTAGACGATCCTTTCGACGCTGCGTTCCGGCAGCGCTTCCGCAATCGGTCACACATTCGGTACTCGATGAAGACCTTCCTCTCCCTTGTTCCAGCAGGCAGCGGAGGTTGTAGCACTCTCCTTGCGATTTCGGCAGCACGACGACGTGGTACCGGAAGTAGAGGGGAGATCTCGCAGGGCTTCGCCTTAAGCCGGAGCGAGTATGGTGGACTATGAGAGAGGCCTTGGCGATCTAGGGTTTAGAGGCACCAAGGGGAGAGAGCTAGGCCGGCGGCTAGGGCTTGGGGAGGGCCCCAACTCGGTGGCTAGGGCAAACCCTAGGGCGGCGGCGGCGGCGACTTGGTGGCCGGCGGCTAGGGTTAGGGTTTTGGTGGAGAGAGGTGTAGGTATAGAGGGGCACCCCTGCCCCTCCTTTTATAGGTGGGAGGGCGCGGCCAAGGGGGAGGGAGTCTGTCACATCCCAAGATTTTTCAAATCTTGTTATGTGAAAAATAAATGAATAAAATAAAACTTTGTTAATTTTCAGGGTGAGAAGAAACTTTTTGATTCCAATTGGAAACTTTGAAACCTATTTGATCAAATAAAATCCTAAAGGGATTTAAAAAGATAAATAAATAATAAAGTTAAAAATATTTGGAATTACTATTTTGGATCTTTTAATAAAAAGATTTGGTTTTCAAATGAAAAGGTAGAAATATAAATAAGGATTATTTTATAGAGCCAAATTAAACCTTGGACAAGCTTTTGAAATAAAATGTTTTTCTTTGATTAAAAGAGTAAAGGTTTATTTAAATAAAATAATGAGAGTTTATTAATAAACCAATTTTATTAAAATAAAGGGGTTTACCATTTTAATTAAACATCAAAACTTGTTAAATTATTTTAAACATGTTTTCCAAGTATTTTATATTCTCAAATAAAACCTACTGAAGTGTTTTTGGTTTTATATTTAGATTTCAAAAATAAAGATTTTAATAAAACAAATCCTATTTGAATTAAATGATTAAGGTCTATTCATTTAATTATAAATGGACCCTAAAATAAAAATATTATTTTATTTTGGGACTTGGATTTGTGTTGTTAAACAGAACCAAACTCAAATACAAAGTGTGGTGGAAGTTTGAATTTATTTGTTGTTTGAATTGTTTGATTGAATTTCAAAACAGAAAATCAATTAGAAAAAGAAAAAGATTACAGAAAAAAAAATGGAATCAGACTTGACCCACTAAACTGGCCCAAGAGCCCAACAACACAGCCCATCTGCTTACCCCACTCGCGAACCGTTTTCAGCCAGAAGCAAACCCGCTAAGTCACTGACTAGCAGACCCCACTCTCTCTTCCTCTCTCTCACAGACATCGCGGCCCCACGTCGTCGGTCGTCGTCTTCACCCGCGGTGGCCACTCCCCACCTCGCTGCCGTTTCTGCCCGTTGATAGCTCCTTCAATCCCCGTTAACTGCCGCGTTAATTCGCCCAGCCATCACGCAAGGTAAAAGCGCCTGCCTCCCCTCTTCCGTTTCCCCCAGACACCGCCTCCCCTCTGCCTCCAGGCTGCCCCAATTTCGAGCTCGAGCACCACTGCTCTGACGAGCTTCTTCAGCCGATTCCGGCGCCGTCCAACCGCCCCTCGCCTCCCAGAGCACACGAGCCTGCTACCCCTCTTCTTGCACATCTCCCAGCACCAACCCCACACCCGCGCGAGCACCATAGCCTCGGCAACCTCAACATCAGAGCATCGCCGCCTCCTGCCTCGACTCCGGCAAGTTCCCCCGGTGAGTACAGACTGCCCCAGCACCTCCCAATGATGCTCCTGTGATCCCCAGTACCGTACACAGCTAACCGCATGGTCTGTTTGCCTTAGGGCGCCCTCAAACCTCTCCTCCGACGACAACCAGAAGCACCCGACGCCGCTGCAAGCTCCGACGAGCAATCCACCCCGTTCCTGTGCGCCCCTCGACGAACTGATCACGCCTTGAGCTTCGCTGCACTTCGGCGAGCACGGTGAGCATCCTCTCCCTCTCCGACGCGACCTAATTCACCGGCAAGCTCACTAGCCGAGCACGCACCGTCGTCGCCTCCGCTAGCGCCGCCCAGTTATAGTCTGGCTGTTGTGATCCGTTGGATCTCAATCCGTTGGCTAGGATAGATTCATTAAAACGAAGGGGTACGTTTGATCTGAGCCGCGCGATCTATTTAAATCCAACGCCCCACAGAGGCCGATCCGCACGAAGCGGTACCGCCCAATAAGAACACGCCGCGTGGCATTGGATCTGTCTAAAACAGAATTAGAATCTGGTTTGTATGCAAATTTGCAAAATCCATAACTTTAGTTCTACACGTCCAAATTTTGCAAAATTTATGTCAATGGATTCAGAAAAACAAGCCCTAGCTAACCATGCACTTTGTTTAGTAAAAAGCTTATGGTAGAATGTTTGTTTTTGCAGAAACTTGTGTATGCTTGTTTAGGTTATGAAAATTATTCTAAAATGATTTTGGGGATGAAATCTTTGCAAAATGGTTTGTTGTGAACCTACTGACCCTAGGAACCAACTTATGGATTTAAAAATGTATTTTGTGAAGATTAGGATTGAATAATTGAATTAGCTCATTTCTAGTCAAATAAAAATATTGATTTTGTTATGGAAATGTTTTTTTTTTTGAGAAAAACCTTTGGAAAATGTGTTTATTCAAACCTGCTGACCCTAAACACCAAGTTTTGTGAATTAACAAATTATTTGGTGAACAATATAAAATTGATGCCTTGCTAAAAGCATTTTCCACCACATGAAATAATGATTTAATGTAAAATGATTTATAGATAAAACCCTTTTGCAAATGGTTTTGCCACTTTAGAAAATGACCATTTTGAACCTTACAAAGTATAGAGCCTAGTAGAAACCACCTTTACAAATAAAACTATCTTTTGCATGCTTGTATGCATGACTTTGTTTCTATTATTTTATGTGTGATTGAATTGTTTGAATATTGGTTGGAATGCTAGTTGAATCTATGTTGCTTGATTGATTTGTAGTGAAGTTAGAAGAGTGTGATATTAGCAAGATCAAGAAGTGAACCAACATCCTCTACCAAAAGGGCAAGTGACACTATCATCCAAGTCCTACTATTTTCATTATACTTAGTGGATTTTTGAAACATGCATGAAAAGGATTTCTATACTTTATGCTATGCTAAATCCTAATAGGATACCCTTATATATTCCTTAGTGGAAACATTGTAGTTGTTGTATGCTTAGCCCTGCTATATATTGGGATGGGATACATGTTATGTTTATATGAAGAGTTGAAAAGATATATGTTTTATATAATAAAACAAGTACTCAATGAACCACCTGGGTGGACAAGGATACTCAAGATTGGACAAGGTGGCAACAAAAGGAACCATGTTTATATGGCAATCTCTTTTTGTATGTGCACTAGAAGAAACCCACCCAGGGACTTAGAGATTGAACATGTTTCTCGTACAGTGGCTTCCATGTACAGCCACATGCTAAATGGGGTCTGGTTTAGTCAACTACATAGTGGAATACCCATGCATTGGCATCTTTAGGTTAACTAGATTTGTGCTAGGGAACTTGGAACCCTACATTGGTGCCTGAATGACAAGCTAGCATTGTGTATTGGGAGGACTCCTATGGAAAGACTTTGTCACATTCTCGATCTGCAGGTACTCCATTTTGGTGAGTACTTATCCAGCGGCCACTGGTGGCGTCAAGACGAGATTGTGTCATGTGGGTAAAGTTTACAAATTCTGCAGAAGATCAAATTCTAAGTACTTAGCCGTGTCCCCGGTTATGGACAATACTGAGCAACTAAGGCCTGAAGCTATGGAAGATCTCGACATTCCAATTTCTCAAAGTTAAAACTTGAGGGTGACAACAAGGGATTTTGAAACACTTGGTGGATTCCAAGGAGTTCAGAAAGATTTGACAAAAGATCAAAACCATTTTGAAAAGATAGGATAAAACTATATTTCTTTCTGCAAATGAGCCTAAACCCCACTTAGCCAAATATGCATGTATTGATAGGATCCACTTATATTCTACATAGTAGTGAAACTTGCCAATACAATTCAAATGTATTGACCCTTGTGGCTACAACTTGTTATGTTGCAGGTTTGTTTGATGTTAGTGAAGTTTATTGATTAGGATTACAAGTCTACAACCAACATGATTGCCTGTGGCACTTTGAAGATGAAGGACCCCATGCTTTTAGATATTCTGCTGCAATGTAATGTGATAGCCAAATGAGCTATGTAATATGTAATGAATTATTTTTTTCCTGGTTATAAAGTTGTATTATGACCTTTGTTTATTGATGTTACATCTTAACTGTGGATGCTAGCTATTGATCCAGGGACTAGCATTGTAAACACAGGGATCTCTACCTTATTAAAGGTTGGGAACCTTGCAGAGTCCTCCCCCAAGTCGGCCTCCTTGGCCGGCGGTGGAGGGAGGAGGACTTCCTCCCCAAGTAGGTTTCCTACTCTCCCTCCACCAAGCAAACTTGTCGTTTGACTTTTCAAACTAGGATTTGATTTTTCCCTTTATTTTGCTCAGCCATGATACCTAGTACATGATGCAACCATTCCAAATTGTCATGAAACATTCATGTACCCTTCTCCTCCGGAGTGCCGGACCTTCCGGAACCTTCTAGAACATTCCCGATGAAATCATCGGAATCATTCCCGAACTCCGAAACAGGACTTTCCTTATATGAATCTTATTCTCCGGACCATTCCGGATCTCCTCGTGATATCCCAGATCCCATCCGAGACTCCAAACAACATTCGATCTCTTAGTCATCATTCCATAACTACTCAACAACATCGAATCCTTAAGTGTGTCTCCCTACGGTTCGAGAATTATGCGGACATGATCGATACACTTCTCCGAACAATAACCAATAGAGGAATCTGGGAATTCATATGGCTCCCACATATTTCTAGGATTACTTTGCGATTGAATGAACCACTTACATACAATACCAATTTCCCTTTGTCTCATGATAGTTTACTTATCCGAGGTTTTGATCGTCGGTATCTCTGCATACCTATTTCAACCTTGTTACTGATAATTACTCTTTTCTCGTTCCTATGGTATGTGATCCCTTGTGAGCCAGTCACATGCTTGGAAGCTAATTGGATGACATTCCACCGAGAGGGCCCAGAGTATATCTATCCGTCATATGGATGGACAAATCCCACTCTTAATCCATGTGTCTCAACCCATACTTTTCGAATACTCAATGCCACCTTTATAGCCACCCAGTTACGGTGTGGTGTTTGATGTCATCAAAGCATCCTTCCGGTGATGGTGATAAGCATGATCTCATGGTCGAAGGAATTAGGTTACTATGTATCAGAAAGCTTATAGCAATTGAACTATTTAAAATGACTTGATCTTTATGCTACGCTTATCTATAGGAGTATGTCCATCATACCATTCTCCTAATGATACGATCTTGTTGTTAACAACATCTCAATGTTCATGATAGGGAAACCACAATCATTTATTTACCAACAAGCTAGTATTATGAAGAGGCTTTACTAGGGACTCTAATTTAGTTTACAAATCACACAAGTATTAATGTTTCCTGGTTAATACTATTATAGCATGAATGTAAACATTTATCATAAACACAAAGATATAATAATAACTACATTTATTATTGCCTCTAGGGCATATCTCCAACAGTATCCCACTTGCACTAGAGTCAACTAATCTAGATTACATGGTAACATACCGAACACCCATGGAAGTTTGGTGTTGGTCATGTTTTGCCCTCGGGAGAGGTTTAGTCAACGGATCCGCCACATTCAGATATGTGTGTACTTTGCAAATCTTTATGTCACCATCTTGGACATGTTCTCGAATAGCGTGAAAATGTAGCTTGATGTGCTTCATCTTCTTGTGTGACCTTGGTTCTTGTGCATTGGCTATGGCGCCCATGTTATCACAGTAGATAGACATTGGGTCCAGCGCACTTGGAACCACACCGAGCTCTGTAAAGAACTCCTTCATCCATATCGCTTCTTGTGAAGCCTCCGAAGCAGCTATGTATTCCGATTCAGTTGAAGATCTCGCCACAACGCTTTGCTTTGCACTCCTCCAGCTAACTGCTGCACCATTCAAAGTAAATACGTATCCAGATTGTGATTTAGAATCATCCGGATCGGTGTTCCAACTAGCGTCGGTGTAACCATTAACAACGAGTTGTTCATCACCTCCATAAGAAAGAACCATATCCTTAGTTCTTCTCAAGTACTTAAGGATGTTTTTGACCGTTGTCCAATGATCCACTCCTGGATCACTTTGATATCTGCTAGTCAAACTAACAACATATGCAATGTCAGGTCTAATACACGTGTCTTGATGACTTCGCGTGTCTTGATGACTTCACATTATCCTTAGAATTGTTCACTTTGACAATAACAGTTTGGTTGTCACAATTCAAAAGGATTGTCGGCACAGGTTTTTCAACCACAGGCAAGTCCATCAAGAGTTCACGCAGCCATTCTGACTCCCAAAGTCCTGAAGAGTCACGGCTGCGAGGGCCAGCTCCAACCAGGGCCTGCGTGCGACGGTCCTGGACAACACAAGAATCAGCATCAAGAATGACATGACAACCAGAGTCAGTGAGATGGCTAGCAGAGAACAGATTCATCTTAAGAAGAGGATCATGAGAAATATCAGGAACAGAAAAAGAAGAAGTAGAAAGGGTGCCCCGACTAGAAACAGGAAGAGAGGTACCATCAGCCGTGAAAACATGAACAGGAGAAGGGAGAGAACGAAGAGCGGACATGAAAGAAGACTCAGAGGTCATATGAAAGGAAGCTCTAGAATCCAGATACCATGGGGACGTACCTGACTGTGTAGAAGGTGGTGGTTGCACAGGGCCTGAAGAATCAGTCACAGAACCAGCGGTGCCGGTCAAAGAAGAGCCTGTAGCAGCAAGCAGACCATAAAGACTCCTGATAATGTCCTGATCAGAGAGAGCAACTGCTGAAGATCCAGAAGGAGCCGACTGCCCACGATCCTAGTGATGCTGACGTAAACTGGGATCCCGTGTATAACAGGTGGCCCAAGTGTGGCCATCCTTGTTACAGTAAGAGCAGTGACGAGGAGAACCACGACGACCCTGACCGCGAGCCTGCTGGTGCTGACTCTGGCCCTGAAACTGCTGATGCGGACTCTGACCCTAAAACTGCTGGTGCTGACTCTTCCTGTTTCTAGTCGGGGCACCCTTTCTACTTCTTCTTTTTCTGTTCCTGATATTTCTCATGTTCCTCTTCTTAAGATGAATCTGTTCTCTGCTAGCCAGCTCACTGACTCTGGTTGTCACGTCATTCTTGATGCTGATTCTTGTGTTGTCCAGGACCGTCGCACGCAGGCCCTGGTTGGAGCTGGCCCTCGCAGCCGTGACTCTTCAGGACTTTGGGAGCTAGACTGGCTTCGTGTTCCCTCCGCTGCCACTACATCTGCCAGTTCCTCTCCGATCGTCGCCTCTGCTACCAGCTCTTTTCAGCAGTGGCATCATCGTCTTGGTCACCTTTGTGACTCTCGGATTTTGTCCTTAGTTCATAATGGTCTTTTGGGGTCTGTCTCAGGAGATGGTTCTTTACACTGTCAGGGCTGTAGGTTGGATAAACAGATTCAGCTTCCCTATCCTACTAGCGCGTCTGTATCTCAGCGACCTTTTGATTTAGTTCATTCCGATGTTTGGGGTTCGGCTCCTTTCGCTTCAAAAGGGGGCCATCGCTACTATATTTTATTCATCGATGATTTTTCTCGTTACACTTGGTTGTTTTTTATGCGCTCTCGCAGTGAGGTGCTCTCCATATATCAGCGTTTTGCGGCCATGGTCCGTACTCAATATTCTACCCCCATTCGTGTGTTTCGTGCTGGTGAGTATATCTCCCAGATGTTGCGAGGTGTTCTTGCTGAGCAGGGCACCCTTGCTCAGTTCTCCTGTCCTGGCGCCCTTGCCCAGAATGGCGTTGCTGAGCGTAAGCATCGTCATCTTCTTGAGACCACTCGTGCCATGATGATTGCTTCTTCTCTTCCGCCGCATTTTTGGGCTGAGGCTGTTGCTACGTCCGCTTACCTCATCAATATTCAGCTTTCTGCTGCTTTGCAGGGTGGTATCCCTCTTGAGCGTCTCTCTGGACAGTCTCCAGACTACTCCATGCTTTGCTTGTTTGGTTGTGTTTGCTATGTCCTTCTTGCTCCTCGCGAACGCACCAAACTAACCGCTCAGTCTGTTGAATGTGTTTTTCTTGGATACAGTAATGAGCATAAGGGCTATCGCTGTTGGGACCCCGTTGGTCGTCAGATGCGTATCTCTCGTGATGTCACTTTTGATGAGACGCGTCCTTTCTATCCTCGTCCCACCGCTGGTACCTACCCGGTGGAAGATATCTCTTTTCTTCTCTTTCCTGACACACCTCCTCCTACTCCTCTTGTGTCCTCTTCAGGATCTCCTTCCTCTGCTGTCTCTTCTTCGACACCGTCCTCCTCTGCTCCGTCTACTTCTCCTAGTTCTCCTCATTCTTCGGAGTCTTCCTCTGCTATTCCTTCTTCTTCATCTCCTGAGTTGTCTTCCTCTGATGAGCTTCCCTCTACTCGTCCTGTTCGTCAGCGTCGTGCCCCCAACCGTTACTCTCCTAGTCAATATGGTCTTTCTGTTGCCTCCGAGCCGACCTCTCATCGGGATGCTGAGCATCATCCTGAATGGCAACTGGCCATGGCTGAGGAGATTGCTACGCTTGAGCGCACTGGCACCTAGGATCTTGTTTCTCTCCCTCCCGGTGTTCGTCCTATCACGTGTAAGTGGGTCTATAAGATTAAGACCTGCTCTGATGGATCTCTTGAGCGCTATAAAGTGCGTCTTGTGGCTCGTGGTTTTCAGCAGGAGCATGGTCGTGACTATGATGAGACATTTTCTCATGTGGCTCATATGACCACTGTGCGTACTTTTCTTGTCGTTGCTTCTGTTCGTCACTGGTCTGTGTCCCATCTTGATGTTCAGAACGTCTTTCTCAATGGTGAGTTGAGTGAGGAGGTTTATATGCAGCCTCCTCCTGGGTATTCTGTTCCCGAGGGGATGGTTTGTCGTCTTCGACGTTCTCTTTATGGCCTCAAACAGGCCCCTCGTGCCTGGTTTGAGTGTTTTGCTTCTGTAGTGTCTGCTGCTGGTTTCTCCCCTAGTGCTCATGATCCAGCGTTGTTTGTTCACACTTCTCCTCATGGACGTACTCTTCTTCTTCTCTATGTTGATGATATGATCATTACTGGTGATGATCCTGAGTATATCGCCTTTGTTAAGGCTCGCCTTCGTGATCAGTTTCTTATGACTGATCTTGGTCCTCTTCGATACTTTCTTGGGATTGAGGTTTCCTCCACTTCTGATGGCTTTTACATCTCTCAGGAAAAGTATATTCAGGATCTTCTTGCTCGTGCTTCTCTTGGGGATGAGCGCACTGTTGAGACCCCTATGAAGCTTAATGTTAAGCTTCAACCTACTGATGGTAATCCTCTTTCTGATCCGACGCGTTATCGTCACCTTGTTGGGAGTCTTGTTTATCTTGCTGTCACTCGTCCTGACATCTCTTATCCTATTCATATTCTGAGTCAGTTTGTTTCTGCGCTCCTACCACCGTTCACTATAGTCATCTTCTCCGTGTTCTTCGTTATCTTCGTGGTACGATCACTCGTCATCTTTTCTTTCCTCGTTCCAGCTCCCTCCAGCTCCAGTGGTATTCGGACGCTACGTGGGCGAGTGATCCTTCGGATCGTCGTTCCCTTTCCGCTTACTGTGTGTTTTTTGGTGGTTCGCTCATTGCTTGGAAGACGAAGAAACAGACAGCGGTTTTCCGTTCGAGTGTTGAGGCTGAGTTGCGTGCTCTGGCCTTGTTGACTGCTGAGGTGACCTGGTTACGGTGGTTACTTGCGGATTTTGGGGTCTCTATTATCACACCCACTCTGGTTTTGTTTGACAGTACATGTGCTATTAGTGTTGCACGTGACCCGGTAAAGCATGAACTTACCAAACATATTGGTGTTGATGCTTTCTATATACGTGCTCAGGTGCAGGCTCAGGTTGTTGCGCTTCAGTATGTACCTTCAGATTTACAGTTGGCGCAATAAATAATAGAAAGTGACTTGATTATGCTATTATATTTTTTCTTAATGTATACAAGTTTTATTCAGTTCATTTGTTCAGTCAAAAATTATGTTGGTCTTACCGTTAATCTAAAGAGATGCTTTCTAAAATGGAGGAACTAATATTTAATATTGCCATGGTTTTCCTAAAGTTGTGTACACGATTTGCAAGGATTTTTGTATCTGCAATTTCATTCATTCAGTATTTAGTGAAGATGTCCATGTTCTAGAAAGTTTCATACTGATCGTTCAAATTCATGTGTGTGTGAACCGAGATCTTCCATTGTAACCAATATCACATTGCATTTCTAGGCAATATTTACTTTGCAATTTGTGGTAGATATAGGCTTAGCACTTGCCACCTGAAAGAAGTTGGCATGATCTTTCTTCTAATTGGAGTATATTTACCTTACTACTCCTGGAACTATGGATCTCCAGTTAATACTAGGTTCACCCGCACATTTACTAATCTCCCATACTTTCTTCGCAGATGCAATATGTTGTTATAGATTTTTTACTAGCCCTGGCCAGTAAAAAGATACATCAGTTTGATGCGCCTTACTAATGAAAATATTTGTTCCTTCGGCAAAATCTATGGATATTTAAGCAGGTAGAAAATGTATAGATGAATTTCTAGCTATCTTATTTTTCTTTGACCACCATCCTAGAGTATAGGACAAGGTTTTGTGGTGGAGTTGGATAGGACATACATTTAGATTAGGTGCACGCTGCAAATATTCAGTTTTTATCCATCTAAAGATTACATTTATGTTCCACTAGAGTCGTGGAGCCGTTGCAGTGAATGCCTCCACTTCATTTCATACATGTCGTAATAAAATTCGCATGCTCAAAGTTCCTAGATCTACAACTAGATTTCAAATAAGTACCAGTTTACCATTTATATTTGAGAATAATCATATGAATGATCAATTTTGTTCATTGTGCTATCAAACAAGCTTGCTTCAATATGATTTTCTCTTTCTCCAAAAAAAAATATAATTTTCTCTGGGTGTTGGTTATACCAATCCGTTTGTCAGTGCAGCTTAATGTCTTGCAAATTGTGCTTGAATAGGTCAATTACAAATTATTTATATAGCGCTGTTGTCACAATACTGCCACTTTTCCTTTGCATTTAGACAAATGTACATTCTATTGTACACCGCGGTATGCTAAATATTTATCTAACAGTTGAAAACACATGTAGGTAAATACTGCGTTACCAGCTCGAGAAATACATTGGAATAAGCTGTTTTATGTCCATGCAGTGACATCATAGAGCACGTCGAGATAACAACAGATGCCACTATTGAAGATATGATGAAAAAGCAGCTCCCATCTCCTGAATACAAGAGCAAAGTATCGGTCCTGGCCAATATCAATACGAATCTTGGTATTGGCCAATCTACGAACAATAATATTATGATTTTGGCATCGTTCCGCTGAATCCAAGAGCAAAGTATCGGTTCTGGCCAGCCTCTTAACTCTTACGTCTGCGATTTTGGATTTCGACTTAATTGGACGTCTTTATGATTTGGATGATTACAACTCTAATTAAATGATTGCCTCTACTGCTACGTTCTCTACCATCATTGACATATTGTGTCTCCTCTTTTGACTTACCTTATGTCTAATAAATCACAAACGCATCTGTTATGAGCTAGGAAGCACTCTTCTAGAAGTTTATTTGCTATTTCTTCAAACCTGATTATCGCTTTGTACTATAATATATATTTCATTGTCTCGCATTTTTCTAGCCATTGCCTATCCAACTTCACGTGTACTCGTGAATAAAGATGATAATATTATTGTTTGTAGATTGGTGTCCACATTTGCATAGCGGTGTAATTGGTTAAGAGACTTTGTGTAAACCAGAATTTCTAAAGAGTGGACGGATCACAATGATTATACAAGCTTGGAAAAACAAAATTTATTATATTACAAGAGATATACATGTTGATATTCTACTGTTGTATATTTTTAGCGCATTATAACTATGAGTATAACGGAACGGTGCGCCAAGGCGCACCCTTAATCTAGTATTCGTAGTAGCTCCATTGCCATCCTTAGAGCATGCCTAACAACACCCTTATTCGTTCGGCCCGTAAAACGCGAGTAAGGGCGCCTATACCTTCTTTTTACGGGTTGAAATGCCTATCTTTCACATGCAAATAGAAATACAACAATTAAACACATCAAATAATAGTTCACATGATCAAACAAATGTCATCCAAGTTATTACAATACTGTTTCAATCAAATTACAACAATTGTTCAAATCAAATAAATCAACAAATATTCTCGATTTGTTCATCTCACACAGCCGAAGAAAAACAAGGGAAGATTATGAACGAGCGCGAGTGCGTTGGCCATACAGCTGCCAGTGGTGCTGGATGAGATCAGTGACGAGCTCTTATGAGTTGCCTTATTTTCAATCTCCCGACGGCTTTTAAGAAATGCTTCAAGGTGGTTGGGGTTTCTTTCGGTACACACTCGAGTGCCAATATTGTCGTAGAAGCATGGCAAGTTTAACCTCTCTCATCCTCGATGATCATATTGTGTAGAATCACACAACAAGTCATGATGTTGACAAGAGTTTTCTTGTCCCAAAATCAAGCTGGACCTCGAACAATAGCAAACCTTGCTTGTAAAACACCAAAATCCCTCTCAATGTCCTTGCGGGCTGCCTCTTGTGCCTTGGCAAATATAACTTCTATTTCATGTTGGGATCTTTGATGGACTTCACAAAAGTTGCCCATTGAGGATATATGCCATCAGCTAGATAATATCTCATTGAATACTCATTATTCATGACCTTGTAGTTGCAAGTAGGTGCATCTCCGACTACAAGTTTTTGAAACAAGTGGGATATTTTTAAAACGTTGATGTCATTGAGTGTTCCGAGCAGCCCAAAAAAAATAGTATCAACTGCCTCAAGCACAATGGTAGGGTCATGTTTTTTTTCACAATACATTCCATGCCATGCTTTTGGACAATTTTTTCATGTCCAATGCATGCAATCTATACTACCAAGCATGCCCGATCATACCCTTTTTTCATTTATCTCCATTAACCTTTTGGTATCTTCCTCATTGGGAGCTCAGAGATATTTTTCCCCATACAACCTGATAACCATCTTCGCAAACCTACGCACCGACTCGGTGGTTGTATCTATGCCTATACGAAGGTACTCATCGGTGTAGTCTGCGGGGACGCCATAAGCAATCAGTCGCATGGCAGCCGAGATCTTTTGGTAGGCGCTAAATCCTAGGTCACCGACAGAGTTGCGCCATTGCGTGAAGTATGTCGAATTCTTTTCGATATCTTCAACGATTCTGACAAACAAGCTACACCGCATCCGGTACCTCCTACGGAAAATATTGGGCGGATATGTAGGTACCTCAGCGAAATAATCCTGCATCAAGTTGGCATGGCCAAGGAAGCGGTTCGATGGATGTAGGTGCGTCCATTCATCAACCGGTGACTTAGATCCAGCATCTTCCACCGGTCCTCGTGCTCCTTAAAGGCAAGGAGGAGAAGGGCCACCTCGCAGTCGTCGTCGTCTTCGTGGAGCAGTTCCTCGATGTTGGAATCTTCCGACGAGGAGGACGAATCGGACAGATCTGGGTGGTCTTCCGAATTCATCCTCGATGGAGCGGGCGGCGACGGGGGCATGGGGCGGCGGGGTGCGGAAGGTAGAGAGGATGGCCGGAATGGGTGCCTGGCGGTGGCGACAGGGGAGGTGGATTCGGGTGGCTAGCGGCGGCAGCGGGGGTGGCACGCGCGAGAGGGGGCGGCGGATGTGGGCGAGCTCGTCCTGAAGATTCAGCGCGCGCTAGGGTTGGTGCGAGTGAGGGCCTGCGCTAGGGTCGCCCTCTCCACCATCCTATGTACAGGCCAGAAGAGGGTTTACAAGTCGGGCCCTTCTTTTTTTGACGGATCGTCTGATTTGAGGGTGCTGATCGGCACCGATTTTTGGTTGAAACCCTTATGGTGATGGTTATTTTAAGGGTTTGCCCCCTTTAAAGGTACTGTTAGACTTGCTCTTAGTCGCGCAGAGCCTGAGCTCTTTTCTGATTGCGTGTGCAAGAAACCAATAAATGATTCCGTCCCGGAAGAATAAAAGAGAGATGTTCTAGCGCGCCCATGGTCACACAATTAGGAATCCATGGCGCAAGAAAAACACCAAGAAATCAAAATTGCCATGAAAAAAATTTAAAAAATACTCTGGCAACTTTTGTGTGTGCTCCGGGAACATATTTTGTTAGATTTTTGGGGGAAAAAAGCTCACTTCGTATGAACTATTGCACTCTTCGGATTTGTCCAGATTGACACGTATCTATACATTAAAACACGTTTATATCTCTAAACAAATCTGCGACAATTAATTACGGAGATACAGAATAACTCTGACATTGGAAAATAATACGCTGTCCCCTCAATTTTCGGTTTCCATTTCGGCAGTGCATAAATTTATGATTCCGGCCTGCCTGTCATCCGTATGCAAAGCTTTAAGAGAAAATCCATACATACCTGATATGTGTCCAAAGCTTTAAGAGAAAATCCATCCGTACCTGATATGTAAGATCTGTCTATCATTACTATTGAGAAACATCCAGCAGGAAGATCAGGTATAGTTCCTAAAATGAAGATTTCCACGATACATTGGGCGCAGCGGTTGCGGGTCATCCTTGTTTTCGTCGAGTCGCTGTTATCGGCGCTTATTTTCTCTTATTTTTCCTTTTCCTTTTCTTTTGTCTTTGTCTTTTGGGCGTTGTGCTGTCTGGCCCTGCAGCGGTCTCAAACGGTTGCTATATTTATATAGCTGGGCGAAAGCCTGTTTCGAGGAGGAAAATTATATATACGCCACCTTCTGCCTCTCCCTCAGAGTAGATATCGATCTGCAGGGTCTGCGTCGGTAGCCGCTGCCAAGACATGACAATGTCCATCCTCCTCATCTTCTTGCTCACATCCATCTTACCCATTTCCTGCACTCAAGGTTCTCCGTTGCCGATCAATGAGAACATATCGTTGTTGCACCGTCGAGCGCTAACTGGGAGCTGCGGCACAGGCAACCCGGTGGACGACTGCTGGCGCTGCGACCCCAGATGGGCCGACAACCGGCAGCGCCTCGCCGACTGCGCCATCGGGTTCGGCATCAACGCCCTCGGCGGCAAGAACGACAGCGTATACATCGTGACGGACCCTGGCGACGACGACCCAGCGAGGCCATCTCCCGGCACGCTCCGGCACGGCCTCGCCCAGGACGAGCCCCTCTGGATCGTCTTCGACCGCGACATGACGATCCAGCCAAAGCAGGAGCTCCTGGTGAGGTCGTACAAGACCGTGGACGGCCGCGGCGCCCGCGTGGTGGTCGGCGAGGGCGGCGCGTGCTTCACGCTGAGGAACGTGAGCAACGTCATCATTCACGGCGTGACCATACGCAACTGCAGGCCCGCGCGCAAGGAGGCGTCGTACTATGAGATGTCGGATGGCGACGGCGTCAGCGTCACCCGCTCCAGAGAGGTGTGGATCGACCACTGCTCGCTGGAGGCCTGCGCCGACGGCCTCATCGACGTGATCGAGACCTCCACAAACGTGACCATCTCCAACAACCTATTGACCAAACACGATAAGGCCATCCTTCTCGGGCACAGCGACGCCTTCTCCGACGACAAGGGCATGAGGGTCACCGTCGCGTTCAACCGTTTCGGGCCAGGTCTCGTGCAGAGGATGCCAAGGTGATAGAGCCATTTTTTCTTTTTCTATATGTACTCCGTTTAGAAATATAAAATGTTTTTGGTTTGTGAAGGATACAAGATGTTTTAGGTTTGTGAAGGATACATCATCTCTTTCGCAAACCTAAAACATCTTATATTTCTAAATGGAGGGAGTATGTACAATACAACAGGCGTATGTGCAAATCTCTCATCGGACTAGGGGCTGATGTGATAATTTTGACAGATGCCGGTTCGGAGTTTTTGAGGTCGTGAATAACGATTATATCAGCTGGGAGAAATACGCCATCGGTGGCAGCGCAGCGCCCACCATCCTTAGCCGGGGCAACAGATTCTATGCCGACAAGGAGAAGGAGGTAATGATTTCATTGCGTTGTGACCTCTTGTGTGCTCCGATCCTGTCTTTGAAACTGATGGTCATGAAACTCTGCATGCAATTCCTGCAGGTGACGAAGCGCGACGGCGATGCGCCCGAGAGCGAGTGGCGGAACTGGAGCTGGATATCTGACGGCGACCTGATGCTCAACGGCGCCTTCTTCACGGCGTCGGGCAGGCCGGAACTTGAGGCCGAAGACCCTAGCTTTGCCAAGCCTGTCTCTCTCGTGGCGCAGGCGACTGCCTCCGCAGGGCCGCTCTCATGCAACAAGGGTTGCCTGTGCTGAAGAGCGGCTTTAGTTGCATGAGCACATAGATAGTCACGCACGAATAAACAGAGCCACGGTACATGATTGTTTTATTATTTTTTCCTCTGCACAAACATAATTTCTAGATTTTTTTCTTGTTCACACGGAACATAGGGAGGTTCGTCGTCTCACATACTAGTAAAGATGTGCTAAGCCTGGAACTTGAACTTGCAAAACAAAACACCCAGAGGGCAAGATCTGAATATATATCATAGTTTGGTGACTCAGAAGCTTGTTTCAGGTGGAGGTAATCAGACTCGAATATAGCTAGTCTAAGAGTATCTCCACTCACGTTTCCGGAACGCCATCGCAGTGCGAAAATTAGGTTCGGACGCCGAAATTCGGCTCAGTCGTGTTTTCAGAAATCTGTTTTCGTTCGGATTTGGACCAACTTTGGTCCGGACTTCCTAGTCTATTCCTAGGATCCCGGGAACGCCCTGGAAACACCGGACGAAGCGAATTCGACGAAAAAAAGGAAGCGGTGTGTGGACCTGTCCAGTCAGCGACGGAAGCCGAGTCGTCGTCATCCTTCCGCCTCGGAACCCTGTGGAGGACCGCCGGACAATAACTGCGCCACGCATCACCGTAATTCCACGTCACCGCTGCCTCCTCAGCTCCCGCGACGGACCGGCGGGCAATAGCTTCCCGATGTTCCCCCTTTTCCCGCCCTTGCCGCTACACCCCTTCCGCCCTCGTCGCCCGCCTCGGCCTATAAAAGCCGTACCCCTCGTTGGAACTCCTCACACTCTCTCACAACTCCCCAGCTCTCCCAACTTCGGCGAACCACACAATCCGGCGAACTCACCACTCCCCCCACTTCCCCATGGCCGAGCGCTTTCCTGGGGATCCCGCGGCGGCGAACGGCTTCGGCCGCCGCACGCTCCAACCGTGGGTGGCGCGCATGCTCTACGACGCCGGCTACATGGCACCGTTGGACACGCGGAACCCGCCGGGTTGGAAGCTTAGCGCCGGCGGCATCCCCATCCCACCGGTACCGACCAGCGATGAGCTTGCCAACGAGATCCAGGCCTTCATCGTGGCCACGGATGATCCCGCCGCCGCCGAGAATTCCGACAACCTGCTCTACTGGGAGACCTTCTTCGCCGAGCGCCGCCTCCAGGAGCTCGCCCGCCACGAGGGGCCACCCGACCGAAGCACAACAAAGCGGCGGGTCGCCGGCGTTGGTGGAGCGTGCCAGGTCGGACACTCGCGGTGCTGCTGCAGCACATCCATGCCGGCAACACCCCGTGTCTCAGCTTCCCACGCACATCCACGCCGGCGTCCAGGGCGGGGCGACACCCTTCGGCCAACTGGCTGCCGAGGAGGATGGCCAGCCTTAGCTCCTCCTCCTCCACCTTGGCCTCCCGCTCGTCGGTTTCACGCAGGCGCCTTCGCCGATGCTGCGCCTAGTCAAGCACGAGGCGGGCTCGCCGGTCCGCTCACCGTCGCGAACACGCTTGCGGGGCATCATAATCAACGAGCCCCGCGTGCCGGCGCAGTCGCCGCCCACTAGCCGCCTTCGCCAGCCGAAGCGGAGTTGTCCGATTGGACGGTGCCCGTCGACGAGGAAGCCTTCGCCAAAAAGATGGCGATGGAGCAGTCACTCTGGGATTCGGCGTCGCAGACGTCGGTGGGGCCGTCGTCGCCGGACATACTCGCCTGGTCCAGGACGGACTGGGAGGAGGAGGAGCGCCTCTGTGTCCAGTGTCGGCAGGAGCTCCCGCCTGCCGCAGACGCCGACGACGATGATGGCGGCAAAGACGATGGCAGGTCCGATCCCGGCTACACCTCCTTCTATGGCAACTTCGGCATGTAGAAGCTACGGTGGCTTCGGCGATAGCATCGGCGGCGGCCCTTTTTTATGTTTTTTAGTTTATTATCTAGCCTATATTCGGGTGTTCGCCCGAATTCGATGTAATCCGCCTATATTCGCCTATAATCAATGAAATCCGCCTAAATTTGTCGAAATCCTCCTGCACCTCGTCATCCTCCTCGCCAGCATCGTCCACAGCAAGGTCCACCTTGTTGTAAATCTGTGACAGTTCCAACTCGTCTTTGAAGCCATCGATAGGAGTTATCGATGTCCACCTCATTCTCATTCAACAAATCAACGAATGAGGTAGGAACCTTGTAACATCCCAAAAATACCAAACTTAGATCATCAAACACTAATCATCAAGATTAGGGTTAACAAAAACTTTTCTAAATAAACTCATGAATGCATGTATATGTGTATGCATGGATTTTGAATTTCTTTAAAAACCACCTTGTTGTGTGATCCATTGCTTGTAAAATGTTTCTTAGGTGAAATGAATATTATCTAAAACATTTCCCACACTTTTCCTAAAGACAAGTAAATCAAAACAAATATATTAAGTGAATGGTCATTTTGACCAATTTAACTCCCATGCCTACTTTGGCTGTCTCAAACTTTTAAAACCTAACAGAAACTTTTATGGATCTTTGCACCCCTTGAATGTACTCATAACAGAGTATCAAGACCCACTTTGTGATCATCCAAAAACTTTCAAATGCATAGTTTAAATGACAATTCAAAATTGAATCTTCTTCATATGGGAAGATCCCACTTTTTCAAAACCCACTCAAACAAGCTCAACTTTCAAAACCCAAGCATCTGCAGACTCACCAGCACCAATCTAGCAAACCCACCAAAATTCATTTCAAAATTCAAAACTTGATTTCATGCGGCCATTTCATCAAACATGTTGCAGGCACAAATCAAACAAAACATCAAACACTATAGTGTACAGTGATTCTTGCCTAACTTGTTCCCTAGTTAGCTCACACACAGCTCAGTAGATCATCTAGAAAGATTAGCCCAACACTAGCACCCCTGTGAGCTTGCCATTGCCATTAATGGTGAACAGCCGAGCATCCCAATGTCACCCCATTGTGGACAGCAAGCTAGAGGAAGAACTAGCCGTGCCAACCTTGTCTGGGAGGCAGCCCACCGTCCACCGCCACTCACTGTCCCAGCCGCGAGCGTTGCCAAGCCCTGGACCACGCGCACAAGCCGCGCCCAGACCATGCCGAGCGTGCGCCAGAGCGCCACCCTCGACCAGCGTCCACAGACCGCGCGCCGCGCTCACCGCGTGCACACACAATCCCCACCGACCCAGGAGACCGCCAGACATCCCCGTTTGCCGCCCCGTGCCATACAACCACCGCCCGCCGTCGAAGACGCCGCCTCTGCCGCGCAGAGCACCGGCCGTTCCAGACCAAACCACACCGCCCCATGCCTCGCGGCCATGTCGTTGAGCATCGCCAGGAGACACAGCACCGTCCCCTACCCTTGCCCATGCCATTAGCCGCCTGTAACGTCGCCCCCGACGAGCTCACCGTGCGCCCCGACGGTCCCCTCGCTCGACTATAAATAGAGGACATCCCCGCACGATTTCTTCACACCATCTCACTCCCCTCTCCTCACTGACCGTGCCACACCGTCCTCAGAGCAAGGCGAGCACCACCTCGCTGGAATTTCACCGGAGCCCGCCGCCTCTCGAGAAGAAGAGAGCCAGCGATTGGAGCCGCCCCAGGAGAAGCCACCGGTACCAGGAGGTTCGCCGTCGTCGACTTCGTCGTTCGCCCGCCTCGCCGACCCTCGCCCGTACCCCGGTGAGCCCCCAGCACCCCTCACTGGCCGCGCTAGGTTTCGTTCTCGCCGGAGTTGTCTCGCGTCGACGATGACTCCCAGCCGTTGGATTAGAACTAGATCGAACGATCCACGTTGCCCCATACCGCTTCGCCCAGCCCCGTGTCACTGACGAGTGGGGACACCCACTTAAGCAGCCCGCGGGAGCACTGCGCTTAGCAGGCCGGCCCGTTAGAATTTCCCGCGCAGCCCAGCGATTCAAATTAAACCTTTTTCTTTTAAATTTCAAACACACTTCAGCACTCAACTTCAAAAATCAACCCAGATCGATTCAGTGCACCAAATTGAATGAAACCAATTTTTTTGGAAAGGTCTGTGAATGCTTAATCCAAGCCCGTTGGATTCAAGTCATTTGGATCTCTAGATCACCCCTAGTAAAAATAACAAGGTAGAAGCTTTTCTGCATTCAAACATTTTTAAAATTTAAACCATAAAAGCTTTTGAGTTGATTCCAACTCTCAAAAATCACATTTAACCATACCTTTCAGAATATATAAAAAAATATATAGGTTTACTTGCAGAAATACTATTCAAGTAATAAAAGAATGCTTCATAAGCATTTCTAGCCACTTTAATTAATTAAAAAAAGGGTAAAACCTTATTAAATTATGACACCACTTTAAATCACATTCCCATGGACTACAATATGTGGTGATGACATGTTTCAACATGATCCCATGTTTAGTTTGGAGAATATTAAATCTTAAGTAATTTTTCAATCTAAAAATAAAAAGATTTAAACCAAGCCTTAACCTTGTAATGTTAGAGATGATGCTAGATCATCTATAGGACCCTTGTGTGTGATGATTGCAAGTAGTTAAGTATTGTTTGGTGATTGTGTACCTCGTACTTATTCATAGACGCTAGTACCGACCAAGGATACGAGGAGAAAGGAGGATACTACGAAGAGGAAGCCGAGGAGAACTTCAACCACTGCTCTGTACAAGGCAAGCTAACAATTGCAAGATACTATACCTATGCAAGCTTATACTGATATTGATGCAAGATAACCCTTGCCAGATACCCTACTGATGCCACAAACCCATACTTGTGATATGACTACTATATGCCTTAAGCATATGTGTTCATACCCACTTGATAAAGCAAATCCTAGTTTTATGTGCAAGCTTCTTACTTTATTTCTTTATCAAAGCTTACTTAGAGTCTACCTAAGAGTTTGGTAGATACTAGGCAGTTGTGCTGAAGGTTGCATAAAGAGCATAAAATTTGGCCTAGGTTAGAAACCTTGATATTAGCCTAAGATATAAGGTTGGACTTAATGAAACTCCATTAGTTACCACCCCTCATTAGTACTACCCCCCCACTTGTAGATGCTAGTGCTAAGCATAAAACTTGATCAACTTTAGATGGGAATACTTGGTGGAAAAATGGTTATGAAAACCTTGGAATGATGGATCATTCTATTGAAATGTTTTGGACATGTGTTTTCAAAACACTTGATGATTTTGGTGATAAAAATGTTGAGGCATGAGCCTTAGCCCTTTATGAAACTGATGGTTGTCTGGATGCGATACCATTCCAATTTTATCGTACAACCACAATACCCGAAGATTGGGTAGGGCTTGACTGGAAACTTATATTCCTTAGTATTATTTCCCTCACGACCAAGGTCTGAGATGAGGCTACCTTGTGAAGATTGTCCACCTGTGTAGTATCCAAGATGACAGCTGGTCATGGTTGGGAGGCCAAACTCACAGGAGAGGTGCTTATACTAGGGCGTGTAATTGAAAGGTTAGGATTGATTATCCGCATACTGAGTATGGTGAATTCAGGAGTTGTTCCTGACGGATGTATCGAATGTTGTGGTGAAAGTGTACAATATCTACAGAGTGTCAAACTATTCGAATAGCCGTGTCCGCGGTTATGGACAGTTGGAGTGGCCATACTGTTCCCCTGTCAGACTTTTCAAAATGACTTGTGAAATGAATTGAGACTTTGACTTGACCACAACAGAGTTGTGACCTGAATTACAAGATCCCACTTAGGAGTTATAAAATTGTTACTAGCTTTGGAACTTAGTAGAGATAAACCTGGCTTTTTGCAAAATAACCCTAGAGCCTAGTATCCTATTATCCAAAAAAAACCTTACCTGTTAGTATTAGTTTGCGAGTACTTAAAGAGTACTCATGGCTTTGTCCCTGTCTATTCCCATGGCCAGACTATGAAGAGGAGTACCTGGAAGATGGACCCCAGGAAGGTTACAACAACTAGGATCATCTCCCATCG
This sequence comes from Avena atlantica, assembly GCA_910589765.1. Classification (NCBI taxonomy): domain Eukaryota; kingdom Viridiplantae; phylum Streptophyta; class Magnoliopsida; order Poales; family Poaceae; genus Avena; species Avena atlantica. The sequence goes on from OU342733.1 coordinate 80,432,471, forward strand.
TCAGCATTGCCTGTGACCCCGAAGATGGAGCTTCGCCTACACTACCGTTATTATTACGTATTCCGCTGCTAGATGTTGTATTAAGAACTGGATCATGAGATCCCTATTTGTGTAAGAACTTATGTATCGTTTGTAATGGATGAAGTACTATGGTATCCAATTCTGTTATGTCTCGCAAAAATGGTAATCCTGGGATTGCGATGTATGGCATAACAGGCATCTAGGATTGAAAAATCCGGGTGTTGACAAGTTGGTATCAGAGCCATCCTGACCATAGGCGACCCTAGTTATATTGGACGTTGAACCAAAAACTTAGTTTCAAAACCAAAGAACAAAAATATTTACGAAAACTTATTCTCATTCTTACCTCTTTAATTCTTTAATAAAACTTCATGTTCCTCAAAAAACTCTTGCAAAATAGATAAAATTTTGACACACTTGATCACTTTGCTAATCTACTCATCCTCTATTTTTATAGATGGACGTGAAGTACATCAAGTTTTACCAACTTGGGAATGGAGGAGACCTTATCTTTGAGAGGGATCTGGATCAACTTTCGGAACTTCTGGAGCGTCCGCATCCCGAGTTCTTCGGAGCTCAGCTCAATGATAAAGGAGGAGAAGATATGCAGTGGCTAATTGTTGCAAGTCTCCGAGGAAAGATTGAACCTCCCACTGCGGAGGGAATTCAGATTACCTTGAGGGAAAATAACTAGCTCGATGGACTTGCCAGAGCAATGCAGGAAGCTCTTTCCCGTCTGTGTGGGCAGAGCATCAATCAGATCAAGGGTACTCGCTTTGAGTTTTGCCCAAGGCGTGATGCAAATGGCCAACCATTGGAAGCCCCATACCACCCCGAGCTGAAGACTCAATTGGACCACCTTAGCTTCATGATGTATGATCGTCAGCAGTAATTGGACAACTGCCGTGACTATTGCAACCACAAGTCTGCCATCATCAAGAGGAAGGACCAGACCATCGCCATGCTAGCAAAGGATCACAAGTCTCGCCGCCGTCAGCTCGACAAGAAGGAGCGCATTATTGCCCATCTTCGCCACCGCATCTCATCTCTGGAAGAGACCATCCACGAGAGAGACATGCAGTTGGAGGAAAGGGAGAATGCCAGAGAGGATCTTCGTGGAGACCCTTACTCCTATCTCAGCGATGACGATGATTTTCTGGAGGATCAGGCCATGGACTTCTTCACCGATGAGGATGATTTCGCCTTCATCGATGATGATGAAGATGATGAAGCCACAGACTCCAAGGAGTAGTAGCACTAGCGTAGTGAGTAGTAGTCGGTCCCACTTTATCGTAGTTTCCAGAATGGTTCATAAAACCATCTGTTTTTCCTTGCTGTGGTGTGCGTTGTATCGAGTGAATGAATGAATGAAAAAGCAAGTTGCTAGAAAAACCTGAGTCAAACTCTAAAAACTTTTCAAAAACCCAAAACCTTAGAAATTTCCCTCTTTTCTCATGGTCTATATCAATCTTCAGATGCCACGTGGAGGAAGTGGTTCAGCCCCGGACCCGATGTTGCAGATCCTGCAAATGTTGACTTCTGACCGCGAAGCTGAAAGAGCGGAACGTCAAGCCAACCTAGCCACTCTGCAATAGATAGCCCAGCTAGCCCACAACAACCAAGGCCACGGAAATCAGGACAACCATGGATCTAAGCTCAAGAATTTCCAGAATACCAACCCACCCGTTTTCAGCAAGTCAGAAGAACCCCTAGATGCTGATGATTGGCTGCAAACCATGGAAAATAACTTAGAAGTAGCAGGAGTCGAAGCCAACGAAAAAGTCATGTTCGCCACCCATTATCTAGCCGGAGATGTCAGGGCATGGTGGAACAGTGTTCGTGCAATGACCGGAGGACAGATGATGACCTGGGAGGAATTCAAGGTCAAGTTTAGCAGAACCCATGTGCCACCAGGTTTGATCAAGAGAATGAGAGACGAGTTCAGAGAGCTAAAGCAAGGAAGGATGACTGTAGTGGAATACCGTGACAAATTTTTGTCATTAGCTAGGTATGCCCCGGACGAGATAGACACCGAAGCCAAGAAGAAAGAAAGATTCCTGAATGGTCTGCATGACGAGATGCAGACAGTGCTAGTCAATATCCCCTTTGTTGATATTGAAGCCCTTGTCGACTCTGCCATCCAGATGGAAGGAAAGATCAACCAGGCCAATGAGAACCGCAAGCGTCGCATGATGCATCAACCAGGAACCCATCAGACCCCAAAGTATCGCCCCAACCCATCTCCAGGATTTGCTCCAAGAACCAACAGACCCCCTATGACCCGTCCAACCTATCCCAACCGTGGAAACCCTAGACCCGGAGGAAATCACAACAACCCCGGCAACTCTAGCAATTTCACCCGTGCCCCACCCAAGTTCAACACCAACAATGCTACCGCGAATCCCAACACTGTCCCGAGGACTGGAAGCAATGATGTGCCTGTCGCAGCCAAGGACAAGTCACAAGTGACCTGTTATGACTGTGGAAACAAAGGCCACTATTCAAACGAGTGCCCCAACAAGAAGAATGCTACAACCCCTAATACCAATGTCCCAGCTCAGCAACAACGTCGTGTCCAGCCAGGGAGAAGATTTGCCCCAGGGAATTCACTCAACCGCAATGGCCGTCTTTTTCTCATGCATGCTGAAGAAGCTCAGGAAGCGCCAGACGTCGTGCTGGGTATGTTTTCTGTTAATTCAGTACTTGCAAGAGTGTTGCTTGATTCGGGTGCATCGCATTCATTTGTCACCGAAGAATTTGCCTGCACTAGTAAAATTCAACCAACCAAATTGAAGCATGTGATGATTGTACAAATTCCCGGATCAACCACCAAGGCTAGGCAAATTTGCAAGGCCGTCCCTATCCGAATCCATGGCATAGATTTTTATGCTAACCTAATAGTACTCGGAACAAAAGGTTTGGAAGTAGTACTAGGAATGGATTGGATGTCCAAACATAAAGGATTGATTGACTGTGCCAAGAAAGCCATCACCATGACCAGTACCGCCGGAATATCAGTCGAGCATATATCTGAAACCTTACCTCGCCAATTCAAGTGTAACAAGAGTATAGCCCAACCTACCATTGACCAAGTCTGGATAGTCTGTGAATACCCCGATGTATTTCCAGATGTTTTGCTCGGTATGCCCCCAGATCGGGATATCGAGTTTATCATCGAACTAATCCCCGGAACAGGACCCATAGCCCAGAGACCCTATAGTATGAACCCGTCGGAAATAGAAGAACTGAAGAAGCAACTGGATTCTATGTTGGAAATCGGATTGATTCAACCAAGTGCGTCCCCATGGAGATCACCTGTCTTGTTTGTGGACAAGAAGGATGGAGGTAACCGTTTGTGTACGGATTATCAGAAGTTTAATGATGTCACCATCAAGAACAAGTTCCCCTTGCCTAAGATAGAAGATTTGTTTGATCATTTGACCGGTGCCAAAGTGTTTTCTAAGATTGATCTTAGGACTGGCTATCATCAACTCAAAATTCGTGCAGAGGATATCCCAAAGACTGTCTTTACCACCAGATATGGATTGTATGAGTATACAGTCATGTCTTTTGGATTAACCAATGCCCCCACTTATTTCATGAACCTCATGAATAAGGTTTTTATGGACTTCCTGGATAAGTTTGTCGTTGTTTTCATCGATGACATTCTGATTTATTCCAAATCAGAAGAAGAACATGATCTACACCTAAGTACCATTCTTGGAACCCTTAGAGAGCATCAGGTGTATGCAAAATTTAGCAAATGTGAATTCTGGTTATAGGAAGTAGGATTCCTCGGTCACATTGTATCAGCCGGAGGAATTGCCGTTGACCCTGCCAAAGTGAAAGATGTAGAAGATTGGCAAGCCCCAACCACTCAAACCCAAGTTCGTGCTTTTCTCGGATTGGCGGGATATTACCGCAAATTCGTAGAAGGATTCTCGAGTATCGCCCGACCCATGACCCAATTGCTGAAGAAGGACAAAAAGTTTGAATGGACCGACGAATGTGAAGCGAGTTTTCAAGAACTCAAAAGGAGATTGATTTCAGCCCCAATCTTGATCATGCCGGATATCACGAAGCCCTTCGATGTGTATTGTGACGCATCCAAGATTGGTCTCGGATGTGTGCTAATGCAAGAAGGCAAAGTTATATCTTATCTATCGCGACAATTGAAGCAACATGAACAAAATTACCCAACCCATGACCTCGAACTCGCAGCCGTAGTTCTAGCCCTGAAGACATGGAGACATTACCTGATGGAAAACCGTTGTGAGATTTACTCGGATCACAAGAGCCTAAAGTATATATTCACTCAGAAGGAGTTGAATATGAGGCAGAGAAGATGGATTGAGCTAATCAAGGATTACGACCTAGACATTCACTATCACCCTGGTAAAGCCAATGTGGTAGCCGATGCCCTTAGCAGATTGCCGTGCCGCTTGAACTCCATGATTTTGAAGGAGCAACCAAGTCTGCACAAAGAGATGGAAGATTTTCGAATGGAATTAGTAAGTGAAGGATTTTTGGCTAGCATAAAACTTCAGCCCACTCTGATCAGTCAGATTAAAGAGGCGCAGAAGGGAAATGCTAGTATCGACGGAATCAAGCGTCGTATCGGTACAGGCAATGTACCCGGATTCACCGAGGACGAAGAAGGAGTTTTGTGGTACAAAGGACGCCTTTGTGTACCAGCAGATTCGGAGTTGAAAGAAGTTATCTTGAAGGAGGCTCATGATACTCTTTATTCTATCCATCCCGGAGGAACTAAGATGTATCAAGATTTGAAAGAGCAATTTTGGTGGCATAAGATGAAGAGAGAAATTGGAAGCTATATCGCCAAGTGTGATATATGTCAGCGAGTCAAGGCCGGACATCAAAGACCCGCTGGATTGTTGCAACCTTTGCAAATTCCGGAATGGAAATGGGATTCTGTAGGAATGGACTTTATCACTGGACTACCTACTTCTAGTAGGGGAAATGACTCTATTTGGGTCATAGTGGACAGATTGTCCAAAGTCGCCCATTTCTTGCCCGTCAAAACCACCTATCAGAGTTCGAAGCTAGCAGAGTTGTACATTGCTAGAATCGTTAGTTTGCATGGAGTCCCCAAGAACATAGTATCTGATCGAGGAACTCAGTTTACCTCGAGATTCTGGAAGAAAGTCCAAGAAGGTTTAGGAACCCGCCTAGATTTCAGTACCGCGTATCACCCTCAGACCGATGGACAAACAGAGCGAGTAAATCAAATACTCGAAGATATGCTTATAGCATGTGTGTTAGAATATGGATCCAAGTGGGAAGACTGTCTGTCGTTCGCAGAATTTTCTTACAACAACAGTTACCAAGCCAGTTTGCAAATGGCCCCATTTGAATTTATGTACGGAAGAAAGTGCCGCACCCCTTTGAACTGGTCGGAAGTAGGAGAGAGTCAGATTTTTGGACCCGACATCCTACGAGAAGCAGAAGAGAAGGTTCACAAGATTCGTGAGCACCTCAAGACAACCCAATCCCGACAGAAGAGTTACGCCGACAAGAGACGTTGAGACCTCGCCTTCAACATAGGAGATTTTGTTTATCTGAAAGTGTCGCTATTGAAGGGAATGCGGCGTTTCCAACTCAAGGGAAAGTTAGCCCCCAGATATATCGGACCTTTCAAAATTCTGAACCGTCGAGGAGAAGTATCGTATCAACTGGAACTACCAGAAGAGATGTCAGTTGTGCACAATGTGTTCCATATCTCGTTACTTCGCAAGTGTCTCGAAGTCCCCGAGAAGACCGAAGTGTTCAATAATATCGATCACCGGACCATAGAGATCAACGATGACCTAACCTATCCCGAAGTACCCATCCGTATATTGGAAGAAGCCTTTCGAACTACCAGAACCCAAAGCATCAAGTTTGTCAAGATTCAGTGGAGCAACCACACAGAAGAGGAAGCTACCTGGGAACGCGAAGATCATATCAGGACGGAGTTTCCCGATCTCTTCAAATCCTAGGTAATCTTTTCGTCCTTTTGCAAATCTCGGGACGAGATTTTGTTTAAGGGGGGAAGGTTTGTAACATCCCAAAAATACCAAACTTAGATCATCAAACACTAATCATCAAGATTAGGGTTAACAAAAACTTTTCTAAATAAACTCATGAATGCATGTATATGTGTATGCATGGATTTTGAATTTCTTTAAAAACCACCTTGTTGTGTGATCCATTGCTTGTAAAATGTTTCTTAGGTGAAATGAACATCATCTAAAACATTTCCCACACTTTTCCTAAAGACAAGTAAATCAAAACAAATATATTAAGTGAATGGTCATTTTGACCAATTTAACTCCCATGCCTACTTTGGCTGTCTCAAACTTTCAAAACCTAACAAAAACTTTTCTGGATCTTTGCACCCCTTGAATGTACTCATAACAGAGTATCAAGGCCCACTTTGTGATCATCCAGAAACTTTCAAATGCATAGTTTAAATGACAATTCAAAATTGAATCTTCTTCATATGGGAAGATCCCACTTTTTCAAAACCCACTCAAACAAGCTCAACTTTCAAAACCCAAGCATCTGCAGACTCACCAGCACCAATCTAGCAAACCCACCAAAATTCATTTCAAAATTCAAAACTTGATTTCATGCGGCCATTTAACCAAACAGGTTGCAGGCACAAATCAAACAAAACATTAAACACTACAGTGTGCAGTGATTCTTGCCTAACTTGTTCCCTAGTTAGCTCACACACAGCTCAGTAGATCATCTAGAAAGATTAGCCCAACACTAGCACTCCTGTGAGCTTGCCATTGCCATTAATGGTGAACAACCGAGCACCCGAATGTCACCCCATTGTGGACAGCAAGCTAGAGGAAGAACTAGCCGTGCCAACCTTGTCTGGGAGGCAGCCCACCGTCCACCGCCACTCACTGTCCCAGCCGCGAGCGTTGCCAAGCCCTGGACCACGCACACAAGCCGCGCCCAGACCATGCCGAGCGTGCGCCAGAGCGCCACCCCCGACCAGCATCCACAGACCGCGCGCTGCGCTCACCGTGTGCACACACAATCCCCACCGACCCAGGAAACCGCCAAACATCCCCGTTTGCCGCCCCGTGCCATACAGCCACCGCCCGCCGTCGAAGACGCCACCTCTGCCGCGCAGAGCACCGGCCGTTCCAGACCAAACCACACCGCCCCATCCCTCGCGACCATGTCGTTGAGCATCGCCACGAGACACAGCACCGTCCCCTACCCTTGCCCATGCCATTAGCCGCCTGTAACATCACCCCCGACGAGCTCACCGTGCGCCCCGACGGTCCCCTCGCTCGACTATAAATAGAGGCCACTCCCGCACGATTTCTTCACACTATCTCACTCCCCTCACCTCACTGACCGTGCCACACCGTCCTTAGAGAAAGGCGAGCACCACCTCGCCAGAATTTCACCGGAGCCCGCCGCCTCTGGAGAAGAAGAGAGCCAGCGATTGGAGCCGCCCCAGGAGAAGCCACCGGTACCAGGAGGTTCGCCGTCGTCGACTTCGTCGTTCGCCCGACTCGCCGACCCTCGCCCGTACCCCGGTGAGCCCCCAGCACCCCTCACTGGCCGCTCTAGGTTTCGTTCTCGCCGGAGTTGTCTCGTGTCGACGATGACTCCCAGCCGTTGGATTAGAACTAGATCGAACGATCCACGTTGCCCCATACCGCTTCGCCTAGCCCTGTGTCACTGACGAGTGGGGACACCCACTTAAGCAGCCCGCGGGAGCACTGCGCTTAGCAGGCCGGCCCGTTAGAATTTCCCGCGCAGCCCAGCGATTCAAATTAAACCTTTTTCTTTTAAATTTCAAACACACTTCAGCACTCAACTTCAAAAATCAACCCACATCAATTCAGTGCACCAAATTGAATGAAACTAATTTTGTTGGAAAGGTCTGTGAATGCTTAATCCAAGCCCGTTGGATTCAAGTCATTTGGATCTCTAGATCACCCCTAGTAAAAATAACAAGGCAGAAGCTTTTCTGCATTCAAACATTTTTCAATTTAAACCATAAAAGCTTTTGAGTTGATTCCAACTCTCAAAAATCACATTTAATCATACCTTTCAGAATATATAAAAAAAAATATAGGTTTACTTGCAGAAATACTATTCAAGTAATAAAAGAATGCTTCATAAGCATTTCTAGCCACTTTAATTAATTAAAAAAGGGTAAAACCTTATTAAATTGTGAAACCACTTTAAATCACATTCCCATGGACCACAATATGTGGTGATGACATGTGTCAACATGATCCCATGTTTAGTTTGGAGAATATTAAATCTTAAGTAATTTTTCAATGAGTAGAAATTACTTTTCTAAAAATAAAAAGATTTAAACCAAGCCTTAACCTTGTAATGTTAGAGATGATGCTAGATCATCTATAGGACCCTTGTGTGTGATGATTGCAAGTAGTTAAGTATTGTTTGGTGATTGTGTACCTCGTACTTATTCATAGACGCTAGTACCGACCAAGGATACGAGGAGGAAGGAGGATACTACGAAGAGGAAGCCGAGGAGAACTTCAACCACTGCTCTGTACAAGGAAAGCTAACACTTGCAAGATACTATACCTATGCAAGCTTATACTGATATTGATGTAAGCTAACCCTTGCCAGATGCCCTACTGATGCCACAAACCCATTCTTGTGATATGACTACTATATGCCTTAAGCATATGTGATCATACCCACTTGATAAAGAAAATCCTAGTTTTATGTGCAAGCTTCTTACTTTATTTCTTTATCAAAGCTTACTTAGAGTCTACCTAAGAGTTTGGTAGATACTAGGCAGTTGTGCTGAAGGTTGCATAAAGAGCATAAAATTTGGCCTAGGTTAGAAACCTTGATATCAGCCTAAGATATAAGGTTGGACTTAATGAAACTCCATTAGTTACCACCCCTCATTAGTACTACCCCCCCACTTGTAGATGCTAGTGCTAAGCATAAAACTTGATCAACTTTAGATGGGAATACTTGGTGGAAAAATGGTTATGAAAACCTTGGAATGATGGATCATTCTATTGAAATGTTTTGGACATGTGTTTTCAAAACACTTGATGATTTTGGTGATGAAAATGTTGAGGCATGAGCCTTAGCCCTTTATAAAACCGATGGTTGTCTGGATGCGATACCATTCCAATTTTATCGTACAACCACAATACCCGAAGATTGGGTAGGGCTTGACTGGAAACTTATATTCCTTAGTATTAGTTCCCTCACGGCCAAGGTCTGAGCTGAGGCTACCTTGTGAAGATTGTCCACCTGTGTAGTACCCAAGATGACAGCTGGTCATGGTTGGGAGGCCAAACTCACAGGAGAGGTGCTTATACTAGGGCGTGTAATTGAAAGGTTAGGATTGATTATCCGCATACTGACTATGGTGAATTCAGGATTTGTTCCTGACGGATGTATCGAATGTTGTGGTGAAAGTGTATAATCTCTGCAGAGTGTCAAACTATTTGAATAGCCGCGTCCGCGGTTATGGACAGTTGGAGTGGCCATACTGTTCCCCCGTCAGACTTTTCAAAATGACTTGTGAAATGAATTGAGACTTTGACTTGACCACAACAGAGTTGTGACCTGAATTACAAGATCCCACTTAGGAGTTATAAAATTGTGACTAGCTTTGGAACTTAGTAGAGATAAACCTGGCTTTTTGCAAAACAATCCTAGAGCCTAGTATCCTATTATCCAAAAAAAACCTTACCTGTTAGTATTAGTTTGCGAGTACTTAAAGAGTACTCATGGATTTGTCCCTGGCTATTCCCATGGCCAGACTATGAAGAGGAGTACCTGGAAGATGGACCCCAGGAAGGTTACGACAACTAGGATCATCTCCCATCGTCAGCATTGTCTGTGACCCCGAAGATGGAGCTTCGCCTACGCTACCGTTATTATTACGTATTCCGCTGCTCGATGTTGTATTAAGAACTGGATCATGAGATCCCTATTTGTGTAAGAAACTTATGTATCGTTTGTAATGGATGAAGTACTATGGTATCCAATTCTGTTATGTCTCGCAAAAATGGTAATCCTGAGATTGCGATGTATGGCATAACAGGCATCTAGGATTGAAAAATTCGGGTGTTGACAAACCTCGTGCAAACCGTTGGTACAAAGTGCGAATTACAATCAGTTTCACACTACTTATCTACGACGAATTGACAAAATCGTAACTGGGGTGAGTTGTTAATACCTAGTATTGGTCGTGGCGGCTTTGGCATTGGACACCTTGCCCTTTACAATCGTGTTCCTCGTCTTGTTGGCCGACGTATTCTTTCTCGAGGCGACCATGGCCATGGCCGGCGTCGGGTTGGAGGTGGGAGCGGCGGGAACAACGGGAACGACAGGACCCTCACCTGCCTTGATGAGAACAGAGCCCTGCCGCTTCCGCTTTGGCACAGTGCCTCCTTTCACCAGCGCGAGAGCGGGAGGGGCAGTTGCCAGATCTGGCGGTGGTGACAGATGAGTCTCCAGCGATGGCATGGCCTCTCTAGGGACCAGCGACGGCTGCTGGGCGTCCATGGTGGCGCTCCTGGGGACGAGGACGGCGGGGACGACAAGGGGGGGGGGGGCAGAGATCGACAGCTGCAGCGGCAGGAATGACGCGGTGGAAAGTTCCCTTCCGCCAATGAAAAGGAGGATATGGATCAGCTACGGCCGTGCTCGGTTCGGAGCCAAAACCTGGCTATCTACGGTTTGGGGGGTGTTTTTCTCGGCCCACGTAAATACTTTTCTGGGTCAGGGTGGTTTCTGGTGTCTGGTCGGGCTAGTTTTTTTTGGCCGAAACCAGAAATTGACGGTTATTTTTCTGGTTCGAGCCTTTTAAGAGGTTTACTAGAGATGCTCTTAGCTATAATAATCTAACTACCAAATTAGCATGCTAGCACCTACTGCAATAACTCAATGTTGTATTCCGCTCTAGTCATCTAGGCACTAGCAACATACCTGCATATGCATACTGCACACACATGTTGTGGTTTAATTCTATTTCTAAATTATTTTCTTAATGTTTTTGTTTTAGCTATCCATTTTTTGAATAAATATGAAAATAAGAAATGAGAAGATGAACAGCTAGTCCGAGGGCTGGGCCAAGAGAAGGTATACTAGGGAAAAAATAGCCCTTTCATTAGACAATTATTATTACAAGTTTTATTTGTTTAATTTATATAAAACCCCTCTAAGTAAATCATAAAGTAATTCTATCACATTTGGGATATTTTACCATCGGACGACCAACTTTGGGTACATAATCAAAGAATGCTCAATTTTTAGACAAATAACCAATTTTTTCGATGTAAAATAGGCACCTAAAACATTAAGAAAAATGCTTGTGAACAGTCAAAGGTTGGAACTCTGCACGTCCTCCGCCTCCCCTGTGTAACGTGTGTCCATGTAGGGCCCACCACGAGGCTTTCCTATACCTTATCTCTTTCCGTCAGTCTTCCTCGCCACTCGCACGAGAGGAAATATTGCGCCGCTGTTTTCCAAGCCACTGCCCGTACCCACCATGCCGGCGAGGGGACAGCGCAGTCACCTCGCCGCCGAGGGCCGTCGCCGCCCGGACACATCACCTCGACGCCTAGGGCTGCCGCCAGTACCTATCACCGCGCTGGCCACCGACACTCGAACCCATCATCGCGACAATGAGGTCTACCGAAGGCGGCCTCGAGCACGCCCGCCGAGGCCCCTCTCTCTCCTACATCTGGCAAGGAAAAGTAGGAGGTGGGAAGATGGTGCCCTCTCGTGCTGCGAATCAGCATTCACCGCCAACAACCCTCGAGAAGTGCTCGTCTCAAACAGTCGATCCCCGGTCGCCGGCGAGCCCTGGAGTTGGATGATGCGAAGGTGGGAGTCAGACGAGGCCGAAGCGGACCACCAACCCTGGGAGGTGGTCGCCTCAACCTCATCATAGTGTCCCAGTGGAGGCCCAACACCAACATGGAGGCCACGGCAGGAGGCGCCCACATTGGAGGGGGTGTTGTGTGACGTCGAGCTCAAGCCCTTTGCCGGGAGATGGGTGGTGCTCAGCAGCACTGGGCCAATGGAGACTACGAGTGAATTTTTGTTGCTACAATTGTTCAACGTTTTTGCACCACGCGCTGTAAATTTGCATCATAGAAATAAACAGAAAGAAAATCTTTTGCTACAGCAGTTCTGCCTGATTTGTATCATAGAAAGAAATTTTATGTCACAAATAATTTGCGATTTTGCATGGTATGGAGATTTTGTTGCTATAACCGTTATGTGATTTTTCTCATATGATCTCATGGGAGGATCTCGTCGGAATTTGTTTGCTACTATGCTACGATGACACAAATATTTTGCTATAATCTCTATGGTTTTTCTAGCATAGTGTAAATTTTATGATGCAAAATCTATGGCAAGTCTCCGGGCGAAGTCATTCGCTACAGTAGTACAATATGTTTGCTCCATATGCTATGAATTTGTATTATTATAAGGATGTTTTTGCGACATGATCTCCGACAAGGTCTCCGTCAATATCTCTAGCAAATGTTTTTTGCTACAATTGTCTAGTGATTATTCTATATTAGCATATTTTTGCTACGAGGATACCGGCGAGGTCTCCGGCAAAGTTAGTCTTTCTCTTATGATTTTTAGATGAATCATTTTATTTACTACACACAATAAAAATAGGTGAATTGTTTGCTACGTAGAATAAAAAACGGACTTTTGGAATAAATTAGACACGTGTCAGCCATACAGGCCGGAGGCTGGGACGATGCCATCCTCCAAAGGACGCCCAGTCTTGTCCAAACATTAAAGGAAAGCACTGAGCGATCCTTCGAAGGATAAAACGAGCAATACTCCGATTCTAGCGGTTGACACGTGTCCCGGGGCCACTTAACACACATGCACATAAAAACCTCCTTCACGCACACGAAAACAAACACAGAAAACGCATTTGACGTGCACGACCCTGATCCGTCACCATGGGGCATCCAACTTGGCCTCTGACTGGAGTCCAGCTCCGGCGAGATAGCCGTCCACCACCCATGCAGCAGATGACTCACGCGGTGGTAACATCCATCGTCCGTCTTGGTAGCACCTACGGTGGTGGTTTGCAGCAATGCTGATGGCGGTTTATAGAAGCTCATCGACCGCTCGCAGTAGTGACGACAACGGTTTGTAGCAGAGAGTGCCAGTTTGTAGCATCGCTGCCACGCTCTCGCGACAGCGGTGGTGGCGTGGAGACCGGGTTGTAGCACCACCGTTGATGTTGGCAGAATCACCCTCTTTTGTTGGTAGCAACGCCGACATTCGTTTGTAGCATCATCGCTGGTCTCTCGTAGCCCCACCGTTGGACTCTCGTAGTAACTGGAGCCGCCTGTCGTAACAGTCGGCGCCGCCTCTCATAGGAACACCGCTGGCCTTTGCTAGCAACATCGCCGGTCGTAGCCGCCACTTTTAGCAGTCGGTGCAGCCATTTGTAGCAATGGACGCCGCCGCTTGTAGCAGCCGGTGCAGTCTGCTACACCAGCACAACCACCTCGCCAAGGAAGGGCCTCGGCAAAACCTTCGTCAGCCTTTGGTAGCACCACCTCTCCTTCATAGTAATGCTCCCGCTCCCAACATCAGTAGAGGCCTGGACACCTAGTAGCTCCTCCACACTCTCAAAATAAATGGTGTGCGGCCTCCTTGCAACAATAATGCCAAGGGTAGTGATGGGGCGAGCATGATGCGCCTCATGAGAGAAAGATGAGCGGAGAGGAACTCAGGCAGAGTGAGCCGTGAAGAAGATGCTATCTACCGGGGATAAGAGGGAGCGGTAGGCGATTGAGGAATAAGAGGTAAGGATGTGTAGAGGTGGGACCCACCACATGCCGCTTTGTTTCCACCAGACAGGAGGAGGCGCGTCACACATGGGAGGAAAACTTTGGAGGACACGCGAGCTATAGGGTTCGCAGCATAGAAAACAAAAAATTCCTACGATGGGAACAACTATGTACCAAGATCTATCTACTAGATACAAGCAATGGGCGGATATACATCCATAGAGAACATACCCTTGAAGACCGACAAAGCTTAACAAGGTTGTACTCATGGATGATGTAGACGAACGCTTGCCGATCTCAAGATCAAGAGGAAGTCCTAGCGCTGGAAATCAGCGGCGCATCCATGCTCGCACACACGTCCGAGCCACCGAGCAACCTCCGCCTCCTTGGTCCAGCGATGCAGCGGAACCAAAAACTCTTTCTTGCCGAAAAGCCACCGGGAACATGTATCTCGCTAGTCTGAGACCATGGGGGATAAAAACTAGAGGGGGAGAGAGATCCTTCACGAGGAGGTGTGAGTGAGAGAGAGGGATAGGGGCTCCTTTTATAGGAGGAGGGGGCACCACAAGGGGTGTGTCCTGCGGCATGGTGGCTTCCCCCACCCCTTCCTCCATTATGTGGGTGGAGCTCCCACTCAAAATTAACCCCTTCATTTCTCCACTCAAAATCCCACTCAAAAGTCCCATTAAATTTCCACCAAATTTAATGCAATCTATCTTTAAATAAAACTCCTTTTATTTATTCATAATTTTGTCAATTACCTTAATGGAAAAACATTCACATAAGTGAACCCCTTGCTAGTATTTCATTTCACATGCAGAAACACTTTTCAGCAATTGCACCCGAAACGATTCTGGTGTCTAGTGAAATAAATTCCTGCGCTTTGTTAATATTTTTAGCATGAAACTATTTGTTCCAAATGGTGTCGGTGTCTCTTAAGTGTGTCACCCTACGGTTCGCGAATAATGCGGACATGATCTAGACCTCTCTCAGATTAATAATCAGAAGCGGTACTTGGAGATCCATATTGACTCCCACACATTCAATGATGACTTTCTTGTGATAGTGAGAACCTTTTACGCTAGAATCTTAATCCCTTTGTCTCGCAATATATTACATGTCAAATATTCGATCATCGGTATCTTCATACCTAGTTTGATATCTTTACTGACATGTACTCTTTTGTCGTTCCCGTGATATAACATTCTAGTGATCAAATCACTTGCTTGCAAGCTAACCAATGTGATATCACCGAGAGGGCCCAGAGTATATCTATCCGTGTCCGGGATGAACAAATTCCACTCTTGATCCATGGGCCTCAACATAACACTTTAGTAGCATTGAATCCATCTTCATAATCATCCTGTTATGGTGCGACGTTTGATTTTATCAAGATACTTTTCCAGTGTTAGTGATTGACATGATCTCATGGTCTAAGGATTAGGTTTACTTTGTATGGTGTTATTGCAATATAAACTCAATGACTTTGATCGTAATGCTATACTTCGGATGAATGTTCATCACACCATTCCAATAATGTTGTGACCTCGTTACTAACAACATCCAATGTCCATGATCAGGAAACCTTGATCATCTTGTTAATCAATGAGCTAGTTTATAAGAGAGGCATAACTAGGAACTTTCTGGTTGTTTATTAAACACACATGTATCAACGTTTCCGTATTAATACAATTATAGCATGCAAAATAAACATCTATCATATACTTGGAATATACATAATAACCACTTTATTTTTGCCTCTCAGTGCATATTCCCTTCAGTCTCCCACTTGCACTAGAGACAATAATCTAGTTACATAGTGATAAATCTAACACCCATGGAGTTCTGGTGTTGATCATGTTTTCCTCTAGGGAGAGTTTTATTCAACGGATCTGCTACATTGAGATCCGTGTGTACTTTACAAATCTTTATATCTCCATCCTTGACATGATCGCGGATGGAGTGAAACCGACGCTTAATATGCTTGGAATTCTTGTGAGACCTTGGTTCTTTGGCATTGACTATGGCTCCATTATTGTCACAATAGATCACCATTGAGTCCAATGCGCTCGCAACAACACCTAGTTCGGTGATACGTCGGAAACGTATATATGATTTTTGATGTTCCATGCTTGTTTAGTATCTACTTTGATTTGCTTTGTCCACACTTTGAGGTGTTTTTTTCTGGTACTAACCTATTAAGAAGTTTCCATAGTGCCAGTTGCCTGTTTTCTTCTGTTTTTGGTTCCAGAAAGGCAGGAAATCAATATTCTCGGAATTGTACGGGACAAAATCCAAAGCCAATATTTTACCGTGGGGAACACGAAGCCGGAATACGAGATGGAGGAGACTCACCTGGGAGCCACACCCCCTGGACGCGCGGGTGGGCCCACCCCGTGGCTGGGGGGTGTAGCCACCCAGGTTGCCCCCTGCCTCGCCTCTTCGCCTATAAGAAGCCCCCGATGCCTAAACCCTAAGGAGTCGACCAAAAAGCCACGAAAAGTTCCGCAGCGCAGCCGCCACCAAAGGGGAGATTCGGGGGACAGAACGTCTCTAGTCCAGCACCCTGCCAGGACAGGGAAGTGCCCCGGAGCCATCTCCATCGATCTCCACCACCATCTCCATCACCGTTGTTGATTCCCATGATGAGGAGGGAGTAGTTCTTCCTCGAGGCTAAGGGCTTTACCGGTAGCTATGTGTTCATCTCTCTCCCTATGCATGATCTTGTTGTGGTCATGAGCATTGTAATCAAGTAGATATACCTTGCTACTCAAGTGCTTCAATAAATATCTGCTCTCCCCATGTGTGTGAAAGTGACAGCGTGCACGCCATGGTGGCACTTAGGCTAGAGTCTACATAAATACTCATCGTGCTTTAATAGATCTATGCTTTTCCCCACGTGTGTGAAAGTGACAGCGTGCGCGCCGTGTGTGGCACTTAAGCTAGATTATATATATATATTTATCATGAGTTATATTTTGAGTTGGATATCTTTATGACATTGTGTTGTTTGTTGGAACCATCTAGCGCTCAAGGTGACAGTATGGGGTTATCTAGATTGGGAAAGGCGGACTTTGAGGAGTGCTGTTATAGACCTACCATGGATTAGAGTGTCCAACCGGAGAGTAGTTAAGAGTAGTTTCATGAAGAGAATATATTTATATGAGAGAGTGTTCAGTAGTGAAAGTATGATCCCTAGGCATTGTTTCTAAGCATTGAAACACCGTTTGAATCTACATCTGTTGCATGTTTGCTTGCTTCCATCTTTATTTCAGTTTGCCTTTAGTCTCTCCCACGTCAACAGCAAGTCAGAAGCTCTTTTCTGGCACCGTTACCACTTGTATTTCACTATCTCTTTGCCGAACTAGTGCACCTATACACCTGACAAGTGTATTGGGTGTGTTGGGGACACAAGATACTTCTTATATCTTGATTGCAGGATTGCTTGAGAGGGATACCTTTGACCACTTCCTCCCTGAGTTCGATAAACCATGGGTAATACACTTAAGGGAAACTTGCTGCTGTTCTACAAACCTCTGCACTTGCAGGCCCAACAACTGTCTACAAGAATAGATGTGAAGCATCATTCGGTTATGAATTCCTTCATCCAAACTGCTTCCCGAGCCACTTCCGAAGCAGCAACATATTCGTCCTCCATTGTTGATCCCGCCACCACGGGTTATTTGGAACTCCTCCAACTAATTGCTCCACCATTCATGAGCAATACGTATCCGGATTGACACTTAGAGTCATCCAGGTCAGTGTCGAAGCTAGCGTTGACATAACACTTAGCGACAAGCTCTTCTTCACCTCCGTACACAAGAAACATATCCTTAGTTCTTCTCAAGTACTTAAGGATATTCTTGACCGCTATCCAGTGTTTCGATCCTGGATCAGATTGGTATCTAATAGTTAAACTAATAGCATGTGCCACATCCGGTGTTGTACATAGCATGGCGTACATTATAGAGCCTATGGCTGAAGCATAGGGGACTTTGTCCATTATCTCTCTTTCTTCCGCCATAGCCGGTCTTTGAGTCTTACTCAATGTCTTGCCTTAAAACATAGGTAAGAACCCTTTCTTACTTCCGTCCATTTTAAATTTCTTTAAAATCTTATCAAGGTATGTACTTTGCGATAGCCCTATTAGGCGCCTAGATCTATCTCTACAGATCTTTATGCCTAATATGTATGACGCTTCACCTAGGTCCATCATTGAAAATTTGCTGTTTAGATAACTTTTAACACTGTTTAAAAGATCTATATCATTTCCGATCAATAATATGTCATACACATATAATATCAGAAATGCCACATCGCTCCCACTCAGTTTCTTGTAAATACAAGCCTCTCCATAAGTTTGGATAAATCCAAACTCTTTGACCACCTCATCAAAGCGGAGATTCCAACTCTGGGATGCTTGCTTCAGTCCATAGATGGATTGCTGAAGCTTGCATACCTTGTCAGCATCCTTAGGATCGATAAAACTCTTTGGTTGTACCATATACAAATCTTCTTTAATGTTGCCATTGAGGAATGAAGTTTTGACATCCATCTGCCATATCTCATAGTCGAAATATGCAGCAATTGCTACCATAATCCTAACTGACTTTAGCATCGCTCCGGGAGAGAAAGTCTCATCGTAGTCAACTCCTTGAATTTGTCGAAACCCTTTTGCGACAAGTCGAGCATTATAGATGGTTATATTACCATCAGCATCAGTTTTCCTTTTGAAAATACATTTATTCTCCACGGCCTTTCGGTCGTGAGGTAAGTCCACCAAGGTCCATACCTGGTTTTCGTACATAGATTCCATCTCGGATTTCATGGCTTCTAACCATTTGTTGGAATCCGTGCTCATCATCGCTTCTTCATACATCGCAGGGTCATCAATTTCATCCACCATGAAATTCATAACAAGATTTCCGTACAACTCGGGAGCTGCATGTGTCCTGCTAGACCTACGAGGTTTGGTAGTATTATCTTTCAGAGCATCATGATCGTTATCATTAGTTACCTCTTCATTTGGTGAAGTCAACTCCGGAAGGGCTTCCGGCGCTGCGCTACTCGCCATATTATGAAGAGAAGGTTCTACAACCTCTTCGAGTTCTACCTTCCCACTACACACACCTTTCGCGAGAAACTCTTTCTCTAGAAAGGATCCATTCTTGGTAACTAAAACCTTGCCCTCGGATCTGTGATAGAAGGAATACCCAATAGTTTCCTTAGGGTATCCTATGAAGACGCATTTTTCCTCTTTGGGTTCGAGTTTATCGGTTGAAGTTTCTTCACATAAACATCGCATCCACAAACTTTAAGAAATGGCAGCTTAGGTTTGTTTCCAAACCACAATTCATACGGTGTCTTTTCAACGGATTTATATGGTGCCCGATTTAAAGTGAATGCATCAGTTTCTAGTGCATAACCCCAAAATGACAGTGGCAAGTCCATTAGAGACATCATAGATCGAACCATATCTAGTAAAGTACGATTACAACGTTCCGACACACCATTTCGCTGTGGTGTTCAGGTAGGTGTGAGATGTGAAAATATTCCACACTCTTTCATATGTGTGCTAAACTCGTAACTTCGATACTCACCTCCACGGTCGGACCATAGAAATTTGATCTTTCTATTATGATGATTTTCCACTTCATTATGAAATTCCTTGAATTTCTCAAAGGTTTCAGACTTGTGTTTCATCAAGTAGATATAACCGTATCTACTCAAATCATCCATGAAAGTAACAAAATAACGATATCCACCTCGCGCCGACACACTCATTGGACCACACACATCAGAGTGTATGATTTCCAATAAATCTGTCGCCCGTTCCATTGAACCGAAAAATGACGTTCTAGTCATCTTGCCCATAAGGCATGGTCACATGTATCAAATGATATGAAATCAAGTGATTCCAAATGTCCATCCGAATGGAGATTCTTCATGCGTTTAACGCCAATATAACCTAGACGTTAGTGCCACATATATGTGGATATATCATCATTGAGTTTAATCCTTTTAGCATCAACATTATGAATATGTGTAATAATATTATCGAGATCCAACAGAAATAAACCATTCATCATCGATGCATGACCATAAAAGATATCATTCATATAAATCGAACAACCATTGTTTTCAGATTTAAATGAATAACCACTGCGCATAAAACATGATCCGGATACAATTTTCATGCTTAGTGCTGGCACCGGATAACAATTATTCAAGTTTATAACTAATCCCGATGGTAAGAGGAGAGGTAGCATTCCAACGACGATCACATCAATGCTTGATCTGTTGCCGACACACATCTTGACCTCACCCCTTGCTAGCGGTCGCTTGTTCCACAGCCCCTGATTCGAGTTACAAATATTAGCAACCGATCTGGTATCAAATACCCAGGTGCTACTTCTAGTACTAGTCAAGTACACATCAATAACATGTATATCGTATATACCATTATTTGCCTTGCCGGCCTTCTTGTTTGCCAAATACTTGGGGCAGTTGCGCTTCTAGTGGCCATTCCCCTTGCAATAATAACACTCGGTATCAGACTTAGGGCCAACTCGGGATTTCTTTTTAGGAACAACAACCGGTTTGCCGCCCTTCTTTCCTTTCTGTTTAGCCTTCCTGTCTTTCTTGAAAGCGGTGGTCTTATTGATCATCAACACGTGATGTTCCTTCTTGATTTCCACCTCTGTAGTCTTAAGCATTGGCAGAAGCTCGGGGAGAGACTTCTTCATGCCCTACATGTTATAGTTCATCACGAAGCTCTTGTAGCTAGGTGGCAAAGATTGGAGAACATGATGTATGCCTAAGTCAATGGGGACCGATATTCCCAAGGACACAAGCTTATCGGTGTACCCCGACATCTTGAGTACGCTCTCACTAACGGAGCTATTCTCTTCCATCATGCAGCTAAAGAAATTTTCTGAAGCATTATAACTCTCTACAGCAGCATGGGTGTCGAAAATCATTTTCAAATCTCCCATTGTATCAACGACATTTTCGTTTTCAAAACTCTTTCGAAGTTCTGGCTCTAGACCATACAATACGTTGCAATGAACTAAGTTGTGGTCATCCTGACGAGTCTGATAGGCATTCTTTTCCTTGTCAGGGGCATCATCGAACGGTGGGGGGCCTAGCGGCGCTTCTAGCACAAATTGCTTTTGTGCAGTAGAGAGGATAATCCTCAAATTCATAGCCTAGTCAGTGAAGTTGCTACCATTCGTTGCAACTTTCTCTTTCTCCATGAACATATTGAAATTAAAATAAGGTGGTGCCATCTACAACATAATTTGTAAAGTTTAGACTAAGTTTATGATAGATCAAGTTCAACCAATCCAAATTATCAATGAACACTCACTCAAAAACGACATCCCTCGTGCCTTTCTGGTGATTACAAGAACCAAATCCACTACACCAAGTCCGATCATCATGTGAGTCGGTGTAGATTCAAAGGAGAGCATCCATATGGGCATCATATCTTCATATGACTCCTGCTTAAACTTTTGGTCCGTGTTCCGAGGCCATGTCTACACATGCTAGGCTCGCCAAGTAAGAACCTTAGTATCCGTATGTGTAAACTGTCTTACACCCGAAATATGATCGTGGATCCAAGAACACCCGATCATCACGTGATGTCTTGGAGCGGCGAAACATAATCGGTGCATACTTAAGGGAGAACACATTTTTATCTTGATATCTAAATGAGGGATCATCTTATTATGCTAATAAAACGCCAAACAAGCAATATAAGATGCAACAAACATCACATGTGAAGACATTGTGGTATGATCTTCATCATTCCTTTATGTGTAAGGCCAAGGTCTATGGAACTTACATGTTATGTGTGTTGTAAGAGTATCGACTTATATTTTTACTTACAACATCACCATATCATGACACTAGCCCATCAACAATGTAAACTAGACTCTTCTAATTTATCCATTGCAAGTTTTACGTGGCTTAGGGCTTTCGAAGATAGAACTGTTCTTACCTACGAACATGAACCACAACGAGGATAACCGAACTATTGCCAACTCGTTGCAAATTAGATATTGACTATAGTAGGAGAGACAGACACCCGCTAGCCACTTATGCAAAACTAGTTGCATGTCAAGCGTGGAATAGGTCTCATGTGCGAGGAAATGTAAAGTTTGTACGGGCCACTTCATCCCACTATGCCATCAATATCCAAAGTACAACTAAGAAGCAATAACATGATCATCATCGCCCACATACACATATGTGTATTACCTGTGAAAAGCATCTATGCATAGATCCGACTCTGATACCACTATAGGGTTCGCAGCATAGAAAACAAAAATTTCCTACGATGGGTACAACTATGTACCAATATCTATCTACTAGATACAAGCAACGGGCGGATATACATCCATAGAGAACATACCCTTGAAGACCGACAAAGCTTAACGAGGTTGTACTCGTGGATGATGTAGACGAACGCTTGCCGATCTCAAGATCGAGAGGAAGTCCTAGCGCCGCAAATCAGCGGCGCATCCGTGCTCGCACACACGTCTGAGCCACCGAGCAACCTCCGCCTCCTCGCTCCAGCGATGCAGCGGAAGAAACAACTCTTTCTTGCTGAAAATCCACCGAGAAAATGTATCTCGCTAGTCCGATACCATGGGGGATAAAAACTAGAGGGGGAGAGAGATCCTTCACGAGGAGGTGTGAGTGAGAGAGAGGGAGAGGGGCTCCTTTTATAGGAGGAGGGGGGCACCCCAAGGGGTGTGGCCGGCGGCCATGGTGGCTGCCCCCACCCCTTCCTCCATTATGTGGGTGGAGCTCCCACTCAAAATTAGACCCTTGATTTCTCCACTCAAAATCCCACTCAAAAATCCCATTAAATTTCCACCAAATTTAATGCAATCTCTCTTTAAATAAAACTCCTTTTATTTATTCATAATTTTTTCAATTACCTGTAACATCCCAGGATTAGTACCTCAAAATAGACAGGACACATGTTTGTGCATTTCATTCATGCATAAGAAAATCCGGGAAATTTTCGCGCAAAACTAAAAGAGCTATAGAGGGATCGGGATTTCTCATGTAATGAAGGAAACTTCGGAGCAGGTGCGATAGATTTCGACATGACCTTTGTAGAATTCTTTGTTTCGGGGAAATTTGTTCAAACATGTATTTGAATTTCAAATATGAAATACAAATGAATTAATAAAATTCACAAATAAGATTTGGAAATATTTAATAACTTGAAATAAAATGATTATAGAAATGATATAAAAAGGATTATTTATTAATATAAATATATATACATATAGAATTACACTGATCTTTTACAATAAATAAATAAAAGAAAAGTATCAGGAAACAAATATGTAGAAAAAGGAAAGACAATACTGAAATAAATAAAAGAATTCCTTATTACTAGAAAATATATATATGACATTTTCTTTACAATTGGATTGTTTAAGAAAAAGGAAATAAGTAAATTGTATTATTTAAAACAAACAATACAACATTTATTTACAAAGGAAGAATTAATAAATAAATAGTTCATTTATTACAATCACAATAATAATACAAAATCTTTACACATTTGAATAAAAAGGAATTAAGTAAACTTTATTGAATAAAATACAATAATACAATGTTTTTACACTATTCAAATAGAAAATAAATTACAATGTTTAATACAAACAAAATCCTAAACTATTGTTCCTAAGACCACTTCTTCATCTGGTATCTTTTATCCTAACTCGTACCTGCAAAAACAAACAACTAAAAGTAAAACACAAGGGTTAGTATTTGTATTTGGTGCTATCAGAATTATAGTGTAATGCACTGTTTGTCTCATCATTGAGCTTAAATCAGAAGGGGAAAATTTCACCAAATCAATAATATCTGTTCTTATCAAATGTGTAGCCTCAGACTAGTGCATCACAGGGTGGTACAGGGGCAAGTTTCACCGGGCCAAGTAAGTAGTAAAAAGGTAAATAGACACCAAAAGATCTAGGATATATTTGATCTCATCCATACAGCGCTGAAGCAAGCCAGCACATAGCACACACACCTAACTACATGGCATGTGTTGTCAACAACCGAGAGAAGGTAGCATGTAGCAAAAGGAGAGTAACCAGCAGTAGCAGCAGAGCTACCATTCCCATTTCCACACTCCAGAACACATAGCTTAGCACCAAAACCCAACAGTAATCACACTAACATCGCTAGCAATCTGGTTACTTAGACAAGCCATCCTGGAGCAGATCGAGGCCAAGCCAGGAGCTGGGAGGAGCAGATCAAGGCCAAGCTAGAAGCTGGGAGGAGCAGATCAAGCAACATGGTTACCAAAGGAGAAATTGGTAAACATAGTTGCAAAGGAGGATGAGGCAAGAAGCACTAGTAGCAGATGATTTAACTCACCATTTTCATCACATCCACATCATCACTTTAGGACACCACCACAGTTCACCTAGCTCATCCCAGTTTCTAACAAGCTATTCCCATCACCACACTCATACAAACCACTAGAACTCCAGAGTTATTTCTGATGTATTTCACAAATCCACTAGTAGTCCAAAGAAGAACCAGCCAGCTTATCAAGTATCAGGATATGATTAAAAGTAGATCCATGAAGGAATAAAGAGGAGAAGGATTTCCAGGACAGGATGCATATAAGCTTACATCAGTAGCAAAACAAGGTCAACAATCATATCTTTGTAGCAGGTAGAACTCTACAATCTTTTAAGCATCTGTATTCTCTTTTGCATCAGCATCTTGGAAAATAAAGACTAATACACATCAAATCCCTTCCTCTACCCTTCAACTAGATGATCATCTAGGAGGATTGGAGGATGTTCTCTCAGATCTACATAGAGATGCTATCTATATTCCTCATAGATAATTAGAAAGCTACATCATAATATCTGTTCCTATTCAGTAAAAGCCTCAGTCTATGCATCCCAGGCTAGATCAATGAATCAAACTACAGATATGTCCTTATCATGTAAAAAGGGCTTTTTGGTAGGGCATGATCTCAGGTTGTAATAGAAGCTATGCTAGACACATCATAGAGCTGAGAGAAAACAATAGTATCTGTTCTTTTATTAAATTGGCCTCAGCCTTTGCATCATTGGCAGGGGAAAGAGCATCAGGTCATACACACTATGATCATACCACTGTGCACACTCCAAAGTGAGGCACCACAGTAGTAGGATCACAACAAGAGAAGCCACAAGGGATCTCTAACTGAGTTCATCCTTCCAACTTGGATTTGAGATTATCCTCAGGGCTACACTCTAATGAAGTGTAAAATTATCACTGTGTATTGGGAAACCAAAGAAAATATCATTATTCCTTAGTAATCCCAAGCCTAGGTCTCAGCCTTTGCATCCTTGACCTAGTCTAAAGCAAGGACAAGGTATAGACAAGAAGCAGAGCTGTCACACTTACTGGCTTTCTAATACCGGGCACAATCCAAATATGGGAAGCACCTCAGTAGCAACCTAGCCACAGGTGCCACTAGAGCCTGGGTTTACCAACTTAAGCTACAGTTTAGCATTCACCAACAATCTCTAGATTAAGGGTCTCATTGAAATCATTTTCCTAAAGATAAACATTAGGAATCAGGCATATATGTATTCACTTCTCAACATAACTGGAAACTATAATATTATCAACTTAATCATATTTTCCACACAGCTAATCACAAGAGTGATAACCAGGCATAACTGTGCATGCTTGGCTCAGGTGCTAGTTAACAGAGATCATTCAAAGGAGACCTTTTCATTATCACATAATCCCTGTCATGTAATAATATGGGCAAGCTTTACTTATAAAGCTTATCCCCACAAGACAACAAATCATTTTCCTAGGATGGTTACCAGGAATCAACTTTGTAGTCAAATCTGTTGCCACTCATAACAATCATCCTGATCAGGAGATAACATATTAAGCCAAGATATAGTTATAGTAGATTCAAAGCATCAAGCACATACGCAAGCTTCAACATCTTATATTTCAAGTATGAATTCATCA
Source organism: Avena atlantica (assembly GCA_910589765.1). NCBI lineage: Eukaryota > Viridiplantae > Streptophyta > Magnoliopsida > Poales > Poaceae > Avena > Avena atlantica. The sequence goes on from OU342733.1 coordinate 80,458,333, forward strand.
GAATACAATAGAGGTTCATTATATTTAATGCTATTAACAACTTATACCACTAGCATCAGGAGCACTCAATCAAGATAAGGGCCACATGCACACAATTGTTCACTGAGAAAACCACTGTGAAACATCAAGCATCAAAATATGTAGGAAGATGAAATCTAATTAAGATTGTACACTAGGATTAAGAGAGGTTGTGAGAAGGTGGAAGTGGTACCTACCTGATGGCAAGTCTAAGCTCGCCGACGAAGTAGCAGTTGTGGCGACGGCAGAGAGACGAAGCTCAGCACGGTGGCACAGCCACACGAGGAGAGCCATCACGCTCCATTCCTCAACCCACATCACCAGCAAGGTGCTAGCATCCAAACACCCACGCCATACCACCGGGGTTGCACAGAATCTCGCCATCCCGCTGGAGTAATGGCGACATAGGAATTAGGGTTTGAGGTTGGGCGTGAGCATCGAGTGGCGTGATACTCAAATCGAATTGGATAGACGAATGAAACTCGACGGGGCGCGTTGATTAGGACCCACAGCACCGGCCGGAGTGGCCGGAGTTCGCCGGAATCGGGCGGGCAACGACGACGGCGTTGCCAGCAACGAAGAGGGGAAAAATGAGAGTGTGAGAGGTGAGAGAGAGTGTTGGGAAGGCTGGGCCAGAGAGGGGTTTGACCCGAGCCCAGTTGGGCTCAATTGTGCAGAGTTGGGCCAATTGGGCTAGTCAGTGAGCCCAGCCCAGTTCCAAAGAAAATTACCAAATAAATCGTTTACCCAATTATTAAATGACCAAATTACCCCTGAACATAATTTAAACCCTAGAAAATTTTAGAAAAATCCTAAAAACACATATAATATCAAAATGTTAATAAAAAATAATATCTACCTAATGAAAATATAACTTTATTTGTTTAAAATAAATATAAAGCAAATAAATCTTAACACCATTACATGCTAAGTGAAATATCATAAAATAAGGAAAAACCCTTAAAATAAATAAAAATCATTTTTGTGTATAAAAATAAATCCACTATTTTATAAAAATACTAGCACAACTCTTCTATAAATAAAATTTGAAGTAAATATTTAAATACATTTAATCCTTTATGGAATTTTATAAACATAAAAATAATACTTAAAAATAAATAAAAACCATTTTTAAGGTCTTGAATGAATATATTACACTAGAAAAATATTAAATATATTATTAGGATAGTCTTTAATATTTTAAATAATAAATCCTTATCTAATAAATATTTTGTGAATTCTTTAAAAACAATTCTTAAGTAAGAAATAATCACAATTCTTATAAAACCTTGAGCAATTAGTGTCTTAGTACTAATTCCAAACCCATAACTTAAATTCATAATCAAACTTAAGTATACCTTTTAACTTTAAATTATTCTTTTAAAAATCTTATTAAAAACCCTTTTAAATAAACATTTGGTATCACTCATATATATATAATTTGGTGAATAATCATAATATCTTAACCACTATTAACATACCTTCAAATTCTAACAAATTACTAAGATCATCTAATTATGCTTCCATTAAATAAATACATATTCTTTTCATAATAGCAAAACAAATTTAATCTAATCATTCACTTAAATATAAAGTGAATAATTCCACACCTTAGTTATACCTATCATAAATCTAAAACTTGGGAATAATTAAAACATATCACATCTTAAGTTTACTTAACCTTTTAAAGTTAACTTTAGTCTCATAGCTTATAAACATCTTGTATAATACACTACTTATGTTTTTATAGTTAACTTTGGTCTGTTATAATTAAGTTATAAAGCATCTCAAGTCTAAACTATTTAAGCAAGCATAAACAGTATCAATCACATTCTATCAATCATATTCTAAAAACTATCAGAACTGTTTAAAAGCTAATAAAGAAATTTTTTCTTCAAAAGTTATTCGTTTTGCCTCTTCAGTCAACAGATGACAATTAATCATAATCACATTACTTTATACTTTACTTTATACTTAGAATTGTTAACACTTAAGATACTTATAGATGTCAATACTTGTAAAGTAAGATTTGGAGATAAGGCAATTCTTATATATGTAGTCTTTGAGTAGCACTCCACATTCGTGTATCTTATCGTTGTATACCATTATAATTACATGTTGTTTCAAACACACTCACAAGCCTTAATAATAAGCACAAGTATAAAACTTATCAACAAGGACAACACATTCTAAAGAAACCATTTCTAGTTTCCAAACCCTAGATCAATGTTATCCACGGGATTTGAGTTTATCAACTTGCATTACATTACTTATGCATAAAAGCATCTTGCTTCTTTAAACATTAGTCCTTACCGGACCAATGATGCTGATTTCAGATATTGGATCTTCTATTATCTCGAAGACCATGAGTGCATAATCTTGCAATCACAAAAGGCAAGTTCACACTTGCTCATGTCCTTTGATTATTTTATGTAAAGTATTTTGCAAATCCAGTGTTGTCATCACATGCATTTAAAAAAGGTCAGAAAACACTATTTTCATAATAATATGATTATAGGTTATTTACCATGAGGTAATAACCAACTATGAAAAGTTCCGGTGGTAAAGTAACATAATATCTAGGACTTAACAACCAATGTCGTCAGTCATTCTTGTGCTGTATATTACGCGTTAACCATGAGATTTGGAATGGGATAGAGAAGTCAGCTGGATGGGCTCCCTCTCGCATGCCAACGGATGATCGGGTCGTTGTTGCAACTCCTCTTGTAGAAGGTTAGCAGGTTATGGGTGGGATACCTCAACGTCCCATGGCTTCTGGTATCTATGAGGGTTGTACACCTTAGGCTGATAATGGAAACAAGTTTTATCCTAGGCCTGATGTGCAATCCGTCGGGTATGCGGGGTCGCGGAGAAGGACATTGATTGGCTTGGATCTTAGTCTGGGCCTCATACCAAGGAAGTATGAAAGATCCTATAACTCGGATGTGCAACAAAGCTAATATCTCTCATGGGTAAAGCAAAGCACCTCTGTAGAGTGTAAGAACTGTAACTTGTTACTCCCTGTTCTGGGAAGGAGCTACAGACGCGGCAGGAAATGAACTCCATGAAAGTTCTGGTAAATCTGTGAAGCCTGACGGACATAGCTTTTCAGAATAAAAGCAACCTTTGAAGAAATGTTTTCAAAAACTTGCATTGCCTACGACCTATGGTCTGTGGCTGTAGATAGTGCATCAAACACTTCTATTTAGTGGATTTGCTGAGTACGCTCGTACTCAACCGTATCTTCTTAACCCTTGCTAGATCTCGGAGAAACCAATGGCGTTCCCAAGAAATAAGTTACTTGAAGAGTTGAAGATATCTGAGGAAGATCAACGGAGTTGAAGACCTTACCAGAAGCTATCAAAGACAAGCCGAAGCGTAGAATATAAATAAAACTCCTAGAATATAAAACCTACTTTTGTAGAACAATAATATAGTAGTACTTTCAAGCCTTATACATATACTAGTAGTAGTACTTCTAAAGTAAACTCCGAGTGGATCTTTCTGGTTCTTTCTGTATAATATTCCTCACTGTTCGAGGAAGTTCTCTGGATCTTTTGTAATATGTTATATGTAATCTAAAGTGTTGTCTTGGACCCGCGATGTTTCTGTTATACCACTCTGAGGGATATTATGCAGATGGAACGGTGTTCCCTTGGTGTTATGTCAACGATTATAGTGTACTACATCATGAAGTGGTATGCTGGGTCACCGCATTACCTTAATGGAAAAACATTCACATATAACCCCTTGCTAGTATTTCATTTCACATGTAGAAACACTTTCAGCAATTTCACCCGAAACGATTCCGATGTCTACTGAAATAAATTCCTGCGCTTTGTTAATCTTTTCAGCATGAAACTATTTGTTCCAAATGGTGTCCGTGTCTATTAAGTGTGTCACCCTATGGTTCGCGAATAATGCGGACATGATCGATACCCCTCTCAGATCAATAATCAGAAGTGGTACCTGGAGATCCATACTGACTCCCACACATTCAACGATGACTTTCTTGTGATCGTGAGAACCTTTTACGCTAGAATCATAATCCCTTTGTCTCGTGATATATTACATGTCCGAGATTCGATCATCGGTATCTTCATACCTAGTTTGATCTCGTTACTGACATGTAATCTTTTCTCGTTCCCGTGATATACCATTCTAGTGATCAAATCACTTGCTTGCAAGCTAATCAATGTGATATCATCGAGAGGGCCCAGAGTATATCTATCCGTCGTCGTGATGTACAAATTCCACTCTTGATCCATGGGCCTCAACATAACACTTTAGTAGGACTGAACCCATCTTTATAATCACCCTGTTACTGTGTGACGTTTGATGTTATCAAGATACTCTTCCAGTGTTAGCGGTTGACATGATCTCATGGTCTAAGGATTAGGATGACTTCGTATGATGTTATAGCAATATAAACTCAATGAATTTTATCGTAATGCTATACTTTGGATGAATGTTCATCACAATATTCCAATATTTTTATGACCTCATTATTAACAACATCCAATGTCCATGATCAGGAAACCTTGATCATCTTGTTAATCAACGAGCTAGTTTATAAGAGAGGCATAACTAGGAACTTTCTGTTTGTTTATTAAACACACATGTATTAACGTTTCCGTATTAATACAATTATAGCATGCAAAATAAACATCTATAATATACTTGGAATATACATAATAACCACTTTATTATTGCCTCTCAGGACATATTCCCTTCACGAGCCTCCAGCCATAAGGGAGCATTTTCCAACATCCAAAAAGGTGTTTTACATTACCTGGACAATTGTTTGTTTTCTTTGTGAAGTATAATTGGGCATGGATGTTATAGTAGGTGATGTAAAATAGGTCACCTATTTCAATCTCACCTCGGCTAGGTTGAATTCGCTGTCACAAACGTGGAAGTCAACGACCATGGTGGGATTGCCACAATTCTTCATGACTGGGTCCGTGTTGTGCATCCGACCGAGCTAGATACGGGTGGATATTGCATGCATGAGAATACTGTTTGACATAGGTATGCCCAGCAGATACCCGCCTTTATCCTATCTGGCTCAGCTCAATGGGAGGCCCATATGAAGATCTGCTGAGATCCATGAAGACCAAAGCAATTTGGTTGATACGAAGCCTATGAAGTTACCGACTCCTATCATATAAGGCAAGAACAAGATTGGAGATAGAAAAGTATTAGGGCTTCACCTCGATTTGTAACCGACCCTCGATCCCAATGCCTATCCTCCTCATATATAAAGGCTAGAAGGGACCACCGAGGAACCACACCACCCGTACCTTATGTCAGATCTAATCTGCGCAACCATTGCCATCTTGGCGACTTGTAATCTTCATCTTCAATTAAGAACAGTAAAGCAGGAGTAGGGTTTTCCCTCCAGGGGCCTGAACCTAGGAAAATTTGTGTCCCCTTGTTTATCCGCTAGACAATGAAATCACAAGCACATACCTCCTTCCCAAAAATTCAAGTATATAAACCATGGGCATTGCATGGAGAACCCATGTTAATTGGCAGCGTTTGTGGGAAGCCCATGTGTTGATGTTGCAACTTCAGCGGTTCAATCATCGGAGATATATGATTCGTCGGCTCTCAAGGAGCAGATCCACCTCGGCTCTTTCAAATTCACCCTTCACTCGCCGGCCTTGCGCCCGGTCTTTGACTCCCTTGACGCCAGGACAGATCTGATGATCGGCGACCTATGCTTCCACATTGGCAATATGGGAACCTTTTGCCTCTCGGATCTAATTTACCCAGCTCCGGTGGAATAGATGCCACCATCAATTGCTCCTGGTTCATGGATACCACCTCTCCTCGGCTCCTTCAGCAAGGACGACTACACTTCATCACCAACCTACTGCACTAGCTGCGACATTTGCCATGACGATGACGATTTGTTTGCGGATCATAATCACACTAGCTCCAATCTCAAGAGATCCGGAAGCAACGACCACCTGATGCACTATCTATGCCTTGTCAACAATCCTGAGACAAGGGACGATGACAGAACCAACCTAGATGGGATGGCACGAACCGACAATAGTGGTGACCAAACTAACGATGGAGGCAACCCTAGCGATCGAGCCAACAATGGAAGCAACCGACAAACTACCAACCCCACCGCTACTGAGTGGGACAGGGCAAGGCAAGCCCTAAGAGGTGTGCCCATCGAACCTGATGCAATACGCAAGGAACTGATGGTGTACCATCTTCTCCTTACCCAGCAAAACGGCGCCTGTGAAAACAACATACCCTACTTGATGAGCGCAAGCGACTAGGTGACATGTCAAGCTTGCGGCGAGCGCAACTGTCCTCTATTGGGGGCTCCTCGTCGAGGCAAAACTATGTCCCTAGGGTGCATAAGCGACGCTCCCAGATGCGGAACATGGACGAGGATGAAAGACGCAGCCTCTCCCAAAGCCTCGATTGCTCCTTCATGACCATTGACTCATCGGGTAACATGATGCCCAAGACGCCAAAATCTGCCATGATTGCGGCTACCACATACATGTTGTCCAACTAACCCCCGACGGGTGATCCATGAGCTTCCATTGAAAGATCCGCCATCACTGGCCTCGGCTTGGTCAGAGCTGCATTTAAATCAAATCCAAAGCGGGGTGTGGAAAACGCAGTCACACCACGAAGGACTAATCGCTCACCACCACGAGACAATGATTCAATGCATCATCACCATAGCCTACGACGGGACACTCAAAGGACATGTGACTATGATGCCCGCAACGAGATCACGCAGCACAAAGTCGACAAATCTCGCGCAGAGCACGCAGACCGTGACTCCACCAAGTCCGATGAGGAGGAAACTAAGTTGTGCGGGGCTAGATATTTCATCCGCCGCATCCGAAAATCAAAGATGTTATAAGGATTCAAGCTACCCTCTGACACTCCGAAGTATGATGGGCTCCAGGAGCCGAAGACTTGGCTAGAGGTAGTAAAGTTCCATGCTAGGTCAAAAAAATACTGCGATGCAGTGTTTGAAGATGCAACTAAAGGGATTCATCTGCACTTGGCTTCAAAGCTTAGCCAAGGATTCGATTAGTAGCTGGGATGGGCTAGTGCATAGCTTCGTTTGAAACTTCAAGGCCACATACAAAAGACATGCATCCATTGAGGAGCTTCGGGCGTGTACTCAGAGGTTTGGCGAGCCAATTCTCTCATACATCTAGTGTTTGTCCACCATAAAGAACTCTGTAGAGGATATCTTTGGAGAGAGGAATCAACACATTCAATATCGGCATGCGTAGGCGATATCTCAAGGGGGAACTAGGACATGTCTAGCCAACGACCATTGACCACTTGATGGACATCACCAATCGATGGACGGATGGCGAGGACTCCGTGCAAAACAACCGCTCGCTCTGTGGACGATGATGATGCATATGGAAGGTACCCGACTAACCAAGGATGCATGCGCGATCGCCGGGGAAAACACAAGATGATGTGAGGCTACAAGGAAAAAGATAGAGCTGACATGGTCGCCGCTGGTTTCGCTGACAAGTGCCACAGGGACAATCGTGGCAGTAGCTACTGCAACAACAACTACCATGATAGAGTAAACTTCCTAAAGTCAAGTCGTGAGTCGTTATGATGCCTGCGTGAGGATGGACTTTGCCTTTTCAGCTCTCTTGTCGGGTCCCTACAATGTTCACTTCTACGTGGCTGAGAAGGACGCCAAAATAAAATCAAGCCACCTCCTAAAGGACAGTCACCACTTCTAGAAGCTTCAATATGCCTATGCCTAGATGTAGAAAAACGAAACCGATCAAGGTTATCTGGCAGCACCAGGACCCATAGCACATGGATCACCACCACCACCCCCGCTACCTCCACATGGCGCGCCATCACACATGGTCACGGTTTCCCATAGTCAACCCGAGCAACAACTCGCACTGAGGAACAACGGGGTGATACATTGCAAACGTATCTATAATTTTTTATGCTCCGTGCTTGTTTTACACCAACTATCTTATGTTCTGTGTACACTTTGTGGAATTTTTATGAATTTTCTAGAACTAGAAATATTAACAAGTGCCACAGAGCCAGTTTCCTATTTTCTACTGTTTTTGGTTTCAGAAAAACTAGTAAAGAAATATTCTCGAAATTGGCCGAAACAAAAGCCGAAGTTCCTATTTTTTCCCACACAAGCGGAATCCAAAGCAGAGATGGAGGAGGGCACCGAGGCGGCCACACCACCCCTGGGCGCGGGTACCTCCTAGCCATGCCTGTCTATGGTGTGGGCCCCTCGGGCGTCCATCGACCTTGCCCTTTCGCCTATATCCTATTGAAATGGATCGTATGGGAACCTAGAGCGGGGGTGAATAGGTGCTACTCAATTTTTTAGTTCTTTTTCAATTTTAGGCTTGACACAAAGTAAATTCTCTAGATATGCAACTACGAGAATTTCCCTATATGCCAACCTAGCTACTAAGCACATAAAGAGAGGAGCGAGGAAACTGTAGTGGAGAACGCGGAGACATAGGGATTTATTTTACCGCAGTTCCTTCCTTGTTAAGGGAAGTACATCTGCGTTGGAGGGGTGGGCGGTTCTAAGACCACCACGCCACAATAGGCCTCACCCTATGCTCCGATGGATCTCGCCACGAAAGGCCTGATACACCTTCTCCACTATTGGTACCCTTCGAGGCGGGAACCGGTGCCTTTACAACTCTACTGGGGCACACACCCACAACTGAATTGGGGGATCCCGTAATGACAACAAGCTATCACAAGAACAAGGATTATCAATATAATCAAAATCAAGGATCTAAATATTTGCAAGAAATACTAGATCGGCGATTCTCCAAATGAATGGAGAGGATATGAAGCGCTTGATTGCAGTTGTTGAAGATCGAGTCCTCCTCCTTCGATTCCCCAAGTAACGGGGCCTTTGGGTGGATGAAGGTGGAGCTCTCTTGGATGAAGCTTGAAGAACAGATCTTGACTTTTTCGAATGAACCAAGAGTTCTGGCAGGAGGGAGAAGGAAGGCTTAAATACCCCCTACACAGATCTGGCTGTTGGTGAAGTTTGGGGGCGGATTATCCACCCTCCTACTAGGGGCGTACTATCCGTCCTGGGGGGAAAATTCGCCCCCTGGACGGAAAGTCTAGGGGAAAGTCCGCCCTGCACACAGAAGGTCACGCCGATCTTGACTTGGTGAAAATCCTCGAGGGGGCGGATTATCCGCCCCCCTCAAGGGACGGACTATCCGCCCCTGGGGAAAATCCGCCCCAGAGACGGAAAGTCCGGGAGAAACTCCGCCCCCTCTCTGAGTGATGCGCCTTGGCAACCTTTGAGACAGATCCTGGGGGCGAACTATCTGGCCCCCTAGAGGGGTGGATTATCCGCCCTGTGCAAAAACTCCAGCCCTGGCCGGAACATCCGTGGGATATTCTGCCCCCATTCTGAGGGTTGCGGCCTTTTGAGTTTGGGGAGGGGCAGAATATCCGCCCCTGGTAGGGGCGGATTATCCGCCCCCAAAAATAGTTTCAAACTCCTTTTCAAGGTACAAATCTGCAGTACTTCAACGCACATTAAATAATCCTTGGTATTGTTATCTAACACACAAAACACTAGGGATCATGAAATGTTCTTTCACCTATATATTCCCCCCAAAACAAAAACCCTAATCATCAGATCAGCAATCCACGAAAAGTTCCGCATCGCCACCGCCACCAAAGACGAGATTCGCGGGACAGAAGTCTCTGTTCTGGCACCCTATCGGGACGGGGAATTGCCCCCGGAGCCATCTCCATCGAATCCACCGCCATCTCCATCGCCGTTGATTACTCCCATGATGAGGAGGGAGTAGTTATCCCCCAAGGCTCAGGGCTCTACCGATAGCTATGTGTTCATCTCTCTCTCCATGGTGTGATCTTTGTCTATTATGCTAGTCAAGTGCTTTTATGAATGTGATCTCCGGAGACACCTTGTCCCACATGTTTGAAGGTGATAGTGTGCGCACCGTGTGTGGCTCTTAGGCTAAAGATTACAGAAATACTTATCATGAGTTATAATTTGATTTGGATGTCTCTATGATATTGTGGTGTTTGTCTCGAACCATCTAGCGCTCAAGGTGACAGTGTGGGGTTACCTAGATGGGGAATGTGAACTTTAAGGTATGCTTTTATAGCCCTACACGATGAATTGGTGTTCGTTATCTAACCGGAGAGTAGTTCAGGGTAGCATAGTGAAGAGAAGATATTTATGTGTTCAATTATGTTATCATTATTGAGAGTGTCCACTAGTGAAAGTATGATCCCTAGGCCTTGTTTCTAAGCATTAAAACACCGTTTACAATCAGTCTTACTACATGTTTGCATATTTATAATTTGCATTTGAATACAAATGCACACACTAAAGAGCAAGCCAAATTCATAACAATGACAACTAAAACAAGGTGAGTTAGGAAACATAGTCATACCACCAGGATGTGAAAATAGCCAATGTGAATAATGAGAGTATTAGGCCTCAAACACATCCCATCATATTGACGCAGAAAATAGATAGCTCCATAATTCCATATGCCTTCAACAGAATACCATACTCCATAGATAAATCCAGAATTCCATATGAATAGTTCCACAAGATAAATCCAGAATTCTAGAAATCCACAACCATAAATAGTATCACACGACATAGTCTTATACAAACCAAGCACAAATAAGTTCAATGCTAAAAGGGCACAAGCAAGAAAATGGAGAAAACAAATGATAAAGAGGCAAATGCTTGCGCCCGACCCATGAAAATCCGAGACCTAATAGAACTACTTCTACCCCTTTGGCATCGAAACTCCAAAAAAGAAGAAGAGCGATGCTAGCGCCCCAGAAGATCACTCCTCCTCGTCCTCGTCGTAGTCATCCCCGTCCCCTTCCTTGTCATACTCATCATCATCATCATCAACCGAAGGAGTAGGCGCCCTCGATGGTGGAGGAAACAGGTGACTATCGAGCTCTCCACAGTTGATCCCTGATGTGTTCCACTGAGCATACGGTTCCGGAGCTGTAGGAGGTGGTGGATGGCTAGTTGCCCCAGACACATGGTGGAGAATGAGGTGCTGGGTGTGAGCCATTTCATGGATCCTCCTGTACTCCTCATACTAGCCCTTGTGAGTATCAATTCCCATGCAAAGGATGTGCCGCTGAAACTAGTTGAGCTGCTTGACCTCATGTGCCATTGGGGACACCACGGGACGATGACCACTAGCCCTTGCATCACACATGAAGGACTCAGGGGCAGTGGAAGGGTGAGACGTCTTCTGAGCCTTGTTGTAGATCTTCTTGGGCTTGTGAACACCATCCAAACCAGTACCAAAATTCTCATGTGGCAACATGTGCTTGATGAGCATCATAATAAAGGGAGCATACGGGATGGAGAGCTGTTTGAGCATAGCATCAGTTATCTCATGATAGATATAATCCATAACATCCAACTTGTAACCTGTAGACGAACCAGCATTGGTGGCACACTCATGTGCAAAAGCAAGCAAGGGAACCAGGTGACTACATATCTTATCATTGTTTCCCCCACTTGGAGAGATGTTGTCCCGAAACATGCCAACAAGAGTGGCATACAAAGGAGAAAGTCTAGCAAAGGTACCAACAATGCCATCAGATGTCAGGCATGGATCAAGAACATTGTCCTTGGATGGCCTGAGCGGATAAATGATGCGGTGGCCAGAAGCTGTGTCACGCCCATGAAAGGCATACCCAAGGACCTGAACAAAGATATGGAAGTCTGACTGAATCATAGTTGTCCCGGTCATCCAGTTCATGCTGTGAAGCTCATCTCCGCAGATAACAAGAGTAGAGAAAAACTGCTTCACCACAGAGGAGTCATAGTGGCACTGAAGTGTCATAAGGTGATGCAGCCCCATCTTATTACATCCAAGGCTTCACGAAGTCTTGCCTTGGTTTGGGCCTCAGTCATATTCAAAGGATGCATATGGTGAATCTTGAGAGTAGCATAAACATCATCATGAATGGACCGAAAGTGAGAGCACCAAAACATGGAATCCTCTAGAGAACCGTCACTGTCAGCATCGGCATAATAATCGGTTTGGCGAATCGAGGAGTACTCAACGCTATCCATGGCCTTGTAGTTGGGCCGAGACTGCTTGCCCTTGCCCTTGTGAGATGAAACCCTCTTGGCTTTCTTTGCTGCCTTGGCCATCCGTTTAGACTCTCTTGCCAACCTGCGGACCTTAGTTTCATCAACAAACTTACCCTCTGTAGTGGTCCTGAGATAACGGGCACGAGACGACGCTTGTAGGTCTTAGGAGCACTTGAGCCACCTGTGAAAATCATGGGAGAGGTAGCATGGGGATAAGCATACACACAAGTCCGAGAGAAATATTAGAAATAGTAGGAAAACAATCCACGGTCCAGAGATTTGCATTGTGGAAATCTGAATCAAACCAGAATAGATAGTGAGTCTCCAGGCCGGATTATCCGGCCCTGGCAAGGGCGGATAATCCGCCCCCCCCCCCCCCCCCCCGCAAAAAAATTCTGGTTCGGCCCAGATTCACCAAGGAAACACAGATCGGGCACTAGGGTTGCAATACTACTGAATCTAACAAGCACAGGAAACACAAAGTAGCTTCTACAATGAGATTTCCACCAAAACAATGACTTCCATACAAAGGAGATGGATGAGGTAGTTACCCTCACTCATTGGAGGAAAAGCTCGGAGGAGAAGATACCCGGAGGCGTGGGGAAGAAGATCTGGGGAGAGCCCAGAGAATCCGGTGGTCGAATCGACTCTGGGGAGGGGCGGAGGCTCCGGCCGTGGCTTGGGGCAGAGCACGGGTTGGGGGAGGACTGGCTGGTCTGTTTGAGCACTTCCTCCCCGATCCCAGCCCTTAAAGGGCAGATTTCTCCTAGGGCAGATAATCCGGCCCCCACTTGGGGCTGATAGTCCCCCCCTCTGAATTTCTGTAAACACAGATTCAGGCCGGAGCACTCCTTGCAAAACCCCTCGAAAGTGTATAAAGGACTTGTGTGCAAGAATAGATGGTTCAAGGAGGGAAAAAGGCTTGGGTTTAGAGCAACAAACTGAGATGGTAGTACACCCCCAAAGTTGCAAGAACAAATCAACCAAAGGCTAAAATTGGGTGTGTTTTCCATAAGAACAAGAGATATGCGAGAAAAAACAAAGAGAGCCAATAGAAACCAACTCTTCTCAAGGAAGAGGGTGGTGGCCGAAGCCACCATGTTGGAGCGCATGGCATGACACCACGAAGATGTATCTTGAGTTAAAATCCACTGCTCATCGATGACCCACATATCACAAAATGATATTAAGGGAAATGATTTTTCTTGCTTTCGGCAATATGGGGGGAGGGTTAGCCCAATCAATGACGACCACACTCACCCTATATCTATGCCCGCATCTAAACCAAACACATGAGGAAGCGTAAGTGAGTATGCAATGGTAGTCAAGCCAAGCTCCTTGAAACTATGATATTTAGCTCATTCCTCAAATAACAAAATCTTGCTTCATCAAGAGGCTTCATGAAGATATCAGCAAGTTGGTTCTTCGTGCTCACAAAAGATAGTGCAATATCGCCACGAGCAACATGATCCCGAATGAAATGATTACGAATCTCAATATGTTTTGTTCTTGTATGCTGCACCGGATTGTAAGAAATTTTGATAGCACTTTCATTGTCACATAAAGAGGCACTTTGTCACAATTGACACCATATTCTTTTAAAGTTTGCCTCATCCATAATAATTGTGTACAAGCACTTGCAGCAGCAACATATTCAGCTTCGGCGGTTGAGAGTGATATGCAATTTTGTTTCTTCGAAGACCAACACACTAGAGACCTGCCCAAGAATTGACATGCAGCAGAAGTTGATTTTCAATCATCTTTGTCACCAGCCCAATCTGAATCAGTGTAACCACATAGAGAGAAACTAGAGCCTTTGGGATACCATAAACCAAAATTTGGGGAATGAACCAAATATCTGAAGATTCTCTTGACCGCCACTAAGTGGCTTTCTTTAGGAGCGGCTTGGTACCTTGCACACACTCCTAAAATCAACACGATATCGGGCCTAGATGCGCAAAGGTAAAGGAGAGAGACGATCATGGATCGATATACCTTTTGGTCCATGTCTTTACCCTTGGGATTAAGCTCAAGATGACACTTAGTTTACATTAGAGTAGCAACGCTATTGAGATCCGTCATCTTGAACCTCTTGAGCATGTCTTGGATGTACTTAGCTTGATTAATGAAAGTTCCCTCTCTAAGTTGTTTGATCTCGAATCCAAGAAAGAACCTCAATTATCCCATCATAGACATCTCAAACCTGTCAGTCATAAGCTTTGAAAAATCATCATTAAAAGCTTGGTTAGTAGAGCCAAAAATAATGTTGTCTACATATAGTTAGCATACAAAAATCTCCCCATTAACCTTATTAGTAAAAAGAGTGGGATCGATTTTCCCAACTTCGAATCCACGGTCTAACAAAAGCTCTTTAAGGTGCTCATACCCCGCACGTGGGGCTTGTTTAAGGCCATAGAGCGCCTTATCGAGTTTGTAGACATGGTTCGGAAATTTGGGATCCTCAAATCCTGGGGGTTGCTTGACGTATACCAACTCATGTAGTGGACCATTAAGAAAAGCACTCTTAACATCCATTTTTTGTAATTTAAAATTATGATGAGCGGCATAGGCAAGAAGGATACAGATGGAATCAAGACGAGCCACAGGAGCATAAGTTTCGCTAAAATCAATGCCTTCCACTTGAGAGAATCCTGAAGCCGCTAGCCTTGCTTTATTCCTTACAACAATGCCATTTTCATCTTTTTTGTTCTTGAAAATCCACTTGGTGCCGATAACATTGTGACATTCTTTGGGTTTCTCTACGATCTTCCAAACCTTGTTGCGCTCAAAGTTATTTAGTTTTTCATGCATTGCAACCACCCAATAGGGATATTCAAGAGCATCAAAGACCTTCTTTGGTTCAACCATTGAAATGTGTGCTTGATGATCACATAAGCTAGCAAGTTCTCTTCTAGTAGACACTCTTCTTCTTAGATCACCGACAACTTTGTCAAGAGTGTGAACCCTTAACTCAAGGTTCCGATCAGCGCGAGATTTGCGTCGAGCCTCAATTTCCATATTATTTCTTGATGGAGTTGATTCAACACTTGGATCCTTGTCTTGGCCACTACCCTGTCCTTGATCTTGATCTTGATCTGAGCTGATAACAGGAGACTGCTGCTGAATTGGTTCTTTAGGGCCGGACAATCCGCCCCTGGTTGGGGCCGGACTATCCGGCCTGGGATAAGTGGCCATAGTTTCTTCTTCCTGAACATCCCTGGTAGAACTTGGACAGCCAGGGACGGATAATCCGCCCCTTAGGGGCGGAGAATCCGGCCTGGGATTTTCTTGACTAATTTTCTCTTCATGATGTCCCCTGGAGCGAGTTGGAGTGCCAGGGGCGGACTGTCCGCCCCTTGGAGGGGTCGGATAGTCCGGCTTGGGACTACCATTTTGCCCAGAAGACAGATGATTTTCAGAAGGTTTTGGTGTTGGTGTAGAGGTTTCTCCAGCAGTAGGGGATTGTTGATCTTGTGGAGATGAGGGCTCCAATTGAGTGGAGCAGTGTCCTTCCCAATCCGCCACAAGGGGTTCCTCAATGGGACGGAAAAGTCCCACGCCCATTCTTATTATGGCATCTTGGGGTATTTCAACATCTGCATCACAAACATCAACTTGCCCCACATGGGAGCCATCATTTTCATCGAATTCCACACTACAAGATTCTAAAAAAATTCCGAGAGCTTGTTGTAGACTCTATAAGTGTGGGATTCAGCACCGTAACCAACAAAAATACCTTCTAAAGCCTTAGACTCAAATTTAGACAAGTGTACTCCTTTATTGAGAAAGAAACACTTACAACCGAATACCCGGAAGTACGAAATGTTGGGCTTGTTACCTGTAAGAATTTCATATGGAGTTTTGTCCAAGATCTTGCGGAGGTAGAGCCGATTTGATGAGTGACAAGCGGTGGATATGGATTCAGCCCAAAATTTGTAAGGAGACTTGAATTCAGCCAACATTGATCTGGCCATATCCATCAAAGTGCTGTTCTTCCTCTCGGCTACACCATTTTGTTGAGGGTTGTACGCAGTGGAATATTGATGTCTTATCCCCTCTTCACTTAGAAATTCATTTAACATGTAGTTCTTGAACTCGAAGCCGTTGTCACTTCTTATTACCAAAATGGGGACGTTGTGTTGACGCTGAACTTCATTGGCGAAATCAATGACAGTTTGTTGAGTCTCACTCTTTAGCTTGAAGAAATAGACCCAAGTGTATCTTGAGTAATCATCAACTATCACCAAGAAATATTTCTTCCCACCGAGGCTAGCATGAGATGGGGGACCAAATAAGTCCACATGAAGTAACTCCAAGATCCTCTTTGAGGAGACAATAGTTTTCCTCTTGTGGGGAGAGTCATGCATTTTGCCTTCAACACAAGCCCTGCAAACACGATCTTTGGCAAAGGAAACATTGTCTTTTAGTCCAAGGATGTGGCCACCCTTGTGAAGACTTTGAAAAGTTCTCATGTTGACATGGGCTAAACGGCGATGCCATAGCCAGCCCACGTCGGCCTTTTCGAATAAGCACATCGGACCCGAAGTGGTTTTCCCCGAAAATTCCACCACATACTGGTCATTTTCGACGTACCCAACGAAAGCGACCTTTAGAGACTTTCTCCACAAGAGTACCACTAAATTACCATCAATGAAAACAGCAAAACCCATCTTACCAAGGGAACAAACAGAAAGTAAATTGTAATCGAGGGTCTCAACAAGCATGACGTCCACGAGAGAGATATCGTGGGCGACCACAACCTTGCCAAGACCCAAACCTCAGATTTAGACTTATCACCATAGGAGACTGTAATATGAACATGATTGGGTCGCATCTCCGTGATGATCTCCTTGCTTCCGGTCATATGACTAGTGCACCCACTATCCAGCACCCATTTAGACCCACCGGAAGCATAGCCCTGCAAGAGAATTACTTCTTGGTTTTAGGCACCCATTTTTCAATGGGTCCTCTCATGTTAGTAATAAGGGTCTTTGGAACCCAAATAGAACAAGCAACATAATCATAAAAAGTACCAACATAATAAGAATACACGTTACCATAATAATCACAAAAGAGTTCATAATTTGGATTGTGAGACCCTGCAAAACCAATATGGTCAGTTTTGTCTTTTGTGACATTCTTCTCAACGGTGTTTGTCTTTGCTTGTTCAATCTTGGTCCTCTTCTTGTTTTTCTTATTCTTGGAGTTGGTGACATATCCAAGTACCTCTTTTCCAAGATTTGATCTTTTCTTGCCAAGAATATCATCAAGTACACCCTTACCTTTGGGTGTGGTGTCATTGACAAGCTCATCTTCCACCCTAGCATTTTCCTTGTGAATATATGTTGATTTAGATGTGCTACGAACATCATACTTGGACAATCAAATTTGGAGATGATCATGCGACTCATTGAGAATAGCGAATTCACTTTTCAAAGCCTTATGAGCAATGTCAAGTTTCTCCAGTTCCTCGGGGAGTCTAGCATGAGCAGCCCCAAAGTCAACCTTTTCTTTCTTTAGCTTCTTTGCTTTTGCTACTGCATTGTCAAGTTCCTTAACAAGCTTTGTCATCATTTATTCATGTGACTCCTCAATAGACTCAAGCCTCTCTTCAAGAGAAACCCGAGCCTCTTCTTCTTATTCTAGAGCATTTTTTAAGGATGCAATTTCCATTGCATCCACCCTCTCAATCCTGCACTTTTCTTCAAGAAGCACTTCATTTTGGGCCAGCTGGTCCATAAGAGCCTCAAAATTTATTTTGTGCTCACCTTGCAAGTTAGTGAAGAAATATTCCAAAGAAATAATATCTTATTTAACCTTAATACTAGTAGGATCATCCATGCCAATCATAGCCTTAGGAAAAGAAGTGTTAGAAGTTGATACCTCGGAACCTCTTGCCATGAGACAAGTAGCGTTCTTGTTGATGACGTTTTTGTTCGAAGAGTCGAAGAGAGATGTTGGTGTAGATGTGGTGACTATAGCAGCCACCTCTCGAGAGCTATCATCCTCGTCTTCATCTTCACTTCCCAAAGAATATTCTTCTTGAGCTGCTAGAACAATCTTTGGTTGCTTCTTGAAAGGAGCATTCTTCTTTACAAATTGTTTCTTGCGTGGAGCCTTTGACTTTTCCTTGAGAATGAGCCTTCCTCCATTATATTCCCTACTTTGGTACGGACACTCGGCTACAAAGTGCAGCCGGTCTCAATAGTTGAAACAAGTTCTCAGCTTGGGACCGTTTTCCTTTCTTCCATATGCTCCACTCTTGCGTTCTAGTTCAAATTTGGATTTGGCTGGATCCTTCCAAAAGTTTCTAGCATAGAAGTCCATGTATTGTCCATGAATTCTTTTTACATCCTCGGGACAGTCCATATCTTCTATGTCATCTTTATCATGATCAGCCACACTTGTCTTCAAGGCCACGTTGACTCCCTTTTGCATCCCAATGGCTCGTGCACGAGCATCTTCTGCATTTTTGGCAACCACTTTGAAAGCTGACATCTCTTGCATTACCTCATTGGATGTCATTAGGTGGTAGTTATGCCTTCCTTGGAGACTCTTCAAATCTATGGGCTCAAATGGCATAAGAGCACTGATATACTTGCGCTTGATCCAAGCATCATAAACATGAGAGGCACCATGATTTCTGAAAGTGGTGGCTATTGACTTGAGCCTCCTATACATGTCCTCGTGGTCTTCTGCATCCAACATATAGAATTATTCAGCTTCATTACTCATAGCATCATATCTATTTCTTCTCATGCTTTCATTTCCAATGAAGAGTTCGATGAGGGCATCCCAAGCTTCCTTAGCTGTGTTAAGATGTTGAATGTGTGGCATGTCTTTGTCACCCACACCAAGTTGAATCATGTGTAGAGCTGTAGCATTGAGTTGACTGTCAAAAACCTCTATTCTTGTTAGGTTGTTGGGATCTCCAACATGAAGACCATTCTCTATGATTTTTCACAACTCAATGGAGGAGCTGCACACATGAGACTTCATAAAAAATTTCCATTGATTAAAAGTAGATGCTGAAAGTTTGGATGGATCACCCCTATTATGTATATGTGGGTGTGGGATAGGTGGATCAGGAGAATACACATGGGAAACCTCATTGTATCCTTCCTTACCACTATCCCTTTTCGAGGAAGAGCTCTTGCTAGTGCCATCACCAACCACTTCGTTATCTTTGGAATCGGTTTTACCCGTTTCCTTGGATTTCAGAGTGGTAGCCTCTAAGGCAGATGTAGGTGATGCTGTGGATGGGGAGAGACGCATTATCATTTGATGCATCTCTTCCATCTTAGTCTCCATAGAACTAATCAATGTTGTTTTCAACGTCTTGAGATCGTTCATGGTGACTAGCTCCAGAGCATCACTCTCATCTCCCTTGGAACCCATATTTCTCTTAGGCGGTTAAGCCCGAAATAAGAGTCGGGGCTCTGATACCAATTGAAATGGATAGTATGGGCACCTAGAGGGGGGGTGAATAGGTGCTACTCAATTTTTTAGTTCTTTTTCAATTTTAGGCTTGACACAAAGTAAATTCTCTAGATATGCAACTACGAGAATTTCCCTATATGCCAACCTAGCTACTAAGCACGTAAAGAGAGGAGTGAGGAAACCATAGTGGAGCACGCGGAGACACATGGATTTGTTTTACCACAGTTCCTTCCTTGTTAAGGGAAGTACATCTGTGTTGGAGGGGTGAGCGGTTCTAAGACCACCTCGCCACAATAGGCCTCACCCTATTCTCCGATGGATCTCGCCACGAAAGGCCTAATCCACCTTCTCCACTATTGGTACCCTTTGAGGCGAGAACCGGTGCCTTTACAACTCTACCGGGGCACATGATACGTCGGAAACGTATCTATAATTTTTGATGTTCCATGCTTGTTTAGTATCTACTTTGCTTTGCTCCGTCCACACTTTGAGATGTTTTTATATGTTTTCTGGTACTAACCTATTAACAAGTTGCCACGGTGCCAGTTGCCTATTTTCTTCTGTTTTTGGTTCCAGAAAGGCAGAAAATCAATATTCTTGGAATTGGACGGGACAAAAGCCAAAGTCAATATTTTACCAAGGGGAACACGAAGCCAGAATACGAGACAGAGAGGACTCACCAGGGGGCCACAACCCCTGGCCACACGGGTGGGCCCACCCCACGACTGGGCGATGTATCCGCCTTGGTGGCCCCCCTGCCTCGCCTCTTCGCCTATAAGAAGACCCCGATGCCTAAACCCTAAGGAACCGATCAAAATTCCATGAAACCGTCTGTAGCCACCGCCACCATCGTCCCTAGATCGGGGGGATCTGAATCTCTTCCCGGCACCCTGCCGAAGGGGAGATGATCCCGAAGGCCTTCTTCTTCATCATGCCAGCCTCCGGTATGAAGCATGAGTAGTTTCACCTTGGACTACGGGTCCATGTAGTAGCTAGATGGTTGTATCTCCTCCTTGTGCTTTCATGTATAGATCTTGTGAGCTCCGTTCATGATCAAGATCTCATCTATTTGTAATCATGCATGTTGTGTTTGCGGGGATCCGATGGATATTGAGATTACTATGTCAGATTGATTAACGGTTTTGTCTTATTGATTCTATCATGTTTGTGTTGTTTGTGATCTTGCATGCTCTTCGTTGTTAGTAGCTATCTTGGCCAAGTAGTTGCTAGTGACTCCAAGAAGGGGTATTTATGCTCGATAGTGGGTTCATGCCTCTACTTAATCAAGGGAAGTGACAGAAATCTCTACGGTTGTAGATGTGCTATTGCCACTAGGGAGAAAACAACGGTTTCTTGTTCATGGAACAAGTGGATTGTTTACCTTACACACTTTGCTTAAAGTAGTTGTCTGTTGCTTGCAACTTAATAATGGGGGGGGGGGGGGTCGGATGATAACCCAAAGGTGGACTTCTAGTCACAGATGCAGTTGGATGGCGGTCTATGTATCTTGTTGTATTTCCCAATCGAATCTCATAGGATCTTTATGTCTAATATTGCATTGTTATCCCTTGCTCAGTCTTGTCAATTGCCCTCCTGTAATTTGTTTACCTAGCATGCCATGTTTGTGTATCTAAGGAGAACAACTCTAGTGAACTATGGACCCCGGTCCAATCTTTACCATTGATATATCTTCCACTGTTACTGTTTACTTGCTGCAAACCATCATCACCTTCCACACCATACAGTTAATCCTTTGATACAGCAACTGTTGAGATTGACAACCTCACTGTTAGTTGGGGCAAAGTCTTGAGTTTGTGTTGTGCAGGTTTCCATGTTGCTTGCAACACCTTTGAGACGTTTCCTTCCTCCTACTAGTTCGATAACCTCAGTTTCTTACTGAGGGAAAACTTGCTGCTTTGCTGCATCATACCTTCCTCTTGGGGTTTCCCGACGAAGCGTCAACACGCATCAAGAATTTCTGGCGCCGTTCCGGGGAGGCTAAGGCCGTCTTCACAAGGGGAGTCCTCCTCAACCTTTCTCTTTACTTTGTTTTTAGTTTGCTTAGTTTCTTTTTCTTGGTTTTGTTTGCCTCTTTTTAGCAAAAACTCAAAAAAATTTAGTTTAGTTTGGTTTGCTTTCCCTTATCAAAAACACAAAAAAATTAGTTCCTAATATAGTTGCCACCTTGCTCTTGCTCACCCTGAAGGACCTTTCGATAGGTAGTGGCTCTATAATTGGGAAAGAAAATATTGTAGAATTCTTTAATCATGTTAGCAAGCATGAGGATATTGAGGATAGATCTATAGCAGAACTTGCTCCTAATTATGAAATTGCTGCAGCTTCTTTAGTTCATATGTTGGAGGCTAGGTTTTTTAGCCTTAACCCCATGATGCAAATTTTGTTCCTAAAACTAAAAGAAGAAAAGAATGCTGAAAAGAGAGAATTTATTCTTGAAACTTTACTAAAAGAGTTCCATGATGTTGCTAAGGAAGCCAAAAAGGTCTTTGAGTGTTTTAATATGCTAGGCTCATGTGTAGATGTTGTGGGTACTTCGGATAAAACCAAACCTAGAGAGGAATTTAAGATACCCATATTCTTTAAGCTTGTTGGAATGCATGAACCTTTGAAAAGAATTTTGATTGGATTGTTACTGAAAATCCTTTTGATGAAACTAGTGAACCAAAAAGAGATGAGAAGGGATCCTCCAAAACTCATTTGGATGAGATACCTTTCATAGTTGAAGACTTTGCAAGTATTGATGTTAATGCTTCTTCATTTGAAAATACTTGATTTCTTGCTTCTTGTGCCTAACTTAAAAGTGTTAAAGAAAAGTACTGTTTGGGAGATAACCCAAGAGTTTTCTTGAGTCTTGAAAGTTATTATTTCAGTAATGACCTCTCCTTATCCTTTTTGTTTGCTTTTTGTGCTAAGAATGACCTCTAATGAGAGGGAAGTAAGATTTGGAGAGTTGTTGTCCCGAAAAAGATTTTTGTCCTCCACCATAAAAATTCCTGAGGCGTATCTGTATGTCGGATTGAGCTGAAAATTTACGAATAAATCCCCCAGTATATTAGCTAAATTTAATTAGTTCAACACTTTTTGATTTGAGCAACAGAAGGTCTTCGAAAAAAATCAGTTTCTACCTGCTGGTCTGTTTTCACAGATTTCAGCCATTATTTGCATTTGCTTCTTATTGATTCCTTTTTGGGTTCTTTTTGGGAAATTGAGCTTTTTGAAGGAGTAGCTATAGTATCTTGTGTTTTTAGTGAAAGTTTTGTTGTTCTAAAGCTAAACCCAAGGGTCTATTATCTTTTGAATACACTAATATTGCTAATGAAGATTGTGTGAAGTTTTGCATGAAGGAAAATTTCAGGTGTAGAGAAAGAATGATGTAATGAGATGAAGAATGGACAAAAGCTCAAGCTTCCGGATGCCACCCTGGTGTCACTCCAAGAAATATCCAAGAGGTACAATCGTCAAAGCTTGGGGATGCCCAAGGCATCCCCTTCTTCGTCAATAAAAACTCAGGTTTTCCTAGACACTTCATTTTTATCGTTTCATGCACTGCTGTGTTGTTCTTGGAGCGTATTAGTTTTCATTTGTTTTTCTTAGTTTGTTTCGTTTGCTTGAATAAAGTAGTTTGGACCCCCGTTCTCGCTATGTTGTTTCAAATAAGTTGATTGGTGTTGGAAAGGAGTAGAAAGTTCTTGCTTGAAAGTGCAAGAGGAGCTTGCATTGACTGTGACTTAGACTTTAGCATGTCATGCTAGGTGTTGTTTGACCTTATTCTTAGTGATTATTTCTGTAGCATGACTTGTTCCAAACAATTCGGATTGCTTAGTGTGCCTTGAAGGAATCATGCATTGTTTTAGCATGCAAAAGCATATTATTGTGGTATTCTCCTTTGATGCTTTGTTTGAGTTGACTTGGCACATGCTCAAACCATGTTATGACTATGAACAAGTCACCATAGCCTCTATGATAAGTTAGTCCTTGACTTGTAGTACCACTCTATGCTTTGATTAGTAATGTTTTGTCGCTCTGCATGATTATGGCCATTATTGTTCTCTTAGTTGGTTGCTCCCAGTCTTTTGCTAGCCTCCACTTGTATGAGTAAGCTCTGCTCATGCTTCCAACTACCAAGAAACCAAGTTATTCCAAAGTGTTCACTATAAATTCCTATGCATGGTGTGTTACACCATTCCAAGTATATTCTTGTTTTTATCTATCTTCCAATTAAAAACTATTTTGTTATGTGAAAACTTAGTGATTAAAGCTCTCACGAACTTGATGACACACTTTATGTTACTTGCCCCTAATAGACTTGAACCATTGTGTCATTTAAGTTGTATATGCTTGCACTTATACGTTGGAATTAGCAGAACCATGTTTTCATGGGTAACATTTTCAACATTGCACTTGTACTTTGTACACAGTTGATATCATGATATTTTGTTTATGGATGTCGCCGGTGTGAAATAAAAAGGGAGCTTGTAAGTCCATGGAGTTATGTATTTTGTGTTAGAAAAACTCCTGGGCCGCTAGCCTAAGCCATGCCCAATCATGGTGGAAACTTGTAGCATCAACATAATGAGCAATATGTGAAGCATCCTCAATAAAAACTATGCAAATAGCAAACAAAAAGATCGCTGAGATGCTCATTGTCTGCTTGCCTTGTCATTTTGGTTATGGGATAGCTCCTGTACCATGTGAAGGGGTATCCCGTTGGCGATTCTCTATGATACACATGTACTTACTATGACAAGAACTTAAATGTGACTAAAGTTGAGTAGCATGAGGTGAGTCCCTCGTATTCAAGGGACATGAGGTTGCCAACTTATACTTTTTCAAGCATATACTCCATAGTTTGTTCACTTTAACCTTAATCACTTCGAGATTCTTATGATAGGGGCAATGAGGGCTGAAAGCTAACAAGTACCATAATTTTTGGAAGCACTTTTTGAAACTTAAATCCCTGCTTCCCTTTATGAAGGGCCTTTCTTCCACTATTATATTGAGTCTCCACCTTCTACCTTTAGGCACCAGTTAAGAGAGCATAGTTGCCATTCTTAGTTCTATGTGCAGTGTCCCAAAACTTATTGAGTGATGCATATTGTTGATATTGCTTGTTCTTGTTCTATTTGTATCTAGTCACTCTTATGAACTTTGAAGGTGTCCTATGCATCTATTTGATACTCTATGAGGGACAAGATGAATGCCACTATGCCATGTTTTCTGTATGTGAAACAAACAAACATTTTTCAATTCATGTTATTCATGATCTTTGTTTGTAGCCTTTCATGTTGCATGCATAGTTACTTTGTCTTATTGTTAGAACTCCATCTTTCATGCACATGTTTAGAGTTCTTTGATCCAAGTTTTCAATGCTTGCAAATGTTTTGATCTTGGTTTTGATGGTGCATGTCACCTCAAAAATTATTCTTTTATCACTTACCTACTCGAGGACGAGCAAGATTTAAGCATGGGGATGCTTGATACGTCGGAAACGTATCTATAATTATTGATGTTCCATGCTTGTTTAGTATCTACTTTGCTTTGCTTTGTCCACACTTTGAGGTGTTTTTATATGTTTTCTGGTACTAACCTATTAACAAGTTGCCACAATGCCAGTTGCCTGTTTTCTTCTGTTTTTTGTTCCAGAAAGGAAGAAAATCAATATTCTCGGAATTGGATGGGACAAAAGCCAAAGTCAATATTTTACCGTGGGGAACACGAAGCCGGAAAACGAGACGAAGGAGACTCGCCAGGGGGCCACATCTCCTGGCCACGGGGGTGGGCCCACCCCGCTCCTGGGGGTTGTATCTTCCCCTGTGGCTCCCCTGCCTCGCCTCTTCGCCTATAAGAAGCCCCCGATGCCTAAACCCGAAGGACCCGATCAAAATTCCACGAAGCTGTCTGTAGCTGCCTCCACCATCGTCCCTGTATCGGGGGGATTTGAAGCTCTTCCCGGCACCCTGCCGGAGGGGAGATCATCCTAGAGGCCTTCTTCTTCATCATGCCAGCCTCCGGTATCAAGCGTGTGTAGTTCCACCTTGGACTACGGGTCCATGTAGTAGCTAGATAGTTGTATCTCCTCCTTGTGCTTTCATGTCTAGATCTTGTGAGCTCCGTTCATGATCAAAATCTCATCAATTTGTAATCATGCATGTTGTGTTTGAGGGGATCCGATGAATATTGAGATTACTATGTCAGATTGATTAATGGTTTTGTCTTATTGATTCTATCATGTCTGTGTTGTTTGTGATCTTGCATGCTCTCCGTTGTTAGTAGCTATCTTGGCCAAGTAGTTGCTAGTGACTCCAAGAGGGGGTATTTATGCTCGATAGTGGGTTCATGCCTCTACTTAATCAAGGGAAGTGACACAAATCTCTACGGTTGTAGATGTGCTGTTGCCACTAGGGATAAAACAACGGTCTCTTCTTCATGGAACAAGTGGATTGTTTACCTTACACACTTTGCTTAAAGCAGTTGTCTGTTGCTTGCAACTTAATACTGTAGGGGGTTCAGATGATAACCCAAAGGAGGACTTCTAGTCATATATGTAGTTGGATGGCGGTCTATGTATCTTGTTGTATTGCCCAATCGAATCTCATAGGATCTTTATGTCTAGTATTGCATTGTTATGCCTTGCTGAGTCCTGTCGATTGCCCTGCTGTAATTTGTTTACCCAGCATGCCATGTTTGTTTATCTAAGGAGAACATCTCTAGTGAACTATGGACCCCGGTCCAATCTTTACCATTGATATATCTTC
The DNA here is from genome assembly GCA_910589765.1 of Avena atlantica. Classification (NCBI taxonomy): domain Eukaryota; kingdom Viridiplantae; phylum Streptophyta; class Magnoliopsida; order Poales; family Poaceae; genus Avena; species Avena atlantica. The sequence goes on from OU342733.1 coordinate 80,484,712, forward strand.
CACTGTTACTGTTTACTTGCTGCAAACCATCATCACCTTCCACACCATATAGTTAATCCTTTGTTACAGCAACCGGTGAGATTGACAACGTCAATGTTAGTTGGGGCAAAGTCTTGAGTTTGTGTTGTGTAGGTTTCCATGTTGCTTGCAACACCTTTGAGACGTTTCCTTCCTCCTACTGGTTCGATAACCTCGGTTTCTTAATGAGGGAAAACTTGCTGCTATGCTGCATCATACCTTCCTCTTGGGGTTTCCCGACAAAGCATCAACACGCATCAACAGACACCCACAACTAAATTGGGGGCTCCCGTAATGACAACAAGCTATCACAAGAACAAGGATTATCAATGTAATCAAAAGCAAGGATCTAGATATTTGCAAGAAATACTAGATTTGCGATTCTCCAAATGAATGGAGAGGAGATGAAGCGGTTGATTGCAGTTGTTGAAGATCGAGTCCTCCTCCTTCGATTCCCTAAGGAACGGGGCCTTTGGGTGGATGAAGGTGGAGCTCTCTTGGATGAAGCTTGAAGAACAGATCTTGTCTTTTTCGAATGAACCAAGAGTTATGGCAGGAGGGGGAAGGCATGCTTAAATACCCCCTGCATAAATTGGGCCGTTGGTGAAGTTTGGGGTCGGATTATCCGCCCTCCCACTAGGGGCATACTATCCGCCCTGGGGGAAAAATACGCCCCCTGGACGGAAAGTCCGCCCCCACACAGAAGGTCATGCCGGTCTTGACTTGGTGAAAATCCTCGAGGGGGCAGATTATCCGCCCCCCTCAAGGGACGGACTATCCTCCCCTGGGGAAAATCCGCCCGAGAGATGGAAAGTGCGGGGGAAACTCTGCCCCCTCTCTGAGCGATGCGCCTTGGCAACCTTTGAGACAGATCCTGGGGGGTGGTCTATACGGCCCCCTGGAGGGCCAGATTATCCGGCCTAGGCAAAAACTCTGGCCCTCGCCGGAACATCCGTGGGATATTCCGCACCCATTCTGAGGGATGCGCCCTTTTGAGTTTGGGGAGGGGCGGAATATCCGCCCCCAAAAACAGTTTCCAACTCCTTTTCAAGGTACACATCTGCAGCACTTTAACACACATTAAATAATCCTTGGTATTGTTATCAAACACACAAAATACTAGGGATCATGAAATGTTCTTTCACCTATATATTCCCCCCAAAGCAAAAACCATAATCATCAGATCAGAAATCCACGAAAAGTTCCGCAGCGCCACCGCCACCGTAGACGAGATTCGGGGGACAAAAGTCTCTATTCCGACACCCTATCGGGACGGGGAATTGCCCCGGAGCCATCTCCATCGACTCCACCGCCATCTCCATCGCTGTTGATTACTCCCATGATGAGGAGGGAGTAGTTCTCCCCCGAGGCTAAGGGCTCTACCGTAGGCTATGTGTTCATCTCTCTCTCCATGGTGTGATCTGATTGTGATCATGAGCTTTGTAATCTAGTTGAATAAGTTGATGCTACTCTTTGTCTATTATGCTATTCAAGTGCTTTTATTAATGTGATCTCTGGAGACAGCTTGTCCCATGTGTGTGAAGGTGACAGTGTGCGCACCATGCGTGGCTCTTAGGCTAAAGATTACATAAATACTTATCATGAGTTATAATTTGAGTTGGATGTCTCTATGAAATTGTGGTGTTTGTCTAGAACCATCTAGCGCTCAAGGTGATAGTGTGGGGTTACCTAGATGGGGAATGCAAACTTTAAGGTGTGCTTTTATAGCCCTACACGGTGAATGGGTGTTCGTTATCCAACCAGAGAGTAGTTTAGGGTAGCATAGTGAAGAGAAGATATTTATGTGTTCAATTATGTTATCATTATTGAGAGTGTCCACTAGTGAAAGTATGATCCCTAGGCCTTGTTTCTAAGCATTAAAACACCGTTTACAATCAGTCCTGCTACATGTTTGCTTACTGCCATTTTTATTTCATATTTCAATTACCACTTATAATCATCCATATTACTTATATTTCACTATCTCTTTGCCGAACTAGTGCACCTATACACCTGACGAGTGTATTGGGTGTGTTGGGGAAACAAGAGACTTCTTGTATCTTCATTGCAGGGTTGCTTGAGAGGGATATCTTTGACCTCTTCCTCCCTGAGTTCAATAAACCTTGGGTGATCCACTTAAGGGAAACTTGCTGCTATTCTACAAACCTCTACACTTGGAGGCCCAACACTGTCTACAAGAATAGAAGCGTGCATAGACTTCAAGCTCTTTTCTGGCGCCGTTGCCGGCGAGGTAAGGTAAAAGGTATGCACATCCTATGGCTACTAAGCTATCTTATAGTACTGTTGCTGGTGTGTGAGTGCTCGAAGTTATTTCCTTTAGATTCTAAAATTATCTTTTTGTTTCTTGTTTTTATTTTCACTAGTTAGGCTTAATGGAAAACAAGAAAAAATTTAGAGAGCTTTATAGTATTTTTCCTGAGTTAGAAGTGTTTGAAGGGAAAATTTAAAAACCTATGGAACTTTCTTTGCATGCTAATAGCAATGTTATTAGTATGAATTTTTTGAACACCATTGTTAATGCTATGGAAACGTCTAAGCTTGGGGAAGCTAAATTTTATGAAAATGATCTTTTTAGTTCCCCAGCTTTAGAGGCGAAAATTTTCTCTGATGATACTTTATCTCCCATATGTGGTAATTCTAATGATGCTTGTGATATTTTAAATCCACATACTGAAAGTGTCCCTTTTAAAATACCTATGAAAATTGTTGAACGTGTTAAGAATAACTCCTATTTTGGAGATGGAACTGTCCATCCTGGTGATCATTTACTCTTTGTACATGAATTATGCGAGTTGTTCAAGTGTGCATGTATTTCAGTGGACCAAGTTAAGAGGAAGATATTCTCTTTATCACTTAAGAACAAAGCAAGGGAGTGGTATGAGCTACTAGATGATCCTCATCATTCGGAGTGGATGGAACTTGAATCTCTCTTTTACTCTAAATTTTATCCTCCTCATGAAATTCATAAAGATAGAAATTATATTTATAATTTTCATCCTCATGATGGAGAAAGTATCGCCCAAGCATGGGGGATATTGAAGTCACTAATGCTCAAATGTCCCATTCATGAGCTCCCCAGTAATATTGTTATTAATAATTTTTATGCAAGGCTTTCAGGACATTACAAGGACTATCTAGATGCCTGTTTAGAGGGATCGTTAACAAGTAAGGAGGTCAAAGCTAAGTGGGACCTTATTGAAACAATTCAAAGAAATGCTGAAGATTGGGATAACGACAAAGGTAAAGAACCAGGTATAAACTGTGAGTATGATTGCATTAAGTCTTCCACTGAAACTGCTGATTTTCAAGAGCTTAGTGCTAAATATGGTCTTGATCCTCAAATTATTGTTTATTACTATAGAGACTTTGCTTATCATATTAATGTTCCTAAATAAAATTGGGACATGTATCATGAACCTTTTAAATACACCTGCATGAAAAATGAAATTGTTATTAATGATTGCAATAGACATGCTCAAACTTATGAAAGTACCATTTCTTATAAGCACGTTAATTTTTGTGGAGTACTTAGACCTTGTGGAAAGAATCAAATCGAAGAATAATATTGTATCCACCATAGGAATGAAAAAACTATAACGTGGGATAGGGCTCTAAATGATCTTGGTGAAAAAGTTTGTGCCCTCTATCATTTTATTTCTGAACTTTGCCATAAAGTGGGTCATTTCAATTTTCCAATGCTCAAGCTATGATAATAGCCTTTCTATCCAATGAGTACTGCAACTTTGTATTGTGATGACATGATCACTCCTAATCAGCATGATGAACTTACATTATTTTTGGGGTGTGAAGAGTTATCAAGAAAAAATTCTTTGGTAGATATGAGTGCTTTTGATATGAATAGTGTCATCTTTACTATGTTGATAATTGCCACGAAAATACTTACATACAAAACATTATAAAATATGAGATTTTACCAAAATATGATAGGACTAATATGTGTTTTGCTCTTATTAATGAAAAGGAGGAATCCTCCAAAGTTTATCCTATTGTCTCTAACAATAAACCAGGGTATATGGAGAACCTTCCTTTCAAGACTCTCCCTCCTAAAGAGGGGAAGAAGAAGAAGAGGAGGTGTACAAGGAGAGAGGAAACTGTATTTACCCTAAGCATGTTTCTCCTATTATAGTTTTTGCTGATGAGTCTGAACTCGATGATGAACCTATGCCTGTTACCTATAGTAGTGATCATGATTCGGAAAAGCACACTACTTTTTATATTGAAAATCTCTTGGGTACCAATTCTAGAAATGATGATGTTAATAATTGATGTACTATTAGTACTATCCATGTCCTTCCAATGATGATATGTTTACAAATGAACACACTTTGGAAGAAAACTATTCTATCACTTATGATGATACTATACCTCCAATATATGATGATTACAATGATGAATATGATATTTTCAGTCCACCTAATATTGAGGAGAAAATTAATTATGATTACAATATGCCTCCTATATTTTATGATTATGGTGATGAGAATAATAATGATAGCTATCTTGTTGAATTTGCTCCCACTACAATTAATAAGAATGACTATGCTTATGTGGAGAGTAATAATTGTTATATGCATGTGGCTCATGATAAGAATGTTTTATGTGATAGTTATATTGTTAATTTTATTCATGATGCTACTGAAAGTTATTATGAGAGAGGGAAACATGGTTTTATGTATCTCAACAATATTAAGTTGGGATTTCTATTTTCATGACCTTGGTTCATTAGTTGTACTCAGTTTTCCCTAGCCGCTTAACTTTTCTTCACTTTTCCCTCGCCATGTTAAGAAACCCTTGTGGGCGCTCGCGGGCTCTCGGACAGAGGGATGTCGTCAGGTCAAAGGCTTGATCGTTAATGCTGACTGGTGGGACCATGTTAGGGCGGGTCGGGCGTTGAGCGTTATGTTGCGAGGCCTTGACCGTTACATGCCTGACGGGTGGGTCCGTGTGTGTGTCAGGTCCTACATATGTGGTGAAGGGTGGGGCCGCATTGGGATGGGTCTTGCATACGTGGTGAAGGGTGGGGCCACATGGAGACACGTCGAACCGGCCATTCTCGCTAACCCAAAGCATTCGCTTCCCCCGATCCTGGAACAGCTCCCACACCGCCCCTCCACTGCCCCGCCGTCGTTCCCTCCTACCTTATGTTGTCCTCGGCCCCAGAGCCGCCCCCTCCCCTAGCCGCGGAGCCCACTCCACCTCCGGCTCTACTCCCGCCCCCACTAGATCTACCCCTTTCGCAGAACAGTATGCAACTCCGGTTGGTGCACCGTCCATCCACGTCGAGCAAGGAGAAGATTGGATGGAATCGCATGGATCTAACACATGGATTCCATCTGGTTAAGCATCGTTTCCCTTTTGTGGGTTGATTATTGGCAGTATTTGAGCGTGGATAGCTGGTGCTCAACTAACTACCTTGCTTTTCGAATATGATTGATCTAGTGCTGGAATTTTGGCTGGCGATTAGACTGGATACTAGCATAATTCGTGGTTGTGAACAATATCTCTCTGGGTTTTACTTCCCAGCGGTGGTTGTTACCTCCATAACTCGCAGAGATTTGATAGATAAAATCTATTGTAAATTCCCCTGGAGCAGTGGCGGTTTAGTTGATTTGGAATATTTCAACATTAGCGAGCAAAGATTGCTCCCACTAACTAGCGAAGATGATCTGTTAATGATTTTCTCTTTGAATGCTGCTGAACATTTTGGTCGAATTCATCTCCATGTGCAACCTAAAGTTGAGCGCACTGGAAAGGGTGTTAAATCACCATCTGGTGGTCACACATCATCAGGTGGTTGGGCATCATGTGTCTCTGTTGTCTCTGCTAATAGTGTGCGCCTTGGCGATCCTTGTAGGTCCACAACAATACCATCTGTTCGCACTGCGAGTGTAAGCCAAACCGCTCGTGTGGCCGATGTGGAGGATGAGGCAGAGCCTGACGAGGGAGTGCCTCCACTAGATGATGAGGATGAGTTGATGTTTGCTGAATTTGGAGATAGATTTAGTAAACAGGCACTAGAGGATGAATACATGGATAAAATTTCCTAGGGTGCCAGATTTGATGACACTGATGACGAAGATAACGAGGAGAACAATGACAACCTCGTTTTAGCCGAGTACGATGGTGAGAACTTGCCAGTAATTGAGTGGGACAGGGACGATCCTAAGATTTCAGAAGGCACCGTATTTGAAATGATGAGAGACTGTCATAATGCCCTTACTACATATTGCATTCGCACCAATAATTATTATGATGTTATTAAGAGTGAGCCAACAAGGTTCGTAGTGAAGTGCCCATACAAGAGGTGTAGGTGGAGGATGCATGCATCCACTATGCTCAGGAGCAATTTGGTTCAGGTATTACAACCACTTGTGTATTTTAGATCACTTTGTAGAGTTTGTTAGTTGTACCTGATATTTTCATTTTGTTTCAGATAAAAATTAACCGGTTCAAACATACTTGTCCACCTCAAGGGGGACAGCCAAAGGAAAAAACAAAACTAGCAAAGACTAGGTGGTTGGCAGATGCAATCATGGATTTGATGAGAGAGAACCCATCACTTGGTGCAACAATGCTCATAAAAGAAGTTTTTAAAAAGTTTACTATTACAGTACCCTACATGATAATGTTCTTTGCAAAGGAAATGGCTCTTGAGAGGATCAATGGTCCATGGAATGAAAGTTTTCAGTTGGTTTATAGCTTCAAAGCTGAAGTGGAGATGGCTAGTCCAGGGAGTGTTGTACAGATAGACAGGCATAAAGTTCAGTACAATAAGAGGGAAGACAATGGATAAGGAGTGATTTAGAAGGGCTTTTGTTTGGTTCAAAGCTTGCTTTCAAAGATTTCTGGATGGTTGCAGGACTTATTTGGCCGTGGATGCAACAACTCTTCATGGCAGATTTAAAGGACAGCTAGTAGCTGCTACTGCAGTTGATGGACACAATTGGATGTTCCCTGTTGCTTATGGAGTTTTGGAGATTGAGTCAGAGGAAAGTTGGACTTGGTTTCTAGAGAATTTGCGCGACCTTATAGGTCATCCATCAGGACTTACATCCACACGGATGCTTGCAAAGGTTTGGATAAAGCTGTACAAGCAGTATTCCCCAAAGTGGAGCATAGGGAATGTATGCGACACTTAGTGCAGAATTATACAAAGAAATTCAAGGGTAAAGTTTATACTGACAACCTATGGCCAGCTTCATACACATGCAGTTTGAGGAAACATTTGTATCATTTGGAAGTGTTGTATAAACAAAACCTGCGGTGAAGGAGTACTTGGATGCACATCATGGAGTTGTGTGGTCAAGAAGCCGATTCAATGAAATTTGAAAGGTAGACTATGTAACAAGCAACCTTGCAGATAGTTTCAATGCAAAGGTCAAGTCATTGAAAGGTCTTATGCTATGGAAAATATTTGATAAGATTAGGCAGATGATTGATGACTCCTTGGTGGCGCTAGAGAACTTGGTGCTTGATGTGGAGTCTTGTTGGGAACCCCAAGAGCAAGGTGTGAAGTAGCGCAGCAACAAGTTTTCCCTCAGTAGAGACCGAAGTTATCAAACCAGAAGGAAGACGTAAACGTCACACAGGTGTTGCAAGCAACGCGGAGACCTGCACAACACAAACTCAAGACTTTGCCCCAACGAATCAGTGAGGTTGTCAAGCTCACCGGTTTGCTGTAACAAAGGATTAAACGTATGGTGTGGAAGGTAATGGTTTGCAACAAGTAAACAAGTAACAGTGGAAGATGTATTGATGGTAAATATTGGACCGGGGTCCATAGTTCACTAGTGGTTCTCTCCTTAGATAAACAACATGGCATGAATGGTAAACAAATTACAGCAGGGCAATTAACAGGAATTGAGCAAGGCATAACAATGCAATTACTATTCAGAAAGATCCTATGAGATTTGATTGGGCAATACAACAAGATACATAGACCGCCATCCAACTGCATCTATGACTAGAAGTCCACCTTCAGGTTATCATCCGAACCCCCTTCAGTATTAAGTTGCAAGCAACAGACAACTGCTTTAAGAAAAGTGTGTAAGGTAAACAGTCCACATGTTCCATGAACAAGAGACCGTTGTTTTCTCCCTAGTAGCAACAACACATCTACAACCGAAGAGATTATTGTCACTTCCCTTGGAAACTAGAGGCATGAACCCACTATCGAGCATAAATACCCCCTCTTGGAGTCACTAGCAACTACTTGGACAAGATAGCTAATAACAACGGAGAGCATGCAAGATCACAAACAACACACACATGATAGAATCATAAAGACACAACCATTAATCAAACCAACATAATAATCTCAATATCCATCGGATCCCCACAAACACAACATGCATGATTACAAATAGATTAGATATTGATCATGAACAGAGCTCACAAGATCTATACATGAAAGTACAAAGGAGGAGATACAACCATCTAGCTACTACATGGACCCATAGTCCAAGGTGGAACTACTCACGCATCATACCGGAGATAAGGCCTCCGGGATGATCTCCCCTCCGGCAGGGTGCCGGGAAGAACTTCAGATCCCCCGATCTAGGGACGATGGTGGCGGCGGCTACAGGCGGTTTCGTGGAGATTTGATCGGGTGATTAGGGTTTCTACATCGGGGGCTTCTTATAGGCGAAGGGGGAGACCAAGGAGGCGACCAGGGGGGCCAAACCCTAGCCAGGCGCAGGCCCACCCCTGGCCGCGCCTGGGAGGGGGGGTCTGGCTGCCCTGGCCCGCTTCCTCGTCTCCCCTCTGGACTTCTTGTTCCCCGCGGAAAGTAATTGACTTTTACGTTTGTCCCATCCAATTCCGAGAATATTTCTTTACTAACTTTTCTAAAACCAAAAACAACAGAAAATAGGCATCTGGCACTGTTGCAACTTGTTAATAGGTTTGTACCAGAAAACATGCAAAAAGCACCTCAAAGTGTAGATAAGTAAAGCAAAGTAGATACTAAACATGCATGGAGCATCAAAAATTATAGATACGTTTCCAACGTATCAATGATCATGATAAAGATTGATTTGCATCAAAGAATTGCATCAACAGTATATGATGGACATCTTATCCTCCCATCTTTGATTAAGGCTTTGCATGTCAGGGCAAAACAATTGAAGATGAAATGCATTATAAGAGGAATGGAGGCTGAGGTAACATACACTGATAGTAAAGATAGGCAATGGAGGTATCCAGTGAGTTTGGTTGTAGGACATGCCATTGCAGGCAATGGCAGCTCCGTGGGAAACCCTGCATACATGCATTGTTTTTCATGGGTGTTCTAGGAGGTGAAGAGGGTGAAGTTGATCAGTACGTGTCGGAGTATTTCTCCGTTGCCAAATTTAGCGTAGCATATGCTCAGAATGTTCCAGCCCTGTTGGGAAAAGAATAATGGATGGAAGTGGATACAGGCTTCAAGCTATACCCTCTAGTTTTTAGTAGACTAGCAGGTAGGACAAGGAAGAATAGGATAAGAGCTAGTGCATAGGGTGGTGCACCACCTCGACGACGTAAGTGCAAACGTTGTGGGATCCTAGGGCACATTGCTAGGCTTTGTAAAAATGCAGTGGACCCAGCTTATGGAATGGATGATCAGGCGGGAGCAGCAAATGCAGATGAGAATAAAGCGTTTGAACGAGAAGAGAATAAAGCAATGGATACATTGTATATTGAACCAAAGGATCGGGAGGAGATTGAACCAAATGCAGGGGAGATTGAACCAATGGATCGAGAGGAGATTGAACCAAATGCAGAGGAGATTGAACCAGACGATCGAGAGGAGATTGAACCAGATGTAGAGGAGATTGAACCAAATACAGGGGAGATTGAACCAGTCCATCGAGATGATATTGAACCAAATGCAGGGGAGATTGAACCAGTCGATCGAGAGGAGATTGAACCAAATGCAGGGGAGATTGAACCTGTCGATCGAGATGATATTAAATCAACTAAGTGGGAGATTGAAGCAGAGTTCAAGCGTAAAGGAATTACAACAGCGAATATGGCAGAAATGGGGACAATGCTTTTTGAACCATATGAACCAGCGGATCGAAACGTGATCGAACCAATTGTACGACAGACTAAAGAACTTGATTCATTGGATGCAGAGAAAAAGATTAAAGGGAAAAAATGGAAGAAGCTGATGGTGGACTCCGAGAATATTCCAGCTAGGATCACCAGGAGAAAGGTGGTGAACCCAGCGAAAAACACTAGGAGCAACAAAAAATGGATTTGAATTATTAATTTGAATTTGTATGATAAATTTGAACTACTATCAATATTTGTATTTAATTTGAACTAGTGTGATGCTCCCAAGTTTGCATGTTGGATAATCCCATAATATATGTGTTATTACAAGTTTCTATGGTCATGCACCTAGTTTCTTAGCACTGCTCAGTTTTGCGCTCTACGTGTGGTCAACACATGGGGTTTAGCTAGTTCATGGCTTAAACGTTTACCAATTGATCCAAAATTTGGCACACTTGTGTTTCTTGGATTGATTTACCATATGAAATTGGAAATTTTGGATTAACTTGTAATCAGTGACATTTTTATTTTTCTAAGTGATTAAATTCAAAAAATGGTTTTAGGGTTAGTTTAATTAAAAAAAAGTCAAAATATAGTGCAACCTTCAAATGGAGTCTTGTTATGTTGCCTACAACCTAGCACGAATAATAAAGGAAAAGGAAATAAAGAGAAATGGACTTATCCCCTAAACCACTTCTTAAACCCTTGTTGGAATGAGCTACTAGCTATGAAGATGCATGGCTTTCTACTCGATCAAATTCCAAAATAACCCATCCCAAAACATAATTTGTCTAAATGTGGCCAAATTTGGAACACTTGTGTATATCTAAGTTGTAAACAATATAATGTCGGCCAAGACAAATTATTTTGTTCAAATAACATATTTTTCATTTTTTATGCCAAAAGCTTGAATTTCCCTTACTCATTTTTTTTATCTGAGTGCCCTTGTTTTCGTTAGCTCTACTCAGTTTTCCCCTCCCTCTAAAGTTTTCCTCACTTTTCCCCTCCCGCTAAAGTTTTCCTCACTTTTCCCCTCTCTCCTGACTTAAACCCTCACAACAGGTCAACTTACTCAGTTTGGCTGCTGCGCTTTGATTGGTCGAGATGTATGTCACACGGATCTTGGCCAACCACCATTGGATACATCATGATCCGACGGGCTAGAGGTCTCTCTCTCCCGATGGGTGCACCTACCTTATACACGGAGGAGAGCTCGATAGTCTGGAGGTCTCTCTCTCCTGATGGGCGCACCTACCTTGTACAGAGAGGAGAGCTCGACAGGTTGGATGTCTCTCTCTCCCTTTCCCTGTCTCACATATACCAGTCGCATCTTCCTCCCCTCCTATCGATGTACGGCGGCGCGGTTCTATGCGTGGCGGTCCGAACGGCATGCGGTGGCGCGAACCTAAGCATGGTGGTCTGAACAACGTACGCTGACACGGACTTAAGTGTGGGGGTTGGAACGGCGTGCGGCGGCGCGGACCTAAGCGTGGGGGTCAGAACGGCGTGCGGCGGCGCGGATCTAAGCATGGCGGCTGGAACGGCGTACGGCGGTGAGGATCTAAGCGTCTGAAATTTCTGTCTCTGTCCGTCTCACTCCTGTTCACCTCCTCAGATCCATTGCTGATTAAAGACACTAAGGCGGTGGCGGTGCCGATAGTGGGCATCGATGCGATGACAATTGAATCCATCATCTGCAACATATGGCGCAGATCAAGCCCCCGTGAACCAATTTGAATAAATGTGATAGTCCCTCCGACCCATATTAGTTGACTTGGATTCATCTTGATATGAAACGTATCTCGTCAAGTTTTACTGCTAATGGGTCGGAGGGAGTATGTATTTGAGTCGTGAGACTGGTGGATGTGCTCTAAAACTGATTCATAAGTAGCAGTACTTGCTTTGACAATCTCCGGTGGGCTTGTATTAGTTGATTTAGATTTGTCTAGATTCGATTGTACCTAGACATAAATTAGTATTAGATTCATCTGTATCTTGACAAATTTGAGTCAACTAAATTGGATCAGAGGGAGTAGTACTTTCTTTGACAGATCTCCTCTCTAGAGAAGAATGGGGCTTCAGGAAGCACGGGGAATGGATGCTGCCATCAATGCTGCAACTCTACATGGCATTTGGCACACCAACTATGGGTAGCTAGATCCAATGGCAAGAAACTCGGGCCCCTCAATGCACTCTCATGACAACTTTGGGACCGCAAAGTGACTAAATTTGCAGAAAGTCACAACCATCCATCGAATAACAATTCTACTTATCTAAATTAGTTATCAATTCAAATAATCATTACATTGGCACCTTCACCACAACCCCATAGTGTAACTGTTAGGACGAGGATGATAACTACTAAAACTGCCCACATGAATCTACTATTCTCCTTCCCCTTCACTTGAAGTTCATGTTTTAGATTTTCTATCACTTGATCAGATACGGCAAGATCAGCCTCAAGTGTCAACTTATCTTTGTGAATAAGCTCTGAGTTCTTCTTTTCTTCCTCGATAGTATGCTTCAGCTCTAATATCAACAGGTTTTTATGGGCCAATTCATCACCTAAATTGTCAACCATCTCCTCCAAATCCATCCACTGGCTAGATCACTGGGTTGATTCATCTTGGTATGCAATGTACCATGGATCATCGGCCTGCATAGCACACTGTAAAAATCCCAAAACAAACCCAATTAAAATCATTCCAACAAGCCATGGCGACACTTCAAATTCAACGGTAGTACAAAGAGAAGGAGCTACCAGCACTTCCGACATGGTAGGAGAAGGAGAACGTGGCCACGACATGATCAAATCCCCACCCTCGCCGGTGTATCCTCTACGACCAGACATTGGAGACTAATTTACCCCTGCAATATCGAGGAAATTATAGGAACCGAATCGATTAGGGTGGGCGGAGAAGAAGCGGAAGTCTTACCAAGCACTACTAGAAATTGCTGCGACCGTGCGTCGAGCTATGGCGGCGGAACAAAATCCTGGTCATCATGGGCGACGGATCTGCCTGCGGTCGGTACTGCCTCAACATACAATGCATTTGGATGAAACAGGTGCTGGAGCCGTGGTTGAGGTGCAGCGCAGCAGTCCGTCCGACGCCACCGTAGGACGGAGGTGCCGACGCGCCGACGATGGCTGCTCTGAACACCGATGGGGTAGGAGATGCTCGGGGCTGGGGTTGGGAGTGGATGAGAGAGAGAGAGAGCCGACCTCACGTGTGTCATACATGAACCCACCTGTCAATGTTTGGGGAGTATCTGCTCCGGGATTTTTGCATATTTGCCAATTTTGCATATCTGCCAAATTTTTTCTTTGAAATTTGCATATTTGCCACATGACCACCACATGTCAGCGACACACAAAATGACAAATATGCAAGTTGCAATCTAAAACGTGGCAAATATGCAAATCCCCCTCTAGCCACACATCACGGCACCATCGGTCATTGGCTTCGACGGCCCCACATGACGGCCCCATCGTTCATTGGCTTCGATGGCCCCACAGAACGAACATTTTATTTGAAATTTGCATATTTGCCACATGACCACCACATATCAGCGACACATGTAACACCCCAGTTTTGAGTTAATCTTAATTAGGGTTTGTTTGCGCATTCATGAGCATCATACTTTAAAATGCATGCAAAAGGAAATAAAGTAAAACCCTAGAACCCTACTCTTACCCCTCTATTTTAAAACAATTCAAATGGTTTTCATATTTTGAAAACTACCAAAAAAGAATGGATCCCAAATGGAATAAAAGGGCCCCACAATGTTCTACATATTTTATAAAGCTTTTGGTATTTTTCAAATGATTCAAAACAGTTTGGAAATTCAAATATACAAAGAGGAAATAGAAATACAAAAAGAAAAAGGTTTTACAGGAAAAAAATAGAGCAGCAGCAGCTAACAGGCCGCAGCCCAGCAACCCAACTCTTCTCCGTATCCCTTTCTTGCTGCCCGCGTAGTGCTCCCGTAGCCCACCTTCGGCCCAAGGACAGCCTACCGGCCCAGTACCCCTTTGACCCATATTTATGTCGTCTTCTTCCTCCGCCCAAGCATCTCGGTGGCGACGCCGGCGTCGTCCGTCGCTGATGCGTAGTGATTTGCGCTGCCATCACTGTTCAGGAGAGGATAAGGATGATCCCCACACGCCTCTCTCCCTCCCTGGTCTTATCCCCTCCCGCACCCTCTCTCTCTCTCTCTCTCTCTCTCTCTCTCTCTCTCTCTCTCTCTCTCTCTCTCGCTCGCTCTCTGCAAAGATCCTGAACCCTAGTCGCTGCAGGTGCCCCTCGCCGTCGTCGTTTCAGGCCGCTCCGAGCCTAGTCGTGATGCCTAGAAGGTTCGACTCACTCGTCTCCATCGTTTGGCTGAAGCGTGCATGCCGACGAGCCTCTAATCGCTGCAATCGACCGCTGACGAGGTTTAATCTCGTCAATAACCATTGTTATGAGCTTGGGTTTTCGAGAAGGTGGGGATATTGGAGATCGCGGAACGGTTAGCAAACAAGCAATGCAGGGACACAAAGTTTACCCAGGTTCAGGCCCCCGGAGGGAAAACCCTACTCCTGCTTGTCTGCTCTTGATTACGGAGGAACCAAAAGTTACAAAGGTGTGCAGATGCAATCTGGCGTGGAGGTGTTTATGCGGTGAGAGGTGCCCTCCTAGTCTTTATATATATAGGCAGGTCCCGGGCGTAGGTCAAGTCGGTTATAGATTAGGGTTTCCCCTTTGAAATTCTATCTACTCTAGTCTTGTTCTCCAAGCATCCAAAGGCGTCATGGGCTTGGGCCACCCAAAACCTTCACAGGCCACGTATCTTGCAGTGGGCCTTATCTTGGGTTGGACTAGGTATGCTGATGTTGTGAACCCATGGGGTATAACCATGTCAGTAGCCCCCGAGTGCTCAGTTGAATCGCAGATTCGGCTGGGGACTCCTCAATCTTTTGGGTGCAGTTTTATGCATGTTTATAAGAGAATGGTTTTAGTTTGTAGGGATTGCTGATGTGTGTGCCTGACTCTCCTGACGGATCAGGGCCAGTTAACTGTCATAGGACAAAACAACACGATCTTCTTCACATTCGAGTCCCTAGAATCGAACCTGGAACAAATGCTGGTGTAATTCGACTCAGGCCGCCGGGGTCTTACAGGAGTCGAATCCCAGTAGTTTTTGATTGCTATACCCAACGCGTCCGTCAGGATTTTCATCGCGTCTGTTGACACAGATTTTTACTGGCAGAGCGCAGTCAGGTGCGTTACCAGGCCATCAGATGATATCTGTAGGTCTTATCTTTGCGTCATAGACACAGCATCTAAAATTTTATCACCGTGGAGGTGTTCCGGGTGACCAAGGAGATCGCTTCTTTCTTAGCGTTGGTTTGGGCAAAGTTGCCAAAAAGATTTTGTCGTATTTGATCCGAAGGATCTCAGTCGAAGAATTCATAGGGTGCATGGCCAGCGCTCCCTATGGGAGTAGCCCCCGAGTGTCTGTTCGAGTCGTAGACTCGGGCAGAGACTTTAGTTCAGTTGTTTGTGGCTTCAGGTCCGAAGGACATATTTTTTTGGATGCTTGAATCAATCCTCCCTATGGGAGTAGCCCTCGAGTCCTTAGTGGAGTTGTAGACTCAATGTAGGACTCGAAGATATCTTGCGAGTTGTTTTTCTTCAATCGTCCTCCGGGTGCGCGGCCAGCGCTCCTGATAGGAGTAGCTCCCGAGTAGTTGTTCGAATCGTAGATTCGAGGAAGTACTTGTTTGATTAGTCGAAAAAATTCTAGTCGTTGTTAGGCTGCTTGATGACGTCAGTGCTGGAGATCGATGACCTCAACCATCTGCGGCGCCAGAGATGACGTAACAGGACAAATGTGGGTCCCACTTTATGACTTGAAGTCGACTAGTCATGCGCGTCGTGGCGAGAATTATGGCGTCTCCTCGATTTCCGTGCATAGTGGATGGCGTGCGGGCGATGCTTCGCTGCTATGTTGACACATGGACGGTTGGATCTGTCCCTGGCGTTAGGGCTTCTGGATGAACGACTCCTGGTCATTGTCTTCATCCTTATAACCATGGGGAAAACAGTGATTTGTTTTCACCCTTTGCCATTTTCTTTCTCCGCTGCTTCCATTTTCACAAGTTCTTCCTCGCGCGTACTAGACGTGCTTCGATCCTTTCCCTCCTCATTCCTGCACGCACATCGCCATCGTCGACGCTCCGCCATGGTTAAGTCGAAGAAGGCCTCTGCCGCAGCGGGCTTGAGTGCTGCTGCCGGTGGCAAGAAAGTTGCCTCCCCTGCGCGCAACACTAACAGCAAGTGGAGGCGCTCCGACGTGCGTGACACCGATCTGCGCAAGCTGCGCGATGCGTGGTTAATCCCTCAAAACAAGGAGGACGTCAAGATCCCCGGCGATGAGGTAATCCCTCGCCCACCCATGGGTTTTCAGGTGATCTTCATTGCCTTTATTCTTCGCGTTTTTTCTCTTCCTACCCACGAGTTCCTTCGTGGGCTCCTTTCCCCCTATGGGATTCAGATTCATCATCTGTCTCCCAATTCCCTTCTTAACATTGCATGTTTCTTCATGCTTTGCGAGTGCTGGCTCGGCATCGAGCCGCACTTTGGTCTCTTCCGGAAACTCTATTCCGTGAAGAGGCAGTTCGGCACCGGCGGAGTCTATCCGCTCGGCGGCTGCGTCATTTCTCTTCGTCCCTTTATCCAGTTTTTCTCCTTCTCCATTTGCGAATATGTTCAGTATTGGCGTCGCAAGTGGTTTTACATCCGCAATGTCAAGCTGGATGGTCAGCAATTTGGCCTTGCTCGCTTCGACTCTGAGCAGAAAATTGTTCCGAAGAGATCATGGAAAAACCATATTTTGGAGGGCGAAGCGGCGGAGGTGGATATGCTCTACAAGCGAGTGGAGGCTCTCCAACTGGTGCCAGGCAAGGAGGTCAATGGAGTCGACATCATCCGCACCTTCCTCAAGCATAGGGTGCAGCCGCTCCAAGCCAGGGCGCACCCGATGTTTCTCTACGCCGGCCCTAGTGATCCCACCAGAGTGTCATCCGAAGAATTATCTGCGGGTGATCTTCATAGGGACCTCCATCCTCTGCTAAAGTACAAGGCTGGTGAGGACCTGCCGGGGGCGTCGCTGACCCCCCCTCTTAGCGCCGGTAAAGGGGCTTCAAAGGTGAATATTGTTCATGCATGTTGCGCTTTTCTGTGCGTTTTTTCTTTGTTGTGGTTTCTCACGTCTGTTTTGTTATCTTTGCTTGTAGCTCCTCCAGGTTATGGGGTCTATGCCTCCTTTGCCTGAGAAATATAGGGAGGCACCAGACAATGAGGAGGTGGACTCCGAGTCTGAGCTTCCTCCCGCTCAGTCGCCAACTGCAGATGCTCCTGAGGCGAGCAAGGGTCAGACCCGGAAGCTATCGCGTAGCGAATCGTCGGACGCGTCTACCCCGCCAACTCCGAAGGGCCCATATTCAATCGAGCGATGGCACCACAGCCGCCAGCCAAGAAGAAGAAGAAGGAGAAGGCGCCTCCCATCTTCAATCTTTCCGACATTGACTCGTAAGTGGTTTTGTCTGCGCTGTATTCTATGAGTAATATCTGTCTTCTGTTTTTTGACCAATACTTTTCTTGTAGCCACTCCTCGGAGGGATCTCTTGATGAGGGCACTCAGGAGGCCGTAGGGGAGTCGAAGCCGATGGCCCCTCCCTTTCAGATGGTGGCCGACTCTGAGGATGACGCCCCGAATCCCTCTTCACGTGAGGCTCGGGTGGTTGTTTCTCAGAAGACCCCTGGTGGACCTTCAGAGTCTCCATCTGAGCACGTAAGTTTTCCATTCCTTTTTTTGTAGGGGGATCCCCTGAGCCCTTTTGGGTTGTTTTTTTGGGTCTTTTGCTCTTTTCAGGGCGCAGCCCTTGAGCCCTTTTTCTGATGATTTCTTGATTGTTTGCTTCTTCTTATTTCCGCAGCCCTTTGTGCATAACGTGAAACTTCTCATCCAGCAGCATCTGGCTCTGGAGGCCAGTATGCAACAGCTTCGGGGTACGTAGTTTGATCATCCGTTGTGTATTTTTGTTGTCGCTTTACTTCGATTAACCCTTTGTTCTTGACATTTGCAGATGAAAATAATGCGGCCCTTCGTCGGCTAGACGCTCTTGACAAGAGCCTCGGTCGAGCGGATAAGAAGGCTGTAGATGCTGCTAAGGCGAAGGAGCGCCTGGAGAAGGAGTTGGCTGCTGCTATCGAGGCTCAGGAGTGCCTGCAGAAAGAGTCTGCGGATCGCGAGGGGGAGCTTGCTACTGCGGCTGCCACTCGCGAGAAGGAGATGGCCGACAGGCTCATGGCTGTGGCCAAGGCTTTCTTTGGTTAGTGTATTTGATTCGTCATCCCTTCTTCGGCTGCCTCGTATCTCATTCTTACTCGGGCCCTTTTCTTCTTTTCTTTGTCTCAGATGCTTTTGTCATCGTGTTTGATTGCGGTGTGATGGAGCACTTGAATGCTATTAATGATGCCACCGCAGCGGTCGATGATCGCTGCAGCACTATTGCTGGCTCCTTGGCAAAGGCCAAGGAGGTTCTTTGACGCTTCTACAGGGAGCTTGTTCCCAAGGGCGCTGCTCTTGAGTATGTCGACGCTCTGGTAGATGCGTTGTCCGAGGATGCCCCTGTGGCCTATAAGCGCAAGCAGAAGGGCATCAGCGCCTCCATGGGGCTGGCCATGGCGTCCGGAGCGGAGCTGGATCTTCAGCACGTCACCTCCCATATGCCAACAGTGCCAGACGGCTCAGAGGTAGCCTTTTCTCTTTTCGCCTCCCGCTGTAAGTGTTATGGGCCAAAGCTCATTGACCTGTTGGTGGACTATGCTGCGAAGCAGCAGGGGGAGGCCAAGAGCAGGCACTCTGTGTCACGACCCGGGATCAGGGCTAGACAAATACCAGATCCTCATCTGATATAAGCCTAACCTATATTCCTAAACTCGCAGGGAAAGATCGGTAACATTACAGAACATACAAACCATACATTACTAAAGTAAACTCTTAAGAGAGTTACAAACCAGTCATACAAACCAGGGGTCATAGACCCATCATTACATCAAACAACGGAAGCAAACAAGTTGTTCTAAACAACAAACTTAGCAAAGGGCCTAAGAGGCCATAACAAAAGTAGCGACCCTTCCATAGATCCTAGGCTGCTGCCCGGGAACCCCAACTACTCGTCGACTTCGACATAGAAATCACCTTCAGTTGGAGTAGCATCATCTATAGAAAACATCAACGAAGCAAGGCTGGGTACAGGGTGTACTGTGCAAGACTTATTCCTAGTGGAGTTATTTTGCATAAAGCCAACTTTTGTTTTCAAAACAAGAGGGAGAAGAAACTCATCTAGTCAGATCATTTTCAAAAGGGGATAAGAAGACTACAACTCTAGCTCTCAAATTCATCTTTGATACCCATCAAGCATCATCATCACTGAACCTCCCTTCCCGGACTACCCCCTCAACAATGTAGAGGCCTCAACCTGATAAGGTGGATTCCTCCTGTGTTTTACAATGCTAGTCCCTGGATCAATAGCTAGCATCCACAGTTAAGATGTAATATCAAGATACAAAGGTCATATTATAACTTTATAACCAGGAATAACATAATTTTATTACATCATACATAGCTCATTTAGCTATTACATTACATTGCAGCGGAATAACTATAATCATGGGGTCCTTCATCTTCAAAGTGCCACAGGCAGATGTTGGTTGCAGACTTTGTAATCCTAATCAAACAATCTTCTCTAAAAACAATCAAACCTGCAACATACAAGTTACAGCCACAAAGGTCAATACATTTGAATTGTATTGGCAAGTTTCACTACTTTGTTTATTATGAGTGGATCCTATCATTACATGCATATTTGGCTAAGTAGAGTTTAAGGCTTATTTGCATAAAGCAACATTTATCCTATCATTTCAAAATGGTTTTGGTCCTTTGTCAAATCCTTTTTCCAAGATCCTTGAACTCCTTGGTAGAAACTCAAGTGTTCAAGTCCTTGTCAAAAATCCCTTGAGCTACTTGGTAACCCCAAGTGCAACAAGTTTTATGAAATCTCATGAGTTCCTTGGTAACCCCAAGTACATCATGCTCTTGAGCACCTTGATAACCCCAAGTGCAACAAGCTTAACAAAATCTCTTTGAATTCCTTGGTACCCCCAAGTGCATCAAGTTTTTATATTAGAAGTTGGAATGTCGAGATCTCCCATGGTTCAAACTTTAGTTGCTCAGTATTGTCCATATCCGGGGACACGGCTAAGTACTTAGATTTTATTAACTTCTGCAGAAGGAGTACACTTTACCCACATGACACAATCCCATCTTGTTGCCACCAGTGGCCTACTGGATTAGTGCTCACCAAGATGGAGTACTGGCAGACTGAGAGTGTGACGAAGTCTTTCCAAAGGGTCCTCCCATACATCATTGCTAGCTTGTCTTCAGCCCCCATGAAGCATTCCAGATCCCCATGTCCGGTAACTAAAGACAATGTATGGGTCTTCCTACTGTAGTTGACTAAGCCAGAGCCATAATAGCATGTGGTTGTACACGAAAGCCACAATTGGAGAAACATGTTCCATCTCTAAGTTTCCTAGGTGGTTTTCATTTGGAGCACAACACAAAGTGATTGCCATAGACATGGTTTCCTTTTGTTGCCACCTTCTCCAAAACATAAAGTGTCCACCACCTAGGTGGTTCATTGAGTCCTTGTTTTATTATGTAAAACACAAGTCCTTTTCTCAACCTTTGTAAAATCTCAACATGTATCTCTTTTCAAAACATAGCATGGCTAAGCATGTACAACTTCAATATTTTCACTAAGGAGTGTATAGGGAATCCTATTATGATATAGCATAACATAAGTATAAAACATTTTCATGCATGTTTACAAAATCCACTAAGTATAATGAAAAATAGTAGGACTTTTGTATGATAGTGTAACTTGCCTTTTTGGTAGGGAATGAGGGTTTACTCCTTGATCTTGCTAGTCTCACACTTTGCTAATTCCACTACAATCATTCAAACAAGCATAGTATCAAGTAGCATTCCAAACCAATATTCAAACAATATTTCACGCACACAAAGCAATGGATTCTAAGTCATGCATGGGAACATGCTTAAGATGGTTTTATTCACAAGGGAGGTATCCACTAGTCTTTTAACTTTGTAAGGTCCACATTGGTCATTTACCAAGATGGCAAAGTTATTTGCAAAAAGCTTTTAGTCCATAAACCATTTTAAAATCCAAACATTATTTCATGTGGTGAAAATATTTTTATCAAAGCAAAACTTTATGTTTTTCATCAAGTGAGTTGCCATTTTCAAAGCTTGGTGTTTTGGGTCAGTAGGTTTTGATCCAAAACATTTCCTCAAAGTTTTCTTTGCAAAAACTTTTTCCATAGTAAAATCCATAATTTTGTTTGGCTAGAATATGGTTAAGTTAAAAAATTCAACCTAAATTATACCAAAATAATTTTTAACACCAAGGGTTGGTTCCTAGGGTCAGTAAGGTCACACAGATCAATTTTGCAAAAGATTTAATCCTAAAATCAATTTTAAACAATTTTTATACTCTAAACAAGCTCACAAAAGAATCTGCAAAAACAAGCAAACAAATAGATACTATTTTCCAAACTAAGGCCATGGTTGTTTAGGTCTTGTTCTCCTGAATCCATTGATATAAAATTTGCCAAATTTGGACGTGTGGTTCAAAAGTTATAAGGGTTTGAAAATTACAAACAAATCTGTTTTCAATTTCTGTTTTTAAACAGAGAGGTGACACGCGGCGTGATCTTACTGGTTGATACCGGTTCGGCCGGATCAGCTCTGTGGAACGTTAGATTAAGTTAGATTGCACGGCACAGATCCATCCTTACCCCTTCGGTTAGTCATTCTATCCAAGCCGGTGGATCTGCATCCTATGGTTCCTATCGCTTGGACAAAAAGCAGCGGCGCTGGCGGCGGCGTCTGGTGGCGGAGAGGTCGGTCGACGACGGAGGCGACGCTACAGGAGGTGAGGGAGAAGGAGGGGTTGCTCACCGGGCTCTGGGTCACGGCGTTGCTCGAGGAAGTGTTGGTCGGACGAGGGGCGCTCGGGTTCTACGGCAATTCCTCACCGGAGTTCGTGGCGGCGTCTGGAGCTTCTGCCTGACAACGGGGATGGGGCTGCTGTCCACCAGAGGGCAAGAAACCGATGTGGTTAGATGCGCAAGGACACAGCGAATGTGCGTGCGTGAATGAGAAGGCGTGGGGTGGTCAGATACTACCTATGGGCTTCGCCGGAGATGAAGCAGACGGTGGCGACGGTGGTCGTTGTCGAAGGCGAGGTTACAGGGTACCCGCGGTCGAGTTGATGCACTAGCAGATGCGCCTGAGAGTGGGGAAGCTGTGAGCTTGGTCGGGGAGGAGAGGGGCGGTGAGGGGCTGCCGGAATTGGCTTGGGAAGTCGTCGGAGCGGCGGCGGTATAGAGAGAATTGGAGGCAGCCTAGGGGCAGAGTGGAGGCGACGTCTGGGGGAAATGACAGAGGAGAGGGAGGCTTTTAAGGAAGCGTGGTCGCTGCGAGTTAAGGTGGCCGTGTTAAAGCGAATTGATGCCGCGAAGTTACAGCAGGAAACGGCGACGAGGAGGGGAAGAACTGGTCGCGCGGGTGGGGAAGGAGAACAGTGGAAAGGGGGTCCAGCGGTCAGTGGGAATAGAAGAGAGGAGGAGATCCACTTGTCAGTCTCCTTGCGGGTAATTTCCTGAGTGTGAGGAAAACGGTTCGGGCGTGGGATCTTCTCATCAGCGAGAGGGAGAGAAGAGGAGTGGGTCCGGGTTGTCATTGACTTCAGCGGGTCTGTTTCTGAGTGAGAAAAGGTTTCTTCGGGGGGAAAAAGAGGGAGAAGACTGGGCTGGTTCTGGGCTTATTGGGCTGCCTGGGCTGGGTTGCTGTTGTTTTCTTTTTTTTTTGTACAGAAACATTTTCCTTTTCCATTTCTATTTTATTTCCTGATTTGAATTTCATCCAACTATTCAAGCTTTCAAATAATTCAAACAATTCAAACATTTGTAATTAGTTTTTGGTTCTGTTTATCAACATAAACCAATTATCAAAATAAAATAATATTTTAATATCCCTTTATTAATTAAATAAAAGGTCCTTTATTTATTTAATATGGTTTGATCTATTTAATAAAACTTCATTTGAATTCCAAACACTTTCATAATCAAATCAGTAGGTTTTATTTGGAAATAAAGAATATTTGAAAACTTGTTTAAAACAAAATAACATCTTTATTTTAGGATCTATTTAATAATTAAATAAAATGGACCTTAGTTATTAAATCAAATAGAATTTGTTTTATTTAAGAGATTTATTTTAAAACCTATAATCAAAACACTTTAGTAGGTTTTATTTGTGAATTTCATATATTTGGAAATCTTATTTTAAATAATTACTAAGTTTTGATGTTTCAATTAAATTGGTAAAACTTTTATTTAAATAAAGTTTGCATAATAAATCCTTATTAATTTATTTAAATACCCTTGCTAATAAAATGTTTTTAACTCCCAAAGCTTGTTTCAAAATAGTATTTTCAAATGTTTTTATTTTCCTTTGTTAATTGTTTTATGTTTTTAAATCCTTTTAGGTTTTATTTAATTCAAATGGGTTTGAAGTTCCAATTGAATTCAAAAAGTTTCTTGTGGTTCTGAAAATTAAATAAAGTTTTATTTTATTCATTTATTTTCACATTACAAGATTTGGAAAATCTTGGGATGTGACAGGCTACCACCCTTAAAATAAATCTCGTCCCGAGATTTGGGAAGGCTGGGGTACAAGCAAGTTCAAAACAACTAGGGTACTACCACCCTTAAAAATTTTCAAACAAAAATTACATATTGTCCTTCTTGGGTCCTGGAAATTTCTCTAAGTTAAACTTTTGCTTTGTTCCTATGCTTGACTCATGGACCAAGGTTGAGTTTCTCCATAGGCTTGTTCAACTTGTTCTTCATCCTTTCTGGACAGTTGCTTGCATAATGCCCTGGATTCTTGCAGTTGAAACAATGAATGTCCTTGAGTTCTTTGCGTTGTTCTTGTGGACAAGTGGCTACATAATGGCCTGGTTCTTTGCAGTTGTTGCACCACACTTGGTCAATCTCTTTATTCTTCTTGTTCTCTGGGCATCCACTGGAGTAGTGTCCCATTTCCTTACATCTACGACATTGTGCAAGGCTCATGTCTTGCTTTTGTTTCTTAAATTTCTTTAGTCCTTTGAATTGGGTTGTCTTGTTAGGAGGTAGGAGTGGTCCTTTTCCTTTGGTAGTCTTGGATCCTTCTTGTTTCCTTTGTTCCACCATGGCATAGATGGGACATTGGTCAGGAGTATGATCACTTCCTTCACAAAGGTAACAAGTAGCTTGAGAGGTGGGGCAGTGTCCAACAGGATGATCTTCTTCACAATTGGGGCATTGTCCTTCATGCTCCTTGGAAGTATGATCCTTGTCTCCACATATAGTGCAAGCTGGGGCTCCATCTAGGACAATATTCTTTTCATCCTTGTTATCATAAACTCTCTTCGGATAGCTTTCTTCCATGCTAATCATTTGATTAGTCACCTTAAGCATCAGTTGAGATTGCTCCTCCAGAAACTTTTGTAGTGCTGGATCTTTATCACTATTGTTGACTATGAACTGAGCTGTCAGTTGGTTCAACTGGTGTTGGGTTGCTATGAGCTCTTTCATGCTGTCAGCTTGGTTGGTGTTGATGTCATCAACCTTGGAGTCTTTTGGAGTAGTCATCTGTTTGGGTTGAAGGGAGGTTAGAATAGGCAAGATTTTTCTAAGGAATCAATTCTAATCACACACACCACAATTCACACAAACAATGTGCATGCAATCACAACCAAATATCCACAAACAACTTTGCACCCAAACAACAAGGTTCAAGCACATACTTAGGCAACAAAATATTTTTGTTACACCACATAAGTTGGTGGTTTGACTTAACTAAATTATGGTGGTCCATCTATATGGTTCACTTGTGATCCTTCCATTCTTCTTGGTTGATTCTTCTTGCATGAGATCATGGTTTTCTTGAGGAAAAACTCTTGGTTGCAATGCTTCAAATGATGTAGGCTCCTTCTAACTTTTGCATTCCCTCAGTCTCTAAATCTTGGGCAAGATTTCCTTGTCTCACTTGTAGTCCTTAGTGGTATCCAAGTTGGAAATACTTGGTGAATATGCTGAAGATGTTGAAGTCATTAGAGTTGAAGATGTTGAAGTCATTAGAGTTGAAGAAGTTGAGTAAGTCCTTTGCATATGGTGTAGTCTCTGGCCATGGGTAGGTTTTCCATCAAGTTGAAGTAGAAGAGAAGTAGAGTTGAAACCCAAATGGTTAAGGAAAGAGATTACAAGTGTTTTTGTAAATAAGTTTTGGATCAAAATATAACTCCTATTTTTCTAAGGGTTCCAATCCTAGGGTTTACAAATCCTACAGGCAACACAATGCTCTGATACCATCTGTAGAGGCCTTAACCTGATAAGGTGGATTCCTCCTGTGTTTTACAATGCTAGTCCCTGGATCAATAGCTAGCATCCACAGTTAAGATGTAATATCAAGATACAAAGGCCATATTATAACTTTATAACCAGGAATAACATAATTTTATTACATCATACATAGCTCATTTGGATATTACATTACATTGCAGCGGAATAACTATAATCATGGGGTCCTTCATCTTCAAAGTGCCACAGGCAGATGTTGGTTGCAGACTTTGTAATCCTAATCAAACAATCTTCTCTAAAAACAATCAAACCTGCAACATAAAAGTTACAGCCACAAAGGTCAATACATTTGAATTGTATTGGCAAGTTTCACTACTTTGTTTATTATGAGTGGATCCTATCATTACATGCATATTTGGCTAAGTAGAGTTTAAGGCTTATTTGCATAAAGCAACATTTATCCTATCATTTCAAAATGGTTTTGGTCCTTTGTCAAATCCTTTTTCCAAGATCCTTGAACTCCTTGGTAGAAACTCAAGTCTTCAAGTCCTTGTCAAAAATCCCTTGAGCTACTTGGTAACCCCAAGTGCAACAAGTTTTATGAAATCTCATGAGTTCCTTGGTAACCCCAAGTACATCATGCTCTTGAGCACCTTGGTAACCCCAAGTGCAACAAGCTTAACAAAATCTCTTTGAATTCCTTGGTACCCCCAAGTGCATCAAGTTTTTATATTAGAAGTTGGAATGTCGAGATCTCCCATGGTTCAAACTTTAGTTGCTCAGTATTTTCTATATCCGGGGACACGGCTAAGTACTAAGATTTTATTAACTTCTGCAGAAGGAGTACACTTTACCCACATGACACAATCCCATCTTGTTTCCACCAGTGGCCTACTGGATTAGTGCTCACCAAGATGGAGTACTGGCAGACTGAGAGTGTGACGAAGTCTTTCCAAAAGGTCCTCCCATACATCATTGCTAGCTTGTCTTCAGCCCCCATGAAGCATTCCAGATCCCCATGTCCGGTAACTAAAGACAATGTATGGGTCTTCCTACTGTAGTTGACTAAGCCAGAGCCATAATAGCATGTGGTTGTACATGAAAGCCACAATTGGAGAAACATGTTCCATCTCTAAGTTTCCTAGGTGGTTTTCATTTGGAGCACAACACAAAGTGATTGCCATAGACATGGTTTCCTTTTGTTGCCACCTTCTCCAAAACATAAAGTGTCCACCACCTAGGTGGTTCATTGAGTCCTTGTTTTATTATGTAAAACACAAGTCCTTTTCTCAACCTTTGTAAAATCTCAACATGTATCTCTTTTCAAAACATAGCATGGCTAAGAATGTACAACTTCAATATTTTCACTAAGGAGTGTATAGGGAATCCTATTAGGATATAGCATAGCATAAGTATAAAACATTTTCATGCATGTTTACAAAATCCACTAAGTATAATGAAAAATAGTAGGACTTTTGTATGATAGTGTAACTTGCCTTTTTGGTAGGGAATGAGGGTTTACTCCTTGATCTTGCTAGTCTCACACTTTGCTAATTCCACTACAATCATTCAAACAAGCATAGTATCAAGTAGCATTCCAAACCAATATTCAAACAATATTTCACGCACACAAAGCAATGGATTCTAAGTCATGCATGGGAACATGCTTAAGATGGTTTTATTCACAAGGGAGGTATCCACTAGGCTTTTAACTTTGTAAGGTCCACATTGGTCATTTACCAAGATGGCAAAGTTATTTGCAAAAAGCTTTTAGTCCATAAACCATTTTAAAATCCAAACATTATTTCATGTGGTGAAAATATTTTTATCAAAGCAAAACTTTATGTTTTTCATCAAGTGAGTTGCCATTTTCAAAGCTTGGTGTTTTGGGTCAGTAGGTTTTGATCCAAAACATTTCCTCAAAGTTTTCTTTGCAAAAACTTTTTCCATAGTAAAATCCATAATTTTGTTTGGCTAGAATATGGTTAAGTTAAACAATTCAACCTAAATTATACCAAAATAATTTTTAACACCAAGGGTTGGTTCCTAGGGTCAGTAAGGTCACACAGATCCATTTTGCAAAAGATTTAATCCTAAAATCAATTTTAAACAATTTTTATACTCTAAAGCTCACAAAAGAATCTGCAAAAACAAGCAAACAAATAGATACTATTTTCCAAACTAAGGCCATGGTTGTTTAGGTCTTGTTCTCCTGAATCCATTGATATAAAATTTGCCAAATTTGGACGTGTGGTTCAAAAGTTATAAGGGTTTGAAAATTACAAACAAATCTGTTTTCAATTTCTGTTTTTAAACAGACAGGTGACACGCGGCGTGATCTTACTGGTTGATACCGGTTCGGCCAGATCAGCTCTGTGGAACGTTAGATTAAGTTAGATTGCACGGCACAGATCCATCCTTACCCCTTCGGTTAGTCATTCTATCCAAGCCGGTGGATCTGCATCCTACGGTTCCTATCGCTTGGACAAAAAGCAGCGGCGCTGGCGGCGACGTCTGGTGGCGGAGCGGTCGGTCGACGACGGAGGCGACGCTACAGGAGGTGAGGGAGAAGGAGGGGTTGCTCACCGGGCTCTGGGTCACGGCGTTGCTCGAGGAAGTGTTGGTCGGACGAGGGGCGCTCGGGTTCTACGGCAATTCCTCACCGGAGTTCGTGGCGGCGTCTGGAGCTTCTGCCTGACAACGGGGATGGGGCTGCTGTCCACCAGAAGGCAAGAAACCGATGTGGTTAGATGCGCAAGGACACAGCGAATGTGCGTGCGTGAATGAGAAGGCGCGGGGTGGTCAGATACTACCTGTGGGCTTCGCCGGAGATGAAGCAGACGGTGGCGACGGTGGTCGTTGTCGAAGGCGAGGTTACAGGGTACCCGCGGTCGAGTTGATGCACTAGCAGATGCGCCTGAGAGTGGGGAAGCTGTGAGCTTGGTCGGGGAGGAGAGGGGCGGTGAGGGGCTGCCGGAATTGGCTTGGGAAGTCGTCGGAGCGGCGGCGGTAGAGAGAGAATTGGAGGCAGCCTAGGGGCAGAGTGGAGGCGACGTCTGGGGGAAATGACAGAGGAGAGGGAGGCTTTTAAGGGAGCGTGGTCGCTGCGAGTTAAGGTGGCCGTGTTAAAGTGAATTGATGCCGCGAAGTTACAGCAGGAAACGGCGACGAGGAGGGGAAGAACTGGTCGCGCGGGTGGGGAAGGAGAACAGTGGAAAGGGGGTCCAGCGGTCAGTGGGAATAGAAGAGAGGAGGAGGTCCACTTGTCAGTCTCCTTGCGGGTAATTTCCTGAGTGTGAGGAAAACGGTTCGGGCGTGGGATCTTCTCATCAGCGAGAGGGAGAGAAGAGGAGTGGGTCCCGGTTGTCATTGACTTCAGCGGGTCTGTTTCTGAGTGAAAAAAGGTTTCTTCGGGGGGAAAAAGAGGGAGAAGACTGGGCTGGTTCTGGGCTTATTGGGCTGCCTGGGCTGGGTTGCTGTTTTTTTTTGTACAGAAACATTTCCCTTTTCCATTTCTATTTCATTTCCTGATTTGAATTTCATCCAACTATTCAAGCTTTCAAATAATTCAAACAATTTAAACATTTGTAATTAGTTTTTGGTTCTGTTTATCAACATAAACCAATTATCAAAATAAAATAATATTTTAATATCCCTTTATTAATTAAATAAAAGGTCCTTTATTTATTTAATATGGTTTGATCTATTTAATAAAACTTCATTTGAATTCCAAACACTTTCATAATCAAATCAGTAGGTTTTATTTGGAAATAAAGAATATTTGAAAACTTGTTTAAAACAAAATAACATCTTTATTTTAGGATCTATTTAATAATTAAATAAAATGGACCTTAGTTATTAAATCAAATAGAATTTGTTTTATTTAAGAGATTTATTTTAAAACCTATAATCAAAACACTTTAGTAGGTTTTATTTGTGAATTTCATATATTTGGAAATCTTATTTTAAATAATTACTAAGTTTTGATGTTTCAATTAAATTGGTAAAACTTTTATTTAAATAAAGTTTGCATAATAAATCCTTATTAATTTATTTAAATACCCTTGCTAATAAAATGTTTTTAACTCCCAAAGCTTGTTTCAAAATAGTATTTTCAAATGTTTTTATTTTCCTTTGTTAATTGTTTTATGTTTTTAAATCCTTTTAGGTTTTATTTAATTCAAATGGGTTTGAAGTTCCAATTGAATTCAAAAAGTTTCTTGTGGTTCTGAAAATTAAATAAAGTTTTATTTTATTCATTTATTTTCACATTACAAGATTTGGAAAATCTTGGGATGTGACAGGCTACCACCCTTAAAATAAATCTCGTCCCGAGATTTGGGAAGGCTGGGGTACAAGCAAGTTCAAAACAACTAGGGTACTACCACCCTTAAAAAATTTCAAACAAAAATTACATATTGGCCTTCTTGGGTCCTGGAAATTTCTCTAAGTTAAACTTTTGCTTTGTTCCTATGCTTGACTCATGGACCAAGGTTGAGTTTCTCCATAGGCTTGTTCAACTTGTTCTTCATCCTTTCTGGACAGTTGCTTGCATAATGCCCTGGATTCTTGCAGTTGAAACAATGAATGTCCTTGAGTTCTTTGCGTTGTTCTTGTGGACAAGTGGCTACATAATGGCCTGGTTCTTTGCAGTTGTTGCACCACACTTGGTCAATCTCTTTATTCTTCTTGTTCTCTGGGCATCCACTGGAGTAGTGTCCCATTTCCTTACATCTACGACATTGTGCAAGGCTCATGTCTTGCTTTTGTTTCTTAAATTTCTTTAGTCCTTTGAATTGGGTTGTCTTGTTAGGAGGTAGGAGTGGTCCTTTTCCTTTGGTAGTCTTGGATCCTTCTTGTTTCCTTTGTTCCACCATGGCATAGATGGGACATTGGTCAGGAGTATGATCACTTCCTTCACAAAGGTAACAAGTAGCTTGAGAGGTGGGGCAGTGTCCAACAGGATGATCTTCTTCACAATTGGGGCATTGTCCTTCATGCTCCTTGGAAGTATGATCCTTGTCTCCACATATAGTGCAAGCTGGGGCTCCATCTAGGACAATATTCTTTTCATCCTTGTTATCATAAACTCTCTTCGGATAGCTTTCTTCCATGCTAATCATTTGATTAGTCACCTTAAGCATCAGTTGAGATTGCTCCTCCAGAAACTTTTGTAGTGCTGGATCTTTATCACTATTGTTGACTATGAACTGAGCTGTCAGTTGGTTCAACTGGTGTTGGGTTGCTATGAGCTCTTT
The DNA here is from genome assembly GCA_910589765.1 of Avena atlantica. Lineage (NCBI taxonomy): Eukaryota > Viridiplantae > Streptophyta > Magnoliopsida > Poales > Poaceae > Avena > Avena atlantica. The sequence continues at coordinate 80,515,604 of OU342733.1, forward strand.
CATGCTGTCAGCTTGGTTGGTGTTGATGTCATCAACCTTGGAGTCTTTTGGAGTAGTCATCTGTTTGGGTTGAAGGGACGTTAGAATAGGCAAGATTTTTCTAAGGAATCAATTCTAATCACACACACCACAATTCACACAAACAATGTGCATGCAATCACAACCAAATATCCACAACCAACTTTGCACCCAAACAACAAGGTTCAAGCACATACTTAGGCAACAAAATATTTTTGTTACACCACATAAGTTGGTGGTTTGACTTAACTAAATTATGGTGGTCCATCTATATGGTTCACTTGTGATCCTTCCATTCTTCTTGGTTGATTCTTCTTGCATGAGATCATGGTTTTCTTGAGGAAAAACTCTTGGTTGCAATGCTTCAAATGATGTAGGCTCCTTCTAACTTTTGCATTCCCTCAGTCTCTAAATCTTGGGCAAGATTTCCTTGTCTCACTTGTAGTCCTTAGTGGTATCCAAGTTGGAAATACTTGGTGAATATGCTGAAGATGTTGAAGTCATTAGAGTTGAAGATGTTGAAGTCATTAGAGTTGAAGAAGTTGAGTAAGTCCTTTGCATATGGTGTAGTCTCTGGCCATGGGTAGGTTTTCCATCAAGTTGAAGTAGAAGAGAAGTAGAGTTGAAACCCAAATGGTTAAGGAAAGAGTTTACAAGTGTTTTTGTAAATAAGTTTTGGATCAAAATATAACTCCTATTTTTCTAAGGGTTTTTGTCCAATCCTAGGGTTTACAAATCCTACAGGCAACACAATGCTCTGATACCATCTGTAGAGGCCTCAACCTGATAAGGTGGATTCCTCCTGTGTTTTACAATGCTAGTCCCTGGATCAATAGCTAGCATCCACAGTTAAGATGTAATATCAAGATACAAAGGTCATATTATAACTTTATAACCAGGAATAACATAATTTTATTACATCATACATAGCTCATTTGGCTATTACATTACATTGCAGCGGAATAACTATAATCATGGGGTCCTTCATCTTCAAAGTGCCACAGGCAGATGTTGGTTGCAGACTTTGTAATCCTAATCAAACAATCTTCTCTAAAAACAATCAAACCTGCAACATACAAGTTATAGCCACAAAGGTCAATACATTTGAAATGTATTGGCAAGTTTCACTACTTTGTTTATTATGAGTGGATCCTATCATTACATGCATATTTGGCTAAGTAGAGTTTAAGGCTTATTTGCATAAAGCAACATTTATCCTATCATTTCAAAATGGTTTTGGTCCTTTGTCAAATCCTTTTTCCAAGATCCTTGAACTCCTTGGTAGAAACTCAAGTCTTCAAGTCCTTGTCAAAAATCCCTTGAGCTACTTGGTAACCCCAAGTGCAACAAGTTTTATGAAATCTCATGAGTTCCTTGGTAACCCCAAGTACATCATGCTCTTGAGCACCTTGGTAACCCCAAGTGCAACAAGCTTAACAAAATCTCTTTGAATTCCTTGGTACCCCCAAGTGCATCAAGTTTTTATATTAGAAGTTGGAATGTCGAGATCTCCCATGGTTCAAACTTTAGTTGCTCAGTATTTTCTATATCCGGGGACACGGCTAAGTACTAAGATTTTATTAACTTCTGCAGAAGGAGTACACTTTACCCACATGACACAATCCCATCTTGTTTCCACCAGTGGCCTACTGGATTAGTGCTCACCAAGATGGAGTACTGGCAGACTGAGAGTGTGACGAAGTCTTTCCAAAAGGTCCTCCCATACATCATTGCTAGCTTGTCTTCAGCCCCCATGAAGCATTCCAGATCCCCATGTCCGGTAACTAAAGACAATGTATGGGTCTTCCTACTGTAGTTGACTAAGCCAGAGCCATAATAGCATGTGGTTGTACACGAAAGCCACAATTGGAGAAACATGTTCCATCTCTAAGTTTCCTAGGTGGTTTTCATTTGGAGCACAACACAAAGTGATTGCCATAGACATGGTTTCCTTTTGTTGCCACCTTCTCCAAAACATAAAGTGTCCACCACCTAGGTGGTTCATTGAGTCCTTGTTTTATTATGTAAAACACAAGTCCTTTTCTCAACCTTTGTAAAATCTCAACATGTATCTCTTTTCAAAACATAGCATGGCTAAGCATGTACAACTTCAATATTTTCACTAAGGAGTGTATAGGGAATCCTATTAGGATATAGCATAGCATAAGTATAAAACATTTTCATGCATGTTTACAAAATCCACTAAGTATAATGAAAAATAGTAGGACTTTTGTATGATAGTGTAACTTGCCTTTTTGGTAGGGAATGAGGGTTTACTCCTTGATCTTGCTAGTCTCACACTTTGCTAATTCCACTACAATCATTCAAACAAGCATAGTATCAAGTAGCATTCCAAACCAATATTCAAACAATATTTCACGCACACAAAGCAACGGATTCTAAGTCATGCATGGGAACATGCTTAAGATGGTTTTATTCACAAGGGAGGTATCCACTAGGCTTTTAACTTTGTAAGGTCCACATTGGTCATTTACCAAGATGGCAAAGTTATTTGCAAAAATCTTTTAGTCCATAAACCATTTTAAAATCCAAACATTATTTCATGTGGTGAAAATATTTTTATCAAAGCAAAACTTTATGTTTTTCATCAAGTGAGTTGCCATTTTCAAAAGTTGGTGTTTTGGGTCAGTAGGTTTTGATCCAAAACATTTCCTCAAAGTTTTCTTTGCAAAAAAAATTTCCATAGTAAAATCCATAATTTTGTTTGGCTAGAATATGGTTAAGTTAAACAATTCAACCTAAATTATACCAAAATAATTTTTAACACCAAGGGTTGGTTCCTAGGGTCAGTAAGGTCACACAGATCCATTTTGCAAAAGATTTAATCCTAAAATCAATTTTAAATTTTTTTTATACTCTAAACAAGCTCACAAAAGAATCTGCAAAAACAAGAAAACAAATAGATACTATTTTCCAAACTAAGGCCATGGTTGTTTAGGTCTTGTTCTCCTGAATCCTTTGATATAAAATTTGCCAAATTTGGACGTGTGGTTCAAAAGTTATAAGGGTTTGAAAATTACAAACAAATCTGTTTTCAATTTCTGTTTTTAAACAGACAGGTGACACGCGGCGTGATCTTACTGGTTGATACCGGTTCGGCCGGATCAGCTCTGTGGAACGTTAGATTAAGTTAGATTGCACGGCACAGATCCATCCTTACCCCTTCGGTTAGTCATTCTATCCAAGCCGGTGGATCTGCATCCTACGGTTCCTATCGCTTGGACAAAAAGCAGCGGCGCTGGCGGCGACGTTTGGTGGCGGAGCGGTCGGTCGACGACGGAGGCGACGCTACAGGAGGTGAGGGAGAAGGAGGGGTTGCTCACCGGGCTCTGGGTCACGGCGTTGCTCGAGGAAGTGTTGGTCGGACGAGGGGCGCTCGGGTTCTACGGCAATTCCTCACCGGAGTTCGTGGCGGCGTCTGGAGCTTCTGCCTGACAACGGGGATGGGGCTGCTGTCCACCAGAGGGCAAGAAACCGATGTGGTTAGATGCGCAAGGACACAGCGAATGTGCGTGCGTGAATGAGAAGGCGCGGGGTGGTCAGATACTACCTGTGGGCTTCGCCGGAGATGAAGCAGACGGTGGCGACGGTGGTCGTTGTCGAAGGCGAGGTTACAGGGTACCCGCGGTCGAGTTGATGCACTAGCAGATGCGCCTGAGAGTGGGGAAGATGTGAGCTTGGTCGGGGAGGAGAGGGGCGGTGAGGGGCTGCCGGAATTGGCTTGGGAAGTCGTCGGAGCGGCGGCGGTATAGAGAGAATTGGAGGCAGCCTAGGGGCAGAGTGGAGGCGACGTCTGGGGGAAATGACAGAGGAGAGGGAGGCTTTTAAGGGAGCGTGGTCGCTGCGAGTTAAGGTGGCCGTGTTAAAGCGAATTGATGCCGCGAAGTTACAGCAGGAAACGGCGACGAGGAGGGGAAGAACTGGTCGCGCGGGTGGGGAAGGAGAACAGTGGAAAGGGGGTCCAGCGGTCAGTGGGAATAGAAGAGAGGAGGAGGTCCACTTGTCAGTCTCCTTGCGGGTAATTTCCTAAGTGTGAGGAAAACGGTTCGGGCGTGGGATCTTCTCATCAGCGAGAGGGAGAGAAGAGGAGTGGGTCCGGGTTGTCATTGACTTCAGCGGGTCTGTTTCTGAGTGAGAAAAGGTTTCTTCGGGGGGAAAAAGAGGGAGAAGACTGTGCTGGTTCTGGGCTTATTGGGCTGCCTGGGCTGGGTTGCTGTTGTTTTCTTTTTTTTTGTACAGAAACATTTTCCTTTTCCATTTCTATTTTATTTCCTGATTTGAATTTCATCCAACTATTCAAGCTTTCAAATAATTCAAACAATTCAAACATTTGTAATTAGGTTTTGGTTCTGTTTATCAACATAAACCAATTATCAAAATAAAATAATATTTTAATATCCCTTTATTAATTAAATAAAAGGTCCTTTATTTATTTAATATGGTTTGATCTATTTAATAAAACTTCATTTGAATTCCAAACACTTTCATAATCAAATCAGTAGGTTTTATTTGGAAATAAAGAATATTTGAAAACTTGTTTAAAACAAAATAACATCTTTATTTTAGGATCTATTTAATAATTAAATAAAATGGACCTTAGTTATTAAATCAAATAGAATTTGTTTTATTTAAGAGATTTATTTTAAAACCTATAATCAAAACACTTTAGTAGGTTTTATTTGTTAATTTCATATATTTGGAAATCTTATTTTAAATAATTACTAAGTTTTGATGTTTCAATTAAATTGGTAAAACTTTTATTTAAATAAAGTTTGCATAATAAATCCTTATTAATTTATTTAAATACCCTTGCTAATAAAATGTTTTTAACTCCCAAAGCTTGTTTCAAAATAGTATTTTCAAATGTTTTTATTTTCCTTTGTTAATTGTTTTATGTTTCTAAATCCTTTTAGGTTTTATTTAATTCAAATGGGTTTGAAGTTCCAATTGAATTCAAAAAGTTTCTTCTGGTTCTGAAAATTAAATAAAGTTTTATTTTATTCATTTATTTTCACATTACAAGATTTGGAAAATCTTGGGATGTGACAAACAACCCCGGGGAAGCATTCCGAATCTCACTTTAGTTGGCAAGTTTTATCATTTGGTTATAGTTTTCTATGATCATAGAATCCGTTCCCAAGTCGTCCATAACCGTGGACACGGCTTTTCGAAAAGATTATAACCCTGCAGGGGTGCACCACTTTACCCACACGTACCAACCGATTCTTAATGCCAATATATTAGCCCTCTTCCTTGGAAGGCCGACAGAGAATGGTTGACCACGACCTTTACCTTGCTTTCGCCGAGACCATGAGTCACGCACTAAGGAGATGCCGCCGTGTAACATCCCAGATTTTGTATTAGGATGTTATTAGTGTCAAGCATCATCCTTGCATCATTGCATCCTACATTTGAAGATTGCAATAAAAAATCCTAAACCTATTAAATACCCTATTAATTATTTCCATAAGTGAGCACCTTTGTTGTAGTAGCTGACCCTTCAAAAAAACTATGTAAAAACAGTAAACCATGGTCCTATGTTGACCACCTTAATTTTATGAAAATTTAGAAACAAGTTTCATCAATTTTGGACTTAGTTTGCAAAAGTTATTTAGGTTTTATTAAAACAGAAATTGAAAAGTGTAAAAGGGAAAAAAAGGAGGACACCCTACCTAACTGGGCCGCAGCGCAGCCCACCAGCGCCCACGCGGCAGCCAGCCTACCCGCGCCAGCCCCCGCAGCCCAGCATCGGCCCGCTTCTCCCCTCCACCACTAACGCGGGGGTCCCACCCAGTCGTCTTCCTCCTGGAGACCGCGGCGGACACAACACCGGCTGCGTCGGGACACCCCGAATCCCAAAGGATTTCAACCGCCCCCTTCCCCAAGTCTTGGGATATATAAAGCCGACCCCCCCCCTCGTCGTTTCCCCTTGATTTTTTTCTCAAACCCTAGCCCGTTTTCGCAGTTTTCGAGCTCGCCGGAACAGCCACCGTCCGAGCTCGAGGTTGGCGGCTCTCCAGGGAACCGCGAGCCTTGCTACACCTTCCACCCTTCTCGCCTCGACCTACCCTAACCTCCCGTCTATTTCGTTTCTTACGAAACGCAGGAGATCGCCGGCGATTGCTTGCCGGAGCTATCGGGTCCGAGAAAAGGAACCGCCATCGCTGGGAGAAGGAGGAGGAGAGGGACCGCGCTGAGACCATTGGGAGATTCGCCATCGACGTGCGCATCGGGGACCCTCTTCATCACCTTCGCTAGGACCGCCAGTACCTCCGACCACCGTCGACTCCGCCGCCGCCGCCGTCGTATCCATCGCCGCCACCACCACAGGTCAGTGGAGCCGTCTAGGCCGTCCGATTGAAATCCTGCGGGCCAGATTAGAAGGGGGGGCGAAGGGGTATCGGCCAACCACGCAGCGCCGCGTGGCAAGCGCGTCGCCCGCCTGGCCAGCTGGCCCAACCCGAAGCCGCCACTTGGCGCGATCTGAGCTAGGGTTTAGGCTAGGTTGTTTTGATTTTTGCAGATTATGTTTAATATTGCGAAAATCATAGAAAAATAACTACTTGGCCAATTTTAGCTTATGATATACCATTGGATTCCTAATTTTGAGTAGAATCGAAATCTGCAATAACATCCCAGGATCACAGTAAGTTTTTAGGTGTAGATTTTAATCATTAGATTAGAGAGTTTAATCTATAGAAAAATAATTAAAATTCTATTTTAATTGATTCTTGTTGCAATAACTTTGTATCCACAAAACCTACTGATCCAAATCATTAAGCTTTGCTTAGGATCATTAGATCTAGCTTGGGGCTAATTGGTTTGATCTCCTTATAATCCTAGGATTGTTTTAGTGACTCTATTAGATCTAAACCCTTGGGAAAATCAATCCTAGTGACACCCTTACACTATCACAACACAAACTTGCTACATTGATCAATTTAGAAGAACCAACCTTGCATAAAATACCATGTTGCATGCATGCATGATTTTCTTTGTGATATGCTTTGAGCAAGTTGTGATCAGATCTATGTTTGTGATTTGTTAGATTGCTCGGAGTGCGCTAAGGAGTGCTATTGTGTAGAGTGCTGCTCGGATCAAGGCAAGTTACACCACTTGTTCATAATTTTGTCCCAGTTTTAATTCTATGCATGTGATCTTCAAAATTCTGTAGTATGCATGTGTAGGATGTTCTAGTAGAATTTTTCTTTAGTATTATTTTGCAAGTGCGATGATTTTGTAGTATGCCATGAGTAGCTCTATACTTAGGATTTTTCCACTCCTAATAGGTTACCCCTGTTTTTGCTAAGTATTGCTTGCTATGCTATATATACAAAGTACCGTTGGGGGGTTCGAAAGACAAAGAATTTTTCTAAGTATAAAGGCTCTCTAGAGCAAACTTTTCTTCTCAAATCCACTTCAAAATAAAACTAAGTTTTCTTCTGGGCGGAATGGTTGTCGGGTCAACGAGTGATATTTTGGTGGAGGACGGCCGCCCAGAAATCAAAGAAGTCTGCCATGTTTCAGAATTCAGAAGCTTCTAGTGCAACCACGATACATTATGGGCTCTATCTTGGCCTAGTACTTAGTGGGAAACCTCACCTGGGTACCAACATTTGGAGGTTCTTGGCACGGTTGGATCCGGAAGGTAGAGGGGCTACTAAGGGAAAGCGTCGCCATGGTCTTGTCTATAAAAGGACTTGATCATGGATTGTGGGTAAAGTGCACAAACTCTCGAGAGTATTGCAATCTGATCGATCAGCCGTGTTCACGGTAGCAGAACAACAATGAGCGTCTGAAGGATGGAGCCTCTGAAGGATCTTCCTCTCTCTTTTCTAAAAACAAAGTTTCGAAACCCCATGGCGTGCGTAATATCGCTAATGGGTGGGAATTTGGGAACTTGGTGTGTAATATCCAAGTGTTTGGTTGTTTGGACACTTGGTGCGTAATATCCTCGTGTGCCACTCGACCTTATTTTATCTAAGCAAATGTTTACAAAGTAGGACAATCCTCTCTTCTTCTCTCTACTTAAGAAAATTGGCTTTGAGCAAATAAACTCTATAGCCTATACCAGCCTTGCATGTAGAGATAGTCTTTTCTCTCCTTGGTGTAATTTGCCAATACATTCAAAGTATTGACCCAACTTGTTGGCTGCACGTGTTATGTGCAGAATCCAAAGATTGAAAGGTGTGTAGGGATCGCGGGTCTACACTCGACAAGCCTGGGGCGTTGATGGACTCATGCTGCTTTTATGTTTCCGCTGTTATTCGAGCTAGCATAATGCTAAGCAATTTTTGTAATAAATTCATACTCTGGATTCTCCGTGTAATAAAGACTTTGTGTTTTACATGATATTTCATCGACTGTGAGTGCTAGCTATTGATCCTGGGACTAGCATGTTAATCACAGGGACTTAGGATCCTTACCGATCCGAGAATTACAGATGGTATCAGAGCACATCGTTGCCTGTAGGATGTGACCCTAGGATTGGAATCACCTCTAACTTTATTGCCTTACTTGTTTTTCTACTAAGTTATTTCTGCACTTCTAGTATCTGCTTTCCTCTACTTGGTTAAGCATCTAACCTTCATTCTTCTAACTCAAAGATGACAAGCTTCCTCTACCACACCGTCACGGACATCGAGCCCCTTCGCTTTGGTGGATGCCTCATGGATCTACTCACACGTTTGGACCTTCCTCTCCCAACAATCCAGGGGAGCACAATGAAGAAACTCCACAAGGACGGCTGTTGGGGAGTCAAGGTCATCCAGCCAGGAAAAGAGCGAGGCAAGAACCCGGAGGAAGACATAGCAATCCACATTGTTAGCGATTCCAAGGAGAAGGCCCTTAGCATTAGCTTGCAACAACTCATTGGACGCCTATGTGGACGACATCATGAAGCTCTCCAAGGACACTGCGGCGGCCTCTTGGGAAGAAGAGATGAGGAAGGAATTCCTATGGAGTTAACTTTTGAGGAAAGAACTTCTACCAAGCGCCAAAGAACACAATATCAAGACTTGGAGTGCCACATCCATGACCTTGAAAAGGGTACCTTCCTTGAGATGTTGAAGAACGACGAGCTATGCGCCCTCATCAAGGAGAAGGAAGAAATGATCAAGTAGCAGGAGGAGGCAATGAAGCTCTAAGAGATAAAATTCCAGGACCAAGAGAAGAAGTTCGCTAACCAAGAGAAGAGGGTGATAAATAAAAACAAGAGAATTAGGGAACTCAAACAGCAGATCGATGGAGATGAAGTGCAAACTGAAGGCCTTTGCAAGATAATCAATGATGTGCGTGCTTCCAAGAGGGACTTGGCAAAGCAACTTGAAGCCGCAAAGAAGTCAAGTTTAGTGGAGGAACTACAAAGCGAGAAGGAGGGACTTCAGGAGCAGCTGGAAGCCACTACCAAGAAGCTACAGGATGAGATAAAGAACCTCCAGGAGAAGCTTGAAGCCACCACAAAGGAGATGGAGTTGTACAAGACAACTCTAGAGCAGGAAGGCTACTCGTTCGAGGATGAGGAAGAGGAAGGCGTGGAAGATGTGTAATAGTTGGACCACCTTTAATTCTATAGTAGAACGTTATTCGCAAATGTAATAAATACCCTGGTTTAGTTAAACTTGGTTGTTTTCTGTTTTAAGCTGTGTTATTGTGCCTTGTGTGCTTGGTGTGTTTTCATAAGGGTAGGAGTTTACTACTTAGTCTTTCTGTCTATTTCTTAACCATTCTCTTAAACCCCACAGATGCCGCCAAGACGTGCGAACCCCGAAATCCTGCCCGAAATAGCACAACTTTTGGCCACTCAGAACCAGCTGATCCAACTGCTAACTCAGAACATGCAAAACAACAACAACAACCCGCCGCCACCACCACCTCCGCCACCTCCTCAACAGGATCGCTTGACTCGGTTTTTAAGGCTGAACCCACCTACCTTCACTAGCAACACTGAACCAATCATCGCTGATGACTGGCTGCATACAATCAACAAGAAGCTAGACACCGTGCAAGCTGTCGGAGCCGACAGGGTGCGTTATGCCGCACACCATCTTGAAGGACCTGCTGCAGAATGGTGGGATAATTACCAAGTCACCCACCCGGATATTGATGCTATCACTTGGGAATAGTTTGAATTAGCTTTTCGCACTCATGATGTGGCTGTTGGTATCATGACCCTGAAGAGGCGCGAGTTTCGTGACCTACACCAGCTGCACCGTTCTGTCACCGAGTATGGTGAGCTTTTCAATAAGCTAGCCCGTTATGCACCTGATGATGTTTCTACTGATGCCAAGAGACAGGAGGAGTTCTTAAGAGGGCTCAATGATGAGATATCCATTCAGCTTGTGGCTCAGAAATTCGACAACTTTCAGGAACTCCTGGACAGAGCCATTGTGGTTGAATCAAAGAGGAAGAGCATAGAAAACCACAAGAGGAAATCTAACCCTCACAAACACTCTGTTCTGTACCAGAAGCAGCACAATTCCTCACCACCACCTTATAACAATAATGGCCACAACTATAATGGTCATAACCATGGTGGCCACAAACATAATGGGCATAAGAACCGCAATGGGAATGGCAGCAATGGAAAGGATCTTAGTGAGGTGACATGCTTTAAGTGCAACAAGACAGGGCACTATGCAACCTCTTGCCCCGAGAGGAAGAATGGCAATGGCAATGGGAATGGAAATGGACACAACCATGGCAATGGAAACGGGAAGAAGCCAAATCCGTTTGTCAAAGCCACGGTGAATCATGTTTCTATGGAGGATGCTTGTGATGCGCCAGACTCTGTGATTGGTAAGTTCAAACTCAATTCTATTCCCACAGTTGTTCTTTTTTATACCGGTGCATCGCATTCATTCATATCAAGGGTATTTGTGGATAGAGGCAAGATACCAACAGAGACTATAAACTTTCCTCTAAGGGTAAGTTCTCCTGGGGGAGAAATAGTGGCAAACTCCGGTTGCCGGGAATTAGAACTAAGGATTGGGACACACATTTTTCCCACCAGCCTAGTGGTTCTAGAATCACAAGGATTAGACATAATCTTGGGCATGAATTGGATGACCGAATATGAAGGAGTCATAGATTGTGCCAAGAGAACGTCATGATCACAACACCGGAAGGGAAGAGGATTCGTATCAAGTCGAATTTCGCACTTAAAGAAGTCATGGTGAACTCTCTTAAGGGGGTTAGCTTGGAGGAGGTACCCATTGTAAAGGAATACCCAGATGTCTTCCCGGAGGAACTACCAGGAATGCCCCCCGACCGTGATATCGAGTTCCTCATTGACTTAATGCCAGGCACAGGGCCGATAGCTAAGAGACCATACAAGATGGATGTGGACGAGTTAAAGGAACTCAAGAAACAACTTAGAGAACAATTGTACAAGGGGTTCATTCAACCCAGCGCGTCATCTTGGGGAGCACCCGTCCTATTTGTTGATAAGAAGGATAAAACCAAGAGGCTGGTTATGGATTACCGCTCGTTAAACGAGGTGATGATCAAGAATAAGTATCCTCTACCCAACATCAATGACCTATTTGACCAGTTAAAAGGAGCAAGTGTGTTCTCAAAGATCGATCTGCGATCAGGCTACTTTCAGCTAAAGATTCGATAACAGGATGTGCCCAAAACAGCATTCACCACAAGATACGGATTGTATGAGTACACCGTAATGTCGTTTGGACTGACCAATGCCCCAGCATACTACATGACCATGATGAACAAAGTGTTCATGGAATATTTGGACAAGTTTATCGTGGTATTCATAGATGATATACTTATATACTCTAAGGATGAGAAGGAACATGAGAAACATCTGCGCCTTATTATGGAGAAACTAAGAGAACACAAGTTGTATGCCAAATTCATCAAGTGCTAGTTCTGGTTAAAGGAAGTGGGATTCCTTGGTCATGTTGTGTCAGCTAAAGGAGTTGTCGTAGATCCTAGTAAGGTAGCCTCCGTGACAGAATGGGAGTCACCCAAAAATGTGGGAGATATTAGGAGTTTCTTGGGCCTCGCAGGATATTACCGGAGGTTCATTGAAAACTTTTCCAAGATAGCAAAACCCATGACTGAACTATTAAAGAAGGAAAAGAAGTTCCTATGGACCGAGGCATGCGAAGCAAGTTTTCAAGAGTTGAAGAAACGACTTGTAACGGCGCCAGTTCTGTGTCTGCCTGATATCCAGAAGGATTTTCAAGTATATTGTGACGCTTCTCGGCAAGGACTTCGAAGTGTGTTGATGCAGGATGGGAAAGTGGTATCCTATGCCTCCCGGCAACTTAAGAACCATGAACACAACTACCCCACACATGATTTGGAACTTGCGTCTGTGGTTCATGCACTCAAGGTATGGAGACACTACCTCATGGGCAAACATTGTGATGTGTTCACAGATCACAAGAGTTTGAAGTACATCTTCACCCAAAAGGAGTTGAATATGAGACAACGGAGATGGCTTGAGATAATTAAGGATTATGACTTGGATTTACAATACCACCCCGGAAAGGCAAACGTGGTGGCTGATGCCTTAAGTCGTATGGTGTATGTGAATGGACTTACCACAGGGGAACTCCCAGAGGATTTATGCAAGCAATTCAGGGATCTCAGGCTAGAGATAGTTCTGAAAGGACACGTAGCGACTATGGAAATAGTGTCCACCTTCCAAGAAAGGATCCAAGAAGCACAAAAGGGGGATAAAGAGTTGGAAGAAATAAGAGTCAGGATAAGTGAAGGAAAGACTAAAGAATTTCGTCTGGACGAACAAGGAACCCTCTGGTATGGGGAGCGTTTGTGCGTTCCCAATGACCCCGATATCAGGAAGATGATTTTACAAGAAGCTCATGATTCGCCATACTCAATTCATCCAGGTAACACGAAGATGTACATGGATGTGAAGGATAGATTCTGGTGGAATAACCTAGAGAGAGATATTGCAGAGTATATTTCTCTGTGTGATGTGTGCAATAGAGTTAAAGCCGAGCATCAGAAACCGGCAGGATTACTTCAACCACTACCTATACCCGACTGGAAGTGGGACAAGGTAGGCATGGATTTCATCACGGGATTGCCCCAGAATCGTTCTGGATTTGATTCTATCTAGGTAGTGGTGGATCACTTTACCAAGGTGGCTCACTTCATCCCCGTAAAGACCACATATACAAGTGCTAAGGTTGCTAAGATATACATGTCAAGAATTGTAAGTCTGCATGGTGTTCCCAAGGGAATTGTGTCAGATAGAGGCACCCAGTTTACTTCGAAGTTTTGGCGTCAACTACATGAGTCTCTTGGAACCCGACTAGAATTCAGTACCGCCTTCCACCCTCAGACAGATGGCCAAACAGAAAGGGTGAATCAAATTTTGGAGGATATGTTGAGAGCTTGCGCGCTGGACTATGGGTCTAGCTGGGACGATAACCTGCCGTATGCTGAGTTCTCATATAACAACAGTTACCAGACGCGTATCAAAATGGCCCCATTTGAAGTTCTATATGGCAGGAAGTGTAGGACTCCATTGCTATGGAATGGAGTTGGTGAACGCAGTCTTTTTGGACTTGACTTGATAAAGGATGCCGAAGAAAAGGTACGACAGATTCAGGATAGGCTAAAGGTAGCCCAATCCCGACAGAAGAGTTACGCTGACTTCAAGCGCAGAGATGTGGCCTATGAAATAGGGGACCGTGCGTATCTCCGAGTTTCACCCCTACGCGGAGTTAAGAGGTTCGGGATCAAGGGCAAGTTAGCCCCACGATTCATAGGACCATATAAGGTTCTGGCCCGTAGGGGAGAAGTTGCTTATCAGTTGGAGTTACCGGAAGGACTGACTGTTCATGATGTGTTTCATGTGTCGCAACTAAAGAAGTGTCACCCGGAGATGGCCGAAACACCGCTAAGAGACACCGTTCCCCTAGATGAGGTTCAATTGGAGAATGACCTTACCTATGAGGAAAAACCCATCAAAATATTGGAAACAGCTGAAAGGATTACCCGCACCAAGACTATAAGATTCTGCAAGGTACAATGGAACCATCACTCCAAGGAAGAAGCTACGTGGGAGCGTGAGGAAGACTTGAAGGCAGAACACCCACACCTATTTGCTAGCCAACCCGAATCTCGACGACGAGATTCTTCTTAAGGGGCGTAGGTTTGTAACATCCCAGATTTTGTATTAGGATGCTATTAGTGTCATGCATCATCCTTGCATCATTGCATCCTACATTTGAAGATTGCAATAAAAAAATCCTAAACCTATTAAAAACCCTATTAATTATTTCCATAAGTGAGCACCTTTGTTGTAGTAGTTGACCCTTCAAAAAAACTATGTAAAAACAGTAAACCATGGTCCTATGTTGACCACCTTAATTTTATGAAAATTTAGAAACAAGTTTCATCAATTTTGGACTTAGTTTGTAAAAGTTATTTAGGTTTTATTAAAACAGAAATTGAAAAGTGTAAAAGGGGAAAAAAAGGAGGACACCCTACCTAACTGGGCCACAGCGCATCCCACCAGCGCCCACGCGGCAGCCAGCTTACCCGCGCCAGCCGCCGCAGCCCAGCATCGGCCCGCTTCTCCCCTCCACCACTGACGCGGGGGTCCCACCCCGTCGTCTTCCTCCTGGAGACCGCGGCGGACACAACTCCGGCTGCGTCGGGACACCCCGAATCCCAACGGATTTCAACCGCCCCCTTCCCCAAGTCTTGGGCTATATAAAGCCGACCCCCCCCTCGTCGTGTCCCCTTGATTTTTTTCTCAAACCCTAGCCCGTTTTCGCAGTTTCCGAGCTCGCCGGAACAGCCGCCGTCGGAGCTCGAGGTTGGCGGCTCTCCAGGGCACCCCGAGCCTTGCTACACCTTCCACCCTTCTCGCCTCGACCTACCCTAACCGCCCGTCTGTTTCGTTTCTTCCGAAGCGCAGGAGATCGCCGGCGATTGCTCGCCGGAGCCGTCGGGTCCGAGAAAAGGAACCGCCATCGCTGGGAGAAGGAGGAGGAGAGGGACCGCGCTGAGACCATTGGGAGATTCGCCATCGACTTGCACATCGGGGACCCTCTTCGTCTCCTTCGCTAGGACCGCCAGTACCTCCGACCATCGTCAACTCCGCCGCCGCCGCCGTCGTATCCATCGCCGCCACCACCACAGGTCAGTGGAGCCGTCTAGGCCGTCCGATAGAAATCCTGCGGGCCAGATTAGAAGGGGGGCGAAGGGGTATCGGCCAACCACGCAGCGTCGCGTGGGAAGCCGCGTGGCAAGCGCATCGCCGCCGCGCAGCGTCGCCCGCCTGGCCAGCTGGCCCAAATCTGCAATAGCATCCCAGTTTCACAGTAAGTTTTTAGGTGTAGATTTTAATCATTAGATTAGAGAGTTTAATCTATAGAAAAATAATTAAAATTCTATTTTAATTGATTCTTGTTGCAATAAATTTGTATCCACAAAACCTACTGATCCAAATCATTAAGCTTTGCTTAGGATCATTAGATCTAGCTTGGGGCTAATTAGATGGTTTGATCTCCTTATAATCCTAGGATTGTTTTAGTGACTCTATTAGATCTAAACCCTTGGGAAAATCAATCCTAGTGACACCCTTACACTATCACAACACAAACTTGCTACATTAAGCAATTTAGAAGAACCAACCTTGCATAAAATACCATGTTACATGCATGCATGATTTTCTTTGTGATATGCTTTGAGCAAGTTGTGATCAGATCTATGTTTGTGATTCGTTAGATTGCTCGGAGTGCGCTAAGGAGTGCTATTGTGTAGAGTGCTGCTCGGATCAAGGCAAGTTACACCACTTGTTCATAATTTTGTCCCAGTTTTAATTCTATGCATGTGATCTTCAAAATTCTGTAGTATGCATGTGTAGGTTGTTCTAGTAGAATTTTTCCTTAGTATTATTTTGCAAGTGCGATGATTTTGTAGTATGCCATGAGTAGCTCTATACTTAGGATTTTTCCACTCCTAATAGGTTACCCCTGTTTTTGCTAAGTATTGCTTGATATGCTATATATACAAAGTACCATTGGGGGGTTCGAAAGACAAAGAATTTTTCTAATTATAAAGGCTCTCTAGAGCAAACTCTTCTTCTCAAATCCACTTCAAAATAAAACTAAGTTTTCTTCTGGGCGGAATGGTTGTCGGGTCAACGAGTGAGATTTTTGTGGAGGACGGCCGCCCAGGAATCAAAGAAGTCTTCCATGTTTCGGAATTCAAAAGCTTCTAGTGCAACCACGATACATTATGGGCTCTGTCTTGGCCTAGTACTTAGTGGGAAACCTCACCTGGGTACCAACATTTGGAGGTTCTTGGCACGGTTGGATCCGGAAGGTAGAGGGGCTACTAAGGGAAAGCCTCGCCATGGTCTTGTCTATAAAAGGACTTGATCATGGATTGTGGGTAAAGTGCACAAACTCTCGAGAGTATTGCAATCTGATCGATCAGCCGTGTTCACGGTAACAGAACAACAATGAGCGTATGAAGGATGGAGCCTCTGAAGGATCTTCCTCTCTCTTTTCTAAAAACAAAGTTTTGAAACCCCATGGCGTGCGTAATATCGCTAATGGGTGGGAATTTGGGAACTTGGTGTGTAATATCCAAGTGACGCTTGGTGCGTAATATCCAAGTGTTTGGTTGTTTGGACACTTGGTGCGTAATATCCTCGTGTGCCACTCGACCTTATTTTATCTAAGCAAGTGTTTACAAAGTAGGACAATCCTCTCTTCTTCTCTCTACTTAAGAAAATTAGCTTTGAGCAAATAAACTCTACAGCCTATACCAGCCTTGCATGTAGAGATAGTCTTTTCTCTCCTTGGTGTAATTTGCCAATACATTCAAAGTATTGACCCAACTTGTTGGCTGCATGTCTTATGTGCAGAATCCAAAGATTGAAAGGTGCGTAGGGATTGCGGGTGTACACTCGACAAGCCTGGGGCGTTGATGGACTCATGCTGCTTTTATGTTTCCGCTGTTATTTGAGCTAGCATAATGCTAAGCAATTTTTGTAAGAAATTCATACTCTGGATTCTCCGTGTAATAAAGACTTTGTGTTTTACATGATATTTCATCGACTGTGAGTGCTATCTATTGATCCAGGGACTAGCATGTTAATCACAGGGACTTAGGATCCTTACCGATCCGAGGTCATTACACGCCGTAACGGGTCGAGTCCTGAGGTTGGTCCCTAGCAATGTGAACAGGGTTTGAGATTACGGATGACGGGCATCTCCCATTCCCTGCCACTCTTAACTACCTGTATGAATGCACCTCCTTCACCTCCATTAAAGAACAACCAATATGCGTATGTCGAATGGAAAGCCCAAACTATGTGACTCTTGGAATCTACTAGGCAAGTTAGTTGGTCGACGGGGTTTCCAGGCCCCCGTGTGGTTGTACTCTCGTCATGGTTCAAAAGGCAAGAAAATCAGGTCCTAAGGGTGGCAACTATGGGACTACAAAAACCACAACCCACGTGGCCTCCCATACAAGCCTTAGCATGTTTATTATCCATCTCTAATCACATCACATATCCTACCATACTAGATTCATTCGCATATCCGGTGCATCACCTGAATGATCAGCATTGAGACACTAAGCATGGCTAAGCTTGACTGAACTTGGCAGTAGCGATGCTCATAAGCCAAACCCTAGTTATGCTAGGAGCGGTGGATCAGGTAATATAGGTCACAAAGGGAAACATGCATCAGATAGGATTACTCTACCTACTGATAAAAGACGGTTGAACCGAATGCATATGTCAAGAATTAAATACTTTGTAAACATAGGATTCATATGTATGAGTGGGGCTTCGCTTGCCTAGTCCGTTGTTGGACTGGTACTGCTCTTCGGTGGCGTTGACTTCAGCTTCGGGTTCGGTTCCTATTCGCGAGAACCAATCACCGGAAAAGAGAAAGCAACACTCAACACATGGCATGCGCAATGGTCATACAATATGGATGATATGACAAGTTGAATGGTGTTTAATTGAACCCTAAAGCATGCTTGATCACTTTAAAGGGGGTTCCGAGGATCCAAACCCTAAAACAAGGGGATCATCGGAATCACCTGTGGGGTTCAATTAGTTATTCTAGTTAAACTTTCTATCAAAGTTGATTAACAATGTATGATTATAGCTTAGTTGGACAGGTTTCATTTTTCTGAACATTTAGTATATTATTTGTATTTTTCTGATTTAAAATGAATTAGTTATGAATTTCCCAAATTTTAATTCATTTTAAATCATTATTGGAATATTTAAATTAATTTCCAAACTTGGGCCCACATATCAGACTTTTATTCATTTCAGAAAATATTTACATAAATTATTAAAATCCTGACAAGTATGGCCCACCTGTCATATTATTTTCTATTTACAGAAATGATTAAAAGAAAAGAAAAAAGGAGATATGACATCAGCATGACATCATGCTGATGTCATCAATGGAGCTGCTCCCAGATCGAGCTCGAATCCAGCGATTCCGAGCGCGCCTGGATGCGAGGTTGGGGGCATTGAACGCAGACGACGATGGGGAGTTGATTGGTGGTGGCGCCGCCTATTTTTGGTCACCGGAGACGGCGGTGCAACGACGACAAGCAGCGACGGCGACGGGCACATGCGGGGAGGGGGATACAGAGGGAGAGGGGGCAAACGGAGGCCACTGCGAGGATCAGAAGCTCATTGTGAGCAAGACGAGCTTGTCGGCGAGGTGAGGCGAGCTCGGGGTCGGTGAGGATCGATGATGACCGACGGCGGCCGGAGCTTTCGATTTGCTCAAACGAGGTCACGCGCGAGGGGGAAAAGAGGCTAGGGAGAGAGAGTCGAGGATGGCGGTTCCAGCGGTGGCGTCGGCTTGAGCTGGGGCGGTCGGAAACGGTGAGGCCGACGGCTACTGGCGTCTAGGTTGCTTCGGCCATGGCGCGGCCATGAGGAAGAGGAAGAGAGGGGGTGAAATTGGTACTGGGAGAGAGAGCGTGGCTCGGCGGTTCTTATCCGCGACTCTAGGGGCGGCTGCGGGCATCGCAACGCGTGGGAGATCGACGGCAAGCGTGCTGCCAAGCAGCTGCTTGCCGGTGTCGAGAAATAAGAGAAGGGGAAAGGCCGAAGGGGTACGGGCCTGGTGGGCTGCGCTTGGGCCCCGGGTGGGCTGGCTGCTGGCGCTACTGGCGGTAGGGAGAGAGGTGTAGAAGTGGGCTGCGGCCCAGTAGCTAGGTTAGATAGATTTTATTTCTAGAAATGTTTTTCTTATTTCTATTTCCGAATCCTTTTTGTAATTTGAATTTCAAATCTGTTTTGAATCTTTTCAACTTACAGGAACTTTTATAAAGTATATTAAATAGTGTGAGACCCTTTTATATACTTTGGCTCAACTCATGTAGTTAGTTGTTTGAATACAAAACTCATTTGAATGGTTTTCAAATAGAGGAGGAAAATTAGGGTTTAGGGTTTAATTTGTTCTTTCTTGATTAAACCAAAGTGCAAGTGTAATGCATGCATGCAATGCTAAAACATGTCCTTATTTATATTACACAAAAGGGTGGTATGTTATAGATCTACCTCACTTACAAGAATCTCGACCCGAGATTCCTAGGTTTTAGAGAAGAAGGCGGGGTACTCAGATCGAAGACGATCTTCGCGTTCCCAGGTTGCTTCTGACTCAGAGTGATGAGACCATTGAACTTTCAGGAACTTGATGGTTTGACGACGAGTCTTGCGCTCGGTTTCATCAAGAATACGAACAGGGTATTCTCGGTAGGTTAGATCATCTTGGATATCCAAAGTTTCATGGTCCACACCACGAATGGGATCTTTGAAGCAACGCTTGAGTTGAGACACATGAAAAACATCATGAACCTCTAGAAAAGTTGAAGGTAGATCCAATTGGTAGGCAAGCTCACCCCGCTTGTAGAGAATGCGAAAGGGACCAACATAGCGAGGAGCCAATTTGCCTTTGATACCGAATCGATGGACACCCTTCAGAGGAGTGACTCGGAGGTAAACTTGATCACCAACTTCATAATGAACATCAATATGATGACGATCGTAGTTGGTCTTCTGTCGAGATTGAGCGGCCTTCAAATGCTCTTGGATTATGCGAACTTGAGCTTCTGCTTCTTGGATCATGTCCAGACCAAAGAATTGTCTTTCGCCGGTTTCTGTCCAGTTCAGCGGTGTTCGACATGTTCTCCCATACAGGAATTGGAAAGGTGCCATGCCCAAACTGGAATTAAAACTGTTGTTATAAGAGAACTCCGCAAAAGGAAGACATTTCTCCCAGTTCTTTCCAAAGGATATGACACACGCTCTGAGAATGTCTTCAAGAATTTGATTCACTCTTTCAGTCTGACCACCAGTTTTAGGATGATAGGCCATACTGAAGGAAACTTGAGTTCCCATTGCTTGTTGGATACTAGCCCAAAATTTGGAGGTGAACACACTTCCACGATCAGATATGATCTTCTTGGGTACACCATGGAAGACAACTATCTGGGATATGTATAGCTCTGCCAACTGGCTTGCAGTAATGCTTTCCCGAACAGCAAGGAAGTGAGCAACTTTGGATAGTCGATCAATAACTACCCATATGGCATTATGTCCAGATTGTGTCTTTGGGAGTCCAGTGATAAATCCATACCAATTTCATCCCATTTCCACTCATGAATTTTCAACGGCTGCAAAAGTCCAGCAGGCCTTTGGTGTCAAGCGAGCGATTTATGGTTTCATTCCACTCCACCAGAATCTTTGATGGAGATCTTGGTACATCTTGGTACCACCAGGATGGATAGACAGAGGGGATTCGTGAGCTTCCAAAAGAATTAGATCTTTGATTTTCTGACTGTTTGGAACCACTAGCCGGTTACTGAAATATAGAATACCTTGATCATTGACGGAGAAACATTTAGCTCCACCGCTTGCAACATGTTCTTTGATCTTGGTAACTTCATCATCTTGCTTTTGATCTTCCTTGATTTGGTCCTCTAGAGAAGATTTTATTTCAGGGTTAGCAAGGAATCCATAAGGAACTACTTCAAGGTTAAGACGCTTGATTTCCTCGTAGAGAGTAGGTTGGGCTTGTGAAATCATCAGATTGTTGCAATAAGACTTCCGACTTAGCGCATTAGCAATGATGTTGCCTTTGCCGGGTTGATAGTTGAGACCCAAATTATAATCTTTGATGAGTTCCAACCATTGTCTTTGCCTGAGATTCAGATCTGGCTGGGTGAAGAGATACTTTAGGCTTTGATGATCCGAGTAAATTTCACAATGGTTACTGATGCGCCATTGCTTAAGAGCATGAACGACAGCAGCGAGCTCGAGATCATGTGTTGGATAATTGTTCTCATGTGGCTTCAACTGCCGAGAAGCATAGGCCACTACATGACCATCTTGCATCAACACACAACCTAGCCCTTGAAGATAAGCATCACAATAGATGACGAAGTCCTTGCTTGTATCCGGAAGAACAAGCACAGGAGCGGTGGTTAGCTTAGTTTTCAAAGCTTGGAAACTTCCTTCTGCCTTTTCTGGCCATTCAAACTTCTTATATTTCTTAAGAAGATCGGTCATAGGCTTGGCTATCTTGGATAAGTTCTCAATGAATCGACGGTAATATCATGCCATTCCGAGAAAACTTCAGACTTCCTTGACTGAAGTAGGTGACTTCCATTCCAGAATGGTCTGAACCTTATCCGGTATGACAGCAACACCACTTGCAGACACAACGTGACCAAGGAAGACGAGCTCTTGTAACCAGAACTCACATTTGGAAAATTTGGCGTAGATACGATGTTCACGAAGTTTAGTCAATACCAAACGTAGATGCTCGGCATGCTCTTCTTCGGTCTTGGAGTAGATTAGAATGTCATCAATGTATACCACGGCGAACTTGTCGAGATACTCCATGAAGACGGAGTTCATGAGCCTCATAAATGTGGCAGGGGCATTGGTCAACCCGAAGGACATCACTGTATACTCGTAAAGACCATAACAAGTTGTGAATGTTGTCTTTGGGATATCTTCCTTTCTGATCTTGATTTGATGATACCCTGATCTTAAGTCCATTTTGGAGAAGACAGTGGCACCACTTAATTGATCAAAGAGGTCATTTATCCGGGGAAGTGGGTACTTATTCTTGATTGTCCCTGTGTTGAGTGGACGGTAATTAACCACCAATCTTGGAATATTTGTATCCCGCTTCTTGACAAAGATGGTAGGGCAACCCCAAGAGGATGTACTAGGTTGGATGTATCCTAGACCCTCTAACTCTTCAAGTTGCTTCTTTAACTCAACCAACTCATGAGGAGGCATGCGATAAGGTCTTTTAGAGATAGGAGCAGTTCCTGGAACTAGCTCTATGACAAACTCCACACTTCGATCAGGTGGCATGCCAGGCAACTCTTCAGGAAAGACATCCGGGAAATCACATACTACATGGACATCTTGGACCTCGAGAGCAGGTAGGACATCCATGGCATACAACTCCGAGAAAGGTTTAAGAACTGCTGACGGAGACTTTGAACGATCAGTCCAATACTTGACAGTTATGCCAGAAGGAGAGGTTCCATAAACTATTCTGAGTGCACAGTCAATGACGTCTTGATACTTGGTTAACCAGTCCATGCCTAGAATGACATCCATGTCACATGACTTGAGTGCAACAAAGGAAGTGGGGAACTTCTGGTAGGCTATGTCAGTCTCATTCCCATGACTAACCATAGTGGTCAACCAGCTAGAACCCGGGGAATGGATGGTCAAAGGGGTGGACAAGGGTTCAAAATGTATCCCATGCTCTGGAGCAAACAAATTTGACATGAATGTATGCGATGCTCCAGAATCAAACAAGACTATTGCGAGAATTGAATTGACACGGAGCGTACCCAGAATGACGCGTGGATCTTCCTGAGCTTCCTCAATAGTGACATGGGTCAGACGACCACGTCCAGCACCTTGAGATTTATCATTCTTCTTTGCCTGCTGATCATTACGTCCGGCAGCCCTTTGAGAACACTCACTTGAGTAGTGACTAGGCTGACCACAGGAGTAGCAGGTAACCCCAGTGTGAGAACCAGCAGGAGGGTGATAGTTTGATCCACTAGTATTTGACTGTGGTTTACGAGAATTATTGCCAGAAGACTTGGGTGCATAAGGAGCATGAGGCACATCACTGTATGGAACAAAAACACGGCGCTTCTTGTTACCAGAGGAAGAAGCACGAGAATTTCCTTCTTCACGCTTCTGAGATACTTCCATATCCTTCCCTCCATGCTCTAAGGTAAGAGCCTGATTGTGCAAGTCCTGGAAAGACTGGAACTTGAAGGGCAGAAAATCATAGCGAAGTGCAGGGTTGAGTCCCTTACGGAACAGCTCTTGCTTATCTTCATCATTGGTCACATCCCTGGTTGCATAACGAGCCAGGCGAGTAAACTCACGCCCATAGGTTTCAATATCCTTACACCCCTGAGTCAGATCCAAAAACTCCCTCCATTTGAGATCCATGATGGGCTTAGGGATATAAGAGGCACGAAATGCTGCAACAAACTCCTCCCAGGTAACAACATGTCCCTGAGCTTGCAGATTCAGAAAACCTTCCCACCAAACATCAGCCTCACCTTCCAGTTGATAGGTGGCGAAGTTAACACGATTAGCAGGACAGACACGAAGAGCACTGGACTTGCGCTCTATGGTGCGGAGCCAATCATCAGCCTCAAGGGGCTCCTTGGAGTGGGTGAAGATTGGAGGAAAAGAGCGAATGAAATCTCCAAGTGTGACACAGTCGTCAGGACGACGTTCCGTGTTCTGCGCCACACGCTCTAGAAGGCGTTCATTCCGCAGACGGTTGGTCTCAATGTTGTTAAGAACCTCGACCATTGTGGGAGGTGGCGGAAGTTCCTGATCAGCATCGTTGTTTCCTCGACGGCCAATAGAACCACGAGTACCAGCCGACATCCTGAGGAGAAAACAGAAACCATGAGAATGGATTCACCAAAGAGGTTACAACAAAGGATGGCAAAACCATATCAAAGGATCATGGTAGAGGTGAACATGTGGATTAAAATTATATCAATGCATTAAGTATGGCAGTAGAACAAGCATACGGAACGTATACGCTACCAACTTATATACAAACCATAATAATGGAATGCAAGCATGATATGGTACCAACAAGTCACAAAAGAATAGAGAGTGGGATTGGAGGCATCCTTAGCAAGGTTGAAAAACATTGCTACAGTTGCACAGACATACTTTAGAAACTCTGAGTCTTGCAACCAAGTACATAGTACTTGGTAAAAACAACCCAAACCCGTATATCCTAAGAGTTTGAAATGATAGACGAGGAGTGAAAACTTTGCAAAGCAAACGAGGTAAGATAACTCAGCAATAGAACAAACTTGGATAAGGAGTAAAAAGAGTCCTATTCAGAGTTTTGCAAATAGTTTTTAGATTTCAAATAGTTTTCTCAAACTCTATACTCAACATCGACCAGCTAGAAGGGTTTCCTACAGGCAGTCCTGCTCTGATACCAAAATATGTCACGACCCGGGATCAGGGCTAGACAAATACCAGATCCTCATCTGATATAATCCTAACCTAAATTCCGAAACGCGTAGGAAAGATCGGTAACATTACAGAACATACAAACCATACATTACTAAAGTAAACTCTTAAGAGAGTTACAAACCAGTCATACAAACCAGGGGTCACAGACCCATCATTACATCAAACAAGGGAAGCAAACAAGTTGTTCTAAACAACAAACTTAGCAAAGGGCCTAAGAGGCCATAACAAAAGTAGCGACCCTTCCATAGATCCTAGGCTGCTGCCCAGGAACCCCAACTACTCGTCGACTTCGACATAGAAACCACCTTCAGTTGGAGTAGCATCATCTATAGAAAACATCAACGAAGCAAGGCTGAGTACAGGGTGTACTCTGCAAGACTTATGGCTAGTGGAGTTATTTTGCATAAAGCCAACTTTTGTTTTCAAAACAAGAGGGAGAAGAAGCTCGTCTAGTCAGATCATTTTCAAAAGGGGATAAGAAGACTACAACTCTAGCTCTCAAATTCATCTTTGATACCCATCAAGCATCATCATGACTGAACCTCTCTTCCCGGACTACCCCCTCAACAACCCCGGGGAAGTATTCCGGATCTCACTTTAGTTGGCAAGTTTTATCATTCGGTTATAGTTTTTCTATGATCACAGAATCCATTCCCAAGTCGTCCATAACCGTGGACACGGCTTTTCGAAAAGATTATAACCCTGCAGGGGTGCACAACTTTACCCACACGTACCAACTGATTCTTAATGCCAATATATTAGCCCTCTTCCTTGGAAGGACGATAGAGAGTGGTTGACCACGACCTTTACCTTTCTTTCGCCGAGACCATGAGTCACGCACTAAGGAGATGCCGCCGTAACCGGTCGAGTCCCGAAGTCGGTCCCTAGCGATGTGAACAGGGTTTGAGATTACGGATGCCGGGCATCTCCCATTCTCTGCCACGCTTACCTACCTGTATGAATGCACCTCCTTCACCTCCATTCAAGAACAACCAATATGCGTATGTCGAATGGAAATCCCAAACTATGTGACTCTTGGAATCTACTAGGCAAGTTAGTTGGTCGAGGGGGTTTCCAGGCCCCCGTGTGGTTGTACGATCGTCTTGGTTCAAGAGGCGAGAACATCAGGTCCTAAGGGTTGCAAGTATGGGACTACAAAAACCACAACCCACGTGGCCTCCCATACAACCCTTAGCATGTTTATTATCCATCTCTGATGACATCACATATCCTACCATACTAGATTCATTCGCATCTCCGGTGCATCACCTGAATGATCAGCATTGAGACACTAAGCATGGCTAAGCTTGACTGAACTTGGCACTAGCGATGCTCATAACACTACTAGGAAAATGGCTATAGGTAATCAGCACATCCGTGGCTCACATGGTTGAAGTGCCCCACGGCTAAAATAGGCATGGCTCACCTATGGGCAGTGCCCTACTAGTAACTAGAACAATCATGGCGCACATGATCATAGTGCGCCACAGATATGTGTGGGCCAGGGCCCTGCTGGACGCACGCCAGATATCCGTAGCGCACATAGGGTAGGTGTGCTACGCTTGTTAGTGTTATCCATGGCGCACGTTGGGGGGTGCGCTATGCCTAAGCGCATGCCCCTCTGCTCTGTAAAACGGGCAGACACATCCGTGGCGCACTATGGCATGTGCGCCACGGATGTTATTAATCCCTGTGGCGCACTAGGCCACTTGCGCCACGGATGTGGCGACCCTTTTTTTTGGCAACTCCACTTTGTGCATATGTGTGATCATCCACCACCCCACACTTCACTTTCCCCTTCTTCTTCCTTCTTAGATCTAGTCGGGATCCTTCTCCTTCCCACCTCAATTTCTCCACTCATTCACCATTTTTAGCATGTAGAACTTGCCTTGGATGTTACATACGTAATAGAGGAAGCTCTCCGGTCTCTCATCTCTCCTTCTCCGGTCTCGCGCGCGCACATCTCCTTTCCATCTTCTCGCGATCGGTCTCTCATCTCGGTAAGTTGTCCATGTAAGGATGTGTTCATGTGTATATGGATGATATGCTCATACGTATGTAGATGATCGATGCTCATGATGTGTGTATGGAGAGGATCTCGATGGTCATGTGTGTGTGTATATGGAGAGTATCGATGATTCTCATGCATGTGTGTATGGATAGGATAATGATATTTTCATGTGTGTATGGATCGGTCTCTCTCTCTTGTGTTTGTGTGTGAACAAGTTGCCATTTGTTTTGCCAAAATGTTGATTCATTTCCATTTTGGCAAGACTTTGGCCTTTCGCAAAGGTCCTAATTTTAGGATAGGTCATACCGAAATTTTCTATCGACCATTGCATGCATGCATTCATTATGTGGTTCTAATAGACTTCTAATTGTACCGTGTACACCGTGCAGGCAAAAATGGTCCGCATAATGAGCGAAGTCATTGTGGCTAGATTTTTGAAATGTGCGACGGCCGACATGATACGAAATAACAAGACGGATATAAGATGTCCGTGCAGAAGATGCAAACTCAACTGGGTGATCAACCCAGATTCCAGGAATCTGCAGGCGCACCTGCTCTGCCATGGTTTCATGGATGGATACACTCGTTGGATAAGCGATGATGAAGATGATGGAGACGTTGAAGGTGGGCAACATGACGATGATCATCATCACGGCGAGAACGGGCGAGATGATGAAGAGTCTCCTGGAGATGGTGAAGGTGCGGAAGCAGACCGGGATGATGATGATCTAGATGCCGGAGGAGGAGACGACGATGGAACAATGTCAGGCTGGGTGCGGGACCCTTATGTGCAAGAGCTGCTTCTCAAGAAGACGAGTAACGCCAGGGCTGCCGCTAGAGAGAAAGCCAAGCTTGCGCAACTGGAGAAATACACGGTTACTCCATTGTATGAAGGATGCAGGCCCGATGATACCCGGTTGAATGTAACGCTCAAGGCTATGGAGATGAAGGCAAAACACAAATTGAGCGACGCAAGCTTCGACGATATGATGGCATTCTAGCACGATCGTCTCCCGGAGGGGAACACATGTCCAACTAGTATCGAGGACGCCAAGAAAATCGTCTGTCCTCTCGATCTACCGCACGTTAGATATCACGTATGCATCAACGATTGCATCATTTATCGGGGCGAGGACGCGGAGAAAACCACATGTCCGGTGTGCGGCGTGAGTCGATACAAGAAAGGGAAGAAAGCACCTCGAAAAGTGGTATGGTACTTTCCTATCACTCCTCGTCTGCAGCGCTATTTCGCGGACCCTAAGGAATCGAAGCTCATGGAATGGCATGCAGAAAGGAAGAAGCCAGGAGATGACGATGATGACCCCAAAAAGGATGAGCTGCTGACGCACCCTTCAGATGCTAGCCAGTGGGAAGCATTGGACCTCGAATTCCTAGAATTTGGTGGAGATTCGAGGAACATCAGGCTTGGTGCGAGCACCGATGGACTCAATCCGTTCGGTAGCCAGAGCAGCACGCACAACACTTGGCCCGTGTTTGTATGGATGTACAACCTCCCTCCATGGTTGTGCATGAAGAAGAAGTACATACAAATGAGTATGCTAATTCAAGGGCCGAAACAACCTGGTACCGACATCAATCTGTATCTCGGGCTATTGAAAGAGGAGCTAGCCACGTTATGGGAATCTGGAGCCAATACTTACGACGCCGTCGCACAATATTATTTCACTATGAGAGCCGCGTTGGTCACTACGGTGCAAGACTATCCAGGTTGCGGGTATATCTCGGGGCAGGTTATCCAAGGATTCTGCGCATGCGTTAGGTGCATGGATAACACAAGCTATCTCCAACTAGAGAAAGATCCAGGGTCATCGAAAACCGTGTTCATGGCGCACCGGAGGTGGCTCGGCAAGAATGATACATGGAGAAAACATGGAGACCTGTTCGATGGCAAATCCGAGACCCGAGGAATCCCAGAGCGTAGGAGCAGCGAAGAAGTGGAAGAGTTTCTGAAAAACTGGAAAGATTGTCCTAAGCCTGGAAAGAAGCGAAAGAGGCAGCAAGACAAGCCGCTGATGAAGGTATGAAAAACAAGGTCCGTTTTCTGGGAGTTGCCATACTGGAAGTTTCTCTGCATGCCTCATAGCCTCGACATCACGCATATCATGAAAAATGTGTGCGAGAGTCAGGTCGCCACCATAATCAACATGCCAGATAGGACGAAAGATGGTAAGAAAGCAAGGCATGACCTGATATTCATGGGTATCCGGAAGGAGCTTCACGGAGGACGCACTACTCCTGATGATCAGGAATATGACGATGATCATGAGTCGGAGACGACACAAGGTCGTCGGAAGCGTAAAAAGTTTAAGAAGAATGAATATTACTGCCCTCCTTCTTGCTTCACTCTAAGCCAGGATGAGATCAAACAGTTTTCAAGTTCCTTCTAGGAGTCAAATTTCCTTACGACTACGCAGGCAAGATAAGCAGATACCTAGACGAGGCGAAGCAGAGGTTCAGTGGCATGAAGTCTCACGACTGTGCCGTGCTAATGACACAGGTACTTCCGGTCGCGCTAAGAGGGATAATGGACGAGCACGTCCGTGAAACGTTATTTGGCCTCTGCAAGTTTTTCGATGTCATCTCTAGGAAGTCGATTGGCGTGAATCAGCTCGGGAGGCTACAGGAGGAGATCGTGGTGATACTATGCGAGCTTGAGGTCTACTTCCCACCCGCATTCTTCGACATTATGGTGCATCTGCTGGTCCATGTCGTGGAGGACATCGTCCAACTCGGGCCGATGTTCCTCTGCAGCATGATGGCGTTCGAAAGGATGAACGGACACATCAAAGGATACGTTCGCAACAGGTCCCGTCCAGATGGAAGCATAACCAAGGGCTTTCTGGCCGAAGAGTGCATCTCTTTCTGCACGAATTATCTAGACATCGAGAACCTTGTCGGTCTTCCCGTCAACAGGCACCTTGGCAAGCTCGATGGATCTGGTCACCGAGAGGGTCGTCACATACTGCATGCAGACTTCGATTTTCGACGCACAGACTTTGATCGAGCAAACCTCGTCGCGCTACAACATTTAGAACTGGTCGATCCTTCGGTACAGAAGCACAAAAGGTTAATCGAGAAGAAGTACAGTGACCAGAATATACAGAGGACGCAGTGAGAAATAATCAAAGAGCACAACTCAGATTTCACGCGTTGGTTTAGGCAGACGCTCTTTGATAATCCCCCGCGATCGCATTCTTCTGACACAGAAAAGATCATATTCACCTTGTCGCAGGGACCGATGCAAAACCTAGTGACCTATCAGGCGTATGATATCAACGGCTACACATTCTACACGGAGGAAAAGGACAACAAGTGTGATTATCAGAACTCAGGCGTAACGTCGGAATTCTACACCGATGACAACGTGAAGGAAAGATTCTACAGAACAATCGAGGAGATCTAGAATCTCTACTACTGTGGAGAAAAGGTGCCGATGTTCCGTGTCAGATGGGCAAAGAGCGTCGAAAGAAAAGACCGGTATTTCACAACCATGGTTATACCCGAAGCAGCCAAATCCAAGGCCACTGGTGCGAACGTGGCCGTGAAAAATGAACCGTGGGTACTGGCTACCAAAGTGGACCAATGTTTTTTCATTACTGACCCGACAAAGCCTAGTCGTGTTGTCGTGAGGAGAGGAAAAAGAAACATCATCGGAATGGATGGAGTCGCCAATGAGCAAGACTTCGACCAGTACGGCAATCCAAAGATTGAAGATGACGACGACTACGATGCAGCAACATACATCACAAGAAGAAAAATGACAACCCAACCCAAAAAGGTAGCCCGTTCGAAAGAAGAAACATTAAAGTGCCGGGGCTAAATTATGCAACCGCGACAAAGAAGGGAAAAAAGATTTTAAAACGCTAGCTCAAAAAATATTGTAAAACGCGTGGTCGAAAAAGATTGTAATATTCATGGACAAATTATTATGAAATTTAGTTATACTTTGAATCATATTTGTACAACTTTTATGACATATATTATCACTTTTGGGCATTTTTGATTATTTAAAAGTATTTTAAAAACAAAACAAAACTTCTATGGCATATATCAACACTTTTGGGAATTTTTTGGAACATTTAAAAGTATTTTTGAAATAAAATTAAAAAATATGGCCACCAGGATTCGAACCTGGGTGCTCATAGATTGAGAATAGAGCTAAGGGCAGAACCAGTGGGATAGGCTAGTGTAGTTGTTACAAAGTGGAGCTACAGCCATCTTATACAGTCGATAAATGCCGATAGGCGTAGCGCACTATGCCCAAGTGCGCTACAGATATCTGTAGCACAATGCCTAAGTGCGCTACGCCTATCTGGGCACGGCTGGTCAACGGCGCCACGTCCTCCTCCATCTTAGACACCATCTCAATCAAGCCCGACCCCGAGCCCTGTGCCGCCGCGCTCTCGATCCGCCGCCTCGCCAGCCGCCGTCGCTCGAGGAGGAGGCCGTGGAGCAGGAGCAGGAGGAGGCCCGCCACCGCTCGAGGAGGAGGCCCGCGCACCAGCCATCGTCGTCCGCCAGCCCGCCCA
The DNA here is from genome assembly GCA_910589765.1 of Avena atlantica. NCBI lineage: Eukaryota > Viridiplantae > Streptophyta > Magnoliopsida > Poales > Poaceae > Avena > Avena atlantica. The sequence goes on from OU342733.1 coordinate 80,546,760, forward strand.
CCATCGTCGTCCGCCCGCCCGCCCGCCATCGTCGTCCTCATCTCAGAGGTGAGCGTCGCCCCTCCCCTCTCAACCTCTCTCTCCCTCTCTCCTTCTCTCCCTCTCTCCCCTCTCTCTACAGGCCATGGTTAGGGTTCAGAGAAGTGAACTATTATCGTAGCATTTGCTCCTATTCAGATTAGGGTTTAGATAAGGGTTCAGATTAGGCCAAGTTCAGATTAGGGTTCATTATCGTAGCATTTTCTCCTGTTGAATGGGTTCAGATTAGGGTTCAGATTGTGCTGTCAACTTGAAAATTCCATGCAAACTGCAGTAAAAAGATCAAACATTGTCGTTCACCAAGCCCAAGCCAAGGGAAAACATGGTAATTAATTCAAATACTATCAATTGCAGCACTGAGTTACTACATATTTCCTCATTATCCTCGTTGTATGCAATCATGTATTGGTCCTCTACTTGCAACGTAATTAGCCAACATAATGCACCTATAAATTATTATGTGGTTAACTCAACAGTATGCGGCTCCTACTGGAGTAAATGGACCCCCAACTACCAGCGTTCATCATGCTACCCGTGTCTGGAAGAAGAAGCCGAAGGAACAACGGGTGATGAAACCACTGATGGCGGCGAGGGCACAGGGAGTGGTAGCAATCCTCCTAAGAAGAAGAAGAAGCCGAAGGAACGACGCCCGAACACGGTCGGCACCGTCAGGGAGGAAATTACCGAAGTGAGCCCATCAGGGGTTCCTTTGGAGCCCACCCTTGTCGTCAAAGGGTACGGTGGGCAAGTGGAGGGGATCACCCGGACAACCATCTCGATTAACACCGAGAATCTCCGGCATAAAGATAATGGCCACTTGCGCACACTCCTCTTCGTGAAGCTGCACGCAAGATACAAGTTCCCCGCTAAGTATCAGAACACAAATTATCATGGGAACAAAGTAAACAAATCCTCCCTCACAAAGATGAGCACCGCCCTGGCCAGCTGGAGAACCCGGATAAAGAAGAAGATCTATAAAGAAGGCAAAAGTCTCGAGGAGATCCAGAAGATTAACCCGCAGATCACCGAAGATCAGTTCCAGGAGTTCAAGGAGAGGTGTGAATCCGAAAGAGCCCTGGCCAATAGTAATCGGGTAAAGGTGCTGCAGGCGATGAATATAGGTCATCACCATCTCGGATCTGGTGGATACAAAACCACGGAGGCCAAATGGAATAAGGAGGACGAAGAGTATAGATCCAAGGGGATAGAAAACCCCTTTGTGAAATTCGAACCCGGGCGGGTTCGAAACTTCATCAGGGCCCGTTACCATGTGGAACCAAAAACCAAACAACTCACCACGGATCCTGCGGTGAAGGAATTCAAGGAAATTGTGGTAAGTAATCTAATTACCACGGATCAACTCGATTGCATTCTAATCGATGATCTAAACGATTGACTGTTACTTCTTCTGCAGGAGGAGCAAATTGTTGCTAGTCATGGATCCCTGGGTTCCTCATCCCAGGGGTCGACGGCGGCCACCCGGTGGGATAACCCTTTTAACAGGGCGATGAACCGGTCCAAGAAAATAGATCCGGTTACGAAGAAGCCGTCGTTGGATGTTCGTCTGGCCGGCCTCGGGGGTAAGAATTGGGTGGATCATTTTGGTCCACCGCCGAGGACGCATGTGGCGCCGTTGGGAAGGAGCGAGGAGGAAAACCGCGAGGTTCAAGAACTTAATGAACAAGTGGCGCGGATCCCGCAGATCGTCCAAGACAACCTGGCAATCACCCTCACGTCATTTCTGCCTACCTTTGTGGAGTCAATAGCGAACTGGAGTGTGGGTGGTCGAGTAGGGCCGTTCCTGATTCCAAGCATGGTCAGCAGCCACTCGAACAACGTGGCGCCGACGAATCAGGCGAACTACGTGTTCGTGACTCTGCCCGCTAGCACCGCGGCGCCGCAAGTGTTGGTGACTCCCCCTGCCATCACCGCGGCGCCAGAGTACATGTCGGTGGCCCCCCTGCCATCGTCGCAGCGGCACCGGAGCTCCAAGCACTCGGTAGGGAGAATACACCGGCGGCCAGCACCGCGCCATCAAGCAGCCCTTCCGTCTCTTGCAAGCCCGTCGCCGTATGCGGTGCCTCGACATTAGCCGATCTCGACGCCATCACGGTAAACAAATTGCTTTACCGCCTTTCACACCATCTATTACTCTTATGGCATCTCTGATGACACCGTACATGTTTTCCACAGACGGATGTTTCTTGCACTCTCTTATGCTACGTGAACAACGAGCTGAGAGATGGTGCCAAGGGTACCATCGTTCAACCCTTGCAGCGCATGTTCCACTTAAGGCCGATGCTAGATAGCGTGCATAGGGTTAAAATTAGTCGGGTGCTAAGGGGCTGCGACGACCTGGAACCTCCCATTCAACCCCTAGGAGCGGATGAAGAAGAGCCGGCTGTCCTCAGAAGTTGCTTCGGCTTATTCTTGCAATGGCCAAAGAGCATGATCCATTTGGGGACGGCGGGGGCCATCACGCCACAGACAACAGCACCGCCTGTCGTGCCAGCGACAAGCGATGGCAAGGCCCCCTTACCGCCCTCGCAGTCACCTCCACGCGGTGGGTCGGATGATCATGTTGATGATATGCACATGGCGCAGGATCCGGACGAGGACGACGAAGACTAGAATGATCACTTCTTCAACACTCAGTTTAGCAACGAAGACCTAGCTGGTGGCCCCACAGAGAAAGCCACTATCACCAAGCGCCTATTTGGTTCTCAGGAGACGCCTCCAGCTTGCGCCTTTACAGAGCCAGCTAATACAACCAACCGGCCCTTTATTCTAAGCCCTGACACACTACATAGGGCGGCCGGTGCTCAGATTGCGGTGCCTGCCCGCTCTCCAAAAGGAAAAAAGGGCAGGAAAAGAAAATCTAGCAGCTCGAGCCAGCCGGTGGCGTCAACAACTGCGAATCCGATCAGGTTTCGGGACGGGCCACCAAGACCCAAGGGTATTATGTGGAGGATTCATGTGGCGGGTGAGCCCATGCTACCTAAAAATTTGCGGAGGCTCGCTAGTTCGGAACTGTAGAGTGTGCATGACGACATGCTGACGCTAGAGAGACGCCTTCTATCGGAGAAAGATCCCTCGCACCTGGTATTCGTGGTTAAGGTGCCACCAGGCTTGGGCTTCGTCGACAATGCCCCTGCGGATATATTCTTCCTACGGTTTGACGACATCTTCAATATGTTCCACCTATACCAGCTGCACTATACCATGATCCGCCTATTTTCTCTCAGCCTGGCCATGCAGATCATTAGATAGAACACACCGGGCATCGCTATAGTGGACCCCTACTACATGCGTGACGACTGCTTGGGTTCCCCCGCCGAACGACGTATCTTGGCCTCGTACCTAAAAAGAATCCTCATGGTGAACAAGACAAAGGAATACATTCTCATGCCTTACTTTCCCGAGTAAGTCGTTATTCACACGCCACTGTCGATTGGCTTTATTAGATTATCATCATTCTTTTTCCAACACATTCCATTTGAATTTTTTGCGCAGAGATGAACACTGCACGCTAATCTCCTTATCGCCGAAGCATTCCCATGCCACGTATTTCGACTCGGGGAGTCTAGAAAAGAAGAAAAACTACGACAAGATCAAGGAAGTTCTGGATGATGCTCTCACTGGCTATGCCTCGACGGAAGGAACCACCTTCGTGCGTACGAAGTTCAAGTTCGGCAGGAACGTCTTCAACCACGTAACAGAGTTCCCCTGCGTGAAGCAGCTGAAAAACAGTAAGAAGGAAGCCTACTACGCACTCCATCACATGAGGGCGTTCCTACTTGACCAGCAGAATTCTACGCTGCCAGATCATCTCAAACAGTGGGCCGAAGCAAAGGCCAAGATCACTGATTCAGATATTAGACAAGAGATGTATCGCATCCAGCAGCAGTTTGGGGCAATCATCTTTCGTGATGTCATGACTTCGGGGGGGATCTTCTACGGAGGAAATATCCCGAATAACCGTGACATAGAAGATCGCCTAGAGATGCAGGGTGACTATAGGAAGTTCATGACGAGACAAGGTGTCCTCCCGTTCCCTAAGCCAAGCCAGAAGGCTTGATGTTGGCCTAGTTGTAGTTACAAACTATAGATGACCTTTGTGTGTATGTGGACAAGTGTACATGCTACTATACTTATCTTATTAGGTTTATGAATCATCACTTACTTCTTTTGCTTATTATTATTATATATCAATCAATGCTTGGTTTTTTTGCTTACTCTTTGGTCCTTTGCTTATTTTGGTCCTTCTTTTTTTCCTTACTTTATTAGTCTTTTTTCGAGAATAATGCCGATGATTGAAATGTCGTGGCACAATATATATGTGAATGTGCTACGACAGGATTGTGAGCCTTGTGATATGCACAAGTCCAGGTGTTGTGCATCCTACTTGGCTCACAGTTCCATCGTAGCATATTCCTGTGTCTAACGACCTATGTATATATATATATATATATGAGGCATTCTTTTTGATTTACTTTGGTCTTTTTCGATAATAATGCCGATGATTGAAATGTCATGGCACACTATATATGTGAATGTGATGTGATGGGATTGTAAGCCTTGTGTTATGCACAAGTCCAGATATTGTGCATCCTACTTGGCTTACGGTTCCATCATAGCATATTCCTGTGTCCAACGACCTAGCTAGTTATATATGAGGCATTCTTTTCGAGTTACTTTGGTATTTTTCGAGAATAATGCCGATGATTGAAATGTCGTGGCACACTATATGTGAATGTGCTACGATGGGATTGTCCGCCTTGTGTTATGCACAGTTCCAGGTGTTATGCATCCTACTTGGCGGACAGTTCCATCATAGCATATTCCTGTGTCGAACAACATAGTTATATATGAGGCATGCTTTTTGAGTTTGGTCTTTTTGATTTAGGAGTACTTTCTATAAGTGTATCTTCATATGAGACTTTAATTATATATGTTTTTTTCAATCATCGGTTAATTATTATTGTCAAATTGTAGATGCGTGGTACGTCGTGTACAAGGGACGGTTTCCCGGAGTCTACGATGATTGCGAAGACTGCCGGAGACAGGTGCACCGTTTCAGCGGCAATAGCTACAAAGGGTACAACACTATGGCGGAGGCAGAAGCTAGATACACACGCTATCTAGCGCGAGTTAGGACGAGGAACCGGATGAAGACCTACACCTTCATCGCGGTGATCATGCATATCTTCTTTGGTTGTTTATCCCGCGTTTGTGTCTAGCTAGTTTAGATGTCTAGGCGAGCTTCTGATCTCTAACTTGTTCGATCGACACATGTATTCGCATGTCACGAACTACTTTGTAACTTGATCGAAACAATGTATAACTTATGTATTCATGTATCAGACTTATCTATATGTATTTGTTTCAATCTTGTTTTGCGAATTGTGTATTTATATATAACTTTATATCTTATATCTATGTGTATATCTTCTTATATAATTTGTATTGTATATCATATGGCCCTGAAATTAAAAAAAAGACTCCCGTGGCGCACATGGCACAGCTTCTATGGCACACTACAACTAAAGCGCACCTGCGCAGCTTAGTGGCGCACTGCAACATGCGCCACAGAAGATCCAAGGCGTATCGCACCTTCCAACATATCCGTGGCGCACTAGCAGGTGCGCTACGCCTATCTCGACATAACCGTGGCGCACCAGGCAGTGTGCCACGGCTAGGAGATAGCTGTAGCGCAAGGCCCGTGGCGCACCACTAGTGCGCCACAGATGGGCCTTTTAGGTGCACCACAGACAACCGTTTTCCTAGTAGTGTAAGCCAAACCCTAGTTATGCTAGCAGCGGTGGATCAGGTAATATAGGTCACAAAGGGAAACATGCATCAGATAGGATTACTCTACCTACTGATAAAAGATGGTTGAACCGAATGCATATGTCAAGAATTAAATACTTTGTAAACATAGGATTCATATGTATGAGTGGGGCTTCGCTTGCCTTTTCCGTTGTTGTACTGGTACTGCTCTTCGGTGGCGTTGACTTCAGCTTCGGGTTCGGTTCCTATTCGCGAGAACCAATCACCAGAAAAGAGAAAGCAACACTCAACACATGGCATGTGCAATGCTCATACAATATGGATGATATTACAAGTTTAATGGTGTTGAATTGAACCCTAAAGCATGCTTGATCACTTTAAAGGGGGTTCCGAGGATCCAAACACTAAAATAGGGGGATCATCGGAATCACCTATGGGGTTCAATTGGTTCTTCTAGTTAAACTTGCTATCAAAGTTGATTAACAATGTATGATTATAGCTTAGTTGGATAGGTTTCATTTTTTTGAACATTTTGGTATATTATTTGTATTTTTCTGATTTAAAATGAATTAGTAATGAATTTCCCAAATTTTAATTCATTTTAAATCATTTTTGGATATTTAAATTAATTTCCAAACTTGGGCCCACATGTCAGACTTTTATTCATTTCAGAAAATATTTACAGAAATTATTAAAATCCTGACAAGTATGGCCCACCTGTCATATTATTTTCTATTTACAGAAATGATTAAAAGAAAAGAAAAGAGGAGATATGACATCAGCATGACATCATGCTGATGTCATCAATGGAGATGCTCCCAGATCGAGTTTGAATCCAGCGATTCCGAGCACGCCTGGATGTGAGGTTGGGAGCGTTGAACGCAGACGACGATGGGGAGTTGGTTGGTGGTGCCGCCGCCTATTTTTGGTCACCGGAGACAGCGGTGCAACAACGGCGAGCGGAGGCGGCGTCGGGCACATGCGGGGAGGGAGATACAGAGGGAGAGGGGGCAAACGGAGGCCACTGCGAGGATCAGAAGCTCACTGTGAGCAAGACGAGCTTGTCGGCGAGGCGAGGCGAGCTTGGGGTCGGCGAGGATCGACGATGACCGACGGCGGCCGGAGCTTCCGATTTTCTCAAACGAGGTCGCGCGCGAGGGGGAAAAGAGGCTAGGGAGAGAGAGTCGAGGATGGCGGTTCCAGCGGTGGCATCGGCTTGAGCTGGGGCGGCCGGAAATGGTGAGGCCGACGGCGACTGGCGGCTAGGTTGCTTCGGCCATGGCGCGGCCGCGAGGAAGAGGAAGAGAGGGGGTGAAATGGGTACTGGGAGAGAGAGCGTGGCTCGGCGGTTCTTATCCGTGGCTCTAGGGGCGGCGGCGGGCATCACAGCGCGCGGGAGATCGACGGCGAGCGCGCTGCGAGGCAGCTGCTTGCCGGCATCGGGAAAGAAGAGAAGGGGAAAGGCCGAAGGGGTACGGGCCTGGTGGGCTACGCTTGGGCCCCGGGTGGGCTGGCTGCTGGCGTTGCTGGTGGCAGGGAGAGAGGAGGAGAAGTGGGCTGCGGCCTAGTAGCTAGGTTAGATAGATTTTATTTCCAGAAATGTTTTTCTTATTTATATTTCTGATTCCTTTTTGTAATTTGAATTTCAAATCTGTTTTGAATCTTTTCAACTTACAGGAACTTTTATAAAGTATATGAAATAGTGTGAGACCCTTTTATATACTTTGGCTCAACTCATGTAGTTAGTTGTTTGAATACAAAACTCATTTGAATGGTTTTCAAATAGAGGGGGAAAATTAGGGTTTAGGGTTTAATTTTTTATTTCTTGATTAAACCAAAGTGCAAGTGTAATGCATGCATGCAATGCTCAAACATGTCCTTATTTATATTACACAAAAGGGTGGTATGTTACACTCTGACTCCGAGGCCACTCCATGCAATGCTATAGTTTTAGGATAGTTTTATCTTCTTCCTCTTGTTGTAAGCTTTTGCTGATGAACAATTTATCCTTGTGCCACACAGTGGCTTTTGATGTATATAATTTATATTTCAAGGTATCACCAAAGATGTGTGTGAATTTCATACCCTTGCTTGCTGTTATTTAGGGGCCTTCGGGTGAGGGACCCGTTGGTACTTCGACTGCTCCAGATCCACGACCATCATTGGATGATGCGTCGCAACTTGTTTTCCTTCGCGATCGTGTCCGTAGCTTGGAGAAGGATATCCTTGGCGTTCGAGGCCACGCAGACGTGTGGAAGTCGAAGACTGAGCAGGCTACCGCTAGGGAGGAGTATCTGATGGGGGAGCTATGGCAGTTGAGCGAGCAAATGCAATGTCAGTTTTATTTGAGCTGCTGCTTGTTTTCAGGTGCGCCTTGTTTGCATGTCAACTTATTCTGAATTTCCTGTAGGTGCCAACCTTGTTCCGAGGCAGGAGAATGAGCGCGTTGCGGTTCGGATAAACTGCTTGACCCAATAGGACATGGAAGCTGGAGGCTTTTTTGGATGGATCGTGACTGGGCCACCATCCTTGCGACGGTGGAGGATCATGTTCATCAGGTGTCGCGGGTGCTGAGGCAGGTGAAGACTTCCCTTGCATGGATTATGTATGTCATGTTCCCTCTAGATGAGGGACCATCCACCCTTTCGGGTTTGTTGTCGAAGTTTCGAGGCGTGAGTCACGTGAGGGAGTTGGTGCGGCACCAGCTAGTGGAAGGGGTGAAAGCTGCCCTTTCGCTTGTTCGGCTGCATCGTATTGATGTTGATCTCGCGGCGGTGGCAGCTAGGCCTCCCCTTCAACCAGATCGTGGCCTCTGGGACATGCGCCTGCATTATGCTGCTATTAGGCAGTATGCCAAAGAGATCGTGGATCTTTTTGAGCATCAGGCACATGTAATTCTTCAGAATAGATAGACCCTGTAAAAAGATAGATGTAAAACTTGTATATATTCGAGTGGGCTTGTTATGCCCTTTTTCTGTAAAGTTTGTTTGTGCTAGCATGTGGTGCCTTTGTTGTATGCATGTCCTTTTCGTTAGCCTGACGTGGTCAGCTACTCAGGTTACATGCGTTATTCTCCGTCGACGAAGTCGTGAGGTGAGGCAGACCCCCCGAGCGTGTTATAGCGAAAAGTAATGCAAGGTAAAAGAAATTTTCGAGCGGGACACTTAGCTTTTATTCATATCGTAATCGTGGAGGTTCATTATTTGGCTGAGTATCCTTATTGAAAGTAAAGGGGTAACTAGGGGTAGAAGCATCACAGGCACGCGACGTTCCAGGGATTGGAGTATTCGACTCCTGACGCGATGTCCTTGAGGTGATAGGAACCTCCTGGGATGACTTCTATGACGATGTAGGGTCCTTCCCGGGGTGACTCGAGCTTTTTCGGCCGCTCTTCTTTTAGTCGTAGGACGAGGTCTCCTTCGACGAAAGACCTTGGTCGCAGCCGTCGGCTGTGGTAGTTGTGGAGGCTCTGTTGGTAGACCGCTGAGGGAGCCGCGGCGATGTCGCGTGCCTCATTGATTGTGTCGGCGACATCTTCGAGTGCGACTGTCGATTCGGCTTCGCTGTCGGCGACGACCCATGGGGCCTTGTGGCGTACCTCGGCAGGTAGTACGGCTTCGGCTCCGTGCACCATGAGGAAAGGTGTGAAGCCAGTTGCGCTGTTCGGTGTTGTGCGTAGGCTCTAGAGGACAGAGGGTAGCTCCTCTGCCCAGGCTCCCGCAAGCCGTTCAAGTGGGCTGAGCAGACGTTTCTTGATGCCTCCGCCTATGATGTCGTTGGCTATTTCGACCTATCCATTGGTCTGCGGGTGTGCCACCGAGGCGTATGAGATGTTAATGCCGAGGCCCTTCCAGAAGTCCTAGAATTCGTTCGAGATGAAGTTCGAGCCATTGTCCCTGATGATGTTGTGCGGCACGCCGAACCTGTAGACTATGGACTCGAAGAACTTGACGGCCGTTTTGCCGCTTTGGTTGGTGACAGGCATAGCCTCGATCCACTTGGTGAATTTGTCGACTATGACCAGGAGGAAGACGTGGCCCCCTGGTGAGGACTTCGACAGTTTGCCAATCATATCGAGGCCCCATTGGGCAAAGGGCCAGGCCAGTGGTATGGGCCTGAGCTCCGATCCTGGTGCGTGTGGCTTATCCGCAAACTTTTGGCAGCCGTTGCACCTTTGGACGATGTCCTTAGCATTGATCATGGCCGTTGGCTACTAGAATCCAGCTCGCAGAGCTTTGGCGACGAGGGCGCGGCTGCCTGCGTGGTGACCGCAGATGCCTTCGTGGATGTCTTGGAGGATAGTTTTGCCATCACCGATGGTGACGCGTCTTTGGAGCACACCCAAAATGTTGTGCTTGTACAACTCGCCATTGTGAAGAGAGAATGCTTTGGACCGGCGAGATATGTTCCGGGCATCTGTCGGGTCATCAGGCAGTTCCTTGTTGAGAAGTACTGAAGGTACGGCTGCGTCCATGTCTCCTCGATCGCCATGACCTGCATCAGGCTAACGAGATCGGCCACTGTGTCGAGCTTTTCGGGCCCTTCATGTCCTTCGGGTGGTGCATCCCCTGAGTGTTCTGCTTCTTCGGGTGATCCCTTGGGGAATTTCCTTTTGATAGAGGGTACGAAGATTTGTCCGAGGAACACACCGGGTGGCACCCGTGCGCAAGTGGAGCCGATGTTGGCGAGTCTATCGGCTTCCTCATTTCTTTCCCTTCCAATGTGCCGAAGCTCGCAGTCGTCGAAGTCTCCCTTGAGTGAGTTGTAGAGCGCGCGATACGCGATCATGTTGGCGGCGTGGGCGTCACATTCGTTCATTGTTTGCTGGACGACGAGGCTCGAGTCGCCGTAGATGACTAGGCGTGTTGCGCCACAAATCTTTGCCATCCTCATGCCATGGATGAGGGCCTCGTATTCGGCCTCATTGTTGGCGGCGCGATATTTCATCCGAAGGGCGTATTTCATCTTATCGCCTTGCGGGGACGTCAGTATGACGCCATCTCCTGCTCCAGCCTCGCGCTTGGAGCCGTCGAAGTGCATTTTCCATGACTATGTCATGTCCAGGGTGTCTAGCATCTGGAGCTCCATCTAGTGGACGAGGAAGTCAGGGAGGACCTGATATTTGATTGCCTTGCGCCGCTCGTAGATTATGTCTAGAGGGGATAGCTCGATGCCCCACAGGGCTACGCGTCCCGTGGCTTCAGGGTTGTTTAGGATGTTGGACAGTGGCGCCTTGTTGACGACCATTATCTGATGCTCCTGGAAGTAGTGGCTCAGCCGACGAGCCGGCATGAACACGCCGTAGGCGAGCTTCTGGTAGTGAGGGTACCTCGGTTTTGTTGGCGTCAGTACCTCGCTGAGGTAGTAGATTGGGCATTGGACCCCATGGGTCTTGACATCTTCGGGTCGTTCGACCACAAGTACGGTACTTACCACCTGGTGTGTGGCTGTGATGTATAGCAGCAGTGGCTCTTGCTCCTTGGGCGTGACCAAGACAGGCGAGGCGGAGAGCAGCCGCTTGAGTGCTTCGAATGCGTCGTCTGCTTCGGGTGTCCACTCGAACTTGTCAGCTTTTTGTAGCAAATGGTAGAAAGGCAGGGCCTTCTCACCCATGCGGCTGATGAATCTGCTCAGCGCCGTGATGCGCCCAGCTAGTTTCTGGACACCTTTGATCTTCTTCGGCTACACCATGGTTAGTATGGCCCGGATTTTCTTTGGATTTGCTTCGATTCCTCGCTGGGAGATGAAGTAGCTGAGTAGTTGGCCAGATGGTACGCCGAAGGCACACTTTTCTGGATTCAGCTCGATCTTGTAGTGATCAAGGTTATCGAACGTCTCGCGGAGATCGTCGATCGGCGTCTTGGCTTACCTGGTCTTGATGACTATGTCATCGACATAGACTTGGATGTTGCGACCGATCTGGTTCTTCAGACATGCTTGCATGCACCTCTGGTACGTGGTGCATGCGTTCTTTAGCCCGAAGGGCATGGTGTTGTAGCAGAACAGCCTGAACGGCGTGATGAACGCCGTTTTATCCCGATCTTCGACCTTCAGCCGAATCTGATTATAGCCTGATTAGGCATCGAGGAAGGAGAGTTTCTCGCATCCTGCGGTCGAATCGATGATCTGATCGATCCGAGTAAGAGGGAAGTGGTCCTTGGGGCAGTGCTTGTTGAGCGACGTGAAGTCCACACACATCCGCAGGATGTCCGTGTCTTTCCTGGGGACTAGCACAGTGTTGGCTAGCCACTCGCTCTCCTTGAGTTCTCGGATGAAGTTGGCATCCAGGAGTCTGTTGACTTCGATTAAAACTACTTCTGCTCATGGTTCGGACAGTCGTCGGATCGACTGCTTGACCGACCTTGCATCTGGGAACACATTGAGTGCATTCTCGGTGAATTCCCTAGGAACTCCTGGCATGTCCGCAGGACACCAGGCGAAGATTTCCCAGCGCTCATGGAAGAATTCGACGAGCGCGCTTTCCTATGCGGGGCTGAGGTCGTTGGCGATCAGCACCGTCTTGGAGGCGTCGGTTGGGTGGACCTGCACCTTTTTCGTGTTGACTGTGGAGTCGAACAATGTATCAGGTGAGTTTTGCCTAGCGACTTGGGGTGCCCCGTTGTCTGTCACCTCTCGGATCCTCGTAAGATCCTCTTGCATGCCGAACGACTGGGAAATTCCGTTGAAATCTCTATCGCAGTGGTCCGATCGGGTGAAGCTTCCCTGGACTGTGATGACGCCTTTGGGCCCAGGCATCTTGAGCAGCAGGCACGCGTAGTGCGGTACTGCTAGGAATCTTGCGAACGCCACACGCCCGAGAATGGCGTGGTACTATGATGGCCAATCCACCACTTCGAACTCGAGTCGCTCGCACCGAAAGTTTTTGGGCTTGCCAAAGATGATGTCGAGCCATATCTTTCCCAGGGGATATATGCCCTTCCCTGGGACTATGTCGTGGAATGTTGTATCGGATTGTTCCAGGCTACACAGCGGGATCCGCATTGCTGCAAGGGTGCTAGCGAACATCAGGTTGATGTTGCTGCCGCCGTCCATGAAGACGCGGCTCGTCTCGAATCCTCCGATCTGCTCCTCGATCACCAGGGCAGCATGACCTAGGCGAGGGATCTGGCGGGGATGGTCCGAACGATCGAACGTGATGCAGGACTCCGAGCCACTGAGGTACTCAGGGATGGCTGGCGGAGCGGTTACAATGATGCTGGCCTATCGAGTGATCTTATTTTGCACCCTATTGGTAGGACGTCCCTTCTGGATAATGAGAGACCCTTTTGGCGGTGGGTATCCACTTGTGCCGTTGTTTGGCGTAGGTGCAATCGCGGGATTTGACGGTCCCACGGGTGGTGGTGGAGGATCTCCGTGGGCGATGTCACATGGTGCAGGTGCGGGTCCAAACCCAGGGTTCACGATCTGGCGTAACATTTGGGTGAGTCCCTCGCTGAGTTTCTGGAACTCGCGGCAGTCCTTGAGCATGTAGCTAGCCTTCTTTTTACCGTCCTGCTTGTCGATGTAAAAGTGGATGGTGCAGGGACCTGACAACTTGTCGTATGCCGAGGGTTCATCGTCACGGCCATGGCGCTGCCATGTTTGTGTTGGGCGTCCTCCATCGCGGAAGTTGCCTCCGCGGTATCCTCCGCTGCTGTGGTTGTTGTCGTTGCGGCGTTCGGCGTAGCTAGCCGCAACCATGTCGGATCCGTCGCGATCGTCGTAGATGCGCGATCTTCGTTTGCTATGGCGTTCGCGTCCGCGGCCGTATTCATCCTCCTCATCCTAATGTGATCGGTGGAGGGAATCCTCGCCATCTTCCCACGTGTTGGCGATGTCCATGAGGTGGTCGAGTGTCTTGGGCTTGACACGCCCAAGTTCTTCCTTGAATTCCGGGCGTTTGACACCGTCCTTGATGGTGTCAATCGTTCTCTCCTCGGAGATGTGTGCCGCGGAGTTGTTGATGTTGGACCAGCGCAAGATGTACGAGCAAATGGATTCACCCGTATGTTGAGTGCAGGATCGCAGTTCCTTGATCGAGGCTGGCCTCTTGCTGGTGCCCTTAAAGTTTCGGATGAAACTGTACGCCAGCTCCTCCTAGCTTCGGATGGAGCCTAAGGACAGGCTGCTAAGCCAGATCCGGGCTGCGCCTGTCAGCTGCAGCTGAAGGCATTGTAGGGAGGTGTTCTTGTTTCTACCGTGCAGCTTGACAGGTGAGAGATGGTCACTGAGCCAGGCCTTCGGATCCTGCGTGCCGTCGAACTTCGGAGTGTCCGAAGGAAGCTTGAAATTTTTTGGCATCCGCGTGCGCCGAACGGATCTGCTGAAGCATCGAGCTCCGCACAGTTCTTCGTCACCATCCTCTTCGGATTCAGTTGAGCACGCGTGTTTGGCATGTGCTTTGTCAACCTTGTGCTGAGCAAGGTCGTTTCGAGTGTCGTAGTCGCAGCTGCGACGTCTTGGGCTCTTGCGTCGTCGAGGTAGATCATGCTCGTCTTCTTCCTCGTCGGATGAAGGTGTGGGGCTATGGTTGAATCTGACCGTAGCCTTTTTCTTAGGCTCCGTAGGAGCTTCTTAGTGGAGCGCAGCTCTAATGAGTCCGAGTCCGGCTAGCACAGACTTGTGCATGGCACTCTTCGGGTCCCCCACCAGAGGTGGATGGGACGCGAGGTACGTGGTGGCTGCCATGATCGCAGCCTGAGGCGTCTTTGGTATGATGTTGTCGTTTACGTCCATCTCCATGAAGGACGTGTTGACGGTTTTGGTGACCTCACATCGCGCGGCGGGGTCCATGTTATCCGTGAGAGAGCGATGATTGTTGGCGTGATTTCCGTGCGAGATGGAGCAACCAACGGCGGAGAGCGCAGCTCGCTGCGCGCTAGACTCCGAAGCTGCCTGCTTGCGTTTGTCGAGTTCCTCCTGTAGTTTTACCTGCTTGTTGTGCTCGTCGATGAGGAGGAGGTGATATGCCATCAGCAGGTCCCGTGAAGAATTCACAGGAAGGATCTTGTTGCCCGCCATAGCTTCGCGTTCCTGGCGCCAGCCGTCCTCGTTGAGGTTGATCCTCTGATAGGCGGCAGCGTCGCCCTCGTTGGGTTGAAGGGGCGGCTGCCCTCCGTTTCCTCCGTTCCCAGCCTGCGGGTTGGGCGGAGGATTTGGTGGTGGGTTGGGTGTGCTCGATCCTAGTGGCAGTTTCGATTCACCATGAATAACCACAACGCATTGGTAGAGCCTGCGGACTGGATCGCTGCTGCCGCAGCTTTTGGATCCGGAACCATAGGTTCCTTCGTCTGATGGTGGGCCGCACATATCTGAGTTGCAGCTGCTGCTGTTATAGGACTCGTCTAGCAGCATCGACGTGCGTAGCACGCTGATGGGTGGGACCCACGAAGCGGGCCTGATGGATGGTGGCGGCACTTGCTCTGGGAGGCGGAGGGTGCCAACCTGCCCCACCTGGAAGTAGAAGCTCCCGAACAGAATCTCGAGCCCGTCGCCTACGGGCTCGAAATCCTTCATGGTGGCTGGCGAGTGGGCGGTGAAGTCGAAAGCGCCAAAGAGGAGGTGTCTCTCCTTCGCCGAGGAGTTGTAGATCGTTTCGGATGGGACCGTCATGATCGCACAATCAGCGCCCCCGCTTCCCACAGACGGCGCCAATTGACGAGATGTAATCTCGTCAATGCCCATTGTTATGAGCTTGGGTTTTGGAGAAGGTGGGGATGCTGGAGATCACGGAACGGTTAGCAAACAAGCAACATGGGGACAAGAAGGTTACCCAGGTTCAGGCCCCCGGAGGGAAAACCCTACTCCTGCTTGTCTGTTGTTGACTACGGCGGAACCGAAAGTTACAAAGGTGTGCAGATGCAATCTGGCGTGGAGGTGTATGCGGTGAGAGGTACCCTCCTCGCCATGCCCTCCTAGCCTTTATATGGATAGGCATGTCCCAGGCGTAGGTCGAGTCGGTTACAGATTAGGGTTTCCCCTTTGAAATTCTATCTACTCTAGTCTTGTTCTCCAAGCATCCGAAGGAGTCATGGGCTTGGGCCACCCAAAACCTCCGCAGGCCGCGTATCTTGTAGTGGGCCTTATCTTGGGTTGAACTAGGTATGCTAATGTTGTGTACCTGTGGGGTATAACCATGTCAACCGCTCTGTCCCCAACTCCGTCCGCCACCGTCGTCGCAAATCACCACCATTTTGGAGCTTCTCTGGCCTCACCACCACCATCAACGTGCTCAGGGTGAGCATGCGGTGCTCTACCACCACCTCACGTTCCCCCTCTCTCTCTAGTTCGCTCTATCACCGAGAACCGCCGTCGGCCGTTGAAGTTTTCCGCCGTGGAGGTGGTACCGGCAACCATTTCTGGGTGGCGCAACCGTATCTAGGCTCCACACGTCGCTCCGCTTCGAGCCATAGCAACCGCGCATCCCCGCTCGCCCTCAAACGCCGCCCCGCCAC
This sequence comes from Avena atlantica, assembly GCA_910589765.1. Lineage (NCBI taxonomy): Eukaryota > Viridiplantae > Streptophyta > Magnoliopsida > Poales > Poaceae > Avena > Avena atlantica. The sequence goes on from OU342733.1 coordinate 80,563,043, forward strand.
CGATCTGTGGTTCACCACCGTCGGTGACATCATAGTGATGCCAGCGCACGGGGTCTGACCCAGTCAAACCTAGCTGGGTCCCACTTTGCTTGCGTGGCTGCATACATGGCCCCGGGCCTAGCAGTCAGTGACACTAGCTAGCTCAGGCTTGGGTGAGAAAAGGTATCAGATGCGTGTGATGATGTCAGCCTGACGCAATAAATCAATTTAAACTGGTTTAATATTTCTGAAAATGATAAAATGTTGTAAATTCAATAACTAATGTTTTATAAGTTAGAAAAATATGAATAATATATCAAAATGTTTAGAAAAAATGAGAACTATCTATTAAAGCTATAATCATGCATTGGTCAACAACTTCAATGACAAGTATAATTAGAAGAACATAGTAACCCCTCACAAGTGATTTCGGAGTTCTTCCAAATTAGGGTTTATACCCCTCGTAACCCCGTTTAAATTGTCGAGCATGCCTTAGGGTTACATCTCAATACTATTAACTTGTCATATCGTCATCCTTGCTTGAGCATTGCATTGATGCCATGTGTTGATTGTTTCCCTTTATTTCCGGTGTTTGGTTCTTCTTCGGTAGAATACAAGATCGAGATTGAAGACCGAGATCAAGACCGTCGAAGCTCGATGAACATTACTTGACCAACTGTAACCAAGTCAAGTACAAGATTCCTGAAGACATGCTTATTGGTTATCAACCGGCAAAGGCAAGCATAGCCCCACCATGATATAATCCTATGATTTCGAAAGCATTTCAATTCTTGCCATGATGCATACGATTCTACTGTGTTCTTTTATCGATAGATAGAGTATCCTATCTATTGCATTACTCCCTTTGAGCTTATATTACCTGATCCACTGCTCCTAGCATAACTAGGTTTGGCTTGTGTGCACTGCTAAAGCTTATATATGTGTCTTTCTTAGCCATGCATAGCTATCAGTGCTGGTTCATCCAGATGTTGTATCACATGTAGAGAATCTAGTATGACAGAAGAATGTGATGAGATGAGATTAGAGGTGATCAAGGTTAAATATGCTAAGGCTTGTATGGGAGGCCACAGTTGGATGTGGTTTTTGTAGTCCCATGCTCGCCACCACTAGGACCCGAGTTCTTGCCTCTTGAACCAAGACGAATGTACAACCACACGGGGCTGGAAAACCCCACGAGTAACTAACTTGCCTAGTAGATTCCATGAGTAAAATAGTTCGAGCGTTCCATTCGACATACGCATTGAATTTTTTTTTGAAAGATTTGGCGGATGAAGGTGCATCATAACAGGTAGGTAAGCGTGGCCGGGGTTGCTTGGGGTGGATGGAGCCCCTGGTAAACCAACCTCGCCTCACATCTCTAGGGACCGACTTCGGGATTTGACCCATTACAACAGAACCATCGTTAGGGCGTGACTCATGGTCTCGGCGAAAGCAAGGTAAAATTCGTGTCTAGCCACCCTCTGTCGGCCTTCCAAGGAAGAGGGATAATAGCTTGGCATTAAGAGAAGGTTAGTACATGTGGGTAAAGTTGTACACCCCTGCTGGGTAATAATCTTTTCGAAAAGCCATGTCCGCGGTTATGGACGACTTGGGAACGGACGTAATGATCATAGAGAACTTGAACTTAATCATAAAACTTGGCAGATCAACGTGTGGTTAAGGATGCTTCCTTATGGGTACGATGGGGTGATCCAAGTAGAGGTTCGATGATGATGACTTGGTGGATATCAAGGATGATGATCAATACTTTGGAGATGTCGCTCTCTTATCCCCCTTTAAAATATTCTAAGTAGACGACCTTCTTCTCTCTCTTGTCTTACAAAACAAAGATGGCTTCATGCAAAACAACTCCACCATCCATAAGTCTTGCGGATTACACCCCGTACTCACCCTTGATTTGTTGATACTTTTGGCAGAGTAAGTGTTCCATGGAGATCAGTTTGGTACTACATCGACATCGACGAGTAGCTTGCGGTTCCCGGCCGGCAGCCTGGAATCTATGGGCTGTGACTTCATCGTTATTCTTCAGGCCTCTTAGGCCATTTGTTAAGTTTTCTATACTTAATAGCATAATTTGCCTTCCGTTGTTTGATGTTTGTGGTCAGTGACCTATGCTTGTAATATTTAGTTCTTTGCTCAGTTATGAGTTTGCTGTAATAAATTTTGTGTAGTAGGGTCACTGATGTGTTGTCGATTCTTCACTGGATATCCTCGAGTTCAAGGTTAAGCTTATATCAGATGGAGGTTTGGGATTTGTTTAGCCCTGAGCCCGGGGGTTTCACAACATACAAAATGGCAAATATGCAAGTTGCAACGTAAAACATGGCGAATATGCAAATCCCCCCTCCAGCTCCACATGACGGCCCTATCAGTCATTGGCTTCGACGACCCCACATAACAACCCCATCGTTCATTGGCTTCGATGACCCCACGGAACGAACATTTTCTTTGAAATTTGCATATTTGCCGCATGACCACCACATGTCAGCAACACACAAAATGGAAAATATGCAAGTTGCAACGTAAAACGTGGTGAATATGCAAATCCCCCCACCAGCTCCACATCATGTCCCCATCGGTCATTGGCTTCAACAACCCCACATGATGGCCCCATCGTTCATTGGCTTCGATGGCCCCATGGAACGAACATTTTCTTTGAAATTTGCATATTTTCCACATGATCACCACATGTCAGCGACACACAAAATGGCAAATATCAAGTTGCAACGTAAAACGTGGCGAATATGCAATTCCCCCCTCCAGCTCCACATCACGGCCTCATCAGTCATTGGCTTTGACGTCCCCACATGACGGCCCCACAGAATGGCCCCATTGCCATTTCCTGATTCGGCCACCCAATTAGGAAAAAAGCGGCCCACGAGGCAGTGAGAAAATGATGGAGGGTCCAACGTGTATCCTGGCACCCACCCGTCAGCACGTATCGGCCATGGCAGGACCCGCCCCAACGCGGCCCCACCGGTCAGGCATGTAATGGTCATGACCTCGTAACATAACGTTCAACACCCGACCCGCCCAACGCGGTCCCACCAGTTAGCATGTAATGGTCAAGCCTTTGACCTGACGGCATCCCTCCGTCCGAGCGCCTGCGAGCGCCCGTGAGGGTTTCTTAACACGGCGAGGGGAAAAGTGAGGAAAATTTAAGCGGCTGGGGAAAATAGAGTACAACTAACGAACCAAGGGCACGAAAATAGAAATCCCTATTAAGTTTCCCCTCTTTATGTTGAAAATTTTGAAGTTTCACTTGTTTTTCTTTCCTATGCTTGTTGTTTTGTGCTTTCATGACTTGTTTCTTTACAAGATTATTTTTCATAGGAAATGGGTTAGACTTAAATTTGTTTTATATTTGGTTCTTGATGCTCTCTTATACTTCAATTCATATTTCTTATGTGAGCATCATCAAAATTATCATGTATATCTTAATGGTTATAAAGAAAGAGCTTTTGGGAGACAACCCATTATATTTTTGCTTTCAGTTTATTTTTGTTTATTTGAGTCTCGGAAGTAAGATTTGGGGAAGTTGCTGTCTGAAACAGATTTATGTGCTTTGCTGTAAAAAATCATGAAAAATCCGAGAACATCGTATTGATCTACAATCTTTTGTGCACATGCTCCAGGTTATTATCTAACTTTCGTTAGTTTTGCACTTATCGATTTGAGCAACAGGAGATTTTCGAAAAAATTGGTCTTTACATGTAGGTCTATTTTGACAGATTTCTTCCATTATTTGCATTTGCCTCTTAAATCGGTTTCTTTTGATCACTTGAGCTTTTAAAGGGAATTTGATACGTCGGAAACGTATCTATAATTTTTGATGTCCCATGCTTGTTTAGTATCTACTTTTCTTTTCTTTTTCTACACTTTGAGATGCTTTTATATGTTTTCTGGTACTAACCTATTAACAAGATGGCACACTGCCAGTTGCCTGTTTTCTTCTGTCTTTTGTTCCAGAAAGGCAGAAAATCAATATTCTCGGAATTGTACGGGACAAAAACCAAAGTAAATATTTTACCGTGGGGAACACGGAGCTAGAAGACGAGACGGAGGAGGGCCACCAGGGGGCCACACCACCTGGCCGCACGGCCAAGGTGGGCCCGCGCGTGGGGGGTGCAGCCGCCCTGGCGACCCCCTGCCTCGCCTCTTCACCTATAAGAAGCCCCCGATGCCTAAACCCTAAGGACCGGATCAATATTCCACAAAACCATATGTAGCCGCCGCCACCATCATCCCTAGATCGGGGGGATCTAAAGCTCTTTCCGGCACCCTGCCGGAGGGGAGATCATCTTGAAGGCCTTCTTGTTCATCATGCCAGCCTCCGGTATGAAGCGTGAGTACTTCCACCTTGGACTACGGGTCCATGTACTAGCTAGATGGTTGTATCTCCTCCTTTGTGCTTTAATGTCTAGATCTTGTGAGCTCCGTTCATGATCAAGATCTCATCTATTTTTAATCATGCATGTTATGTTTGCGAGGATCCAATGGATATTGAGATTATTATGTTAGATTGATTAATGGTTTGTCTTATGAATTCTATCATGTCTGTGTTGTTTGTGATCTTGTATGCTCTCTGTTGTCAGTAGCTATCTTGGCCAAGTAGTTGCTAGTGACTCCAAGCGGGGGTATTTATGCTCGATAGTGGGTTCATGCCTCTTTTTAATCTAAGGAAAGTGACAGAAATCTCTAAGGTTGTAGATGTGTTGTTGCCACTAGGGAGAAAACAACGGTCTCTTGTTCATGGAACAAGTGGATTTTTTACCTTACACACTTTGCTTAAAGAAGTTGTTTGTTGCTTGCAACTTAATACTGGAGGGAATTCAGATGATAACCCAAAGGTGGACTTCTAGTCATAGGTGTAGTTGGATGGCGGTCCATGTATCTTGTTGTATTGCCTAATTGAATCTCATAGGATTATGAATGTCTAGTATTGCATTGTTATGCCTTGCTCAGTCCTGTCAATTGCCCTGCTATAATTTGTTTACCCAACATGCCATGTTTGTTTATCTAAGGAGAACACCTGTAGTGAACTATGGACCCCGGTCCAATCTTTACCATTGACACATCTTCCACTGTTACTGTTTACTTGTTGGAAACCACCATTACCTTACACACCATACAGTTAATCCTTTGTTACAGCAAACCAGTGAGATTGACAACCTCGCTATTCGTTGGGGCAAAGTCATGAGTTTTTGTTGTGCAGGTCTCCAAGTTGCTAGCAACACCTTTGATGCATTTCCTTCCTCCTACTGGTTCGATAACCTCGATTTCTTACTGAGGGAAAACTTGCTAATGTGCTCAGTATATCTTGCTCTTGGGGTCTCCCAACGAGGCGTTGAACACGCCATAAGAATTGCTACAGTAGATTATGTTTTAATGGATGATTTACTTGAGTTGAAACTAAAGCCAAAGGTTTATTATCTTGCATACACTGATGTTGCTAATGAAGATTGTGTGAAGTTTTGTATGAAGGAAGTTTTTAAGTGTAGGGAGAAAATGATGTGATGAGATGAAGTATGGACAAAATCTCTAGCTTGGGGATGCCACCCGTGTCACCCCAAGAAACATTCAAGAGGTAAAAGCGTCAAATATTGGGGATGCCCAAGGCATCCCCTTCTTCATCAACAAAAATCTTAGATCTTCTTTCAAGATACTATATTTTTTGCTTCATGCACTATGTGTTGTTCTTGGAGCATCTTTGTTTTTGTCTTTAGTTTTCTTTTGCTTTGTTTTCTGCAATAACTTGGTTGGATCCCAGCACACTTCTTTTGGAGAAGTCACACCCCGTTCTTCATTGCCTAGAACACTCTAGTTTTCACTCTTAATGTTTTGTGAGTGTTCTCCTTCGCTAGCACTGCGTTTAGCTTTAGTTTTCTTCTTCTTTTTGCTTAGAACTTTTTAGTTCTTATTTGTAGTTAGGTAAGACAAGATATCTGGTATTTATTGATTATTATCTTTGAGAGTTGTTTTAAATAAGTTGATTGGTGTTAGAGAAGAGTAAAATATTTCATGCTTATAGTGGTGCAAGAGGAAGCTTGTTTAGACTATTCGTTGCACCAAAGTCTTGAGTTTGTGTTGTGCAGGTCTCCAAGTTGCTGGCAACACCTTTGAGTCATTTCCTTGCTCCTACTGGTTTGATAACCTCGGTTTCTTACTGGGGGGAAAACTTGCTGATCTGGTCATCATACCTTGCTCTTGGGGTCTCCCAACGAGGCGTTGAACATGCCATCAAGCTTATTTCTGGCGTCGTTGTTGGGGAGGCTAAGGACGTCTTCATAAGGGGAGTCCTTCTCAACCTTTCTCTTTACTTTGTTTTTGTTTTGCTTAGTTTCTTTTGCTTGTTTTTTGCCTCTTTTTATCAAAAACTCCAAAAAAAATTAGTTTACTTTGGTTTGCTTTATCTTATCAAAAACACAAAAAAAATAGTTCCTGCTCTAGTTGCTGGTCTGTTATTGTCTTGCTTTGTCATGCTTTCTATCAATGGATGGTTTCTTTGAAACTAGTTCTTATTGGCAAGGTAGGTTCACGGAAGAACAAAAGTATTTTTATAAGGAACACTGTTTGTCACAAAAAGGGAAACACTTATGGGAACAAATTGATAAATTGAATACTATTGCTAGAGAGGTGTGCTCTACTTATAATGTTACTTATTGCTTTGATAAATCTTGTTGATGTAGGAGGTATGAACACCTGCCTTTTCAATGTGAGTATAATGATAATTTTACCATATCTTCTTATGTTAAAGGAAATTATGACTTTTATTATGTGGAACAAATTGAATAATTTATTGAACTTGCTAGTTTGCTTGAAAATATTGATGATTCACCTTATGAGTATGAGGTTTATGAGATACTTAAATTTTTCTTTGATAATTACAAGGAAGAAAATGGCTATATTCTTGAATATTTTAATAGGTTCTTTCACAAACGGAAGAGACTAATGCTTTGCAGGAGCCTATGGAAGACGAAATTGCTGAACCTGAAAGCTCATTAGATGAAAAGAGGAGGAGACTGATGGTCAAGAGGAGGAAGAATGGATCTACCCATTCCTACCTTCTAATGAGAGTAACTCTTTACCTTTTACATTATTTGATTGTACCCCATGCTTACCAAAGGAGGATGAATGTTATGTTCATATGGATTCTTTTGAAATATTTGCTATGGGAAAACTTGTGATAATAGTCGTGCTCCTGTTATCTATGATGATCCCATATTTGTGCCTAATTTCGAAATGCATGGTACTAAAGAGTTTTGCTTAGAAAATGTTTATGATAAAGCTCTATATGATGGTCCTATATTGAATGATCAGCCACCTTATTATAAAATTGTTAAAAGTGGGTTTGAAGGCTTTAATCCCACTATTTTTGAGCTTCATAGAAATTATGTGTTTGTAGATCATGAAAAGCATGCCTTATGTGATAGTTATATTGTTGAGTTTATTCATGAGGCTACTGAAAATTATTATGAGGGAGGAAAATATAGTTGTAGAAGTTTTCATGGTACCAAAACACCTCTCTATGTACGGAAAGTTTTGAAGTTGCTCTTGTTTTATCTACCCATTTTTTTACTATCTACTCCTTACAATATTCCTATGCATAGGAAGTGGTTTAGACTTAAATGTGTTTTGAATTTGCTTCTTGATGCTCTCCTTTATTTCAATTCATATTCCTTATGTGAGCATCTTTTTGTGCCTAACTTAAAGGCGTTAAAGAAAAGTACTTGTTGGGAGATAACCCAAGAGTTTTCTTGAGTCTTGGAAGTTATTACTTCAGTAATGACCTCTCCTTATCCTTTTTGTTTGATTTTTGTACCAAGAATGACCTCTAATGAGAGGGAAGTAAGATTTGGGGAGTTGCTGTCCTGAAACAAATTTTTTGTGCTCCACCAAAAAATTCGTGAGGAATATCTGTAAGTCGGATTGAGCTGATATTTTACGAATAGACCCCCCATTATGTTAGATAACTTTAATTAGTTCAACACTTTTTGATTTGAGCAACATAAGGTATTATAAAAAATCGGTTTCCACCTGATGGTCTGTTTTGACAGATTTCTACCATTATTTGCATCTGCTTCTTATTGATTCCTTTTTGGGTTCTTTTAGGGAAATTGAGATTTTTGAGGGATTTGTTACAGTAGATAATGTTTTTAATGAAAGTTTTGCTGTTCCAAAGCTAAACCCAAGGGTATATTATCTTTTGAATACACTAATATTGCTAATGAAGATTGTGTGAAGTTTTGTATGAAGGAAAAATTTCAGGTGTAGAGAGAGAATGATGTAATAAGATGAAGAATGGAAAAAAGCTCAAGCTTGGGGATGCCACCCCGGTGTCACCCCAGGAATTATTCAAGAGGTACAAGCGTCAAAGATTGGGGATGCCCAAGGTATCCCCTTCTTCATCAATAAAAAGCTAGGTCTTTCTAGACACTTCGTTTTTATTGTTTCATGCACTATTCTGTTGTTCTTGGAGCGTCTTAGTTTTCATTTTCTTTGCTTAGTTTGGTTGAATAAAGTAGTTTGGACCCCCGTTCTCGCTGAGTTGTTTCAAATAAGTTGATTGGTGTTGGAGAGGAGTAGAAAGTTCTTGCTTGAATAATGCAAGAGGAGCTTGCTTTGACTGTGACTTAGACTTTAGCATGTCATCCTAGGTGTTGTTTTGACCTTATGCTTAGTGATTATTTCTGTAGCATGACTTATTCCAAACAATTGGGATTGCTTAGTGTGCCTTGAAGGAATCATGCGTTGTTTTAGCATGCAAAAGCATAGTATTGTGGTATTCTCCTTTGATGCTTTGTTTGGGTTGACTTGGCACATGATTACACAATGTTATGACTATGAAAAAGTCAACATAGCCTCTATGATCATTTAGTCCTTGACTTGTAATACCACTATATGCTTTGATTAGTAATGTTTTGTCGCTCTGCATGATTATGGCCATTATTGCTCTCTTAGTTGGTCGCTCCTAGTATTTTGCTAGCCTCCACTTGTATGAGTAAGTTATACTCACGCATCCAACTCCCAAGAAACCAAGTTATTCTAAAGTGTCCACTATAAACTCCTATGCATGGTGTGTTACACCATTCCAAGTATATTCTTGTTTTCAGCTATCTTCCAATTAAAAAGTATTTTGTTATGTGAAAACTTAGTGATTAAAACTCTCACGAACTTGATGGCAAACTTTATATTTCTTTCCCCTAATAAACTTGAACCATTGTGTCATCTATGTTGTATATGCTTGCACTTATACGTTGGAATTTGCAAAACCATGCTATCATGGGGAACACTTTCAACATTTCACTTGTACTTTGTACACAATTTATATCATGCTCTTTTGTCTATGGATGTCGTCCGTGTGAAATGAAACGGGATCTTGTAAATCCATGGAGTTATGTATGTGTTTTAGAGAAATGCCTAGGCCGCTAGCCTAAGCCATTCCTAATCATGGTGGAAACTTACAGCATCACCATAGTTACATCTATGAAGCATTCTTATTATAAAAAATAGATTGAGAAAAAGAGATTGAGAAAAAGAAAAAATATGAGAAAAGAGGAAAGAGAGAAAAAAAGCACCATATTCCCATGGTAAATAAGAAGAATGCTAAGATGCTCATTGTCTGCTTGCCTTGTCATTTTGGTTATGGGATAGCTCATGTACCATGTGCAAGGGGTACCCCGTTGGCGGTTCTCTATGTTACACATGTACTTACTATGACAAGAACTTGCAAGTAACTAAACTTGAGTAGCATGAGGAGCGGCCCTCGTATTCAAGGGACATGATATTGTCAACTTATACTTTGTCAAGCATATACTCCATATCTTGTTCAATTTAACCTTAATCACTTCAAGATGCTTATGATAGGGGCAATGAGGGCTGAAAGCTAACAGGTACCATAATTTTCGGAAGCTCTTTTTGAAACTTGAAACCACTGCTTCCCTTTATGAAGGGCCTTTCTTCCACCATTATACTGAGTATCCACCTTCTACCTTTAGGCACCAGTTAAGAGAGCATAGTTGCCATTCTTAGTTCTATGTGCATTGTCCCAAAACATATTGATTGATGCATATTGTTGATATTACTTGTTCTTGTGCTATTTGTATCTAGTCACTCTTATGAACTTTGAAGGTGTCCTATGCATCTATTTTCTACTCAATGAGGGACAAGTTGATTGCCACTATGCTATGTTTTCTGTATGTGAAACAAACAAATGTTTTTCAATGCATGTTATTCATGATCTTTGTTTGTAGCCTTTCATGTTGCATGCATAGTTACTTTGCCGTATTGCTAGAACTCCATCTTTCATGCTCATGTTTAGAGTTCTTTGATCCCATCTTTCAATGCTTGCAAATGGTTTAATCTTGATTTTGATGGTGCATGTCACCTCAAAAAATATTATTTTTATCACTTTCCTACTCGAGGACGAGCAGGAGTTAATCTTGGGGATGCTTGATACGTCGTAAACGTATCTATAATTTTTGATGTTCCATGCTTGCTTAGTATCTACTTTGCTTGTTTTGTCTATACTTTGAGGTGTTTTTATATGTTTTCTGGTACTAACCTATTAACAATATGCCACAGTGCAACTTGCCTGTTTTCTTCTATTTTTGGTTCCAGAAAGGCAGAAAATCAATATTCTTGGAATTGGACGGGACAAAAGCCAAACTCAATATTTTACTATGGGGAACACGGAGCCAGAAGAAGAAACGGAGGACGGCCTCGAGAGGGCCACACCCCCTGGCCGCGGGTGGGCCCACCCCACTCCTAGGGGGTGCATCCGCCTCGGGAACCCCCTCGACCTCCCTCTTCGCCTATAAGAAGCCCCCGATGCCTAAACCCTAAGTACCCGATCAATATTCCACAAAACTCTCTATAGCCGCCGCCACCATCGTCCCTAGATCGGGGGATCTGAACCTCTTCCCGGCACCCTGCTGGAGGGGAGATCATCCTGGAGGCCTTCTTCTTCATTATGCCAGCCTCCAGTATGAAGCGTGAGTAGTTCCACCTTGGACTACGGGTCCATGTAGTAGCTAGATGGTTGTATCTCCTCCTTTGTGCTTTCATGTCTAGATCTTGTGAGCTCCGTTCATGATCAAGATCTCATCTATTTGTAATCATGCATGTTGTGTTTGCGGGGATCCTATGGATATTGAGATTACTATGTTAGATTGATTAATGGTTTTGTCTTATTGATTCTATGATGCCAATGTTGTTTGTGATCTTGCATGCTCTCCGTTGTTAGTAGCCATCTTGGCCAAGTAGTTGCTAGTGACTCTAAGAGGGGGTATTTATGCTCGATAGTGGGTTCATGCCTCTATTTAATCTAAGGGAAGTGACAGAAATCTCTAAGGTTGTAGATGTGGTGTTGCCACTAGGGAGAAAACAACTGTCTCTTGTTCATGGAATAAGTGGATTGTTTACCTTACACACTTTCCTTAAAGCAGTTGTCTGTTGCTTGCAACTTAATTCTGGAGGGGGTTCGGATGATAACCCATAGGTGGACTTCTAGTCATAGATGCAGTTGGATGGCGGTCTATGTATCTTGTTGTATTGCCCAATCTAATATCATAGGATCATGAATGTCTAGTATTGCAGTGTTATGCCTTGCTCAGTCTTGTCAATTGCCCTGCTGTAATTTGTTTACCCAGCATGCCATGTTTGTTTATCTAAGGAGAACACCTCTAGTGAACTATGGACCCCAGTCCAATCTTTACCATTGATACATCTTCCACTATTACTGTTTACTTGTTGCAAACCACCATTACCTTCCACACCATACAGTTAATCCTTTGTTACAGCAAACCAGTGAGATTGACAACCTCGCTGTTCGTTGGGGCAAAGTTTTGACTTTGTGTTATGCAGGTATCCAAGTTGCTAGAAACACCTTTGAGTCGTTTCCTTCATCCTACTGGTTCGATAACCTCGGTTTCTTACTGAGGGAAAACTTGATTATGTGCTCATCATACCTTGCTCTTGGGGTCTCCCAACGAGGCGTTGAACACGCCATAAGAATTGCTATAGTAGCTTATGTTTTAATGGATGATTTACTTGAGTTGAAACTGAACCCAAAGGTTTATTATCTTGCATACACTTATGTTGCTAATGATGATTGTGTGAAGTTTTGTATGAAGGAAGTTTTCAAGTGTAGGGAGAGAATGATGTGATGAGATGAAGTATGGATAAAAACTCAAGCTTGGGGATGCCACCCATGTCACCCCAAGAAACATTCAAGAGGTAAAAGCGTCAAATCTTGGGGATGCCCAAGGCATCCCCTTCTTCATCAACAAAAATCTCAGATCTTCTTTCAAGATACTATATTTTTTGCTTCATGCACTATGTGTTATTCTTGGAGCGTCTTTTTTTGTCTTTAATTTTATTTTGCTTTGTTTGCTGCAATAAATTGGTTGGATCCCAGCAAACTTCTTTTGGAGAAGTCACACCCCGTTCTTCATTGCCTAGAACACTCTAGTTTTCACTCTTAATGTTCTATGAGTGTTCTCCTTTTCTAGCACTGCGTTTAGCTTTAGTTTTCTTCTTCTTTTTGCTTAGAACTTTTTAGTTCTTATTTGTAGTTAGCTAAGACAAGATCTCTGGTATTTATTGATTATTATCTTTGAGTGTTGTCTTAAATAAGTTGATTGGTGTTAGAGAAGAGTAAAATATTTCATGCTTATAGTGGTGTAAGAGGAAGCTTGTTTTGACTGTGGCTTAGACTTTAGCATATCATGTTATATATTGTTTTAATTATATGCTTAGTAGTTATTGTTCTAGCATGACTTGTTTCAAATAATTGAGATTGCTTAATGTGCCATAAAAGAATCATGCGTTGATTTAGCATACAAAAGCATAATATTATGGTATTTTCCTTTGATGCTTTATTTGGGTTGACTTGGCACATGCTTACACCATGTTATGACTATGAACCAGTCACCTTAGACTCTATGATCATTTATATTTTGACTTGTGATATCACTTTATGCTTTGGTTAATAATGTTTTGTCGCTCTGCATGATTATGGGCATTATTTCTCTCTTAGTTGGTCGCTCTCAGTCTTTTGCTAACCTCCACCTGTACTGAGTATGAGCTCTACTCATGCATCCAACTCCCAAGAAACCAAGATATTCCAAATAATCCACTATAAATTCCTATGCATGGTGTGTTACACCATTCCAAGTATATTCATGTTTTTATATATCTTCCAAATTAAATTTTTGTTATGTGAAAATTAGTGATTAAATCTCTCACGAACTTGAAGGCACACTTTATTTCTTGCACTTAATAAACATGAACCATTGTGACTATCTTATGATACCTATATGCTTGCAAATTATAAGTTAGGAGTTAGCAAAACCATGATGTCATGGGGTACGCTTTCAACATTGCACTTATTCTATTTAGTTGATATCATGTTCTTTTGTTTATGGATGCCGTCGGTGTGAAATAAAATGGGAGCTTGCAAGTCCATGGAGTATGTACATGTGTTAGAGAAACGCCTGGGCGGCTAGCCTAAGCCATGCCTAATCATGATGGAAACTTGCAGCAAAACCATAGTGGCATTCTATGAAGCATCCTCAATAAAAAACTATGCAAATAGCAAATAAAAAGATCGCTGAGATGCTCACTGTCTGTTGCCTTGTCATTTTGATATGCGATAGCTCCTGTGTCATGGGGTAAGGGGTACCCCGTTGGCGGTTCTCTATGATAAACATATACTTACAATGACAAGAACTTGCCTGGTACCAAAGTTGAGTAGCATGAGGTCTCAGTACTCGTACTCAAGGGCGTGAGATTTTCAACTTGTGATTTGTCAAGCATATTACTCATATTTGCACTCACTTTAACCTTAATCACTTCAAGATACTTATGATAGGGGCAATGAGAGCTCAAAGCTAATAAGTACCATAATTTTTGGAAGCTTTATAAAACCATTTAATCCCTACTTCCCTCTGTGAAGGTCCTTTCTTTTTTACTTTTTGTTGAGTCTCCATATTCTATCTTTATGCACCAGTTAAGAGAGCATAGTTGTCATTCTGAGTTCAATGTGCATTGTCCCAAAACTTGTTGATTGATTCATAATTCTAGTATTGCTTGTTCTTAAATTATTTGTATCTAGTCACCCTTATGAACTTTGAAGGTGTCCTATGCATTTATGTTTTGCTATTCCATGAAGGACAAGCTGAATACCACTCTTGCTATGTTTTCTATATGTGAAACAAACAAATGTCTTTCAAAGAATTATTCATGATCTTTTGTTTGTGTAGCCTTTCATGTTGCAACATAGTTGTTATGTCTTATTGTTAGAAATATATATCTTTCATCCTTATGTTTAGTGTACTTTGATCCCAGATATTAATGCTTTGCAATAGCTTGATCAAGATTGTGATGGTTCATGTCATCTCAAAAATTATTCATTTTATCACTTACCTACTCGAGGACGAGAAGAAGTTAAGCTTGGGTATGCTGATACGTTGCAAACGTATCTATAATTTTTTATGCTCCCTGATTTGTTTTACACCAACTATCTTATGTTTTGTCTACACTTTGTGGCATTTTTTATGAATTAGGACGCATCAAGCCGAAAACCATTGACCACTTGATGGACATCGCCAATCGATGGGCAGATGGAGAGGACTCCGTGCAAAACAACCGCCCGCTCTATGGACGACGATGATGCATATGGAAGGTACCTGACTGACCAAGGACGCATGCGCGATCGCCGGGGAAAACACAAGATGATGTGCAGCTACGAGGACAAAGACGGAGTTGAGATGGTTGCCGCTGTTTTCGCTGACAAGTGCGACGGGGACAATCATGGTAGTAGCTACTGCAACAGCAACTACCATGATAGAGTAAACTTCTGAAAGTCAAGTCGTGAGTGGTAATGATGCCTGCGTGAGGATGGGTCTTTTCCTTTTCAGCTCTCTTGTCGGGTCCCTACAATGTTCACTTCTACGTGGATGAGAAGGACAACAAAATAAAATCAAGCCACCTCCTAAAGGACTGTCATCAGTTCAAGAAGATTCAATATGCCTATGCCTAGATGTAGAAAAACGAAACCGATCAAGGTTATCCGGCAGCACCAGGACCCGTAGAACATGGAGCACCACCACCACCCCCCGCTACCTCCACATGACGCGCCATCACACATGGTCACGGTTGCCCATAGTCAACCCGAGCAATAACTTGTACTGAGGAACAACGGGGTGATACGTTGCGAACGTATCTATAATTTTTTATGCTCCGTGTTTGTTTTACACCAACTATCTTATGTTTTGTCTACACTTTGTGGCATTTTTATGAATTTTCTGGAACTAACATATTAACAAGTGCCATAGAGCTGGTTTCCTGTTTTTTGCTGTTTTTGGTTTCAGAAAAACTAGTAAAGAAATATTCTCGGAATTGGACGAAAAAAAAGCAGAAGTTCCTATTTTTTCCGACACAAGACGGAGTCCAAAGCAAAGACGGATGAGGGCATCGAGGCGGCCACACCACCCCTGGGCATAGGTACCCCCATGTCCGCCTAGCTATGGCGTGGGCCCCTCGAACGTCCACCGACCTTGACCCTTCGCATATATATTCCCTCCGAAACGAAAAAACTATTCATCAGATCAGAAATCCATGAAAAGTTCCGCAGCACCGCGCCACTGAAGACGAGATTCGGAGGACAGAAGTCTCTATTCCGGCACCCTGCCGGGACGAGGAATGGCCCCTGGAGCGAACTCCATCGACTCCACCGCCATCTCCATTGTTGTTTCTGAGTCCCATGATGAGGAGGGAGTAGTTCTCCCCCGAGGCTAAGGGCTCTACCGGTAGCTATGTGTTCATCTCTCTCTATGGTGTGATCTTATTGTGATCATGAGCTTTTTAATCTAGTTGAATAAGTAGATGCTACTCTTTGTCTATTATAATATTCAATTGCTTTTATTAATGCGATCTCCAGAGACACCTTGTACCACGTGTATGTAGGTGTCAGTGTGCACATCGTATGTAGAGTTCCCAACCTTTATAAGGTAGAGATCCCTGTGTTTACAATGCTAGTCCCTGGATCAATAGCTAGCATCCACAGTTTAAGATGTAATATCAAGAAACAAAGGTCATAATACAACTTTATAACCAGGAATAAAATAATTCATTACATCTTACATAGCTCATTTGGCTATCTCATTACATTGCAGCAGAAATAACTATATAGCATGGAGTCCTTCATCTTCAAAGTGCCAAAGGAAATCATGTTGGTTGTAGACTTGTAATCCTAATCAACACACTTCACTAACATCAAACAAACCTGAAACATAATAAGTTACAGCCACAAGGGTCAATACATTTGAATTGTATTGGCAAGTGATACTATGGTATTATAGTGGAGTCTATCATCTATATGCATTTGGCTAAGTGTAGCTTAGGCTTTCTTTGCTCAAAACAGGTTTTGCCTCTCAGTTGAAAACACTAAGTTTTTATTTGACAAAAACTCCCAAGGCATCAACCAATGAACATTAGTGATCATTTACCCTTGTTCAACCACAAGTTTTAACTTAGAAATTGGGATGAGGAGATCCTTGATAGCTTCCATGTCTTCATGCTCAAATTATCCATTGCCGGGACACGGCTAAGTACTTAGATTTTACTCTCTCGAGAGGTGGTGCACTTTCCCCACAAGACTCGACATGCATCGAGGCAATATCTTTCAGAAGCCTTCCCTTAAACCAAAATGGATGCGTTCCCAAACCTATCACCCCCTACCACCAACTATCGATCTGGCTAAGTTATTGCAACCTATATGATCCAGGTAGAGCCCATATTGCCATATGGCTGCACTTGAAGCTTCTCAACATTTGACATCTCAAATCTCTTTGTTCCTGGGTGTCTTTCCACAAGTGAGATACACTAGGGTAGGCCATGAATATGGGGCCCTGTGTAACCACTCAACATAAACCTTTCACACCATTGCACCCAGGTGATTCATTCACATAGTTGTTTTATTAATCAAAACACAAGTCATTGACTTAGAAATATTTCATAGCATGAATATAATCCACCCTTGTTTTCTACTAGCTAGGCTAAGCATGATAGTAGTAGGAATCTTAACTTAGGGATAATTCTACTAAGGCATCATCTACTAGGATTTCCCATGGCATAGTTAACACATAGAAAATTCCATGCAAGTCCTACTTAGAAATGTCACTAATGCATAGTTAAAATAATGGGACAAAAGTATGAAGCATCACTTGCCTTTTTAGTAGAGAATATAGATTCACTCCTTGATCTTCCAAATGGTCACACTCTTCAAAGTTAACTACAATTCAATCAAGGCACAAATTCAAACTAACATTCAAACAATTCATCACACAAAATAATAAAAAAACAAGGCAATGCATGCAAGCATGCAAAAAATATTGTTTTATTTGGAAAGGTGGTTTCTAATAGGTTATAAACATTTTAAAACACCTATTGGTCATTTATAAAAGTGGCAAAACCATTTAAAATTAAGTTAGTGAAAATGGCCATTTAAATCATTTTTGTTTTGTTAGAAATTATTTAAATCAAAGTATTAATTTCTAGTGTTTTCCAAATATATTTTTAAACACAAATATTAGTGTTTATTGTCAAACTGTTTAAATCAAATCAATTCTCAAAAGGTTTTACTCAAAAATCACTTTTAAATCAAGGCAACATTTTATTTTACTAAAAATTCCTTTAAACAAAGTAATAATTTTCTAGGGTTAATTAAATACATTTTTAAATCCAAAACTTAGTTTTTAGGTTCAGAGAGTTTAATTTAACCCATTTGCAAAAGGTTTTACTCAAAAACTATTTTTAAAACATAATCAATAATTTTATTCTACTACAAATGCTTCTATTCAAGGAATAATTCCTTAGTGTCACAAAATGTACTTTTAAATACAAAAGTTGGTTTTTATGGTCAGTAGGTTTAAAACAAACCATTTAAAAAATATTTTACCCTAAAAACATTTTTTAGAATAAATTTTATACTCAAAATAGGCCTAGACAAGTTTCTTCAAGACAATCAATTTTATAGAGAAAAAATGCTAAACTAAGGGCATGGTCAGAAGTATTCTTTTTCCTGATTCCAATGATATAAAATTTGTAAAATTTGGACATGTAGATTAAAAGTTATGAATTTTACAAATCTAAACATCTAATAGACAAGTTTCTGTTTTTAAAACAAAAGGCTGGCCACGTGGATTAATTCTATTGGTATGTACCACTTCGTTTGGATCGCGCTCTGTGGATTGTTGGATCTAACTAGGATCGTGCGGCATAGATCAAGCGTAATGGTTCGTTTAAGTTCATCTATCGCGTCCAACGGATCATCATCCAACGGCTATCAGCGCATCGACCCAGAACTGGCGGCGCTGGCGTCTGACGCGCGGCGGTGGCGCTCTAGCGGTGGCGTTGCCGACGAAATAGGAAGCCCGGGAGAGGGAGGAGATGCTCATCGTGTTCACAGGAGAGTGGAGAAGCTCTAAGTGGTCGTCGTAGATGGAGGGGCGAACGGAGCTGATGGCGATTCCTCGTCGGAGTTCACGACAGCCTCGGGCACGCACGGTTCTCGTTGGAGTCGAAGCTATGAGCCACAGGAAGACCAAAGGGGAGCAGTGTTAGATGCGTAAGAGCATCACGAGCATGTGTGCGTCATCGAGAGAGGGAGAGAGGGTAGGACGTGGCTTACGGGGAGAGGTCGCCAGAGTGGACACGATCGTCGGTGGCGCTCAGTCGTCGTTGTTGCCGGTGCTCCGAGGCGCGCGCGGCCAAGTGGGCGGTACTGGGAGGTGCATGAGACGATGGAAAGCAAACCAACAAGCACCAGGGGTTGGGGAGGGTCTGGCTTAGCCAGAATCGGCCAGGGAAGGTCGTCGGGGCAGTGGTGTGCTAGCTAGAAATTGGGGCAGCCCGGTGGTATAGAGGGGCCGGCGAGTGAGGGGAAAGGAAGAGGAGAGGAGGGCTCTTATGAGGGCGTGATCACGGGGCGTAGTTAGAGCGGTATTAACGCGAATTAACGCGAGGATTAAACGGCAGGAAACGGCGACGAGGGGGGGACAACTGGTCATGGGTGGGAGAGAAGATGCTCGCGTGGTGCTGATGTGGCGTGGGTCCGCAGGTCAGTGAGAGAGGAGGGTAGGTGCATGAGTAAGAAAAATGATTCGGGGGAGGGAGAGAGTGGGCTGCGCTGGGCCTGCTGGGCTAGGGTTAGATGGGTTGGGTTGTTTCCCTTTTTTATTCTGTTGCCTTTTCTTTTTATGATTTCTTTTTCTATTTTGAATTTATTCAAATGATTCAGACTCTTATTTGAATTCAAATAACTATCAAATATTTTCAGTAGGTTACTAGTGTTTATTTAATGTGTTTTAAAGTCCATTTAGAATAATTCTTTTATTCATTTATGGTTTATTATTTCTTTAAAATAGACATTTTGTCTTTATTAAATAGGATTTTAAATATGGTTTCAATCAATTTTATTTCTTTAATTCCTTTATTATTTTTAAATTAATTAGATAACTTTTAATCCACTTTGGAAAAATCCAATTTATTATTTTCTCATGATTTAATTAATCATTTATATTCGGGATTTTGTCTTCATTTAAATAATTTGAATATGGTTTAATCCCATATACTTTTATTTGAATATTCTTTATCCTTTTATTTTATTTGGATTTGGATTATCTTTATTCCATTTGCTTATGGTATTAATTCAAGTTCCAATTTTTCTTCCAAATAATTTTCTTGGGTTTTATTATTTATTTTAGGCAATTTTTCTTTATTTAAATAAAATTGGATTTGGTTCAATTCATATTATTTTATTTAAATAATCTTTTATTCCTTTCAATAAATTTCCATTCCATTTGTTTATGGATTTGGCCAAGATTTAATATGGCTTTTAAATATTCGTTATTTATTTATTTCTTCCTTTATCTCATAAAATTCATATCTTTTTATTTATAGATCCAAAATTGGTGATTCCAATTTGTATGATTTTATTTAATATTTGTTTATCTTTTTAAATCCTTTTAGGATTACTTTGTTCATAATTTTGGCATGGATTTAGGTAGGAGCTTTATTAGCTTTGGAAATTATTTTCTTTTTAACTTATTAAATTCATAAGTTTTCATCCATGGTTCCAAATTAAGTGAAACCAATTTCTATGGTTTTATAATATTTTTGTTTATCCTTTTTGATCATTTATAAATGTTTGTTGCTAAATTTTTATATGGATTAAATCCATAGTCTTTGAGAGATCTTGGAAATGATTTCTTTCCATTATGGTTTTAGGGTTTTGGTTTAACTTTTCCAAGTGTTTAAATTTCAAGATACATTCATTGATGAATGCATTTCACTTGATTGAAATTTGTTGGATTCCCTTTTATTCAAATTTTGTTCAAGTAGGGTTTTGATGTTTCCATTTAGAAGCAAAAAGTTTCTTTTCACCCTAAATTTCAACAATTATTTATTTTGTTTATTTATTTTTCATATTTCAAAATTTGGAAAATTTTGGGATGTGACAGGCTACCACCCTTAAAAGAAATCTCGTCCCGAGATTTGGGAAGGCTAGAGGTTACAAGTTGGTTTCATGACAACTAGGGTACTACCACCCTTAAAAGGTTTTCAACTAGATTACATCTTGGCTTACTTGGGATCTTGATGTATCTTCTCTGGACAATTGCTTTCATAATGGCCTAGCTCTTTGCATTTGAAACACATCAATTGTCTAATATCCTTCTTCTTCTTTGGTATCATTGTTTCTTGTTTGTTTCATTGGTTCTTCTTCTTTTCTGGACATTCACTGGCATAGTGTCCCATCTCTTTGCAATTGTAACATTGCACTTGGCTTTTGTCCTTCTTGCTGGGTTTGGGGCATTTCTTCTTTTTGGGTCTCTCCAAATCTAGGAGTTCTTCTAGTTCATGTTCTTCATATCTCACCTCAAAGGTGGGAAATCTTTCTCTCTTCTTGGGGCAGCTACTAGAGATATGACCTTCTTCTCCACAAGAGTATCAACACTTTGTGGTCACTTTGGATGTGGCCTTATGAGGCATGGTTCTGACTTTGCCTTCATTCTTCTTGGTAGAAGTTGTTCCCTTATGGAGGTTTCCAAACATTTGATGCATTCCATCTTGTTCCATTTGTTGAACTATAGGATAGATGGGGCATTGGATAGGGACATGATCATTTCCTTCACATAGGAAACAAGTCACTTGAGATGTGGGGCATTGTTTAGTTGGATGTTTCTCTTCACAATTCTGGCATTGGTCCACATGATCTTTATAAGTGTGTCCTATGTCTCCACAAATATTGCAAGATTGAGTTCCTTCTATAATATCATCGTTGATATCATTGTTGTCGCAATCTCCTTGGAAAAGGTTGCTTCTCATGTTGATCATTTGATTGGTCATCCTTTGCAACAATTGGGATTGGGTTTCCAAAAACTTTTGCATGGTTGGGTATAACTCATTGTTGTTGGCTAAAAACTGAGTTCTCACTTGATTCAAATGGGCTTGGGTTGTTATAAGTTGTTCTCTTATGTGCTTCTCTTGGTTGTTGTTGTCACCATTCTTGATGTTGGAGTTTCTTGGAGAAGTCATCTGTTTGGGTTCAATTGGGATTAGAATAGGCAAAAGATTTCTAGGGATGAAGTCTACTAACACACAACAATTCACACAAGCAATGTGCAAGCAATCAAAATCATACATTCCAATCAAACAACAAGGTTCAAGCACATTTTTGGAAACAAAATATTTTTGCTACACCTCATAAGTTGGTGTGATCAATAATTTGATTTATCTAAACACTAGTATGGTGGTCCAATTGTGGTTATCACTTGAGATCAATCCATTCTTCTTGGTTGTTTCTTCATGAACAAGATCATTGTATCCTTGGAAAAATCCTTGCATCTTGGTCACAAAACTTCGAAGGTGATGATGGTTCCTTATAAGTTGTGTTTACTTAATATTCAAGTCTTGAGTAATATTTCTTGTCTCACTTGTATTCCTTAGTGATGTACAAGTTGAAATCCTTGGTGAAATTGAAGTTCAAGTCATTGGCGATGTTGAAGTCATTGGTGATGGTTAAGTCTTTGCTCATGTTGAAGTCTTTGCTCATGTTGAAGTCTTTGCTCATGTTGAGGTTTTTGTCCAACAAGTTGAAATGGAAGAGATGTAGAATCAAAACAAAAAGGTTGAGGAATGAGTTTACAAGATTGTTTGTAAATATATTTGAACAAATACAACTCCTATTTTTCTAAGGGGTTTTGTCCAATCCTAGGGTTACAATCCTACAGGCAACACAGTGCTCTGATACCATCTGTAGAGGTCCCAACCTTTATAAGGTAGAGATCCCTCTGTGTTTACAATGCTAGTCCCTGGATCAATAGCTAGCATCCATAGTTTAAGATGTAATATCAAGAAACAAAGGTCATAATACAACTTTATAACCAGGAATAAAATAATTCATTACATCTTACATAGCTCATTTGGCTATCTCATTACAATGCAGCAGAAATGACTATATAGCATGGAGTCCTTCATCTTCAAAGTGCCACAGGAAATCATGTTGGTTGTAGACTTGTAATCCTAATCAACACACTTCACTAACATCAAACAAACCTACAACATAATAAGTTACAGCCACAAGGGTCAATACATTTGAATTGTATTGGCAAGTGATACTATGGTAGTATAGTGGAGTCTATCATCTATATGCATTTTTCTAAGTGTAGCTTAGGCTTGCTTTGCTCAAAATTGGTTTTGCCTATCAGTTGAAAACACTAAGTTTTTGTTTGACAAAAACTCCCAAGGCATCAACCAATGAACATTGGTGATCCTTTACCGTTGTTCAACCACAAGTTTTAACTTAGAAATTGGGATGAGGATAACCTTTATAGCTTCCATGTCTTGATGCTCAAATTGTCCATTGCCGGGGACACGGCTAAGTACCTAGATTTTACTCTCGAGAGAGGTGGTGCACTTTCCCCACAAGACTCGACATGCATCGAGACAAGATCTTACAGAAGCCTTCCCTTAGACCAAAATGGACGTGTTCCCAAACCTATCACCCCCTACCACCAACTGTCCATCTGGCTAAGTTATTGCAACCTATATGATCCAGGCAGAACCCATATTGCCATGTGGCTGCACTTGAAGCTTCTCAACATTTGACATCTCAAATCTCTTTGTTCCTGGCTGGCTTTCCACAAGTGATATACACTAGGGTAGGCCATGAATATGGGCCCCTGTGTAACCACTCAACATAAACCTTTCACACCATTCCACCTAGGTGATTCATTCACATAGTTGTTTTCTTAATCAAAACACAAGTCATTGACTTAGAAATATTTCATAGCATGAATATAATCCACTCTTGTTTTCTACTAGCTAGGCTAAGCATGATAGTAGTAGGAATCTTAACTTAGGGATAATTCTACTAAGGCATCATCTACTAGGATTTCCCATGGCATAGTTAACACATAAAAAATTCCATGCAAGTCCTACTTAGAAATATCACTAATGCATAGTTAAAATAATGGGACAAAAGTATGAAGCATCACTTGCCTTTTTAGTACAGAATATAGATTCACTCCTTGATCTTGAAAATGGTCACACTCTTCAAAGTTCACTACAATTCAATCAAGGCACAAATTCAAAAAAACATTCAAACAATTCATCACACAAAATAATAAAAAAACAAGGCAATGCATGCAAGCATGCAAAAAGATTGTTTTATTTGTAAAGGTGGTGTCTAATAGGTTATAAACATTTTAAAACACCTATTGGTCATTTATAAAAGTGGCAAAACCATTTAAAATTAAGTTAGTGAAAATGGCCATTTAAATCATTTTTGTTTTGTTAGAAATTATTTAAATCAAAGTAGTAATTTATAGTGTGTGACAAATATATTTTTAAACACAAATATTAGTGTTTATGGTCAAAGTGTTTAAATCAAATCCATTCTCAAAAGGTTTCACTCAAAAATCACTTTTAAATCAAGGCAACATTTTATTTTACTAAAAATGCCTTTAAACAAAGTAATAATTTACTAGGGTTAATTAAATACATTTTTAAATCCAAAACTTAGTGTTTAGGGTCAAAGAGTTTAATTTAACCCATTTGCAAAAGGTTTTACTCAAAACTATTTTTAAAACATAATCAATAATTTTATTCTACTAGAAATGTTTTATTCAAGGAATAATTCCTTAGTGTCACAAAATATACTTTTAAATCCAAAAGTTGGTTTTTATGTTTAGTAGGTTCAAAACAAACCATTTACAAAAGATTTTACCCTAAAAACATTTTTTAGAATAAATTTTATACTCAAAATAGTCCTAGACAAGTTTCTGCAAAAACATTCAATTTTCCAGAAGCAAAATGCTAAACTAAGGGCATGGTTCGAAAGTATTCTTTTTCCTGATTCCAATGATATAAATTTTTTAAAATTTGGACGTGTAGATTAACAGTTATAAATTTTACAAATCTAAACATCTAATAGACAAGTTTCTGTTTTAAAAACAAAAGGCTGGCCACGTGGATTAATTCTATTGGTATGTACCGCTTCGGTTGGATCGCCCTCTGTGGATCGTTGGATCTAACTAGGATCGTGCGGCACATATCAAGCGTAATAGTTCGTTTAAGTTGATCTATCGCGTCCATCGGATCATCATCCAATGGCTATCAACGCATCGAGCAGGAACTGGCGACGCTGGCGTCTGGCGCGCGGCGGTGGAGCTCTGGTGGTGGCGTTGCCGACGAAATAGGAAGTGCGGGAGAGGGAGGAGATGCTCACCGTGTTCGCAGGAGAGTGGATAAGCTCGACGTGGTCGTTGCAGATGGAGGGGCGCATGGAGCTGATGGCGATTCCTCGCCGGAGTTCACGACGGCATCGGGCACGCACGGTTCTCGTTGGAGTCGAAGCTACGAGCCACGGGAAGACCAAAGGGGAGCAGTGTTAGATGCGTAAGAGTGTCTCGAGCACGTGTGCGTCATCGAGAGAGAGAGAGGGGGATGACAGGGCTTACGCGGAGAGGTCGCCAGAGTGGACAGGTCGTCGGTGGCGCACAGTCGTCGTCGTTGCCGGCGCTCTGGGGCGCGCGCGGCCAAGTGGGTGGTACTGGGAGGTGCAGGAGACGATGGCGAGAAAACCAGCGAGCACTAGGGGGTTGGGGAGGGTCTGGCTTCGCCGGAATCGGCCGGGGAATGTCGTCGGGGCAGTGGTATGCTAGCTAGAAATTGGGGCAGCCCGGTGGCAGAGAGGGGCCGACGAGTGAGGGGAAAGGAAGAGGAGAGGAGGGCGCTTATGAGGGCATGATCACGGGGTGTAGTTAGCACGGTATTAACACGAATTAACGCGAGGATTAAACGGTAGGAAACAGCGACGAGGGGGAGAACTGGTCGTGGGTGGGAGAGAAGATGCACGCGTGGCGCTGATGTGGCGTGGGTCCGCGGGCCAGTGAGAGAGGATGGTAGGTGCATGGGTAAGAAAAACGATTCGGGGGAGGGGAGAGAGTGGGCTACGCTGGGCCTGTTGGGCTAGGGTTAGATGGGCTGGGTTGTTTCCCTTTTTTATTTTGTTTCCTTTTCTTTCTCTCATTTCTTTTTCTGTTTTGAATTTATTCAAATGATTCAAACTCTTGTTTGAATTCAAATAACTATCAAATATTTTCAGTAGGTTACTAATGTTTATTTAATGTGCTTTAAAGTCCATTTAGAATAATTCTTTTATTCATTTATGGTTTATTATTTATTTAAAATAGACATTTTGTCTTTATTAAATAGGATTTTAAATATGGTTTCAATCCATTTTATTTCTTCAAATAATTCTTTTATTCTTTTTAAATTAATTAGATAAATTTTAATCCACTTTGGAAAAATCCAATTTATTATTTTCTCATCATTTAATTAATCATTTGTATTAGGGATTTTGTCTTCATTTAAATAATTTGAATATGGTTTAATCCCATATACTTTTATTTGAATATTCTTTATCCTTTTATTTTATTTGGATTTTGATTATATTTATTCCATTTGCTTGTGGTTTTAATTCAAGCTCCAATTTGTCTTCCAAATAATTTTCTTGGGTTTTATTATTTATTTTTGGCAATTTGTCTTTATTTAAATAAAATTGGATTTGGTTCAATTCATATGATTTTATTTAAATAATCTTTTATTCCTTTCAACAAATTTCCATTCTGTTTGTTTATGGATTTGGCCAAGATTTAAGTTGGCTTTTAAATATTCCTTATTTATTTATTTCTTCATTTATCTCATAAAATCCATATATTTTTATTTATAGATCCAAAATTGGTGATTCCAATTTGTATGATTTTATTTAATATTTGTTTATCTTTTTAAATCCTTTTAGGATTACTTTTTCATAATTTTGGCATGGATTTAGTGAGGAGCTTTATTAGCTTTGGAAATTATTTTCCTTTTAACTTATTAAATTCATAAGTTTTCATCCATGGTTCCAAATTAAGTGAAACCAATTTCTATGGTTTTATAATATTTTTGTTTGTCATTTTTGATCATTTATAAATGTTTTTTGCTAAATTTTTATATGGATCAAATCCATAGTCTTTGAGAGATCTTGGAAATGATTTCTTTCCATTATGGTTTTAGGGTTTTGGTTTAACTTTTCCAAGTGTTTAAATTTCAAGATACATTCATTGATGAATGCATTTCACTTGATGGAAATTTGTTGGATTCCTTTTTATTCAAATTTTGTTCAATTAGAGTTTTGATGTTTCCATTTAGAAGCAAAAAGTTTCTTTTCACCCTAAATTTCAATAATTATCTATTTTTTTAATTTGTTTTTCACATTTCTAAATTTGGAAAATTTTTGGGATGTGACACCGTGTGTGGATCTTAGGCTAAAGATTACAGAAATACTTATCATGAGTTATAATTTGAGTTGGATGTCTCTATGAACTTGTGGTGTTTGTCTGGAACCATCTAGCGCTCAAGGTGACAGTGTGGGGTTACCTAGATGGGGGATGCGAACTTTAAGGTGTGCTTTTATAACCCTACAAGGTGAATTGGTGTTCGTTATCCAACCGAGAGTAGTTCAGGGTAGCATATTGAAGAGAAGATATTTATATGTTCAATTATGTTATCTTTGTTGAGAGTGTTCACTAGTGAAAGTATGATCCCTAGGCCTTGTTTCTAAGCATTAAAACACCATTTACAATCAGTCTGGCTACATGTTTGCTTGCTGCCATTTTTATTTCAGATTGCAATTACCACTTATAATCATCTGTATTACTTGTATTTCACTATCTCTTTGCCGAACTAGTGCACCTATACACCTGACAAGTGTATTGGGTGTTTTGGGGACACAAGAGACTTCTTGTATCTTAATTGCAGGGCTCGAGAGGGGATATCTTTGACCTCTTCCTCCCTGAGTTCGATAAACCTTAGGTGATCCACTTAAGGGAAACTTACTGCTCTTCTACAAACCTCTGCACTTAGAGGCCCAACACTGTCTACAAGAATGAAAGCGTGCCTAGACATCACGGTCTAAGCAATACCCATGTGCGTTCGGTAGCATGAACATGATCCAAAAAGGGCGCCCCTCTAACATGTGCCAAAAGGTGCGCACCCGAGCAGTAATCCTGGCCATTGTGTCGCTGCCGGCCATACCTGAGTACCTTAATGGATCCGAGTCATGCATCACCTTCGGTAGATCAGACCATCCCTATAAGGTTCCATGGCCAGGCCATCCTACCCTGGTACATTAAGGCTAGATCGATGGATATGAGAAGATTGATGTCTACGCACTTCTATTCTTGTAGACAGTTGTTGGGCCTCCAAGTGCAGAGGTTTGTAGAACAGCAGCAAGTTTCCCTTAAGTGGATTACCCAAGGTTTATCGAACTCAGGGAGGAAGTGGTCAAAGGTATTCCCTCTCAAGCAACCCTGCAATCAAGATACAAGAAGTCTCTTGCGTCACCAACACACCCAATATAGGTTCACTAGTTTGGTGAAGAGATAGTGAAATACAAGTGGTAACGGTGCCATAAAAGATCTTGATGGTGAGGCAAAGACTAAAGGCAACAAGAAGGAAGCAAGCAAACATGCAACAAATCTAGTAGCATACGGTGTTTCAATGCTTAGAAACAAGGCCTAGGGATCATACTTTCACTAGTGAACACTCTCTCATATAAATATCCTCTCTTCATGATACTACTCTTAACTACTCTCTGGTTGGAAACTCTAATCCATGGTAGGGCTATAACAGCACACCTCAAAGTCCGCCTTCCCCAATCTAGATAACCCCACACTGTCACCTTGAGTGCTAGATGGTTCCAACAAACACCACAATTTCATAGAGACATCCAACTCCAAATATAACTTATAACAAATATTCAATCTAGCCAAAGTGCCACACACGATATGCACGCTGTCACTTTCACACACGTGGGGAAAAGCATAGATCTATTAAAGCACAAAGATTATTTATGTAGACTCAAACCTAAGTGCCACCATGGCGTGTACGCTGTCACTTTCATACACATGGGGAGAGCAGAAATCTATTGAAGCACTTGAGTAGAAAGGTAGATCTACTTGATTACAAAGCTCATGACCACAACATGATCATGCATAGAGAGAGAGATGAACACATAGCTACCGGTAGAGCCCTTAGCCCTGAGGAAGAACTACTCCCTCCTCATCATGGGAATCAGTAATGGTGATGAAGATGGCGATGGAGATCGATGGAGATGGCTCCGAGGGCACTTCCCCTTCCCGGCAGGGTGCCAGAACAGAGACTTTATGTCCCCCAAATCTCCCCTTCGGTGGCGGCGGCGCTACAAAGGTTTTTGTGGATTTGTTCTGGATGCCCTAGGGTTTCTGAGTCGGAGGCTTCTTATAGGCGCAGGAATCAAGGTCGGTGGGGGTCCAGGGGGCCCACACCCCCTGTGGGCGCCTCCAGGGCTTGCCCGTGCCTAGAGGGTGCGACCACCATGTGGCCCCCCTCTAGCTCTGCTTCGTGGTTCCGTGTTGCTTCGGGAAAATAATGACTTTGGCTTTTGTCCCGTCCAATTCCGAGAATATTGATTTTCTGCTTTCTAGAACCAAAAACAGAAGAAAACAGACAACTGGCACTGTGCATCTTGTCAATAGGTTAGTTCTAGAAAGTGTATAAAAATACCACAAAGTGTTGACAAAACATAAGACACATGATACAAAACAAGCATTTAGCATAAAAAATTATAGATACGTTTCCGACGTATCAAGCATCCCCAAGCTTAACTCCTTCTCATCCTCGAGTAGTTAAGTGATAAAAATAATAATTTTTGAGGTGACATACACCATCAAAATCAAGATCAAACCATTTGCAAGCATTGGAAGCTGGGATCAAAGAACTCTAAACATGAGCATGAAAGATGGAGTTCTAATAATAAGACAAAGTAACTATGCATGCAACATGAAAGGCTACAAACAAAGATCATGAATAACATGCATTGGAAAACGTTTGTTTGTTTCACATACAGAAAACATGGCATAGTGGCATTCAGCTTGTCGGCCTTATCACATACAGAAAACATACATCTCCGTGACCTAGTCACTTGTTGTAACATTATGGATGTAATCTCATCTAGTCGGCCTTATGTATCTTAGCCGTCACAGGGTGAACAAATCTCGGTCTTGATTCATAGGCATCAACATGTTCCTCCAGAATACCCAACATACACCTTTATGATCACCATTTCACCGAGTGACTTTTGATGCAGTCCAAGTAGCCTCGGTAAGCAGTGATTAATATGATCTCACGGTCTAAGAAGAAGGAGTCTATGTTTCTGACTATTGCAATGATGAACCTCGTGACTTGATCATGTTGCAATGTTTGGGTAATGTACATCACATCATTCACCAATGATATGACCTCGTTGTCAATTTGCACTATCACCCATGATCAGGAAACCTTGATCATCAGTTGCCCAACGAACTAGTATGAATAGAGGCTACTAGGAACTTCGGTTTCGTATCACACCTGTATCAATGTTTCCAGTTGATACAGTTATAGCATAATATGAAACTACTACGAACTTACTGAAATATGAAATAATAACCATTTATTATTTTCCTCTAGGGCATATTCCCTTCAAGGTTTCCCTAGCCATGATCTTCGGAAAGCTTGACAACCTCAGGCATGAAAGACTCGGCTTCGAAGTCATCGACTGGCCGTCGCAGTACCACATCATACTGGGATGACCCGCGTTTTCCCGGTTCATGGAAGTACCCCACTACACCTATCTCATGATGAAAATGCTAGGACCTAACAATGTCATCACCATACATAGAAGCCTCACACGATCCGACAGCTACGACATGGACTTCAAGATGATCTCGCAATCATTTGGGATGCAGGAGGATCTCATCCAACTCAAAGAGTCAATAGACCACAACATCCCTCCCGTGACATAGAAAAATGCACGCGAGCGGGTCTTCGACTCCAGCAACAATACAATGGAGGTCCAGATCCACCCAACGGACCCCAAGAAAACAACCCTCCTGTCAACCAACTTGGGTTCCGCATAGGAACTAGCACTCATTGAATTCCTACACGAGTGCTAAGAAATCTTCGCCTGGTGTCCAACTAACATGCCAGGTGTTCCCACAGAATTTGTCGAGCATGAATTCAATGTGTATCTAAATGCTAAACCCATGAAGCAGTCAATACGCTGCTTCTCGGAGCTGAAGTGCAAATCCATTGGCAAGGAAGTCAACAAACTACTCAAACAGAATTTCATCCGAGACACCAAGCAAAGAACCTGGATAGCTAACCCCATGCCGGTCCCAAAGGAGACTGGCATAATCTGCATGTGTATGGACTACATGTCTCTGAACATGCACTATCGAATGGACCACTTCCCTCTGCCACGGGTCGACCAAATCATCGACTCCACCATAGGTTGCGAGCACCTCTCATTCCTTAACGCTTACTCAGGCTACAATCAGATCAGGATGAAGGTTGAAGATGAGGAAAAGACCGCTTTCATCACACCATATGGTGTATACTGCTACAAGAACGCATGCACCACCTACCAAAGGTGCATGCAAGCCTCTCTTGCCGCAACGTAAGCTTTTGGGTTAATTTGATAGGTGCCATTACTAACTTTGCTTATTCAAGAAAGGCACTGTAAAAATCCAAAAACTAACTTAAGGAAAATATCACTCTGAACACTTAGATATTTCAATAAATACCATTATGGCAGTGGCATTTTTCGTAAGTTGTTTCTGTAGTGGAACTTTTCGATTGAGTGAAGTTGGTAACGACATATAACAAATTAACCACAACTTTTATCGTGAATGCATAGAACAGTAAGTGAAATAACCAGGTTCAATCCATATGTTGCTGAGATTAGCATACTAACACCCAAAACATGAGCTTTTTCTGTTGATGACTAGCAGGACTACAATCTGATATTTTAGTGCGCTATAGTCAATCTCCTGAAGTGTTCCCCTCCGCCCAGGAAACTACGCAGTTTGGCAGGATCAATCTAGTAGATACTTAAGTAGAAACCCTATACCTTAAGATGGCAGTCTATGGGAACCTAACACCCAGCGATATCCAAAACTTTCGCTGATGTACCCGTGTTTTAGCAGGGCCGAACATGGACATTATAAGCTGACAGCCTACTGAACATGAATGTTATATGCTCAACTAAACACTATTTTGCAAATGATCAATCATTTTTACAAGCTGTTTTACTTCATCATATCTCTTTGGATGAAAAAAAATACTTTTTCAACATCCTTTACATTGTAACAAAAAGTTGGGTCACAGACTACTTTAAACAGATTACGCAACAATTACCAGTATAAGACATCACATTATCCGAATTTTTATCTACGAAACAATATTTCAAGCAGAAGGCTCATGAAATGGGTATAAAACACTAACTCCTTGACGAATGCTCCTGTGTATTGTAAATGCAAGTTTTAAATATCTAAAAAATATAAGAACGTATTACAAATGGAAAAGATTAGAATATGATTGATTGTTTAGATAACAAAGTAAGCAATAAAGGGAATCTCTAAAAAAACTCAATACTGTTATTCGCATAGGAAATTAACAAAAAAGGTGGATTGGTATTGATTAGTCAGATAACTAAAAGTGTGTATGGCCCTTAATGTAGTTACACATGTTGGAGAAATTAGAACTTGAAAACAACAAAATGACTTGACCTGAAAGGCCATACATGGATTGTCGGAAAAATCTTCAATTTTCTTAACATACATAAGAATTTTCAGAAGAATATACTTTCAATTGTTGTCAACATTACCTGCAGTGTTTTGACAACTTGCCTTGAGTAGTTTCCCAGACTTTGTTTAAGCAATCTTCAGAACTGCAGTACGAAGACATTTTTTTCAGAATTGTATATGTAAACTATAAACAGAAGTGGAGAAACTCATAAGATTCACGACAACGCTAGAAGCACTTGTGTTCAAGGACGTAAGAATTCAGAATATGATGGACTTTAGCCACCTTGTGTCCCGGGTGTGACATCAATCGTGTCGCAAAACGATGCAGCTATAAGGATTTAAGAATAAATATATATAACAAGGAGTTTAGGAACCAGCAAAAACGATCAAATACCGATCTAGATCAAGGCCTACCCACAACAAAATATATGCTTACTAAGACTACTAGTCTACAACAACATGGTACATCAAATCAATACTAGTAAATCTACGGAACTGTCTGACTGCTCAGAGTATTATATACATATAAGCCTACACCTCATCTTCGACACATTACAAATCAAGTCCAAAAGTGATTTTACTACAAAATATTACCTGAATACGTTAGTTCATATGTATAGTTTCCTTGTTGAGGAAGAAGAAAAACAACTAACTAGCAACAATCTTAGTGCCCGTGCCTAGGGGGTGCGGCCACCCTGTGGCCCCCCTCTAGTTCTGCTTCGTGGTTTCGTGTTGCTTCGGGAAAATAATGACTTTGGCTTTTGTCCTGTGCAATTCCAAGAATATTGACTTTTTGTCTTTCTAGAAACCAAAAACAGAAGAAAACAGGCAACTGACACTGTGGCATCTTATCAATAGGTTAGTTCTAGAAAGTGTATAAAAATGCCTCAAAGTGTTGACAAAACATAAGACAAATGATACAAAACAAGCATTTAGCATCAAAAATTATAGATACGTTTCCAACGTATCAAGAATCCCCAATCTTAACTCCTCTCATCCTCGAGTAGGTAAGTGATAAAAAGAATAATTTTTGAGGTGACATGCACCATCAAAATCAAGATCAAACCATTTGCAAGCATTGGAAGCTAGGATCAAAGAACTCTAAACATGAGCATGAAATATGGAGTTCTAACAGTAAGACAAACTAACTATGCATGCAACATGAAAGGCTGCAAACAAAGATCATAAATAACATGCATTGAAAAACGTTTATTTGTTTCACATACAGAAAACATGGCATAGTGGCATTCATCTTGTCCCTCATAGAGTAGCAAATAGATGCATAGGACACCTTCAAAGTTCACAAGGGTGACTAGAAACAAGTAGCACAAGAACAAATAATATCATAATATGAATCAATAAGCTTTGGGACACTACACACAGAATGACAACTATGATCTCTTAATAGTGCCTAAAGGTAGAAGGTGGAGACTCAAATAATGGTGGAAGAAAGTCCTTTTATAAAGGAAAGCAGGGATCTCAAGTTTTAAAAAGAGCTTCCAAAAATTATGGTACTTGTTAGCTTTCAGCCCTCATTGCCCCTATCATAAGCATCTTGAAGTGGTTAAGGTTAAAGTGAACAAACTATGGAGTATATGCTTGACAAAGTATAAGTTGGCAATCTCAAGTCCCTTGAATACGAGGGCCACACCTCATGCTACTCAACTTCAGTCACCTGTAAGTTTTTGCCATTGTAAGTACATGCATATCATAGAGAACCTCCAACGGGGTACCCCTTGCACATGGTACATGAGCTATCCCATCACCAAAATAACAAGGCAAGCAGACAATGAGCATCTCAACGATCTTTTTATTTACTATATGCATAGCTTTTTATTGAGGATGCTTCATAGATAGCTCACTATGGTGATGCTGCAAGTTTCCACCATGATTAGGCATGGCTTATGCTAGCGGCCCAGGTGTTTCTCTAACACAGAATACAAACTCCATGGACTTACAAGTTCCTTCTTTATTTCACACCGGTGACATCCATAGACAGAAGAGCATGATATCAACTGAGTATAAAGTACAAGTGCAATGTTGAAAACGTTCCCCATGACAGCACGGTTCTGCTAATTCCAACGTATAAGTGCAAGCATATACAAAATAGATGACACAATGGTTCAAGTTTATTAGGGGCAAAGAATATAAAGTGTGCCATCAAGTTCGTGAGGGCTTTAATCACTAAGTTTTCACATAACAAAATAGTTTTTAATTGGAAGATAGCTGAAATAAGAATATACTTGGAATGTAAAACACCATGCATAGGAGTTTATAGTGGACACTTTAGAATAACTTGGTTTCTTGGGAGTTGGAACCACGAGTAGAGCTTACTCATACAAGTGGAGGCTAGCAAAATACTGGGAGCAACCAACTAAGAGAGCAAAATGGACATAATCATGCAGAGCAACAAAGCATTACTTATCAAAGCATAGATTGGTATTACAAGTCAAGGACTAAATGATCATAGAGGCTAATGGTGACTTTTCATAGTCATAACATGGTGTGAGCATGTGCCAAGTCAACCCAAACAAAGCATCAAAGTATAATACCACAATACTATGCTTTTTGCATGCTAAAACAACGCATAATTTTCTCAAGGCACACTAAGTAATCCTAATTGTTTGGAACAATTCATGCTACATCAATAATCACTAATCATAGGGTCAAAACAAGATCTAGCATGACATGATAAATTCTAAGACGCAGTAAAAACAAGCTCCCTTTTGTACCACTATAAGCATGAAACTTTCTACTCTTTTCCAACACCAAACAACTTATTTCAAACAACTCACAAAGATAATAATCAATAAAGATCATTGAGCTTGTCTAAAAAATCCACAAAGAAGAACTAAAAATTTCTAAGTTGAAAGCACAAGAAAACTAAGGCTGAACGCAGTGCTAGCAAAAGTGAACACTCACAAAATAATAAGAGTGAAAACTAGAGTGTTCTAGGCAATGGAAACAGAGTGTGTCTCTCTTCAAAAGAAGTGTGGTGTAACCAAACTTACTCAAGCAAACTAAGAAAACGAAAACCAAAAATAAAACTAAGATGCTCCAAGAACAACACAACAATGCATGAAACGATAAAAACGAAGTGTCTAGAAAGACCTGAGATTTTTATTGATGAAGAAGGGGATGCCTTGGGCATCCCCAAGCTTTGACGCTTGTACATCTTGGATATTTCTTGGGGTGACACTAGGGTGGCATCCCAAAGCTTGAGATTTTGTCCATTCTTCATCTCATTACATCATACTCTCTCTACACCTGAAATTTTTCCTTCATACAAAACTTCACACAATCTTCATTAGCAACATTAGTGTATTCAAAAGATAATAGACCTTTGGGTTTAGCTTTAGAACAGAAAAACTTTCACTAAAAGCACAATATACTTTAGCAATTCCCTCAAAAAGCTCAATTTCCCAAAAAGAACTCAAAAAGGAATCAATAAGAAGCAAATGCAAATAATGGCAGAAATCTGACAAAACAGACCAGCAGGTAGAAACCGATTTTTTAGAAAATCTTCTGTTTCTCAACTCAAAAAGTGTTGAACTAAAGAAAGTTATCTAACATACTGGGGGATTTATTCGTAAATTTTCAGCTCAATCCGAATTACAGAAACTCCTCAGAATGTTTATAATGGAGGACATAAATCTGTTTCGGGACAGCAACTCCCCAAATCTTACTTCCCTCTCATTAGAGGTTATTCTTGGCACAAAAAGCAAACAAAAAGGATAAGGAGAGGTCATTACAGAAGTAATAGCTTCCAAGACTCAAGAAAACTCTTGGGTTATCTCCCAACAAGTACTTTTCTTTAACGCCTTTAAGTTAGGCATGGAAGTTTGAGAAGATGCTCACATAAGAAATATCAACTGAAGTAAAAAAGAGAATCAAGAAGAAATTCAAAACACATTTAAGTCTAACCCACTTCCTATGCATAGGAATCTTGTAAATAAACAAGTCATGAAAGCATAAAGCAACAAGCATAGGAAAGCAAAATAAATGCAACTTCAAGATTTTCAACACAAAGAGGGGAAACTTAATATTTTTGAGATGCATAAGACCATGTTTCCCTCTCTCATAATAACTTTCTGTAGCAACATGAATAAAATTAAAAATATAACTATCACATAAAACATTCTTATCATGAGCCACATGCATAAAATGATTATTACTCTCCACATAAGAATAGCCATTCTTATTAATTGTAGTGGGAGCAAATTCAGCAAACTAGCTATCTTCCCAAGTGTGTTCATTTGGAAACATATGATCATTGGAAGGAACATGGGTGTCACTAATAGCACAACAATTATTAATATTATCATCTTCATAATTGGTGCCAAAGAGATTTTCAATATCAAAAGTAGTGTGATTTTCCCAATCATGATCACTACTATAGATAACAGGCATAGGAACATCATCTAGTTCAGACTCATCAGCAAAAACTATGATAGGAGCAACATGCTTAGAGGGAGATACCGTTTCCTCTCTCCTTTTACTCCTCTTCTTGTTGTTCTCCTCTTTAGGAGGGAGAGGCTTGAAAGGAAGCTTCTCCACATACCCTGGTTTATTGTTAGAGACAATAGAAGAAACTTTGGAGGATTCCTCCTTTTCATTAATAAGAACAAAACTCATATCAGTCCTATCATATTTTGGTAAAATATCATATTTTATAAGATATTGTATTTAAGTATTCGAGTGGCAATTATCAACACAATAAATATAACACCCATGCAGGACACAATTCATACCAAAAGCACTCATGTCTACCAAAGAAGTTTTTCTAGATAACTCTTCACACCCCAAAAACAATGTAAGTTCAACATGTTGATTATAAGTGATCATGTTATCACAATACAAACTTGCAATACTCATTGGATTAGAAAGGTCATAGTATGGCCTGAGCATTGAAAATTGAAATGACCCACTTCATAGCAGAGTTCACAAATAAAAGGATAGACGGCACAATTTTTTTACCAAGATCATTAAGAGCCTTATACCACGTTCTGGTTTTTTCATTCCAGCGTGTGATACAATATTCTTCTTCTATTTGATTCTTCTCACAAGGTCTATGCATACCACAAAAATTAACATGCTTATAAGAAATAGTACTTTCAGAAGTTTGAGCATGTTTATTGCAATCATTAATAACATTTTCATTTTCCATGCAAGTGTCTTTAAAAGGTTCATGATACATGTTCCATTTTTCTTTAGGAGCATTAATATGGGAAGCAAAGTCTCTATAATATTTAACAATAATTTGAGGATCAATACCATATATAGCACTAAGCTCTTGAAAATTAGCAGTTTCAGCGAAAGACTTAATGCAATCATACTCATAGTTTATACCTGGTTTTTTACCTTTGTTGTTATCCCAACCTTAGGTATTGCTTTGAATTGTTTCAAGAAGATCCCACTTAGCCTTCAACTCCTTACTTGTGAAGGATCCCTCCAAACAGGTATCCAGATAGTCCTTGTAATGTCCTAAAAGCTTTGCATAAAAATTATTGATAACAACATTACTAGGGAGCTCATGAATGGGACATCTGAGCATTAGTGACTTCAATCTCCCCCAAGCTTGGGCAATACTTTCTCCCTCATGAGGATGGAAATTATAAATATAATTCCTATCTTTATGAATTTCGTGAGGAGGATAAAATTTAGAGTAAAAAAGAGATTCAAGTTCCTTCCACTCCAAATGATGAGGATCATCTAGTAGCTCATACCACTCTCTTGCTTTGTCCCTAAGTGAGAAAGGGAATAGCTTCCTCTTAACTCGGTCCATTGAAATACCTGCACACTTGAACAACTCGCATAATTTATGTATAAAGAGTAAATGATCACTAGGATGGACATTTCCATCTCCAAAATATTAGTTATTCATAATACATTCAACAATTTCAATAGGTATTTTAAAAGGGACACTTTCAGTATGTGGATTTAAAATATCACAAGTATCATTAGAATTACCACATATGGGAGATAAAGTATCATCAGAGCAAATTTTCTTCCCTAAAGCTAGGGAACTAAAAAGATCTTTCTCATAAAAACTAGCTTCCCCAAGCTTAGACGTTTCCATACCATTAGTAACAATGGTGTTCAAAAAATTCATACTAATAACATTGCTATTAGCATGCAAAGAAAGTTCCATATGTTTTTTAATTTTCTTTTCAAACCACTCAAATTCTAACTTAGGAAAAATACAAAAAGCTCTCTAATTTTGTTGTTGTTTTCCATTAAGCCTAACTAGTGAAAACAAGAAACAAAAAGACAAAATTGCAGAATCTAAAGGAAATAACTTCGAGCACTCACACCGGAGGATGTGAGTACCTTTTACCATACCTCCCCGGCAATGGCGCCAGAAAAGAGCTTGATGTCTACGCACTTCTATTCTTGTAGACAGTTGCTGGGCCTCCAAGTGTAGAGGTTTGTAGAACAACAGCAAGTTTCCCTTAAGTGAATTACCCAAGGTTTATCGAACTCAGGGAGGAAGTGGTCAAAGGTATTCCCTCTAAAGCAACTCTGCAATCAAGATACAAGAAGTCTCTTGTGTCCCCAACACACCCAATATAGGTGCACTAGTTCGGCGAAGAAATAGTGAAATACAAGTGGTAACGGTGCCAGAAAAGAGCTTGACGGTGAGGCAAAGACTAAAGGCAACAAGAAGGAAGCAAGCAAACATGCAACAGATCTAGTAGCAAACGGTGTTTCAATGCTTAGAAACAAGGCCTAGGGATCATACTTTCACTAGTGAACACCCTCTCATATAAATATCCTCTCTTCATGATACTACTCTTAACTACTCTCCGGTTGGACACTCTAATCCATGGTAGGGCTATAACAGCACACCTCAACGTCCGCCTTCCCCAATCTAGATAACCCCACACTGTCACCTTCAGCGCTAGATGGTTCCAACAAACACCACAATTTCATAGAGACATCCAAGTCCAAATATAACTCATAACAAATATTCAATCTAGCCAAAGTCCCACACATGGTATGCACGCTGTCACTTTCACACACGTGGGGAAAAGCATATATCTATTAAAGCACAGAGAGTATTTATGTAGACTCAAACCTAAGTGCCACCATGGCGTGTACGCTTTCACTTTCACACACATGGGGAGAGCAGAAATCTATTGAAGCACTTGAGTAGCAAGGTAGATCTACTTGATTACAAAGCTCATGACCACAACATGATCATGCATAAAGAGAGATGAAAACATAGCTACCGGTAGAGCCCTTAGCCCTGAGGAAGAACTACTTCCTCCTCATCATGGGGATCAGCAATGGTGATGAAGATGGCGATGGAGATCGATGGAGTTGGCTCCGGGGGCACTTCCCCATCCCGGCAGGGTGCCAGAATAGAGACTTTATGTCCCCCGAATCTCCCTTTCGGTGGCGGCAGCGCTACAGTGGTTTTAGTGGATTTCTTCTCGATTCCCTAGGGTTTTTTAGTCGGAGGCTTCCTATAGGCACAAGAATCAAGGTCATTGGGGGTCCAGGGGGCCCACACCCCCTGTGGGCGCCTCTAGGGCTTTCCCGCCTAGGGGGGTGTGGCCCCCCTCCGGCTCTGCTTCGTGATTCCGTGTTGCTTCGGGAAAATAATGAATTTGGCTGTTGTCCCGTCCAATTCCGAGAATATTGATTTTCTGCCTTTCTGGAACCAAAAACATAAGAAAACATGCAACTGGCACTGTGGCATCTTGTCAATAGGTTAGTTCTAGAAAGTGTATAAAAATACCTCAAAGTGTAGACAAAACACGTTTCTGAAGATACGTTTCTGACGTATCAATGATCAAGTTATTTATGGATGGTGGCAGCAGCATCAACCTCATATTCGCCAACACCCTATGAGCAATGAACCTGTCCCTGACAAATCTTGCACCATCGGACACCACCTTCCACGACATCGTCCCAGGGAAGCATGTTCTCCCCCTGTGCAAGGTTTGTTGGGGTCCGTGGTAGAAAACAAAAAATTTCCTATGTCGGATCGCCCTAGTTGCCCAAGATCTATCTATTAGTAATGTAGTAGCGGCCGAAGGTTTTGGATACATACCCTTATAGTCCAAAAGCGGTTAACGTTTAGAGGGGAATGTGGTTGAAGTAGTCGTGCTCATATTCGACCTCAAGATCGTGAAGCTCCTCGTAGGTCACCCTTTGCTCCATCGTCATGCATCTGTCTGGCTTACAACATCCAAGGTGCCCCAAGTGTGGCCCCTTGTGGTTTCATACACATACGGTGTACGATGATGACCTCCGGCTCCCCGATCCCGCTGGGAGTGTGCAAATAGATCTCTGGCTTGGAACCTCCGCAGCGCAACGGCGTACGCGGTGAAGCCTTGTTCGCACAACCCATACATGGGGGCCACGATCACAAGGTAGAGAGAGAGGAGAGAAAGTCAACCAAAGGACTTCTCTTTTTGTGTATCTAATCTCACCCATGGGCACCCCTTTATATAGGAGGATGGGGTGTTCCCTCCCCATTATGCTAGCCATATGGGACTAAAGGGTCAAAGGAAATAATCAGGAAAAACAATAGGGAGAGGGGCAGACGGCTGGGCCAAATCGGCTCAGCCCACCAGCCAGCAAGCAGTAGACCTGGGTGGGCCGATGCCCTACCCGCGGCCCAGCGTGGCCGGCCAGCAGTGGTTGTTGTTGTGCCCGGGTGGGACGCCCCTGGTGCACACCACATGGCCTAGCTCGGAGCTGGTGACCAGCGGTGGGTGCAGCCTGGGTGGGCCGGTGCCCCCGGCAGCCCAACGGCGCAGCGTCCAAGTGGCCTGCCCAGCTTCGCCCGCGAGCCCGTTACCCGCATCGCCCACGTAGGCTGCCAGTTGGTGGTCTGCCAGCGGTGCTTGGATGGTGGCCGCCCGCGCGGTGCGTACCACCCGCCTACGCGCTCATGTAGGCTGCCAGGCCCATATGCAGCAGGAACAGTTTTCCTGTTGCTTCCCTTTTTTTCCTTTTTCCAGGGTGGCTTTCTCCTGGGCCAATTCCCTCAAGGGTTTTGGCCTAATGAGAAAGTTTCCCAATAAACTTTAATTTAAATATTTATTTAGTACATATTAATTCACAATTAATATATAATAAATAAATATATAAATTGCCATTTATCCGAAACACCTTTCGGTTCTTTCCGTTCACTCTTTCTCCCAACAACTTCGGATCTCTCCCCAGAACATTTTCGACTTTCTCTTTTTCTACTATGATTCCAACTTATATATGATCTCTGGATCATCTTATCCTTAAGTGTATCTCATCACGGCTCGGGAATGGCACTATAGCACCTCGGTTCTGAAAAGACCGTGGCTTCTATGTGACATGCCAATCCCTGGATCGTTTCATTGGCCCACAATAGAATAAGATGAATAACATAGCAAAATATCCGTGTATCATAAATAACGAAGATCCAGAGTACCATTATTACAATAAAAGCTTAGCTCAAGGCTAGCTCAAATTATTCAGGTAGCAACATAAATAAAGTAAATCCTCCATTCAAATTTCCCACAAGTGAACAAGTGCCGAGTGGAGTACCGTGGCCTATATCGATTACTCAGAATCGGAATAACCTGCAACATGAAACGTAGCAGCCCCAAAGGGTCAATACATGGAATGTAGGGCAAGTAGAGCTAGTAATGGAGACAATAGTACTAACATCTACATGCATATTTGGCAAGTGAAGCTGTGTCTGGCTTGCATTTGCAAATACCTTTGTCCTACTTTCATAAACAGTTTTTGATTTTCTTTGAAAAGATCCCAATTAGGTTAACCCAACAATATTAAAGCAATTATGAAATTAGAATGAGCGAGAAACATGTCATGGAATCAATATCAAGCAACTCAGTTGTCCATAACCGGGGACACGGCTAATCGATTAGATTACACACCCTGCAGGGATTAGTACACTTTACCCATGTGACTTGGCCAGCCCAGCTCATACCATCACTCTCATTATGGGTGATGATAGGGAGAAGTCCAAGAAGAGACTGTTCGGGAAGTAGCTCCCCAATCCCGACGCGCACCGGTCCAACCTACCAAAATTCTACATCTCTGGATACGCGGGTTCGAGTTACCACAACCTACTAAGTCCAACCAACCGCCCATTTCATTATTGGCACATGGTTGTACACGTAAGCTACCAAATAAAGAAGACAATCAATTTCTCTCGATACCTAGGTGCCTTTCCGCAATGAAACCACCAAAAATTATCAATACCATCACACCCAGGGGATTCATTGATTAAGTTGTTTTAGTTTTCACAAACCAATACTATTAGAAACAAGTCTCAGTGATGTAACCCAGCCCTCGTATATCATAGCATGGCTAAGCACATCTACCAACGGTGGTTCATCTACAAGGAAAGCCCTACCACATAATAGGACACAGCATAGCGATAATATCATCCTACATATGCGTCTACAAAATACACGACAATGCATAGAAAATAGTAGGACAATATCATGAACAAAATAGCATCTACTTGCCTTGGTTGTAGCGGTCGGAAGAACAATGCAC
The DNA here is from genome assembly GCA_910589765.1 of Avena atlantica. Lineage (NCBI taxonomy): Eukaryota > Viridiplantae > Streptophyta > Magnoliopsida > Poales > Poaceae > Avena > Avena atlantica. Next base: position 80,605,774 of record OU342733.1, read on the forward strand.
ACACGAGCAAGTGTTGCACTCGTCACAATCTACACGATACAATTGCAATCATAAACAAACAATCCACAAGCATATGCAACAAAGATGATGCATGAATGCATGCATGACAAGTGGGGTAACGCTACAGCAACACCACATAATAGTAATCAGTAGAGGTACTGATTGCATGCATGGAAAATAGTTTTAGCGCAAGGGAAACTAATATGCAAAGTATAATACTCAAATCTAGAGCTAGAACCCAATTAATTCACTATCGGTAGTATACTGTTCGTAAAATCTTGGGAAAAATTCTACTGCATGGGCATTGCTATTTAGAAACAGTACCAATTGGAATTACTCAAAAAGGAATTATAAAACTCCCTGAGTAACTAAAACACTACAGAAAGCCACTAGACAGTTTCTGCAGAAGTTTTTACTGTAAGACTATCCTTTTAATTCACGATGAGATTCCCCTCGTTCCACTGAATCCAGGGACATATTACACGCAATTTTTGGAGTTACAGATCTTTTTCTACGAATTAATTACTCCAAAAAGGCCATTAACTCAATTAATTAAACTGTACTAAATCTTGCTGCAAAAGTGTGAAACAATGGTACAGCAAGATTCTACACGACTTACTGAACCTACACATATTTTATTTGCAATTTTTGGCCCAGCGGATTAATTTCTACGCAATTTACAAGTTTCTACGAAAATCTGCCAATTAAATCGATTAAAGAAAATACCCAGTCAACTGTGTCTGTTGACTGGCCCACGTGGCTGCAGACTGGGCGCTGACCGGGCGTTTGACTAGTCAGCGCCTGGGGCTGACCGGTCAACGGCCGATCTGGGCCGTGGATCGGAGATCCAACGGTCATGAGGGATGGCGGCTGCGGACTCACCGGAGACGGCGGCGGCAAGCTCGGGGCGGCGGCGGCGGCGATCGGCTCTGGCGATGGCGGTCGATGGCGATTCCTGCGCGGAAGGGAAGGCGGTCAGCGCGCGGATCGAGGCGATCGACGCGGCGGCGGCGCGAGGCGGCGGCGGCTGCGCACGCGGGCGGCGGCGCGGGCGGCGAGCGACGCGGCGGCGGATGCGCGCGGGCGGGCGGCGGCGCTGGACGGCGGCGGCGCGCTTACCTGGCGGCGGCGACGGGTGCAGCTCCCGAGGCGGCGTCGGCGGGTGCGGCTCCCGAGGTGGAGACGGCTGCGTGGGGCGAGGGAGAGGTGGTGGGGTCCGCGGCGGGGTCCGCGGCCTTTTGTGGGGCCCCCACGCGGGTCCTACCCGGACACGGTCCTAGGGCGGCGGCGGATACAATCCGCCGCGCGGGCGGCGTGCGGTGCTGGCCGGCTGGGCCGGCGCGGCCCAGCAGGCTGGCGCCGTTCTATTTTTTTTTGACCCTTTTCTTTTTTCCCTTTTTGCATTTTAGTAAAACCTCCGTAACTTCTTCATACGAACTCCGAATCGGGCGATTCTTGTTCCTAATTTTTTGTAAAATCGAGGGGAACAACCTAGGGTCAAAGGATGAGTGAAACCACTAGGCTACAAGGGTGGACAATACAAGTCCTAGTAGAACCTCCCGTAGGAGCCTCGTAGTAAAATAGAGTAGGGTTTAAAAAATAATGTTTTGCCGAATCTTTTCAATCGATGGTTTTGCATGGAAGAGTATGATGCAATGGCATGAATGATATGCAGAACCAAATCTAAAATTTGGGATGTGACAAGACTAACCCCCTTAATATGAATCTCGTCCCCGAGATTCGGCGCGGCTAGCAAATAGGTGTGGGTAGTCCTCTCGGATGTCATCATCATGCTCCCAAGTGGCTTCCTCTTCAGTGTGGTGGATCCACTGCACCTTGCAAAACCTGATTGTCTTGGTATGGGTAATCCTCTCCGCTGTCTCCAGAATCTTGATCGGCTTCTCCTCGTAGGTCAAGTCGTTCTCAAGCTGAACCTCCTCTAGCGGTACAGTGTCTCTCAATGGTGTATCCACCATCTCCGGATGGCACTTCTTCAGCTGGGATACGTGGAACACATTATGAACAGCGGACAGAGCCTCTGGCAATTCCAACTGATAAGCAACTTCTCCTTTGCGTGCTAATACCCGATATGGTCCAATAAAACGAGGTGCCAGCTTACCCTTAATTCCAAATCTCTTGATTCCACGAAGTGGCGACACTCTGAGGTATGCTCTATCACCTATCTCATACACCACTTCCTTACGCTTGGCGTCAGCATAGCTCTTCTGTCTTGATTGTGCTACCTTCAGCCTGTCCCTAATCAAGGCGACCTTCTCCTCAGCATCCTTGATCAAATCAGGCCAAACAACTGACGTTCTCCTACTCCATCCCACAGCAATGGTGTCCGGCACCGTTTCCCATATAGCACATCGAATGGTGACGTCTTGATGCTGGTTTGATAGCTGTTGTTGTAGGAAAACTCCACATATGGCAAATTCTCATCCCAACTAGAACCATGAGCCAAAGCGCAAGCTCTCAGCATGTCCTCCAGAATCTGATTCACCCTTTCGGTCTATCCATCAGTCTGTGGGTGAAACGCTGTGCTAAACTCCAATCTAGTCCCAAGTGACTCGTGCAATTGGCGCCAGAACTGTGAGGTAAATTGGGTGCCTCTATCAGATACTATACTCTTGGGAACTCCATGTAGGCACACAATTCTGTCCATATAGATCTTGGCCAACTTTGCACTCGTATAGGTCGTCTTCACCGGTATAAAGTGGGCTACCTTGGTCAAATGGTGGACCACTACCCAAATGGAGTCATATCCTGACCTGGTCCTGGGCAATCCTGTGATAAAATCCATTCCCACTCTATCCCACTTCCAATCCGGCACGGGCAATGGCTGTAGCAATCCTGCTGGCTTCTGGTGTTCCGCTTTCACTCGGCTACATACATCACAGAAGGCAATATGCTCTGCGATGTCTCCTTTCATATTGTTCCACCAGAATCTGTCCTTTAGGTCCATATACATCTTCGTATTGCCCGGATGTATAGAGTACGGCGAGTCGTGAGCTTCCTGCAGGATCAACTTCCTTATCTCCGGATCGTTGGGGACGCACAAACGATCTCCATCCCACAAGGTTCCTTGCTCATCCTCGCGGAATTCCCTTGCTCGATCCTCCTTCATCTTTTCCTTTACTTCACCTATCTCTTTGTCTCCCACTTGAGCCTTCCTAATTATGTCCTGTAGCGTTGGTTGGACTTCCATTGTTGCCAAGTATCCTTCAGATACTACCTCCAGTCTAAGGTCCTTGAATTGCTTGCACAAATCCTCAGGCAATTCCCCAACTGTCAGTCCATTGGCATAAACCTTTTGGCTCAGAGCATCTGCTACTACATTGGCCTTCCCTGGGTGGTATTGCAAATTCATATCGTAGTCCTTGATAAGTTCCAACCATCTCCTTTGCCTCATGTTCAGTTCCTTCTGTGTAAATATGTACTTCAGGCTCTTGTGGTCGGTGTACACATCACAGTGTTTTCCCATTAAGTAATGCCTCCATACCTTGAGCGCATGAACCGCTGACGCTAACTCCAAGTCGTGTGTGGGGTAATTCCGCTCATGGTGCTTGAGTTGCCGCGAGGCATATGACACTACTCTCCCATCTTGCATCAGCACACTCCCAATTCCCTGTCGAGAAGCATCACAGTACACTTGGAAATCCTTCTGAAGATCAGGTAAACACAGAACAGGCGCAGTCACTAGTCGACGCTTCAGTTCCTGAAAGCTGGCTTCACACACGTCTGACCATTCAAACTTCCTCTCCTTCTTCAGAAGTTCCGTCATCAGCTTAGCAATCTTGGAGAAGTTTTCAATGAACCTCCTGTAATAACCAGCAAGTCCCAAAAAGCTACGTATCTCTCCTGCATTCTTGGGCGCTTCCCACTCTGTCACTGCAGTCACTTTGCTTGGATCAACAGCGACTCCTTCTCCTGACACTACGTGTCCAAGAAATCCAACGGTGTTAAGCCAGAATTCACACTTGCTGAATTTGGCATACAGCTTGTGTTCCCTCAGCTTCTCCATAATCAGTCGCAGATGCTTCTCATGCTCAGCATCATCCTTGGAATATATCAGTATGTCATCAATAAACACCACCACGAACTTGTCCAAGTACTCCATAAATACCTTGTTCATCATGGTCATGAAATATGCCGGGGCATTCGTTAGTCCAAAAGACATAACTGTATACTCATATAAACCGTACCTAGTGGTGAAGGCGGTTTTTGGTATGTCCTCCTCCCGGATCTTCAATTGGAAGTAGCCTGATCGCAGATCAATCTTGCTGAACACCTTTTCTCCTTCCAGTTGATCAAACAAATCATTTATATTCGGCAAGGGGTATTTGTTCTTGATAGTTACTTCATTTAGTGAGCGATAGTCCACCACTAATCTCTTGTTGCTGTCTTTCTTCTCCACAAACAGAACAGGTGCTCCCCATGACGACGAACTAGGCTGAATGAATCCCTTGTCCAACTGCTCCTTCAGCTGCTTCTTCAGTTCCTTCAGCTCATCCACATCCATCTTATATGGTCTCTTTGCTATAGGCCCTGTTCCTGGCATCAGGTCGATAAGAAACTCTACTTCCCTGTCAGGTGGCATCCCTGGCAGCTCTTCCGGAAACACGTCGGGGTAATCCCTAATCACTGGCACAGTATCCATGCTAACCCCCTTAAGAGAACTCAACTTACACCTTCCCGGTCGTGCAGCCGACTTGAATCTTATTCTCTTACCATCCGGGGTTTTGAGTGAAACAGCTCCCTATGCACAATCTATGTGTCCCCCATGCATGGACATCCAATCCATACCCAGTATAACATCCAACCCTTGTGATTCCAACACTACTAGATGTGCAATGAAGTTGTGTGTTCCAATCCTCACAGTCAAGCCGCGGCATCCCGCGCTAGCTATCATATCTCCTCCAGGTGAACTCACTCTAATAGACCCTTTCATGGACTCGGTAGGTAACTTATACTTATCCACAAATGCCCTTGATATGAATGAATGAGATGCACCAGTATCGAAAAGTATGAAAGTTGGGTGAGTGTTGATTGGGAACTTACCAATCACAAGGTCAGGCTCATCTGGAATCTCCTCCACATTCATGTGGTTCACTGTGGCCTTCTCGTTGTTGGTTGGCTTCAGTCCTTTCCTCTTCGGACAGTTTTCAGCATAGTGTCCCTTCTGTTTACACTTGAAGCATGTCACCTCACTCAGATCCTTCTTCACAAAGCTGCGATCACGGTTGAGGTCATGTCCACCACGTCCTCCAGAGTGGTGAGAGTGTCCTCCCTTGTGGCTGTGGTGGTTGCTCTTGTGGTTGTCATGGCGATGTCCATCACCCCCATGGCGATTGCGATCATGGCTCCCATAGTCACTCCCTCCATGCTTGGAGTATCCATCATATGAAGTGCGAGACTTGTGATGTGAACCAGAGTGGTGATTATTGCTCTTTCTCTTGCGGTTCTCCACCTGTTTGTGTTTCCCTTCCAAGATCCTGGCCTTGTCCATAAGCTCCTGGAAAGTGGGGCAGTAAACCACCAGTAGCTGCACTGAAAGCTCATCACTGATGCCATCCAGGAATCTCTCCCTCCTTTTTGCATCAGTGTCAACATCTTCCGGTGCATAACGGGACAGGTTGTTGAATTCCTCAATGTACTCAGCCACGGTGCGACTGGTTTGGCGCAAGTTGCGAAACTCCTTCCTCTTTAGGCTCAAAACTCCTGAAGACACGTGGTTGGTCCTGAAACCTTCCTCAAACATTTCCCAAGTCACAGTGTCCAACGGGTGGGTGATCTGAAATGTGTCCCACCAAGAAGCGGCTTGTCCCTCCAGTAGGTGAGCGGCAAACCTCACCTTCTCAGCATCAGTCCATCCAACCGTTACCAGATCCTTGTTGACTGAACGAAACTAGTCGAGAGCAACCATTGGTTCCGTTGCAGTAGAGAACTTAGCTGGCCTTAGCCTCAGAAATCTGGTGAGAGCATCTCCCTGAGGCTGGTTGTTTCCATTGTTGTTATTGTTCTGAGCTTCCATGAACTGAGTCATAACTTGGGTCAGCTGTGCCTGAGCTGCCATGAGCTGCTCCAACTCAGTGGGTTGACGGCGGGGAGGCATCTACGGTTCAGCACAGGTAAGTTTAGAGAGAATCAACTACGATAATAGGATTCTACCCATGCAGTATGACCAAACAACAACAAACAATAGCAGACAATCACAAGCAAGCAACACATCAACAAACAAGTGATCCAGCAACATCTCAGGGGTTATCCTAGCAGTATATACCTACTGAATTAGTTTTACAAGAATTGGCAATGGTTAACTAAACAGTTGATCATCAAAGCAACAAAACAGCAATCTGCCAGAATAGTCCAGCAGCGTTCACGAATTTTTCTACCTGACTTAGACTCGTCAGAAAATTTAGCTGATTTTTGCACATACATTACAGAGAGTTTCGCACCAGCACTATTTTTTTCAGATTTTTCCCAGATACCAGAACAATATGAAAAATCGTACAGTACTGCTGTATCAGCAGAAAACTGCAGCGAAAATAACACAGATGATAACCAAACTTGCCATAACTCTTTCATAAAATTCGCACAAATAATTCCTGGGATATTGGAGTACACAAATAAGCAACTAAACACTCTTAAGCTAATCGTAACTAAGTTTAACATCGATCGAGACTAATCCTAACGATTTTACCTAACGAGGACTAATTGGTGGACTTCTATCTACTTCTTGAAGAGGTTGCGGTAGGTCCTTGCACTCATGCGTTGCTTCGGTCCACGGTTCAACCATGGCGGCGGACTATACACCTCTCCTGAGTCATCACTTGAAATCACAAACTCCACCTCTTCTGGATCCTCCTCTTCTTCTTCACTCTCAGCTGCAACTGCTACAGCTTCATCTCCTCCACCATCATTGTCTCCATCATCATCGTCTTCATCCCCATCATCATCATCGTTCCCACTATCATCATCATCATCCCCATTGTTACCATCATCTCCATTGTCATCATCAGAGGGTGGATTTAGCTGTGCTTGGAGAGCGGCAATCTGGGCTGTCATAGCTTCAATAGTTTGATCCCTTTCCTGGACGGTCCCTTGCAACTGTTGTATGTTCTGGGTGTTCTCCTGCACAGTACCATGAAGATGAGCTATGGTTGCATCTTTGGCTATCGGGGCATTCTCCAGAACTCCCATAGCTTCATGCAGGGTGTCAATCTCCTGTCCTTGGACCACCATACCATTGCTAGCAAAGTCTGCAATCTCCTTTATCATCATCACTTTCTCAGCTAGAGCTCCATTCTCCCTTTCCATGTCCTCTATGTGTCTCCGACGAGGCGGCATGTTGTTCCTATCGCCCGGGGTAACCACAATGTGCCCATCTTCATCACGCCTCCCATAGTCACGGTAGGGTGAATCTGCTGGCAGTAGGTGTCGAACATGATGGCACTGGCGAGACAGGGCTTCATGTATGGCCAAGTTGATTCCATGTCCCCAGTTGCAGTATGTCTTGGTGTAGATCAGGTGCACAGGGTTTGGCAAGGCGGCGTCTCTGAATATGAAGGTGGTGATCTCCCATGCATCCTCACCATATCCATAGGTGTACAGCCTTCTTTCCTCGAACATGGGCAGTGGCAATCCCAATGTCTGCGAGAGCTGTGCTAACTGCCTTGCAAAGGGCCTTGGTGACTCCATGGTTGCATACTCAGTCCTGACTTCTCCCATCTATCAATTAAAAGAGGAAAGTGTGAGAATAGCATATGGTAATAATTTACGAGAGTGAAAGGCATAAGATGAAAGACAGAGTTAATATAGGTTTTAATAAATCCATGGCTTCCTAATCCAATCCTAGGTCACGATCCTACAGTCGACACACGGGCTCTGATACCATCTTGTAGCACCTCGGTTCTGAAAAGACCGTGGCTTCTATGTGACATGCCAATCCCTGGATCGGTTCATTGGCCCACAATAGAATAAGATGAATAACATAGCAAAATATCCGTGTATCATAAATAACGAAGATCCAGAGTACCATTATTACAATAAAAGCTTAGCTCAAGGCTAGCTCAAATTATTCAGGTAGCAACATAAATAAAGTAAATCCTCCATTCAAATTTCCCACAAGTGAACAAGTGCCGAGTGGAGTACCGTGGCCTATATCGATTACTCAGAATCGGAATAACCTGCAACATGAAACGTAGCAGCCCCGAAGGGTCAATACATGGAATGTAGGGCAAGTAGAGCTAGTAATGGAGACAATAGTACTAACATCTACATGCATATTTGGCAAGTGAAGCTGTGTCTGGCTTGCATTTGCAAATACCTTTGTCCTACTTTCATAAACAGTTTTTGATTTTCTTTGAAAAGATCCCAATTAGGTTAACCCAACAATATTAAAGCAATTATGAAATTAGAATGAGCGAGAAACATGTCATGGAATCAAAATCAAGCAACTCAGTTGTCCATAACCGGGGACACGGCTAATCGATTAGATTACACACCCTGTAGGGATTAGTACACTTTACCCATGTGACTTGGCCAGCCCAGCTAGTACCATCACTCTCATTATGGGTGATGATAGGGAGAAGTCCAAGAAGAGACTATTCGGGAAGTAGCTCCCCAATCCCGACGTGCACCGGTCCAACCTACCAAAATTCTACATCTCTGGATATGCGGGTTCGAGTTACCACAACCTACTAAGTCCAACCAACCGCCCATTTCATTATTGGCACATGGTTGTACATGTAAGCTACCAAATAAAGAAGCCAATCAATTTCTCTCGATACCTGGGTGCCTTTCCGCAATGAAACCACCAAAAATTATCAATACCATCACACCCAGGGGATTCATTGATTAAGTTGTTTTAGTTTTCACAAACCAATACTATTAGAAACAAGTCTCAGTGATGTAACCCAGCCCTCGTACATCATAGCATGGCTAAGCACATCTACCAACGGTGGTTCATCTACAAGGAAAGCCCTACCACATAATAGGACATAGCATAGCGATAATATCATCCTACACATGCGTCTACAAAATACACGACAATGCATAGAAAATAGTAGGACAATATCATGAACAAAATAGCATCTACTTGCCTTGGTTGTAGCGGTCGGAAGAACAATCCACACACGAGCAAGCGTTGCACTCGTCACAATCTACACGATACAATTGCAATCATAAACAAACAATCCACAAGCATATGCAACAAAGATGATGCATGAATGCATGCATGACAAGTGGGGTGACGCTACAGCAACACCACATAATAGTAATCAGTAGAGGTACTAATTGCATGCATGGAGAATAGTTTTAGCGCAAGAGAAACTAATATGCAAAGTATAATACTCAAATCTAGAGCTAGAACCCAATTAATTCACTACCGGTAGTATACTGTTCGTAAAATCTTGGGAAAAATTCTACTGCATGGGCTTTGCTATTTAGAAACAGTACCAATTGGAATTACCCAAAAAGGAATTATAAAACTCCCTGAGTAATTAAAACACTGTAGAAAGCCACTAGACAGTTTCTGCAGAAGTTTTTAATGTAAGCCTATCCTTTTAATTCACGATGACATTCCCCTCGTCCCACTGAATCCAGGGACATATTACACGCAATTTTTGGAGTTACAGATCTTTTTCTACGAATTAATTACTCCAAAAAGGCCATTAACTCAATTAATTAAACTGTACTAAATCTTGCTGCAAAAGTGTGAAACAATGGTACAGCAAGATTCTACATGACTTAATGAACCTACACATATTTTATTTGCAATTTTTGGCCCAGCGTATTAATTTCTACGCAATTTACAAGTTTCTACGAAAATCTGCCAATTAAATCGATTAAAGAAAATACCCAGTCAACTGTGTCTCTTGACTGGCCCACGTGGCTGCTGACTGGGCGCTGACCGGGCATTTGACTAGTCAGCGCCTGGGGCTGACCGGTCAACGGCCAATCTGGGCCGTGGATCTGAGATCCAACGGTCACGAGGGATGGCGGCTGCGGACTCACCGGAGACGGCGGCGGCGAGCTCGGGGCGGCGGCGGCGATCGGCTCCGGCAACAGCGGTCGATGGCGATTCCTGCGCGAAAGGGAAGGCGGTCAGCGCGCGTATCGAGGCGATCGACGCGGTGGCGGCGCGAGGCGACGGCGGCTGCGCACGCGGGCGGCGGTGGCGGGTGCGGCTCCCGAGGTGGCGGCGGCTGCGTGGGGCGAGGGAGAGGTGGTGGGGTCCGCGACGGGGTCCGCGGCCTTTTGTGGGGCCCCCACGCGGGTCCTACCCGGACACGGTCCTGGGGCGGCGGCGGATACAATCCGCCGCGCAGGCGGCGCGCGGCTGGGCCGGCGCGGCCCAGCAGGCTGGCGCCGTTCTATTTTTTTGACCCTTTTCTTTTTCCCCTTTTTGCATTTTAGTAAAACCTCCGTAACTTCTTCATACGAACTCCGAATCGGGCGATTCTTGTTCCTAAATTTTTGTAAAATCGAGGGGAACAACCTAGGGTCAAAGGATGAGTCAAACCACTAGGCTACAAGGGTGGACAATACAAGTCCTAGTAGAACCTCCTGTAAGAGCCTCGTAGTAAAATAGAGTAGGGTTTAGAAAATAGTGTTTTGCCGAATCTTTTCAATCGATGGTTTTGCATGGAAGAGTATGATGCAATGGCATGAATGATATGCAGAACCAAATCTAAAATTTTGGGATGTGACGGGCACATACATGATCTCCATCAATGATCAACAGCGGGACCAGGATGCACATATTGACTCCTGTACATTCCACGATGACGATGTTAAACATCGAGTCCAATTCCCTTTGTTTCTTCGATATGACTTGTCCGAGATCCGATCATTTGGTATCACATACCTTGTTCAATCTCGTTACCAACAAGTACTGTTTCACTTGTTACCGCGATATTACATCTCCGTGACCTAATGTCAACACCCGGATTTTTAATCCCAGATGCCTGTTATGCCATACATCGCAATCCCAGGATTACCATTTTTGCGAGACATAACAGAATTGGATACCATAGTACATCATCCATTACAAACCGTACATAAGTTCTTACACAAATAGGGATCTCATGATCCAGTTCTTAATACAACTTCAAGCAGCGGAATACGTAATAATAACGGTAGCGTAGGTGAAGCTCCATCTTCGGGGTCACAGGCAATGCTAACGATGGGAGATGATCCTAGTTATCGTAACCTTCCTAGGGTCCATCCTCCAGGTACTCCTCTTCATAGTCTGGCCACGGGAATAGCCAGGGACAAAGCCATGAGTACTCTTTAAGTACTCGCAAACTAATACTAACAAGTGAAAGGGGTTTTTGATAATAGGGCACTAGGCTCTAGGGTTGTTTTGCAAAAGCCAGGTTTATCTCTACTAAGTTTGGAAACTACGACTGCTAGTTAAGGTTTTATAACACCTAAGTGGGAACTTGTATCTCATGCCACAACCCTGTTGTGGTCAAGTCAAAGTCTCAGTTCATTTCACAAGTCATTTTGAAAAGTCTGACGGGGGAACAGTATGGCCACTCCAACTGTCCATAACCGCGGACGTGGCTATTGGAATAGTTTGACACTCTGCAGAGATTGTACACTTTCACCACAACATTCGATACATCCGTCAGGAACAAATCCTGAATTCACCATACTCAGTATGCGAATAATCAATCCTAACCTTTCAATTACACGCCCTAGTATAAGCACCTCTCTTGTGAGTTTGGCCTCCCAACCATGACCAACTGTCATCTTGGGTACTGCACAGGTGGACAATCTTCACAAGGTAGCCTCAGCTCAGACCTTGTCCTTGAGGGAACCAATACTAAGGTATATAAGTTTCCAGTCAAGCCCTACCCAATCTTCGGGTATTGTGGTTGTACGATAAAATTGGAATGGTATCGCATCCAGACAACCATCAGTTTTATAAAGGGCTAAGGCTCATGCCTCAACATTTTCATCACCAAATCATCTGGTGTTCGGAAACACATGTCAAAACATCTCAGTAGAATGATCCATCATTCTAAGGTTTTCATAACCATTTTCACCAAGTATTCCCATCTAATATTGACCAAGTTTTATGCTTAGCACTAGCATCTACAAGTGGGGGTAAACACTAATGAGGGGTGGTACACTAGTGGGGTTTGACTAAGTTTAATCTCATGCCTCAGGAGGACATCAAGATTATCTAGCTTAGGCCAAATTTTATGCTCTTTATGCAACCTTCAAGTATCCTTCTAGTATCTATCATTTATTCCAGTAAACTCTAAGTAAGAGCTTTGATAAATAAATAAAGTAATAAACTTGCAAATAAAACTAGGATTGGTTTATCAAGTGGTTATGATCATATATGCTTTAAGGCATATAGTGGCATGGTAGCAAGCAAGTAGTAGCTTGCATAGGTCAACTTGATTAGTAAGGCTTGCAAGTATTGGCTTGCACAATATCAGTATAATCTTGCCTTGTGCAGAGAAGTGGTTGAAGTTTTCCTCGGCTTCTTCTTCGTGGTATCCTCCTTCCTCCTCGTATCCTTGGTCGGTACTAGCGTCTATAAATAAATGTGATGTACATAATCACCAAAAAATACTTAACTACTTGCAATCATCACCCAAAAGGGTCCTATAGATGATCTAGCATCATCACTAACATTCTAAGATTAAAGTTTGGTTTAATTCCTTTTATTTTTTTAGAAAAGTAATTTCTACTCATTGAAAAACTACTTAAGATTTAATATTTTACAAACCATACATGGGATCATGTTGACACATGTCATCACCACATATTTTAGTTCATGGTAATGTGATTTAAAGTGGTGTCACAATTTAATAAGGTTTTACCCTTTTATTTTAATTAATTAAAGTGGCTAGAAATGCCTATGGGGCATTCTTTTATTACTTGAACATTATTTCTGTAAGTAAACCTATATATTTTAATATATTCTGAAAGGTATGGTTAAATGTGATTTTTGAGAGTTGGAATCAACTCAAAAGCTATTATGGTTTTAATTTGAAAAATATTTGAATGCAGAAAAGCTTCTGCCTTGTTATTTTTACCATGGATGATCTACAGATCCAAATGACTTGAATCCAACGGGCTTGGATTCAGCATTCCCAGACCTTTCTAAAAAAATTTGTTTCATTCAATTTGGTTCCCTGAATCGACCTGGGTAGATTTTTGAAACTGGGTACAGAAGTGTGTTTGAACTAAAAAGGAAAAGGTTAAATTCAAATAACTGGGCTACGCGGGAAAGGTTAACGGGCCAGCCTGCTAAGTACAGCCCCTTCCGCGGGCTGCATAAGTGGTTGTCCCCACGCGTCAGTGAGACAGGGGGTGCGAAGCGGTATGGGGCGATGTGGTGCGTTCGATCTGGTTCTAATCCAACGGCTGAGAGTCATCGTCGATGTTGGGCAACGCCGGCGAGACAGAAACCTAGCACGGCCAGTGGGGGTTATTGGGGGTTCACCGGGGTTCAGGCGAGGGTCGGCGAGGTGGGCGAACGACGAAGTCGACGACGGCGGTTCTTCTGGTACCGGCAGCTTCTCCTGGGATGGCTCCAATCGCTGGCTCCCTTCTTCTCTAGTAGCGGCGGGCTCTGATGAAATTTCGGCGAAGTGCTTCTCGCCTTGCTCCGGGAACGGGGTGGAATGGTCAGTGAGGAGAGGGGAGTGAGATGGTGTGCTCAATTCGGCTGGGGGTGGCCTCTATTTATAGTCGCGACGATGAGACCGAACAGGATGGGCAGGCGACGGTGGCGACACGGCTAATGGCTGCTAGAGGCATGGCCGGCGGTGGCGATCGATTGATGGTCTCCTGGCGATGCTCTACGGCTTTAATGCGCTTGTAGGGGCGGTGCGGTTTGGTCTGGAACACGAGAGGCTCTGCGCGGAAGAGGAGGCGTCTTCGACGGCGAGCGGTGGCTGTGCGGCATGGGGAGGCGAAAGGGGATGTCTGGCGGTCTCCTGGGTCGGTGGTGACCATGTATGCACGTGGCAAGGGCGGCGCGCGGTATGTGGGCTTCGGTCGAGGGTGGCACTCTGGAGCATGCTCGGCATGGTTGACAGAGGCATGGGCGCGGCGTTCCTGGGTGCTCTGGTCAATGTCTTCGAGGCAGGGCTGGTCGAGATGGGGCGGTGAGGCATGGGTGATCTTCTAGACAAGGTTGGCACGGCTAGTTTCTCTCCTAGCTTGCTGTCTACACTGGGGTGGCATGGGTGGCTTCGGCTGTTCACCATTGATGGCATTGGCAAGCTCACAGTGGTGCTAGTGATTAGTTAAGATTGTTAGATGATCTACTACGGCTAGTGGTGCCCAGAGAGGGAACAAGTTAGGCTCAATTCACTGCTCAAAACAGTGTTTGGATTTTGTTTGATTTGTGTCTGCAATGTGTTTGATGAAATGGCCGCAAGAATTCAAGTTTTGAATTTTGAAAATATTTTTGGTGGGTGTGCTAGGTTAGTGCTGGTGAGTCCGCAGATGCTTGTGTTTTTAAAGTTGAGCTTGTTTGAATGGTTTTTTAAAAAGTGGGATCTTCCCATATGATAAAGATTCAATTTTGAATTGTCATTTAAATTATGCCGTTGAAAGTTTCTGGATGATCACAAAGTGGGCCTTGATACTTTGTTATCAGTACAATCAAGGGGTTCAAAGATCCAGAAAAGTTTCTGTTAGGTTCTGAAAGTTTGAGACATCCAAAGTAGGCATGGGAGTTAAATTGGTCAAAATGACCATTCCCTTATTTTATTTGTTTTGATTTACTTGTCTTTGAGAAAAGTTTGGGAATTGTTTAGATGATGTTTATTTCACCTAAGCATCCATTTACAAGCAAAGGAACACACAAACAAGTTGGTCCAAAAGGATTCAAAATGAAATGCATACTCACATGCATGCATTTATATTTTTATTTAGCAAAGTTTTTGTTAACCCTAAATTTTATGATTAGAGTTTGGTGATCTTCGCGGTCCCAGGTAGCTTCCTCTTCTGTGTGGTTGCTCCAGTGAATCTTGAGAAACTTGATGCTTCGGGTTCGGGTAGTTCTGAAAGCTTCTTCCAAAATACGGATGGGTACTTCGGGATAGGTCAGATCATCTTTGCTCTCTATGGTTCGGTGATCGATATTCTTGAACACTTCGGTCTTCTCTGGGACTTCGAGACACTTGCGCAGTAACGAGATATGGAACACATTGTGCACGGCTGACATCTCTTCGGGTAGTTCCAATTGATACGACACTTCTCCTCGATGGTTCAAAATCTTTAAGGGTCCGATATATATGGGGGCTAACTTTCCTTTGAGTTGGAAACGCTGCATTCCCTTCAATGGCGACACTTTCAGATAAACAAAATCTCCTATGTTGAAGGCGAGGTCTCTACGTCTCTTGTCGGTGTAACTCTTCTGTCTGGACTGGGCGGTCTTGAGGTGCTCACGAATCTTGTGAACCTTCTCTTCTGCTTCTCGTAGGATATCAGGTCCAAAAATCTGACTCTCTCCTACTTCCGACCATTTAAAAGGGGTGAAACACTTCCTTCCGTACATGAATTCAAATGGGGCCATTTGCAGACTGGCTTGATAACTGTTATTGTAAGAAAATTCTGCAAACGGCAGACAGTCTTCCCACTTGGATCCATATTCTAACACACATGCTCTCAGCATACCTTCGAGTATTTGGTTTACTCGCTCCGTTTGTCCATCGGTCTGAGGGTGGTACGCGGTGCTGAAATCTAGGCGGGTTCCTAAACCAACTTGGACTTTCTTCCATAATCTCGAGGTAAACTGAGTTCCTCGATCTGATACGATGTTCTTGGGGACTCCGTGCAAACTAACTATCCTAGCGATGTACAACTCCGCTAGCTTCGAACTCTGATATGTGGTCTTGACGGGCAAGAAATGGGCGACTTTGGACAATCTGTCCACTATGACCCAGATAGAGTCATTTCCCCTACTAGAGGTAGGCAGTCCAGTGATAAAGTCCATTCCAACGGAATCCCATTTAAATTCCGGAATCTATAAGGGTTCCAACAATCCAGCGGGTCTTTGATGTCCTGCATTGACTCGCTGACATATATCACACTTGGCGATATAGCTTCCGATTTCTCTCTTCATCTTATGCCACCAAAATCGTTCTTTTAAATCTTGATACATCTTAGTTCCTCCGGGATGGATAGAATAAAGAGTATCATGAGCCTCCTTCAGAATCACTTCTTTCAACTCAGAATCTGCTGGTACACAAAGGCGTCCTTTGTACCACATAACTCCTTCTTCGTCTTCGGTGAATCCGGGTACTTTGCCTGTACCGATACGACGCTTGATTCCGTCGATACTAGCATTTCCCTTATGCGCCTCTTTAATCTGACTGATCAAAGTGGGTTGAAGTTCTATGCTAGCCAAAAATCCTTCACTCACTAATTCTATTCGAAAATCTTCCATCTCTTTGTGCAGGCTTGGTTGCTCCTTCAAAATCATGGAGTTCAAGCGGCACGGCAATCTGCTAAGGGCATCTGCTACCACGTTGGCTTTACCAGGGTGATAGTGAATGTCCAGATCGTAATCCTTGATTAGCTCAATCCATCTCCTCTGTCTCATATTCAGCTCCTTATGAGTGAATATATACTTCAGACTTTTGTGATCCGTATAGATCTCACAATGGTTTCCCATCAGGTAATGCCTCCATGTCTTCAGGGCTAGAACTATGGCTGCGAGTTCGAGGTCATGGGTTGGGTAATTTTTCTCGTGTTGCTTCAGTTGTCGAGATAGATAAGATATAACTTTTCCTTCTTGCATTAGCACACATCCGAGACCGATCTTGGATGCATCACAATACACATCGAAGGGCTTCATGATATCTGGCATGATCAAGATTGGGGCTGAAATCAATCTCCTTTTGAGTTCTTGAAAACTCGCTTCACATTTGTCGGTCCATTCAAGCTTCTTGTCCTCCTTCAGCAATTGGGTCATAGGTCTGGCGATACTCGAGAATCCTTCTACGAATTTGCGGTAATATCCCTCCAATCCGAGAAATGCACGAACTTGGGTTTGAGTGGTTGGGGCTTGCCGATCTTCTACATCTTTCGCTTTGGCAGGATCAACGGCAATTCCTCCGGCTGATACAATGTGACCGAGGAATCCTACCTTCTGTAACCAGAATTCACATTTGCTAAACTTTGCATACAGCTGATGCTCTCTAAGGGTTCCAAGAATGGTCCTTAGGTGTATCTCATGTTCTTCTTCTAATTTGGAATAAATCAGAATGTCATCGATGAAAACAACGACAAACTTATCCAGGAAGTCCATAAAAATCTTATTCATGAGATTCATGAAATAAGCGGGGGCATTGGTTAGTCTAAAAGACATGACTGTATACTCATACAATCCATATCTGGTGGTAAAGGCAGTCTTTGGAATATCCTCTGCACGAATCTTGAGTTGATGATAGCCAGTCCTAAGATCAATCTTAGAAAACACTTGGGCACCGGTCAACTGATCAAACAAATCTTCTATCTTGGGCAAGGGGTACTTGTTCTTGATGGTGACATCATTCAACTTCCGATAATTCGTACACAAACAGTTACCTCCATCCTTCTTGTCCACAAACAAGACAAGTGATCTCCAAGGTGACGCACTTGGTTGAATCAATCCGATTTCCAGCATGGCATCCAGTTGCTTCTTTAGTTCTGCTAGCTCTGACGGGTTCATACTATAGGGTCTCTGGGCTATGGGTCCAGTTCCGGGGATTAGTTCAATGATAAACTCGATATCCCGATCTGGGGGCATACCAGGAAAAACATCTGGAAATACATCGGGGTATTCACAGACTATCCGGACTTGGTCAATGGTAGGTTGGGCTATACTCTTGTTACACTTGAATTGGCGAGGTAAGGTTTCAGATATATGCTCGACTGATACTCCGGCTGTACTGTTCATGGTTATGGCTTTCTTGGCACAGTCAATCAATCCTTTATGTTTGGACATCCAATCCATTCCTAGTACTACTTCCAAACCTTTAGTTCCGAGTACTATCAAATTAGCATAAAAATCTATGCCATGGATTTAGATAGGGACGGCTTTGCAAATTTTCCTAGCCTTGGTGGTTGATCCGGGAATTTGAACAATCATAACATGCTTCAGTTTGGTTGGTTGAATTTTACTAGTGTATGCAAATTCTTCGGTGACAAATGAGTGCGATGCACCAGAATCAAACAACACTCGTGCAAGTACTGAATTAACAGAAAACATACCCAACACGACGCCTGGCGCTTCCTGAGCTTCTTCAGCATGCATGAGGAAAAGACGGCCATTGCGGTTGAGCGAATTCCCTGGGGCAAATCTTCTTCCGGGCTGAACACGACGCTGCTGCTGAGCTGGGACATTGGTATTTGGTGCTGCGGCATTGTTGGGGCACTCGTTGGAATAGTGGCCTTTATTTCCACAGTCATAACAAGTCACTTGCGACTTGTCCTTTGCTGCTACAGGCACAGCATTGCTTCCAGTCCTCGAGGCAGTGTTGGTGTTGGTGGTAGCATTTTTGTTGTTGAACTTGGGTGGGGCACGGTTGAAATTGCTAGAGTTGCCAGGGTTGTTGTGATTTCCTCCGGGCCTAGGGTTTCCACAGTTGGGATAGGTCGGACGGTTCATCGGGGGTCTATTGGTTCTTGGGGCAAATCCTGGAGATGGTTTAGGGCGATACTTTGGGGTCTGATGGGTTCGTGGTTGATGCATCATGCGACGCTTGTGGTTCTCATTGGCTTGGTTGATCTTTCCTTCCATCTGGATAGCAGAGTCAACAAGGGCTTCAATATCAGCAAAGGGGATATTGACTAACACTGTCTGCATCTCATCATGCAGACCATTCAAGAATCTCTCTTTCTTCTTGGCTTCGGTGTCAATCTCATCCGGGGCATACCTAGCTAATGACAAGAATTTGTCACATTATTCCACTACAGTCATCCTTCCTTGCTTCAGTTCTCTGAACTCGTCTCTCATCCTCTTGATCAAACCCGGTGGCACATGGGTTCTGCTAAACTTGACCTTGAATTCCTCCCAGGTCATCATCTGGCCTTCGGTCATTGCGCGAACACTGTTCCACCATGCCCTGGCATCTCCGGCTAGATAGTGGGTGGCGAACAGAACTTTCTCGTTGGCTTCCACTCCGGCGACTTCTAGGTTATTTTCCATGGTTTGCAACCAATCATCGGCGTCTAGGGGCTCTTCTGACTTAGTGAAAACAGGTGGGTTGGTATTCTGGAAATTCTTGAGCTTAGATCCATGGTTGTCCTGATTTTCGTGGCCTTGGTTGTTGTGGGCAAGCTGAGCTATCTGTTGCAAGGGTGGCTAGGTTGGCTTGACGTTCCGCTCTTTCAGCTTCGCGGTCAGAAGTCAACATTTGCAGAATCTGCAACATCGGGTCCGGGGATGAACCACTTCCTCCACGTGGCATCTGAAGATTGAGATAGATCATGCGAAAAGAGGGAAATTTCTAAGGTTTTGGGTCTTTGAAAAGTTTTTAAAGTTTGACTCAGATTTTTCTAGCAACTTGCTTTTTAATTCATTCATTCATTCATAGCACACGATACAACACACACCACAACAAAGAAGAACAGATGGTTTTAAGAACCATTCTGAAAACTACGATATAGTGGGACCGAATACTACTCACTACGCTAGTGCTCAAGTGCTACTACTCCTTGGAATCGGTGGCATCATCATCCCCATCATCATCGATGAAGGAGAAATCATCCTCATCGGTGAAGAAATCCATAGCCTGGTCCTCCAGAAAATCATCATCATCGCTGAGATAGGAGTAGGGGTCTCCACGAAGATCAGCTCCGGCATTCTCCCTTTGTTCCAACTGCATGTATCTCTCGTGGATGGTCTCCTCCAAATATGAGATACGATGGCGAAGATGGGCAATGATGCGCTCCTTCTTGTCGAGCTGACAGCGGCAAGACTTGCGATCCTTTGCTAACATGGCGATGGTCTGATCCTTCGTCTTGATGATGGCAGACTTGTGGTTGGAGTAGTCACGGTAGTTGTCCAACTCCTGCTGACGATCGTACATCATGAAGCTGAGGTGGTACAATTGAGTCTTCAGCTCGGGGTGGTATGGGGCTTCCAGTGGTTGTCCATTAGCATCACGCCTTGGAAAAAACTCAAAGAGGGATCCCTTGATCTGATTGATGCTCTGCCCACACAGACGGGAAAGAGCTTCCTGCATGGCCCTGGCAAGTACATCAAGCCAGTTGTTCTCTCTTCCGGTAAACTGAATTCCCTCAGCAGTGGGAGGTTCAATCTTTCCTCGGAGACTTGCAACAATTATCCACTGCAGATCTTCCCCTCCTTGATCATTGAGCTGAGCTCCGAAGAACTCGGGGTGCGGACGCTCCAGAAGTTCCGAAAGCTGGTCCAAATCCCTCTCAAAGATAAGGTCTCCTCCATTCCCCAACTGATAAAACTTGTTGTACTTCACGTCCATCTATAAGAATATAGGAGGAGTAAGTTAGTAGAGTGATTAAGTGTGTCCATATTTTATGTATATTGCAAGAGTTTTTGAGGAACATGAATTTTCATGAAAGAATAAAAGGAATAAGAATGAGAATAAGTTTTTGTAAATATTTGTTTTCTTTGGTTTTGAAACTAAGTTTTTGATTCAACGTCCAGTCTATCTAGGGTCTCCTATGGTCAGGATGGCTCTGATACCAACTTGTCAACACCCGGATTTTTAATCCCAGATGCCTGTTATGCCATACATCGCAATCCCAGGATTACCATTTTTGTGAGACATAACAGAATTGGATACCATAGTACATCATCCATTACAAACTGTACATAAGTTCTGACACAAATAGGGATCTCATGATCCAGTTCTTAATACAACTTCAAGCAGCAGAATACGTAATAATAACGGTAGCGTAGGCAAAGCTCCATCTTCGGGGTCACAGGCAATGCTGACGATGGGAGATGATCCTAGTTGTCATAACCTTCCTGGGGTCCATCCTCCAGGTACTCCTCTTCATATTCTGGCCACGGGAATAGCCAGGGACAAAGCCATGAGTACTCTTTAAGTACTCGCAAACTAATATATACTAACAAGTGAAAGGGGTTTTTGATAATAGGGCACTAGGCTCTAGGGTTGTTTTGCAAAAGCCAGGTTTATCTCTACTAAGTTTGGAAACTACGACTGCTAGTTAAGGTTTTATAACACCTAAGTGGAAACTTGTATCTCATGCCACAACCTGGTTGTGGTCAAGTCAAAGTCTCAGTTCATTTCACAAGTTCATTTCACAAGTTTTATGCTTAGCACTAGCATCTACAAGTGGGGGTAAACACTAATGAGGGGTGGTACACTAGTGGGGTTTGACTAAGTTTAATCTCATGCCTCAGGAGGACATCAAGATTATCTAGCTTAGGCCAAATTTTATGCTCTTTATGCAACCTTCAAGTATCCTTCTAGTATCTACCATTTATTCCAGTAAACTCTAAGTAAGAGCTTTGATAAAGAAATAAAGTAATAAACTTGCAAATAAAACTAGGATTGGTTTATCAAGTGGTTATGATCATATATGCTTTAAGGCATATAGTGGCATGGTAGCAAGCAAGTAGTAGCTTGCATAGGGCAACTTGATTAGTAAGGCTTGCAAGTATTGGCTTGCACAATATCAGTATAAGCTTGCCTTGTGCAGAGCGCAGTGGTTGAAGTTTTCCTCGGCTTCTTCTTCGTAGTATCCTCCTTCCTCCTCGTATCCTTGGTCGGTACTAGCGTCTGTAAATAAATGCGATGTACACAATCACCAAACAATACTTAACTACTTGCAATCATCACCCAAAAGGGTCCTATAGATGATCTAGCATCATCACTAACATTACAAGATTAAAGTCTGGTTTAATTCCTTTTATTTTAGAAAAGTAATTTATACTCATTGAAAAACTACTTAAGATTTAATATTTTCTAAACCAAACATGGGATCATGTTGACACATGTCATCACCACATATTTTAGTTCATGGGAATGTGATTTAAAGTGGTGTCACAATTTAATAAGGTTTTACCCTTTTATTTTAATTAATTAAAGTGGCTAGAAATGCCTATGGGGCATTCGTTTATTACTTGAACATTATTTCTGTAAGTAAACCCATATATTTTTATATATTCTGAAAGGTATGGTTAAATGTGATTTTTGAGAGTTGGAATCAACTCAAAAGCTATTATGGTTTTAATTTGAAAAATGTTTGAATGCAGAAAAGCTTCTGCCTTGTTATTTTTACCATATATGATCTACAGATCCAAATGACTTAAATCCAACGGGGTTGGATTCAGCATTCCCAGACCTTTCTAACAAAATTGGTTTCATTCAATTTGGTTCCCTGAATCGACCTGGGTTGATTTTTGAAACTGGGTATAGAAGTGTGTTTGAACTAAAAAGGAAAAGGTTAAATTCAAATAACTGGGCTGCACGGGAAAGGTTAACGGGCCGGCCTGCTAAGCACAGCGCTTCCGCGGGCTGCATAAGTGGCTGTCCCCACGCGTCAGTGAGACAGGGGGTGCGAAACGGTATGGGGCGATGTGGTGTGTTCGATCTGGTTCTAATCCAACGGCTGAGAGTCATCGTCGACGTTGGGCAACGCCGGCGAGACAGAAACCTAGCGCAGCTAGTGGGGGTCGTTGGGGGCTCACCGGGGTTCAGGCGAGGGTCGACGAGGCGGGCGAACGACAAAGTCGACGATGGTGGTTCTCCTGGTACCGGCAGCTTCTCCTGGGGCGGCTCCAATCGCTGGCTCCCTTCTTCTCCAGTAGCGGCGGGCTCTGATGAAATTTCGGCGAAGTGCTGCTCGCCTTGCTCTGGGAACGGGGTGGAGTGGTCAGTGAGGAGAGGGGAGTGAGATGGTGTGCTCAATTCGGCTGGGGATGGCCTCTATTTATAGTCGCGACGATGAGACCGAACGGGATGGGCAGGCGATAGTGGCGACACGGCTACGGGCTGCTAGAGGCATGGCCGGTGGTGGCGATCGATTGGTGGTCTCCTGGCGATGCTCTAAGGCTTTAATGTGCTTGTAGGGGTGGTGCGGTTTGGTCTGGAACACGCGACGCTCTGCGCGACAGAGGCGGCGTCTTCGACGGCGACCGGTGGTTGTGCGGCATGGGGCGGCGAACGGGGATGTCTGGCGGTCTCCTGGGTCTCCTAGAGATTATCCTATCTCATAGATTGTGACCAGCAGTCGGGCTTACATATGTGCGTTCTTTCAAGATTGCTATGTAGGATAGCATCTTGGCTTATACAAGCCTATAAACACATTAAGAATAAGGGTATGTTTGGTTTGAGCCCAAACAAGCCCTACCAAAATTTTGACAGGTGTTGTTGTTTGGATTACAACCATTGCTCTTCGAAAATTTTGGTAGAATAGTGCCTCCGTTTGGTTTGCAACCAAATTGACTTGGCATGCATCAACAACATAAATTGGCTAGGACTTGATTTGGTTCCAACTAAATGAAAATAAATGTCAATAAAGTGTTACTCCCTTCGACCCAAATTATTTGACTTAGATTTATCTAAATTTAAATAAATCTAGACACTATTTAATATATAGGTTCATCCAAATTTTAATAAATCCAAGTTAACTAATATGGATCGGAGAAAGTATTAAAAAATATAGTAAGGACTAAAAAAATTTAGGCCAGAAAAATCATAAGCCACCGGTGCAGCTTGAAGTAGCTAGCTCTCTTGCTATTTTTTCCAAGCCGTGGAAATAGTGAGAAGTTCGCTGACTTTACCAAAAGATATATTAATTGCAAGATCGCTGTTTCTATTAACAAGGGATCACTGTATTTTTTTAAGAGTTAAATCCATCGTTAGTCACTAAACTTGTTTAGCGAAATCAATACAGTCATTGTACAATAGGAATACAATTTTACGGTCACTGAAGACGCGTCGAAGCGTCACTCGTAATCACCGCTTGCGACGTAGCTATGTATTTGATGACGTGGCAAGCTGCAAGACCCACTTTCAACTAATTAACTTATCAGTAAGAATAACCACGTATATGGGGATGTTTCTGCAAAAACGTCATCCCCTTCCCTGGTCTCTGCTCTATCCGAACCGACAGTCCCTGGCCCTGAAAAATCCGACAACACCACCGTCGATGGAGCATGCCAGCGCGTACTCCTCCACCTCCCCATGCCGGTGAGCACTCCTCCACCTCCCATGGTCGGCGCCCGTTCCTCCACCTCCCCATGCCGGTGAGCACTCCTCCACCTCCCATGCCGGCGAGCTACCCCTCGTACCAGTCTCTCTGCTTGATCCCCACCCGAACATGTCCCCGACCCCGAGAAAGATTCGCCGCCGGAGCACATCGGCGCGAGGTCCCCGCCTCTTCCACCCCGGAGGGAGCTTCCCGCCTCACCACATCAGCGACACACTATCAGAAGGGGCACCGGGAGAGAGTGAGGCATATCCGGCAGCACAAAAACGGCGCGCCACGACGGAGGCCATCCCTGCCCCTTTCCTGACCTTCTGTGGTCCACGTCATGCTCATGGATGCTCGTCGTGCAACTTCAGGTGAGGGCGGAGCTCACGTGCAGGTGCGGCCCATTTCGAAAAAAAACGTGCAGGTGCGGCAAGTGGAAGCGCATCATGCAGCACAACAATGACGGCGGAGCTCGTCGGCGGGAGCTCGAAGGCCATGAGAAGGCATGTGCGGTGGGGACTCAGTGGCGAATAGAAGCAGCGACGGTACATCGGGATGCGGTGGAGGGGACGGAGCCCCGCATTCTGGGGATGGAGGCGAGGGCGGCCGGCGGCGACTGAGGCCAGGAAGGAGGCGCAGGTCGGGTCGGGTCGGGACGAGAAGAGAGGAAAGTAGATTTATGTTTTTTTGCAAATTAGACACAACTAGAGGCTGATCTGCTTGGGGATGTTGCGGGCAGGGACGAGGTTCCAGTGGCGAGCTCGCCATGGCCATGGTGTTCCGGACGCGCGCATCCTCTGCTCGCGCATGTTGTTGTCTATCCTCAGCGGCGACTGATGGAAGCCGCACGCGTAGGAGCAGGGGAGGCTGACGACCTCGCCTAGATCAAAGTAGCGCAGCACAGCCCAAACGCAAGGAAGCAGGGAAGCTGCTGGCATGTATGGTCATCGGGCTCACCAAGGAGCTATGTACGCTCTAAACGGCAACATCTTTTTTTTTCTGTTAATGGCTGGTTCATACAGTCCGGCAGTGTGAGCACGGTGAAGCGAGCTTCCCTTGTGGTGGCCAGGCCCAGGCACGACAATTCCGCGACGGCTCTTTCAAGGACGACATCCCGGAGTGGTGAGATGTCCCTCGCCAGCAGTGGCGTGACCAGAAAACAGAGCCGCCGTCAACCGTTGTCTCGAGCCTTTTCTTCTGTAAATGCGGGCCATATCTTCCTGTTGTTTTCTCCTAATAGCTACGCGGCGAGCGGTGACCACGAGTGACGCTTCGACGCGTCTTCAATGACCGTAAAATTGTATTCCTGTTGTATAATGACCGTATTGATTTCGCTAAACAAGTTCAGTGACTACAGATGGATTTAACTCTTTTTTTAACATACACGGGATCGCTGTAGAGATGCATGTAGCAAGTACGCACTAATTACATGGGACCCACCATGGAGAAGCGGGGCGGTCAGGCTGCCAATTTTTTGGCGAAGGAATTGCTCGCCCTCAGCTCGCCGTCACACGGGCAAGAATTACATGGGCTGGCGCGGGCACACAGTTGGCGAGCCAATATACTGGCATCAATCCAAACATAGACCAAATTTTATGGGCATGCCAATTTTTTGATAAGTCATGCATTGGCAATAATCCAAACACACCCTAAGTCAACCTGCCATACAGATCGTGAGAGTAATGCATCTTCAGGGAGTGGGTTAATAAAAGTTACTCTCCTCTAGTTAGCCACTGGCTTGTTTCCCCAGGTCCTAATTCACGGGATCTCCGATTACATAGGTTGGGTTACTACCATGGTAACTCATGTGGGTCTCAAACCCATCTCCTTTAATGCAATATCTATCACATTTCTTGATAGACCTTTTGTGAAAGGATCTGCTAGATTCTTAGCTGTTTGGATATAATCCAATGCTATTAATCCGGAGTTTCTCATTTTCCTAACAGATGCCAATCTTCTCATTTTCTCATTTTGTGGAGCAAGTCTCATGAATGATGTCATGTAAGGTTAGCCCGGGCCGCTTCATCCCATCATACCGCAAGATGCAAAGTATACAAAAAGCAATTGATAATAAAAGCACCACCGCCCACAATGACCATTATGTTCTACTCGTGCAACAGATCTACATATAGACACGGCTCTAATACCATTGTTGGGGTTCGTATCATGGAAAACAAAAAATTTCTACCGCATACAAACAAACAAGCCAAGATCTATCTACTAGATTGTAGCAACGAGTCGATGGAATAACTCACCCTCGAAGATTCCAAAGTGTTTAACGAGAGCGGATTCTCGTGGGTGATGTAGTCGTACTCTTGACGATCTCAAGATCGTGTAGACGATCCTTCCGGCGATGCGTTCCGGCAGCGCTTCCGCAGTCGGTCACACGTTCGGTACTCGATGAAGACCTTCCTCTCCCTTGTTCCAGCAGGCAGCGGAGGTTGTAGCACTCTCCTCGTGATTCTGGCAGCATGACGGCGTGGTACCGGAAGTAGAGGGGAGATCTCGCAGGGCTTCGCCTTAAGCCGGAGCGATTATGGTGGACTATGAGAGAGGCCTTGGCGATCTAGGGTTTAGAGGCACCAAGGGAGGAGCCTAGCCGGTGGCAAGGGTTAGGGTTTCACCCCAACTCGGCGAGTTGGTGGTGCCCTAGGCGGCGGCAGCAGTAGGAGGTGGTGGCGCCGGCGGCTTAGGGCTAGGGTTTGGGTGGTGGAGGTGTAGATCTAGATGGGCAGCCCTGCCCCTCCTTTTATAGGAGGAGGACGCCGGCCAAGGGGGAGGGAGTCCTCCCCCAACTCGGCCTCCAAGGCCAGCGGTGGAGGGAGAGGAACTCCTCCCCAAGTAGGTTTCCTACTCTCCCTCCACCAAGCAAACTTGTCGTTTGACTTTTCAAATTGGCGTTTGACTTTTCAAACTAGGATTTGATTTATCCCTTTATTTTGCTCAGCGATGACACCTAGTACATGATGCAACCATTCCAACTTGTTATGACACATTCATGTACCCTTCCCCTCCAGAGTGCCAGACCTTCCAGAACCTTCTAGAACATTCCCGATGAAAACACCGGAACCATTCTCCAACCCCGAAACATGACTTTCCTTATATGAATCTTATTCTCCGGACCATTCCGGATCTCCTCGTGATATCCCGGATCACATCCGAGAATCCAAACAACATTCAGTCTCTTACTCATCATTCCATAACTACTCAACAACATCGAATCCTTAAGTGTGTCTTCCTACGGTTCGTGAATTATGCGGACATGATCGAGACACTTCTCCGAACAATAACCAATAGAGGAATCTGGAAATTCATATGTCTCCCACATATTTCTACGATTACTTTGCGATCGAATGAACCACTTACATATGATACCAATTTCCCTTTGTCTCATGATAGTTTACTTATCCGAGGTTTTGATCGTCGGTATCTCTGCATACCTAGTTCAACCTCGTTACTAATAAGTACTCTTTTCTCGTTCCCGTGATATGTGATCCCTTGTGAGCCAGTCACATGCTTGCAAGCCAATTGGATGACATTCCACCGAGAGGGCCCAGAGTATATCTATTCGTCATATGGATGGACAAATCCCACTCTTGATCCATGTGTCTCAACCAATACTTTCCGAACACTCAATGCCACCTTTATAGCCACCCAGTTACAGTGTGGTGTTTGATGTCATCAAAGCATCCTTCCGGTGATGGTGATATGCATGATCTCATGGTCGAAGGAATTAGGTTACTATGTATCAGAAAGCATATAGCAATTGAACTATTAAAATGACTTGATCTTTATGCTACGCTTATCTATAGGAGTCTGTCCATCATACCATTCTCCTAACGATATGATCTTGTTGTTAATAACATCTCAATGTTCATGATATGGAAACCACAATCATTTATTAACCAACAAGCTAGTATTATAAAGAGGCTTTACTAGGGACTCTAATTTAGTTTACAAATCACACAAGTATTAATGTTTCCTTGTCAATACTGTTACAGCATGAATGTAAACATTTATAATAAACACAAAGATATAATAATAACTATATTTATTATTGCCTCTAGGGCATATCTCCAACAATGGTGTCGGTGAAGTAGTACAATCTGAGTAGCCAAAGCGACTCAACACCTTCTCCACATAGTGAGATTGCAGAAGTGTAATTCCGCCATTCTCATCTTTCAACAGCTTAATGTTTAGAATAACATCAGCTTCTCCAAGGTCTTTCATGTCAAAACTTTGAGACAAGAAACTCTTGACTTGTTCGATGACAATCATATTCGTCCCAAAAATTAGTATGTCATCAACATACAAACAAGGTATAACTCCTTCGCCCCCACCATGGCGATAGTATACACATTTGTCGGCTTCATATACAACAAAGCCAGCATATGTTAAAGTTTGATCAAACTTCTCATGCCATTGCTTAGATTCTTGTTTCAGTCCATACAAAGACTTCAATAGCTTGCACACCTTGCCTTCTTGACCATCTACTACAAAACCATCTGGCTGATCCATATAAATTTCCTCATCCAACTCTCCATTAAGGAAAGCTGTCTTGATGTCCATTTGATGAACGATAAGACCATGTGAGGCAGCCAATGAGAGTAGAACTCGAATAGTGGTCAATCTAGCCATAGGCGAATAAGTATCAAAGAAGTCTTCGCCTTCTTTTTGGGTATAACCCTTAGCAACAAGCCGAGCCTTGTACTTTTCAACCGTACCATCAGGCCTAAGCTTCTTTTTGAACACCCACTTACATCCTACAGGTTTGCACCCATAAGTACGATCAGTGATCTCCCAAGTTTCGTTTGACATGATGGAATCCATCTCGCTACGAACAGCCTCTTTCCAGTAGCCTGCATCAGGGGATGCATAAGCCTCTGAAATAGAGGTGGGAGTATCATCCACGAGATAGACAATGAAATCATCACCAAAGGACTTTGCAATCCTCTGTCTCTTGTTCCTTACAGGAACTTCATTGTCTACCTCCTCAGGAATTTCATCATGTGCTCGTTCATAATATTCCATGGGAGTAGCAGGTTCAGGAGTTTCAACAGATTCCTGTCTAGATGTACTAGGCATATCTTTCATCGAAAAAATATCCTCAAAGAATGTAGCATCCTTATGTAACGCCCCTGAATCGGGTCTATGCAGATCTCAGCATATCCCGCCAAAATCCGCATATAAGCGATTCAAAGACATCCACCAGACACTTTCGTGTGGGTGGGATTTGAATATAAGTAGTTACATCATAGTAGTTTACAACAGAGTCCACAAGAACTTATATATATACAACAACGACTCAACGAGTCAAGAATACAAATGATACAATTCAAAAAGAAAGCAAAATAGTATCCGAGAACGGACAAGATTCAAATGGGACTAAGAGTCCTGAAGAATAACCAAGCGGTGTCCATAAACCCTGCCCAGGCCAAGCCGGAGGGGTAACCTTGCTAGCGTCGTCAATCACATACCTGTCAAGCCAAAAGGGTGCCGACAAAGGGCAAAGGAAAACAGGAAGAGAGCGGTCAGTACTGAGGCCAGTACACGGCGAGACTAGAATTCGACGGTCCTCGCCTACATAGGTATGGTGGCTCAGCGGCAGCAAAGCTTGCACTATCTAACTTATAGAGACACACTACAACTTCGGCTATTAGGGCGAGATAAGAGAGCACTACACGATAGCACAATATAACACCAAACATAACCCATCCGAAGATTTCCCCTCGAAGACCAGTCGAGGAAGTCCCCTTGCGGAACACACACACGGTGGAAATTTTAGTTAAGCAGGTGTTTAGTTGATAAGGCTAATTACTAATCATATTATTAAAGAGCGAAACTTTAGTGGCATTGTCTATGATCATGACACTGTACTCCTGAGGCGTCCATAACCGTGGACACACGGCTTCTCGAAAAGATTTACCATGCAGGGGTGCACTACTGTACCCAAACGCATGCTCAACCCATGAGGCAACATATCACGCGTGTCATCCGAATCTCACAACAAGAATTGTCCCATAACTACGCGCATATCCAGAGGCATCACCTACTGTGGGGAACCAACCAAGAGGTACGACGATTCTCAAGGAAGGCACAGCATTTGCGCCTACTGGTGGATCGGGCCCTGCGGGGTAACTTGTACACACCGTGGGTGCCGCCACCGTGTACCGCGATTTATGTATGCAAGCCATGGCAATCCACCAAAAAATCAAGTCCGAAGACATATCAACTCACCCATGTCCGAGGACATATTATGCGTATGCACCAAATGGAAAACCAATTTTGTAACCCATTGGATATACGAATAGTGCCGGTAGTTGAGGGGGGATCCCAGAGGCCCCACGTTTGGTTAGCGCGATCAACTCAGAACTGGTATCGTAGAACGAAAGGGCCTTAGGTCGGCTCAAGCAGTTCCCAAAGGTGGTCCCTGCCGGGTCCTTATCATTAGGTGAAACCATAACCATAACCAACATCACCAATTTAATTATCTTATCACCATCAATATCCAAGTATCATGTTCCACCTGTATGAGAGCGGTACTAAGCATGCCTACGACTCGCAGGGACAAAGCTAGCTAATCAAACAAGGCAATAGGATAACCAAGGCAATATAGTGGAGCAGGTAAATATAGGGACGATACTATAGCATCGACAATAAGGATAGCAATAAATCAAAGAAAGGAAGTAAAGACTATAAATGCAAAATAGGTAGAAGGGGGAGAATGCTCGCCTGATAAACATTGTCGAAGGTTCACCCAAAGATCGAGTCGATACTCGGATCAACTCATTGGCCTAGTCCGCGAAGAAGCAAAACACTAGAAGGAACAACCGGTGCAATATTTAATAATACGGCGGAAGATCCGGCATGTTTATGATATGATGCATGGCAAGGCAATATGCGGTCCTACTTAGCAATATTAGCGGAATCGGGATCCCGACATTTAAATAGACCACTACGAGAGTGTTAGTTTTCTATTCTCCCATAATTCATAGGGAGCAGTTTCATTGTCTTTTGTGGAAACTTTATTCAGGACATGACATGATGTCAATATCGCCTCCCCCCACCATGCCTTGGATAAACCCGAAGTACTTAACATGACGTTAACCAAGTCTGTTAGAGTACGATTTTTCCTTTCGGCAATACCGTTAGATTGGGGAGAATGGGGAGGCGTCCTCTCATGAATAATGCCATGTTCTGCACAAAATAAATCAAACTCATTAGAGAAATACTCTCCACCACGATCTGACCGGACTCTCTTAATCTTTCTCTCAAGTTGATTTTCAACTTCTGCCTTATAGTTTTTAAAGTGGTGTAGAGCCTCATCTTTAGTTTTCAAAAGATATACATAGCAAAATCTAGTAGAATCATCAATCAACGTCATGAAGTATTTCTTTCCACCTTTGTCAACACACCATTCATCTCACATAGATCTGAATGTATAAGCTCTAGTGGTGCCAAGTTTTTTGCTTCCTGCATAGGCTTGTGAGGTTTGCGCGGTTGCTTAGCTTGAACACACTCTTGACATTTAGAGCCTTTAGCTAAAGTAAAACTTGGAATTAAATTCATCTTAGCTAGCCGCGTCATACAACCAAAATTAATGTGACAAAGTCGTGAATGCCAAATATCGGTATCATTGCCAGGGGCACAAATATGGTTCACAACCTTATTACAAAAATCTGATAGGGAAAGACGGAACAAACCGCCGCACTCATAACCTTTACCAATAAATTGTCCATACTTAGAGATGACTACTTTATTGGACTCAAATACCAACTTAAAACCTTCTTTGCAAAGAAGGAAACCACTAACGAGATTCTTATTTATTGAGGGCACATGCTGCACGTTCTTTAGCTGCACGAACTTTCCCGAAGTAAACTTCAGATCCACCGTGCCAACACCACGAAAAGAAGCATGTGATCCATTTCCCATCAAGACGGAGAGATATCTTGTGATCTGACAAGAAGAAAACAAAGAGATATCAGCACACACATAAATATTAGCACCGGTGTCGATCCACCAATCTGTAGATTGACAAATTGACAAAACAGTAGGTAAATTACCATACCCAGATGCACCCTTATCATTGTTGCTCATAGTCACGTTGTCAGACTTAGAGTTCTGTCCATTTGGATTCTTCCTTCCTTTGCGCTGCTTGCAGTTTGGAGCCCAATGTCCAACTTCGCCGCACACAAAGCAGGGATCCTGTGACTTGTACTTCTTATTCTTTTTGAAGTTGGTAGTACGAACGGCCTTGGTCTTCCCCTTGAACTTGTTGTGGAAGTTCTTCTGCACCACATTGGCGCTTAACTGGGGTGCCTCGGATCCCTTTGGGTGTGCATCTTTTGCCTTTGCCTTTTCCTCAAGGTTCAGAAACCCAATGAGATTCTCAACAGACATCTCTTGCCTCTGGTGTTTGAGGTTAGTGGCAACACTCCTCCAGGATTGAGGAAGCTTTGCAATGATGCATCCCACAACAAATTTTCTGGGAAATGCACACTTCAGGAGCTCAAGTTCTTTTGCAATGCACTGAATCTCATGAGCCTGCGGTTTTCAACCATCCTATAGTCATGAAACTGCTCCATGGCATACAGTTCATTGCCAGCATCAGTAGCACCGAATTTTTCTTCGAGTGCATCCCACAGTTCTTTGGCATTGCGCATATGTAAATATGCATCCATCAACTTGTCCCCAATGACGCTTATGACACAGCCCACAAAGAATATGGTGGTCTCCTTGAACGTCTTCTCATGTTCAGGAGTGATCGTTCCTTCAGGATTACCAGCCGATACCCAGAAGGCGTCCATAGCCATCAGCCAGAGGGTACACTTGGTTTGCCAGCGCTTAAAGTGCGCACCCGTAAACGGGTTTGGTTTCAGACAAGCGGCAAAGCCTTGACGCGAAAACAACCTAAGATAAGGTTTTTGGATTGTTGAAATAATTAGCAGTTTTCATATTAATTTAATCCAAGTATAAATCATGACAAAACAATTTCCAAGACTAACTAGCATACGCATAGTAGACATGCACCATACAGGAAAGTGAAAACCTAGCACATCTACGCATACTGCAATACTAGTGATCATCATAGGAAATAGCGGGGGGGGGGGGGGGGGGGGGGGGCAAAGAACACGCACGAGTTCGTCGATGGTATGAGCAACGGCGCAACAGAAGTGGAGCCACCACCAGCGTCGTCAGACATGGCGATGAAGAGCTTGAGCAGTCGCGTCTAGACGCTCCCCAAAAACCTTATCGCCTCTCTCCTGGTGCAGGATCAGAGAGACGGGGTTCCGGAGACGGCGAGATTCCCGCAACGCGCGCGCGTCGTGGCGTGGCGTGGCGAGGTGTGGCGGGCGGCCTCGGAAGAGGAGTGTGTGAGGGCTTCTCTTCTTCTCACACCTTAGTGAGTGGTGCAACACTCTACTATATAAGGTGGTTCAACTCCACTTTTACTAGCAATGTGGGACTAAACTTTGGCACCACTAGCACACACATGAGCTGCCATGATAATGGGCCAAAGAGAATTTCAGAATTTGTATTTGTTATGGGCCAAAAGCCCAACATCAAATATGCCTCAAATTCTAACACCAACTACTGCCACAATATTGGTTGGCAGTCCCACCAGGGGGGAGGGGGGGTGGACCAAGAAAGAGGCAGGCGATTGGGTCCTTCCCATCCTCTGCGATGTCAGTCTCTTTGTCATTCTTTCACCCTAAAAAGTAGCAAAGTTTTTTGACTCAATATCCAATTCATCAATCATTTGAGTTGGTACGAACATAGGAATCCAGACTCCTAAGATTCGATCTTCAGTTTCGACCTTCATCAGTCAGGAAAAAGAAGAAGGACCCACTTATCAATGGCGGTGGCCAGGAGACAAGGAAGTTCGTAGCACTTTTTAGTGATCACGGTGAGTTTGGTCACCTTGGGTTTCCTACGATGACTTAGGAGATGCGCCATATGTTTCTTGTTTATCATTGGACACTAGTCCGAAGTGTAACATATTTTTGTTAGACTATTGTATGGATATGATTGGTACCGTAGTTTAGGATAGTTTCGATCCTATCCTAGCTTAACTTTTACTTCAAGATGATTCGGTTTAGGATAGTTTGGATCCTAGTCTATCTTAACTTGTACTTCAAAATTATTCGTGTAGGCCTATATATACTCGTTCATGAGACTCAATAATACATCCATTATATTTCGACAATCTCTATCTACCGTTCTACACCTCATCATCTCCGCGCACTATGCGCGCGTGGCTTCATGTGCGGCTACCTTGATACCAACAACCCCGACCACGACCTTGACCAGGGCGACCCCTCGCACGGCCACATTGACCACGACACCACCCCCACGCTCTCGATTCCCTTGACATCGGTATAAAGGGCTTCTACCTTACTTGAACTTCTCATCAGCTTCCTCTATAGTCCAAGCTACCACGCCGCGATACCGTACACGACGTTCCCGTTCGAACTATACGGAGGGACACTAGTTCGACTTCGGTTTATCTTCAATCTGAACGTACGCGGCGTTTCAATTATTCATGACGCTACTACTACGACTGCGGGTGGATGTTAAAGTATTGTACGGCTACGATCGTTACGGTAGTTTAGGATAGTTAGGATCCCAGTTTAACTTGAGTTGTACTCCAAAATAATCCCCTTTACTCCTATATATACTCGTCCACAGGGCTCACATTCATTATATTCCGTCAATCACTTTCTGTCGTTCTACAATATTTGACAGACATTAAAGTTTTATCGTTAGAATTTTGGTAAATATAGCAAAATTAATGAGGGCTTCATCCTGATTGGCGCCCATGTTAAAGAAATTTATGCTTAAGCCAATGTCCATATCACAATTTGTTAGTTCAAGTGGCGTCATTCCAATCTTCTCACGGCCATTGTTATCACGTACCTGTTGAGAGCACTTATACAGGACCCACTGAGATCTCGTTGTTGTACTGCGCCGTCTACAAATCCTAAACTATTACCGCCTGTTACAGTCCCATCGGCCATACCGGGCGGTTGGAAAGAAGCATTTGCGCGCATATATAAATCCTGATCGAACAACTTTCTATCGGAGGGGGCTTAAGGTTGAATAGCAACCGTTAGGACAATCACGCAGTGGTAGCTCTGAACTATCCTGCAATAGACCTAATTTTCTTGATCAGCACTCGTTTAGTAAAGATCAGGCGTTTTAATCCCCTATAATTGCTAATCGCACACCAAGAGAAGAAACCATGTCTGATGTAGTATACCACACACCGTTTAATGTGCAAACTGTGTGCTTAAGCTCTAACCGGGTGCAGCATGACAGAGCTCGCATACGGTTAGCAACTACCAACCATGTGCGATGCAAATCATACAATTCGGTGTTTGAAACCATGGGCGATGCAGAAACCACCGCACAAGAGAGTTCTGGTAGGATTTAACGTGTGCGATTATCAGCATATGATTTTTAAATCTAATCTTGTTTTCTTTGAACAATTGCACAACAATCATTTAAACAAAAGAAAATAGTAGAAAAGTTCAAAAAAAAAATGGTGCATGTACAAAAGCTATAGGGGTAATAATTTTTTTTTTTGCAATTTGCTTCACAAAAAGTTCCCTTTTTAGTTATCTTACTTATCTATAAACACCAAAAATCAAAATTATTCCACAACAAGTGGCCATGTTAATTAAAACTAGTACTTACAATGGTAAAATGAAGGTACCGATAAAATTTCAAGTCATCATAGTAAATATTGATCTTCTATCGACATCTACTCGGTTTTTATTGTTAAATTTGGTGAGTCCATTTTGTGAAGCATGTATTTTGTAACTTTGTCCAAAAAACAAAATTTTATGGCGACACTTTTGGCACATAATATGGCTCCATGCCATGTTTCGGATTTTTAGGACTAATTTTACATATTATCGTAATTTACTTGAACTATCATGCAAATAGAAGTCATAGTTTTCAATAGCAAACATTCGAAATTTCGTCTTCCTTTTGGATCTTCTCTACATTTGTACATAGGTTCACAAATAATATTTTTTATTGATTTCTTTAACATCATTTCACGTACATGTAGTTCAAATTAAGTTATTTTAAATAGTTCCACAAAAATAATTTAAACAATAGGAAATAGTAAAACTGATTAAAAATATGAAACTCCTAAACAAGATTTAAAATAGGGCATAGAGTATTGCCCAAATAAGATAGGTGTTACTGAGGAAATAATTCTGCTATCAGCTTAAGAAAGTCTCTTTTTTAATGGCGATACATCTTGTATAAGGGACCAACAAAGCCAAGCTAGATTATACTAGGAACGCTACTAAAAAAACGTTATCACCTGGGCTGGGCGTCAACGATGATGAATAACCATATCAACGGAGATGTCATTGCCCATTTGTAAGGATCGTCCGCTAATGGTTTTGATGGAAAACCGGGGGCACCCATTTATGCACAAGATACCACTACCTAGAGTACAATATGTACTAGCTACTATCCCATTTTTGGTTATTGTAGTTAACAATCCATATGGATAACCCAAAAATACATATCGTGCAACGAACATCATGCTGCCATAGGCATCTCTTTTTTCCAAAAGTTATCCTGACAAACTACTTAGCCACTTTGCTTTCTGTTGTATGTAGTCATACATCTTAATTACCAAAAGTCATGGTCCTCATACTAATTAACTTTCTTTTAACTAACTAACTAACGTCACCTCCACGTTCTATAAAGTTTGACGTAATTTGTACCACAACAACAGCCAATCGTACATCTGCGTATAAGCTTTACACGTAATGTGATTTTATAACACATTGACCATAATTAATATATGGATGGGGTTTGGACGGCCGATACACGCATGCACTACTTGTGTGTCCGCGTTGAGATAAGAAAATATAAGAATACATTACTCCGCTTTAGCACTAAAGCATTAGCAATAGCAAATGATATGCGTGTCAGATAAACATGAGGTAGCAAGTGGAGTGTACACTAGGAGTCTGGAAAACAGTAAGACCGAGTGATTGTATATCACCGAATGTTTAGACCTGGCCAGCCACAGTTCAGGAAGTAGAATTGCCCGCAGATTGATAGGCATCGTTTCTTAGCTTCTTATTACTCACAGCAAGTCACACAATAGAATTCCCCTACTACTACGTCGGTTACAATGAATAATATTTATAAATTTAGTCAAAAGTTAACGTCTTCTAAATTTAACAAGTATTTTGAATAAAAGTATAAATAGTTATAATACCAAATCAATGTCAATAGATTCATTGTCATATATATTTATTTTATATACTTGGTGTTAATATTTTTTCTATATGTTTGGTCAAACTTAGTAAGGTTTAACTTTTGACCAATTTTATATGCCTTACTAATTAAAATGAAGGCACTAATAACTAGAAGTGGATAATGAATCACAGATTACAGTAAACAGCATGTCTAGTGTCGGGAAAAACACCCGGTAAAGAGAACCATTCGACGAAGTCATCTATCTACCGAGTGTATTTTCTAAGACATGAACAAAAGGTTTTGCATATTTTTCTACGACACTTAGTAAACAATTTTACACTCAATAAACCTCTTGTAGGGATTCGTAGCATGGAAAACAAAAAATTTCTATCGCATGCAAACAAACAAGCCAAGATCTATCTACTAGATTGTAGCAACGAGTCGATAGAGGAACTCACCCTCGAAGATTCCAAAGCGGTTAACAAGAGCAGATTCTCGTGGGTGATGTAGTCGTACTCTTGCCGATCTCAAGATCACGTAGACGATTCTTCCGGCGCTGCGTTCCGGCAGCGCTTCCGCAGTCGGTCACACGTTCGGTACTCGATGAAGACCTTCCTCTCCCTTGTTCCAGCAGGCAGCGGAGGTTGTAGCACTCTCCTCGTGATTCCGGCAGCACGACGGCGTGGTACCTGAAGTAGAGGGGAGATCTCGTAGGGCTTCGCCTTAAGCCAAAGCGAGTATGGTGGACAATGAGAGAGGCCTTGGTGGTCTAGGGTTTAGAGGGCACCAAGGTAGGGAGCTTGGCCGGTGGCTAGGGCTTGGGGAAGCCCCAACTCGGCGGGTTGGAGGAACCCTAGGAGGCGGCGGCGACTTGGAGGAGGCCGGTGGCTAGGGCTAGGGTTTTGGCTGGTGTTGGGTGTAGGGAAGAGGGGCAGGGCTGCCCCTCCTTATATAGGTGGTGAAGGGAATATGCCCTGAGAGGCAATAATAAAGTGTTTATTATGTGTATTCCAAGTATATGATAGATGTTTATTTTGCATGCTATAATTGTATTAATACGGAAACGTTAATACATGTGTGTTTAATAAACAAACAGAAAGTTCCTAATTATGCCTCTCTCATAAACTAGCTCGTTGATTAACAAGATGATCAAGGTTTCCTGATCATGGACATTGGATGTTGTTAATAACGGGATCACAACATTAGTGTAATGGTGTGATGAACATTCATCCGAAGTATAGCATTACGATCAAAGTCATTGAGTTTATATTGCTATAACAACTTACGAAGTGATCCTAATCCTTAGACCATGAGATCATGTCAATCACTAACACCGGAAGAGTTTCTTGATAACATCAAACGTCACACCGTAACAGGGTGATTATAAAGATGGATTCAGAACTAATAAAGTGTTATGTTGAGGCTCATGGATCGAGAGTGGAATTTGTTCATCCCGATAACGGATAGATATACTTTGGGCCCTCTCGGTGATATCACATTGATTAGCTTGCAAGCAAGTGATTTGATCACTAGAATGTTATATCACAGGAACGAGAAAAGAGTGCATGTCAGTAACGAGATCAAACTAGGTATGGAGATACCGATGATCGAATCTCGGACATGTAATATATCGTGAAACAAAGGGATTAAGATACTAGCATAAAAGGTTCCGACGATCACAAGAAATTCATCGTTGAATGTGTGGGAGTCAGTATGGGTCTCCAGATCCCGCTTCTGATTATTGATCCGAGAGGGGTCTCGATCATGTCCGCATTATTCACGAACCGTAGGGTGACACACTTAAGAGACACCGACATCCAATTGGAGCAAATGTTTCATGCCGAAAGAATGAACAAGCGCAGGAATTTATTTCACTAGATACCGAAACAGGTTTTCGGGTGAAATTGCATAAAGTGGTTATGCATGTGAAATAGAATTCTAGCAAGGGGTTATTTGTGAATGTTTGTCATTAAAGTAATTGACAAAATTCTGAATAAAATAAAAGAGTTTTATTTAATGAGAGTTTGCATTAAATTTGGTGGAAATTTAATGGGAATTTGAGTGGACTTTTGAGTGGAGGGATTTTAAAGGGCATTTTGTGAGTGGAGTGTCCACCCACATGAATGAAGGAGGGGAGGGGGAAGCCCCCATGGCCGGCGGCCACCCCCCTTGGGTGCACCCCCTCCTCCTATAAAAGGAGCCCCCCTCCTCACTTGTCTCTCACACCTCCTCGTGAAGGATCTCTCTCCCCCTCTAGAATTTATCCTCCATGGTCTCGGACTAGCGAGATACATGTTCCCGGTGGCTATTCGGCAAGAAAGAGTTGTGCTTCTGCTGCATCGCTGGAGCGAGGAGGCGGAGGTTGCTCGGTGCCTCGAACGTGTGTGCGAGCATGATGCGCTGCTGATTTGCGGCGCTAGGACTCCCTCTCGATCTTGAGATCGGCAAGAGATCGTCTACATCAACCACGAGTTGAACTCATTAAGATTTGTCGGTCTTCAAGGGTATGTTCTCTACGGATATACATCCGCCCGTTGTTTGTATCTAGTAGATAGATCTTGGTATATAGTTCACATCGTAGGAAATTTTTTGTTTTCTATGTTGCGAACCCTACAGTGGTATCAGAGCCAGATCTATGCGTAGATACTTTACACGGGTAGTACACATATGAGTATGTGGGCGATGATGATCATGTTGTTGCTCCTTTGTTGTAATTTTGGATATTGGTGGCATAGTGGTATGAAGCGGCCCGGAAAAACTTTACATGTCCTCGCACATGAGACCTGTTCCACGCTTGACATGCAACTAGTTTGCATAAGTGGCTAGCGGGTGTCTGTCTCTCCTACTATAGTCAATATCTATTTTGCAAGCGAGTTGTCAACAATTTGATTATCCTCGTTGTGGTTCATGTTCGTAGGTAAGAACGGTTCTATCTCGAAAGCCCTAAGCCACGTAAAACTTGCAATGGATAAATTAGAGGCGTCTAGTTTAGATTGTTGCTGGGCTAGTGTTATGATATGGTAGTGTTGTAAGTAGAAGTATGAGATGATACTCTTACAACACACATAGCGTGTAAAATCCATAGACCTTGGATTTACACATATAGGTATGATAGTGATCATACCACGATGCACATGATAGAGATCATCTGCGGGAACCATATAATTTCACTAATAAACATATGATGTTTGATAGCATCTTATATTGCTTGTTTAGCGCTTTGTTAGCATAATAAGATGATCCCTCATTTAAATATCAAGATAAGAATGTGTTCTTCCTTTAGTATGCACCGATTATGTTTTCGTCGCTCCAAGACATCACGTGATGATCGGGTGTTCTTGGATCCACGACCATATTTCGGGTGTAGAACAGTTACACACGCGAATACTAAGGTTCTAACTTGGCGAGCCTAGCATGTACAGACATAGCCTCGGAACACGGACCGAAAGGTTAAGCATGAGTCATATAGTTGATATGATCCCCATTTGATGCTCGCCTTTGAAGCTATACCGACTCACGTGATGATCGGACTTGGTGTAGTGGATTTGGTTCATGTAATCACCAAAAAGGCACGAGGGATGTCGTTTTTGAGTGGGAGTTCATTCGTAATATGGATTAGTTGAACTCAATCTATCATACACTTAGTCTAAACTTTACAAATTCTATTGTAGATGGCACCACCTGCTTTTAATTTCAATGTGTTCATGGAGAAAGAGAAACTAGCAACGAACGGTAGCAACTTTACCGAATGGGCCATGAATTTGAGGATTCTCCTCTCTGCTGCACAAAAGCAATATGTGCTAGAAGCGCCGTTAGGCCCCCCACCTTGTGATGATGCCCCTGACGAGGAGAAGAATGTCTATCAGACTCGTCAGGAGGACCACAACTTAGTTCATTGCGGCATATTGTATGGGCTAGAGCCGGAACTTCGAAAGCGTTTCGAAAACGGCAATGCATTTGATACAATGGGTGAGTTGAAAATGATTTTCGACACACATGCTGCTGTAGAGAGCTACAACGCTTCAGAAAAGTTCTTTAGCTGCATGATGGAAGAGCACAGCTCCGTTAGTGAGCATGTACTCAAGATGTCGGGTTACGCCGATAAGCTTGTGTCCTTGGGAATGTCGATTCCCATTGACTTAGGCATCCATCGTGTTCTGCAGTCTCTACCACCTAGCTATAAGAGCTTCGTGATGAACTATAATATGCAAGGCATGAAGAAGTCTCTCCCCGAGCTTCTGTCAATGCTTAAAACTGCAGAAGTGGAGATCAAAAAGGAACATCAAGTGTTGATGATCAATAGGAACACTGGTTTCAAGAAAGACAAGAAGGGAAAACGGAAGGGAAGTAAGGGCGGCAAGCCTGTTGCCGCGCCTGAAAAGAAACCCCGAGTTGGACCTAAGTCCGATTCCGAGTGCTACTATTGTAAGGGGACTGGCCACTGGAAGCGCAACTGCCCCAAGTATCTGGCAGACAAGAAGGCCGACAAGGCAAACAAAGGTATATATGATATACATGTTATTGATGTGTACTTGACTAGTGCTCGCAGTAGCACCTGGGTATTTGATACCGGTCCAGTTGCTAATATTTGTAACTCGAATCAGGGGCTGCGGAACAAGCGACCGCTAGCAAGGGGTGAAGTCAAGATGCGTGACGGCAATGGATCAAGCGTTGATGTGATCGCCGTCGGAACGCTGCCTCTCCACTTACCGTCGGGATTAGTTATCTGGTGCCTGCACTGAGCATGAACATTGTATCTGGATCGTGTTTGATGCGAAGTGGTTATTCATTTAAATCCGAGAACAATGGTTGTTCCATTTATATGAATGAAATCTTTTATGGTCATGCACCGATGATGAATGGTTTATTTCTATTAGATCTCGATGATAATGTTACACATATTCATAATGTTGATGCTAAAAGGATTAAACTTAATGGTGATATATCCGCATATATGTGGCACTGCCGTCTAGGTCATATTGGCGTTAAACGCATGAAGAAGCTCCATTCGGATGGACTTTTGGAATCACTTGATTATGAATCATTTGATACATGTGAGCCATGCCTTATGGGCAAGATGACTAGAACGCCGTTTTCCGGTTCAATGGAACGGGCGACAGATTTATTGGAAATCATACATTCTGATGTATGTGGTCCAATGAGTGTGTCGGCGCGAGGTGGATATCGTTATTTTGTTACTTTCACGGATGATTTGAGTAGATACGGTTATATCTACTTGATGAAACACAAGTCTGAAACCTTTGAAAAGTTCAAGGAATTTCAGAATGAAGTGGAAAATCATCGTAATAGAAAGATCAAATTTCTACAGTCCGACCGTGGAGGTGAGTATCTAAGTTACGAGTTTAGCACTCACATGAAAGAGTGTGGAATTGTTTCACAACTCACACCTGCCGGAACACCACAGCGAAATGGTGTGTCGGAACGTCGTAATCGTACTTTATTAGATATGGTTCGATCTATGATGTCTCTGACGGACTTGTCGTTGTCATTTTGGGGTTATGCACTAGAAACTGCTGCATTCACTTTAAATCGGGCACCATCTAAATCCTTTGAAAAGACACCGTATGAATTGTGGTTTGGAAACAAACCTAAGCTATCATTTCTTAAAGTTTGGGGATGCGATGTTTATGTGAAGAAACTTCAACCGGATAAACTCGAACACAAAGCGGAAAAATGCGTCTTCATAGGATACCTTAAAGAAACTATTGGGTATTCCTTCTATCATAGATCTGAGGGCAAGGTTTTTGTTGCCAAGAATGGATCCTTTCTAGAGAAAGAGTTTCTCGCGAAAGGTGTGAGTAGTCGGAAGGTAGAACTCGAAGAGGTTGTGGAACCTTCTCTTCAAAGTATGGCGAGTAGCGCAGCGCCGGAAGTTGTTCCGGAGTTGGCTCCACCTGTTGAAGAGGGAACTAATGATAATGATCATGAAACTCCGAAAGAGAGTACTACCGAACCTCGCAGGTCAAACAGGACGCGTGCAGCTCCCGAGCTGTACGGAAATCCTGTCATGAATTTCATGGTTGATGAAAATGATGACCCTGCGACGTATGAAGAAGCGATGATGAGCCCGGATTCCAACAAATGGTTAGAAGCCATGAAATCCGAGATGGAATCCATGTATGAAAATAAAGTTTGGAACTTGGTGGAATTACCTCACGACCGAAAGGCCTTGGAGAACAAATGGATTTTCAAAAGGAAAACTGATGCTCATGGTAATGTGACCGTCTATAAAGCTCGACTTGTCGCAAAGGGGTTTCGACAAATTCAAGGAGTTGACTACGATGAGACTTTCTCTCCCATAGCGATGCTAAAGTCAGTTAGGATTATGTTAGCAATTGCTGCATATTTCGATTATGAGATATGGCAGATGGATGTCAAAACCGCGTTTCTCAATGGTAATATTGAAGAAGGGTTGTATATGATACAAACAAAGGGTTTTGTCGATCCTAAGGATGCTAACAAGGTGTGCAAGCTTCAGCGATCCATCTATGGATTGAAGCAAGCATCACGAAGTTGGTTTCTCCACTTTGATGAGGTAATCAAAGAGTTTGGATTTGTCCAAACTTATGGAGAAGCTTGTATTTACAAGAAAGTGAGTGGGAGCAATGTGGCATTTGTGATATTATATGTGGATGACATATTATTGATCGGAAATGATATAGATCTTTTAAACAGTGTTAAAAGTTATCTAAACAGCAAATTTTCAATGAAGGACCTAGGTGAAGCGTCATACATATTAGGCATAAAGATCTATAGAGATAGATCTAGGCGCCTAATAGGGCTATCGCAAAGTACATACCTTGATAAGATTTTAAAGAAGTTTAAAATGGACGGAAGTAAGAAGGGGTTCTTACCTATGTTGCAAGGCAAGACATTGAGTAAGACTCAAAGTCCGGCTTCGGCGGAAGAAAGAGAGATAATGGACAAAGTCCCCTATGCTTCAGCCATAGGCTCTATAATGTACACCATGCTATGTACAAGACCGGATGTGGCACATCTATTAGTTTGACTAGTAGGTACCAATCGGATCCAGGTTCGGAACACTGGATAGCGGTCAAGAATATCCTTAAGTACTTACGAAGAACTAAGGATATGTTTCTTGTATACGGAGGTGAAGAAGAGCTCGTCGCTAAGTGTTATGTCGATGCTAGCTTTGACACCGATCCGGATGACTCTAAGTCTCAATCCGGATACGTATTTCTCATGAATGGCGGAGCGGTTAGTTGGAGGAGCTCCAAACAACCTATGGTAGCGGGATCAACAACGGAGGCCGAATATGTTGCTGCTTCAGAAGCGGCTCAGGAAGCAGTTTGGATGAAGGAGTTCATATCCGAACTAGGAGTGGTGGCAAACGCGTTGGACCCAATGGTGATCTATTGTGACAACAATGGTGCCATTGCCAATGCCAAAGAGACAAGGTCTCACAAGCATTCCAAGCATATTAAGCGCCGGTTTCAC
Organism: Avena atlantica; assembly: GCA_910589765.1. NCBI lineage: Eukaryota > Viridiplantae > Streptophyta > Magnoliopsida > Poales > Poaceae > Avena > Avena atlantica. The sequence continues at coordinate 80,650,663 of OU342733.1, forward strand.
TCCATCCGCGAGCATGTCAAGGATGGAGATATAAAGATTTGTAAAGTACATACGGATCTCAATGTAGCAGATCCGTTGACTAAAACTCTCCCTAGAGCAAAACATGATCAACACCAGAACTCAATGGGTGTTAGATTTATCACTATGTAACTAGATTATTGTCTCTAGTGCAAGTGGGAGACTGAAGGGAATATGCCCTGAGAGGCAATAATAAAGTGTTTATTATGTGTATTCCAAGTATATGATAGATGTTTATTTTGCATGCTATAATTGTATTAATACGGAAACGTTAATACATGTGTGTTTAATAAACAAACAGAAAGTTCCTAATTATGCCTCTCTCAGTAACTAGCGCGTTGATTAACAAGATGATCAAGGTTTCCTGATCATGGACATTGGATGTTGTTAATAACGGGATCACAACATTAGTGTAATGGTGTGATGAACATTCATCCGAAGTATAGCATTACGATCAAAGTCATTGAGTTTATATTGCTATAACAACTTACGAAGTGATCCTAATCCTTAGACCATGAGATCATGTCAATCACTAACATCGGAAGAGTTTCTTGATAACATCAAACGTCACACCGTAACAGGGTGATTATAAAGACGGATTCAGAACTAATAAAGTGTTATGTTGAGGCTCATGGATCGAGAGTGGAATTTGTTCATCCCGATGACGGATAGATATACTCTGGGCCCTCTCGGTGATATCACATTGATTAGCTTGCAAGCAAGTGATTTGATCACTAGAATGTTATATCACAGGAACGAGAAAAGAGTGCATGTCGGTAACGAGATCAAACTAGGTATGGAGATACCGATGATCGAATCTCGGACATGTAATATATCGTGAAACAAAGGGATTAAGATACTAGCGTAAAAGGTTCCGACGATCACAAGAAAGTCATCGTTGAATGTGTGGGAGTCAGTATGGGTCTCCAGATCCCGCTTCTGATTATTGATCCGAGAGGGGTCTCGATCATGTCCGCATTATTCACGAACCGTAGGGTGACACACTTAAGAGACACCGACATCCAATTGGAGCAAATGTTTCATGCCGAAAGAATGAACAAGCGCAGGAATTTATTTCACTAGATACCGAAACAGGTTTTCGGGTGAAATTGCATAAAGTGGTTATGCATGTGAAATAGAATTCTACCAAGGGGTTATTTGTGAATGTTTGTCATTAAAGTAATTGACAAAATTCTGAATAAAATAAAAGAGTTTTATTTAATGAGAGTTTGCATTAAATTTGGTGGAAATTTAATGGGAATTTGAGTGGACTTTTGAGTGGAGGGATTTTAAAGGGAATTTTGTGAGTGGATTGTCCACCCACATGAATGAAGGAGGGGAGGGGGCAGCCCCCATGGCCGGCGGCCACCCCCTTGGGTGCCCCCCCTCCTCCTATAAAAGGAGCCCCCCTCCTCACTTGTCTCTCACACCTCCTCGTGAAGGATCTCTCTCCCCCTCTAGAATTTATCCCCCATGGTCTCGGACTACCGAGATACATGTTCCAGGTGGCTATTCGGCAAGAAAGAGTTGTGCTTCCGCTGCATCGCTGGAGCGAGGAGGCGGAGGTTGCTCGGTGCCTCGAACGTGTGTGCGAGCACGGATGCGCTGCTGATTTGCGGCGCTAGGACTTCCTCTCGATCTTGAGATCGGCAAGAGATCGTCTACATCAAGCACGAGTTGAACTCGTTAAGCTTTGTCGGTCTTCAAGGGTATGTTCTCTACGGATATACATCCGCCCGTTGTTTGTATCTAGTAGATAGATCTTGGTATATAGTTCACATCGTAGGAAAATTTTTGTTTTCTATGCTGCGAACCCTACATGTGGGAGGGCGTGGCTTGGGAGGAGGGACTCCTCCCCCAAGTCGGCCTCCTTGGCCGGCGGGTGGAGGGAGAGGAACTCCTCCCCAAGTAGGTTTCATACTCTCCCTCCACCAAGCAAACTTGCTGTTTGACTTTTTCAAATTGGCGTTTGACTTTCAAACTAGGATTTGATTTCTCCCTTTATTTTGCCTAGAGAAGTCACCTAGTACATGATGCAATAATTCCATATTGTTATGACACATGCATGTACCCTTCCCCTCCGGAGTGCCAGACCTTCCGGACCCTTCTAGAACATTCCCGATGAAAACACTGGAATCATTCCCCAACTCCGAAACAGGACTTTCCTTATATGAATCTTATTCTCCGGACCATTCCGGATCTCCTCGTTATATCCCGGATTCCATCCAAGACTCCGAAAAACATTCGGTCTCTTTCTCATCATTCCATAACTACTCAACAACATCGAATCCTTAAGTGTGTCTCCCTACGGTTCGTGAATTATGCGGACATGATCGAGAACACTTCTCCGATCAATAACCAATAGAGGAATCTGGAAATTCATATGGCTCCCACATATTTCTACGATTACTTTGCGATCGAATGAACCACTTACATACGATACTAATTTCCCTTTGTCTCACGATAGTTTACTTATCCAAGGTTTTGATCGTCGGTATCTCTGCATACCTAGTTCAACCTTGTTACCGATAAGTACTGTTTTTCTCGTTCCCGTGATATGTGATCCCTTGTGAACCATTCACATGCTTGCAAGCTAATTGGATGACATTCCACCGAGAGGGCCCAGAGTATATCTATCCGTCATATGGATGGACAAATCCCACTCTTGATCCATGTGTCTCAACCCATACTTTCCGAACACTCAATGCCACCTTTATAGCCACCCAGTTACGGTGTGGTGTTTGATGTCATCAAAGAATCCTTTCGGTGATGGTGATAAGCATGATCTCATGGTCGAAGGAATTAGGTTACTATGTATCAGAAAGCTTATGGCAATTGAACTATTAAAAATGACTTGATCTTTATGCTACGCTTATCTATAGGAGTATGTCCATCATACCATTCTCCTAATGATATGATCTTGTTGTTAATAACATGTCAATGTTCATGATAGGGAAACCACAATCATCTATTAACCAACAAGCTAGTATTATGAAGAGGCTTGACAAGGGACTCTAATTTAGTTTACAAATCACACAAGTATTAATGTTTCCTGGTTAATACTGTTATAGCATGAATGTAAACATTTATCATAAACACAAAGATATAATAATAACTATATTTATTATTGCCTCTAGGGCATATCTCCAACAGTCTCCCACTTGCACTAGAGTCAACTAATCTAGATTACATGGTAATATACCGAACACCCATGGCAGTTTGGTGTTGGTCATGTTTTGCCCTCGGGAGAGGTTTAGTCAACGGATCCGCCACATTCAGATCTGTGTGTACTTTGCAAATCTTTATGTCACCATCTTGGACATGTTCTCGAATAGCGTGAAAACGTAGCTTGATGTGCTTTAGCTTCTTGTGTGACCTTGGTTCTTGCGCATTGGCTATGGAGCCCATGTTATCACAGTAGATAGACATTGGGTCCAGCGCACTTGGAACCACACCGAGCTCTGCAATGAACTCCTTCATCCATATTGCTTCTTGTGAAGCCTCCGAAGCAGCTATGTATTCCGATTCAGTTGAAGATCTCGCCACAACGCTTTGCTTTGCACTCCTCCAGCTAACTGCTGCACCATTCAAAGTAAATACGTATCCAGATTGTGATTTAGAATCATCCGGATCGGTATTCCAACTAGCATCGGTGTAACCATTCACAACGAGCTGTTCATCACCTCCATAAGAAAGAACCATATCCTTAGTTCTTCTCAGTCCAATGATCCACTCCTAGATCACTTTGATATCTGCTGGTCAAACTAACAGCATATGCAATGTCGGGTCTTGTACATAGCATGACATACATTAGAGATCCTATGGCTGAGGCATAGGGAGTTTTACTCATCCTTTCTCTATCTTCTGCCGTTGCTGGACTTTGGGTTTCACTCAAGGTCGTATTGGGCAACATGGGCAAGAACCCTTTCTTGCTATCTTCCATTCCAAACCTCTTTAGAACTTTGTCCAAATATGTACTTTGTGACAATGATATTAGGCGTCTCGATCTATCTCTATAAATCTTTATGCCTAGTATGTAAGCTGCTTCGCCAAGATCTTTCATTGAAAAACTATTATTCAAATATTCTTCGACACTATTAAGAAGGTCTACATCATTCCCAATCAACAATATGTCATCTACATATAGTATTAAGAATGCTACAGAGCTCCCACTCACTTTCTTGTAAATACAAGCTTCTCCATAAGTTTGTATAAAACCAAAACTTTTGATTACCTTATCAAAACGTTGATTACAACTTCGGGATGCTTGCTTCAATCCATATATGGACCGTTGAAGTTTGCACACCTTGTTAGCATCTTTAGGATCAACAAAACCTTTGGGTTGCATCATATACAACTCTTCATCAATGTCTCCATTGAGGAACGCCGTTTTGACATCCATCTGCCATATCTCATAATCGTAATATGCAACGATTGCTAACATAATCCTCACAGACTTTAGCTTCGCTACTGGTGAGAAAGTCTCATCGTAGTAAACTCCTTGAATTTGTCGAAACCCTTTTGCGACAAATCGAGCTTTATAGACAGTAACATTACCATCAACATCTGTTTTCTTCTTGAAAATCCATTTGTTCTCGACAGCCTTCCGGCTATCTGGTAAGTCCACCAAGGTCCATACTTGGTTTTCGTACATGGATCCAATCTCGGATTTCATGGCTTCTTGCCATTTATTGGAATCTGGGCTCATCATCGCTTCCTCATAAGTCGCAGGGTCATCGGTGTTGTCCACCAACATGACGTTCACAACGGGATCATACCAATCAGGAGTGGTACGAGTTCTCGTTGACCTGCGAGGTTCTGTAGCAACTTCAACCGAAGTTTCATGATTATCATCATTAGCTTCCTCTCTTATTGGTGTAGGCGCCACATGAACCACTTCCGGTGCTGCGCTACTCGCAAGTTCGAGAGAAGGTTCAACAACCTCGTCGAGTTCTACTTTCCTTCCAGTCACTTCTTTCGAGAGAAATTCCTTCTCTACAAAGGATCCATTTTTAGCAACGAATAATTTTCCCTCGGATCTATGATAGAAGGTATACCCAATATGAAAGAACATGTTGGGCCCCCATGTGTGTTTTGGTAATAAATGACAATCTTTATGGACTAATGTGTGTATTAAGTTATACTTGTAGGATTTGTAGGTTGGTCCATTGGCATCGCTTGGAGCATGTGTTGGCTTCAAGGTCGATGAAATGAGAATAAGATGTCTTGTGCAAGCTCAAAATGCGGCATCTATAGAAGATCTCATGTTTGATGCTTGCCATCCTCGGTGATCATGGATCGATGATGAAGAATCAAGAAAGGCGTTCAATCTTCAGAAGGGCAAGATCGTCTACATCAAACTCAAGGAGAATGCTCAAGGCAAAGGTATAATCTTGATAGGTTTTCCCTTTTGCTGGTCTCATGTTGTTAGTGGGAGACCGGGTTTAGGATAGATAGCCATACTATCAAGAGGGGCTCTCGAATGAGTAACTCGATCACATCGTTCGGAGAGAGCTCAAACCTTTTCATACTTGCATCATCATATTTGGTTGTTATTTGGTCTTATCCATGTGAGGATATAGAGTTTGTGGTAATCTCCATAACAAGCTCTAGGTCATCAAAATCGGATTTCCCTTTTATATCTTATTGCGTTTTGATCTTGGAGGTTTTACCGGTTTGTATTTTAGAGATAGTTAAAACCTTCCATTATTTAGTTCTTACTCATGTGAGGATTTAGAGCTTTTGTTAATCTCCATGACAAGCTCTAGTTCATTGAAAACGGATTTCATATGCATTTTCTATTATGTTTTCGATGTGGGAGGTTTTATCGCTTCGTATTTTTGAAAGAGGTTAAACCTTTCGTCATTTGTATCTATCCTCCCTTGCTGGACTATGATGTTTATTTTCATGATCTTTTAGAGCTTGTTGTCCTCTTCTAAATGAGCCCAAGATCATCAAAATCGGAGTTCGGATGCAAAAGTTATGGCCATTTTCGTTCAGGGATGACCGGTAGTACCGGACCAGGGTCCGGTAGTACCGCCCCTTAGTACCGGTTGGTATTGAATAAGGTGCGTTTGGCGACCTGGGATCCCCAGGGAATGTCCGGTAGTAACGGGAATGTCCGGTAGTACCGGGATTCGCATTTTTGGGCTTCAACAGTTGGATTTTCGGGGGACCTATTTAAGGGGCCTTCTTCCCCAATGGTTCCTCAACCATTCTTGCAAGTTTTCCCCTCCATTGTTGACCTTTTTGAGCTTACTTTCTCTCAATCCCTCTGATGATTCTTGCATATTCTTGAGGGATTTGAAAGAGGAGATCTAGATCTACAATCCCACCAATCAATCTCTCCTCTAAGTGAGGGGAACATATTAGGATCTAGATCTTGGAGTCTTTTGTGGATTTCCTCCATTGTTCTTCCTCTCTTATTCCCCCATAAGCTGTTGTAGATTTGGTGGAATTTGGTAGAGAAGGATTTGAACATCTTTGTGGTGTTCTTGCCATTTGTATTCGGTGCATCGGTTTGTGTTCTCCTCGGAGGATTTGGTTTGAGTTACTCATTGGAGCTTGTCCCTCTTGGGTTCTTGGAACCCTAGACGGTTTTGTGGCCTTGGTGGCATTGTGTACTTTGGTGGCATTTGTTGGGAGCCTCCAATTAAGTTGTGGATAAGTGCCCCAACCTTGTGAGAGGTTCCGGTTGCCACCGACAAATGCACCGATAGTGGAAGTGTGGATCGATCCCGTTGGGGTGAGATTCACCGGATAATAAGGGAGGCCTTTTGTGGCGTTGGTGGTTTGATACCACCCCCTCTCCAAACGAGACGTACTCCATGTTGGGAGGAACTCGGTAAAATATCGTTGTCCCCACGTGACTCGGTTATCTCTATACCCGAGATCTTTACTTATGCACTTTACATTGTGATAGCCTTCGTGCTTGAAGTAATATATATCTTGCTATCACTTTGTTGCTTGTATTTCTTAGCATAAGTTGTTGGTGCACATAGGTGAACCTTAGTTGTTCTAGGTTGTGCTTAACAAAGTAAACACTAGTTTTATTCCGCCTTTGTTGAGCCACTCTAGGAAAAGTTTTAATCGCCTATTCACCCCCCCTCTAGGCGACATCCGTATCCTTTCAATTGGTATCAGAGCACGGTCTCTCATTTTAGGCTTCACCGCCTTGAGAGTAAAGATGTCGGCTAGAGGATTAGTGCACAAGGACACGCTCACATTCGATGGCACAAATTATGATGTTTGGAAAATTCGCATGCTTAATTTATTTCGGGAAATTCACCCAATTATCGAGGGATATCTATATGTGGGTCTCTCTTCTCCTATGGATACCCAAAACGAATCTTTAGAGGAGAAGTTGAACTCTCATATAGATGCTCTTGCTACTAAAATTCTTTTGCATGTTGTGAGCAATGTAGTTCTTTCTTCTATCATGCCTTATTCAAGCGCTCGTGAGATATGGACCAAGCTTCAAGATAAATATAGCAAGTCCAACATTATTGAGGATGATTGTGTTGCTTCCACTTCCGATCGAGATGAGTTCTCATCGTCTACCACTTCACCAACATGTGATTTTTCACAAGGTAACGATATGGTGAGTGGTGATAGAAATTGCAATATGGATAGTGATATTACTATTTGTAATCCTTCATCCCTATCTAGTTGCAATGATCTATCTTTGGACCTTAACACTTCTAGCACTCAAAACTCCTTACATGCTTGTGTTAATAGTCCTTGCATATCATGTAGAAATGACTTGAATAAATCTCATGATGATATGCTTGTGTTGTCTTGTTGCCATGATAAAAATGCTTCCATTTCCTCTAGTGCTTGTGTTGCTAACCAAGTAGAGGAAAATTAAGATTCTATGGGCCAATACAAGGTCTTGAAGAGATCTAGAAGTGCAATCTCATCATCACCTTCCTCCGGTTCTCACATGTGCCTTATGGCTAAGGGAACAAAGGTAACCTCTTTGAATCCCATTGTATCTCATGATGATGATGATGAGGTTGAGAATGATAATGATGATTATAGAAGTAAGTATGATATTACCTCTATTAAGAAAATGGGAGAGGTTGTCTATAGCGCTCTCTTCAAAAATAAAATTGCTTCCTCCAACTTTCTTGAAATCTTGATTTGTGCCATAGAAGGCAATGATCTTATTGAGGAGCAAGAAAACTTAATTGATGAAAAGTTTGCACTTGAGAGTGAGTATGCTAATGAAGTTGCACAACTAAAGGACTCCCTTGAAGAAGAACAAACCACCAAAGAATCTCTTGAGGAGACTTTCACTCTAGAATTATCTAGAGTAAAGGACTACCATGATAGAGAACTTGCGGTGGCAAACTCCTTCAATATTAAAAATGATGAACTTGAAGTTTCTTATGCTAAAATCCTTGAGGATTTTGAGCACCTCAAAAATGGCTGTAGGGTCATCAAGGGTGAGCTCATCAAACTCACCGAGTCACATGAGCAACTTAAAGCTTCATATTCAAAAGAGCTTACCAAGTTGCCCTCACCTCTTGCTAATAATGATGATGCTTGTACTACTAACTCCATTTATTGTGAAGCATCTATTTTTAAGGAGAATGTTGAGCTAAAAGCTCAACTTGCTTTGCTAACTAGCAACTATGGGAAATTAGAAGAAAGTCATGTTAAGCTCTCAAGCTCACATGAGGATCTTATAGTCTCCCATGGTAGGCTAAAGTTAGCTCATGAGGCCATCATGTCAAAGGTAACATCTAGTGGACCTCATGTGGACATTAGCACTACATCTACTCCAAATGTTTTATTTCCATGTGCTAGTCCTTGTAATTCATCCTCTCACAACCATGCTATATCTCGTGATGAATTACATTCCGTGCCTTGTTTCTTTAACAATGTAGCATCTACTTCCTCTAGTACTTTTGTTGAACCTAACCATGTAGAGGAAATCAAAGAGCTCAAGGCTCAAGTCACTTCTTTGAAGAATGACTTGAAAAGGGGCCATCAAGGGAAGGTCGCACTCAACAAAATCTTGAGTGTGCAAAAATCCCCCAATGACAAGAGTTGTCTTGGATTCAACTCCAATGTCAAGAACAAGTCCACTATCAAGTTGAAGCACAAGGACAACAAGAAGATTGGCCAAGATCAAGTCAAGAATACGGCCAACATTGTTTGCTTCAAGTGCAAGGAAGAAGGGCACCATGTTAGATCTTGCCCATTGAAGAAAAATCCTCTTAGTGTGAAGCATCAAGGGAAGCGGCCTCAAGTTCTACCTCAAGTCATCAATGGGCCTCTTCCTATGAGCACTACTCGAGCCCTTCCTCGAGGTGTGGGTTCACCTAAGAAGAAAGATAGCAATAGTATAACTTGTTACATATGCCGTGAGAAGGGGCACATTTCCTCCGCATGCACTATTGGTAACTCCTCATCCCATCCTATCTTGATTGATGATGCTTATTCACTTCGCAAGGATGAGGTTGGCAATGTGTTTGCCAAATTTGTTGGTGCTCAATGTGGTGTCAAAAAAAGAACCATTTGGGTTGCCAAGCCTATTGTGACTAACCTCTTAGGACACAACTTGGTTGGGGACCAACAAGCCAAAACTTGATCAATAGGTGTTTGTTGGAGGGCATTGGAGACTTGTCTACATAATGAAGAATTGAGGGATCTTCATCAATTATTATTGTCAAGCCAAGCCATTTGGATTATCATGATTATATTATATTTCCAAGGTTCCTCCTTGCGGTAACATATTCTTAACTCATTACATTGAAAGTTACTCGCCCCCTTGTACATGTGTTGGTTTTGTATCTTCCATTCTTTTGTACATGTTGTTCTATCCACTTATTTATCTTGAGGTATCAAGCATATTTGTGTATGATTAGGTGGCACACCATGTATGTGTTTCTTATGTTTGAGACTTGCTTGGTTATATTTGGTATCTTATTTGGCTCTTGTGAGAAATTAATGGATTATCCCGTTTTGGGGGAGTGTTATGCTTGGGCATTCCACAATCCTAAAATTGTGTGTACATGAGAATACCACCTAGTATTTATATTGGTTTATTGTCTAGTCTCTATGTGGTATAATTCTCATGAGAATTTTAAGTTTTATAATGTCCATTAATCATCTCTATTTGTATCCTTTTGCCTCGGGTTGGCTTTATGGTAGTATCACAATATGGGGGAGTCATACGCTTAGTGCATATTACAATCCTAGAAAATGTGAATATTTGAGGTTGTGTCACTTAGAATTGATATTGATAATTATCTAGCGCATATGTGACACATTTGCTCATACAAGTTCCAATTTCCTTAATGGATTTATTGATCTTATTTTGGATCTTATATATGAGACTGGTTCTTGGTATGTGTTTCCTCATATTTAGATATATATATATATCCTCATGGAAACCATTTGCTTCAAGTTACTCTAATCACTAGTGATTGTGTGACTATTGTAAGCTACCAAGAATCTTGTTCGAAATATCATGCTTAATTTCTTATATTTAGTTATATGCTTCTTGTTGTGTCTATGATCTTGGATATCCATGCAAGCTACCTTATGGAAAATTATTCTATTTCTTGTCCTTGGACAATGAGTACCCAACTTATGGTAGAATTTATTGATCATATTCACTTTGGCCTTTGATTAATATTGTCCTATCTTTGGCCAAGTAAATGTTTTGTGTGCTCCCATGTATTTCTTGCTACTTTTGGATCCTTTTATTTTTATTGGTATCTTCTTGTGTTTTATTTAATGTAGGTAGTAGTGATGATCTCATTTGTGTGCATTTTGCATTCAAAAGATAAAATTCTATATAATGTACTACTTATGGGTGAGCTATCCTATATTATCTAGAACAATCCTTTTATGCTTCTTTGTTTGATCCATATCGAGTTTTATGTGCTTAGATGCTCAATCTTTTCGTTTTGGTATTTTGTGCCATCATGAAAAGTTTGGGGAGTTTGGTTTCTTGTTGGAACCATGCTCTTCTTGGGAGTTTGTTTTGTCTCATTCCTTATTTCACATTTTGAACATTTTAGAATGAGATAAATCATTGAGCATTTTTTTATTTCTATCTATCTTTTGCTCTTTGGCTTTAGCCTAGTTCATTGGTTGAACTTGTGATCTTTCATGTGTTGAATTGGTTCTTTGATACAATTTGGACATCGTTTGTCATGTCAAACTCATGTCTGTGCAATCTCGATTTACTTGGTGTTTTTGTTCAAATTGTATCTCCTTTTTGGTTCTTGAAAGCTTTATGCATGCATATTTACTATATGTTTATATTATGGCATGCTTACTTTCTTTGATCCAATATATAGGGGAAACTCCACCAATTCCCATCGGCTAAGTTGTGTTTGAAATTCAATTTCATATCAATATGCACATAATTATTTGGAGTCTCTCCTATGTATTGTAGTTGCACTAACTACTATGGACCCAATATGTTTGGGGACCATTTTGTACTTAAATGTGTTTTAGGTACATTGGAGATAGATTGGATGCTTGTCTCTCAATTTTGAAGAAATGATGCATACATGAAAATTGGAGGCAAGCTATAGGATGATCAACGAATTCATATCCTCTACATCCTACCAATTATATCTCGGTAACAAGTATCTCTTGCTCATGCATATTTATCTTGCTTCCAACCTTTGGTAGGTTGCATCTTGGTATGAATTTTTGTTATTATATTTATTGTTGTATCTCTAGCCATGGTATTAAGAGAACTCTCTATTGTAAATGTGTAGAAGTTGAGATGAGTGCATATAATTGGGACTATACAAAATCATGCATATGATCCATCAATCCCAAATATGTCAATCTAGCAATTTTATTACCTATATTTTCCTCAACTTCTCTCATGTGCAGTAGTGAGATTTTGCTAGTTGTTTATTCCTTGTGATACTTGTTGCCTTTCTCCATATATTTCAACTTTCCCCTTTTCCCTTGGTGATAGTTGTAATATATGTAGTGTGTTGGTATTTGAAGATCATTAATATACAATAAGTTATATTTGAGCCTTTGGCCGTGCTTTGAAGCAAAAATCTTATTGGTATATGTTATGACTTCATTTTAGCTTTTTATGTGATTTATTGTATATCTTCTTTGGGTGTGCTTGTTTCTTTATGGGAATATGTCTTTGTGATATTTTCCACTTAGAGACATATACACATATGAGAAGATAATTTTAGTTGATTTTTAATCCTTGGAGACCACCTTTCTATTCCTTTTGATTCTTTGGTGGCTTCCAAATTTATTTGCCTATGAGTGCTTGTTCCTCTTGTTTGCACATTTTGGCACTCATATCTGTTCTCTCATGCCTTGTATTGTTAAATGAACTTGGATGAGTGAGGATTCCATGATTATGCACCTTGTTCCCAAATGCAATTATCATAATTGGTGCATTATCTTTGGGGAGCTCATCCAATTCATTTAATAATGCTCATTTGTTTTTTTATTTGATGTGTCTTAAATGATTATGGGGAAGCGAGGATTCCATATTTGTGCAATATGCATTCTAATGCATTTATTTTGAATTGTGCACAAATCTTGGGGAGCTTCTCTACTTGTTATTTAAAACACTCTTTTGCTCATATCATAATATCTTGTAGTTTCCATTTGGACTCATTTGTTGTTTTCAAATTGGTTTGTCGGCCCTTGTAGTTGCTTGCATCATTTGACTTTATTTTTGCAATCTTCGGGTCCTCGATATAGTTCTACTCCCTCCCAAGTATTCATCATTGTATATGTGCGAAAGCACACCTTTGGAGGAATTATTACTATGTTTGCCTTCTAGAACTTGTCACCCATTTCGGCAATCGATGCCAATGGGGGAGAATTTTTAGAGGGTTTAAGGGAAGTTGGTTTATGCATTGAGTTTGTTCTTGTGCATTTCCCTCTCATGCTCTTGCATCTTTCTTGTTGCTTAGCATGTGGTATATATAGAGGAAACTCCACCAATTATAATGATTGGCAATATATGCAATGAAATTCAAGTTCATCACACATGCATAGATTGCGGGGGGGAGTTTGCTCTATATATGGTGGTGGTACCAATATCACATACTTTTGTAGTATTTGATATTGGTATTACCATTTTATTCATTAATATTCCTTATATAAACCGTCTTAAAGGGATTGTCATCAATTACCAAAATGGGGGAGATTGAAAGAACATGTTGGGCCCCGATGTGTGGTTTTGGTAATTAATGACAATCTTTATGGACTAATGTGTGTATTAAGTTATACTTGTAGGATTTGTAGGTTGGTCCATTGGCATCGCTTGGAGCATGTGCTGGCTTCAAGGTCGATGAAATGAGAAGAAGATGTCTTGTGCAAGCTCAAAATGCGGCATCTATAGAAGATCTCATGTTTGATGCTTGCCATCCTCGGTGATCATGGATCGATGATGAAGAATCAAGAAAGGCGTTCAATCTTGAGAAGGGCAAGATCGTCTACATCAAACTCAAGTAGAATGCTTAAGGCAAAGGTATAATCTTGATAGGTTTTCCCTTTTGCCGGTCTCATGTTGTTAGTGGGAGACCGGGTTTAGGATAGATAGCCATACTATCAAGAGGGGCTCTCGAATGTGTAACTCGATCACATCGTTCGGAGAGAGCTCAAACCTTTGCACACTTGCATCATCATATTTGGTTGTTATTTGGTCTTATACATGTGAGGATATAGAGCTTGTGGTAATCTCCATAACAAGCTCTAGGTCATCAAAAACGGATTTCCCTTTTATATCTTATTGCGTTTTGATCTTGGAGGTTTTACCGGTTTGTATTTTAGAGATAGGTAAAACCTTCCATTATTTAGTTCTTACTCATGTGAGGATTTAGAACTTTTGTTAATCTCCATGACAAGCTCTAGTTCATCGAAACCGGGTTTCATATGCATTTTCTATTATGTTTTCAATGTGGGAGGTTTTATCGGTTCGTCTTTTTGAGAGAGGTTAAACCTTTCGTCATTTGGATCTATCCTCCCTTGTTGGACTATGATGTTTATTTGCATGATCTTTTAGAGCTTGTTGTCCTCTTCGAAACAAGCCCAAGATCATCAAAATCGGAGTCCGGATGCAAAAGTTATGGCTGTTTTCGTTCAAGGATGACCGGTAGTACCGGACTAGGGTCCGGTAGTACCGGTTGGTACTGAATAAGGTGCGTTTGGCGACCTGGGATCCCCAGGGAATGTCCGGTAGTACCAGGAATGTCCGGTAGTACTGGGATTCGCATTTTTAGGCTTCAACGGTTGGATTTTCGGGGGACCTATTTAAGGGGCCTTCTTCCCCAATGGTTCCTCGACCATTCTTGCAAGTTTTCCCCTCCATTGTTGACCTTCTTGAGCTTGCTTTCTATCAATCCCACCGATGATTCTTGCATATTCTTGAGGGATTTGAAAGAGGAGATCTAGATCTACAATCCCACCAATCAATCTATCATGTAAGTGAGGGGAACATATTGGGATCTAGATCTTGGAGTCTTTTGTGGATTTCCTCCATTGTCCTTCCTCTCTTATTCCCCCATAAGCTTTTGTAGATTTGGTGGAATTTGGTAGAGAAGGATTTGAACATCTTTGTGGTGTTCTTTCCATTTGCATTCGGTGCATCGGTTTGTGTTCTCCTCGGAGGATTTGGTTTGAGTTACTCATTGAAGCTTTCCCTCTTGGGTTCTTGGAACCCTAGACGGTTTTGTGGCCTTGGTGGCATTGTGGACTTTTGTGGCATTTGTTGGGATCCTCCAACTAAGTTTTGGAGAAGTGCCCCAACCTTGTGAGAGGTTCCGGTTGCCACCGACAAGTGCACCGATAGTGGAAGTGTGGATCGATCCCGTTGGGGTGAGATTCACCGGATAATAAGGGAGGCCTTTTGTGGCGTTGGTGGTTTGATACCACCCCCTCTCCAAACGAGACATACAACATGTTGGGAGGAACTCGGTAAAATATCGTTGTCCCCGCGTGCCTCGGTTATCTCTATACCCGAGCTCTTTACTTATGCACTTTACATTGTGATAGCCTTCGTGCTTGAAGTAATATATATCTTGCTATCACTTTGTTGCTTGTATTGCTTAGCATAAGTTGTTGGTGCACATAGGTGAACCTTAGTTGTTCTAGGTTGTGCTTAACAAAGTAAACACTAGTTTTATTCCGCCTTTGTTGAGCCACTCTAGGAAAAGTTTTAATCGCCTATTCACCCCCCCTCTAGGCGACATCCGTATCCTTTCAGAATAGTTTCCTTCGGGTATCCTATGAAGACGCATTTTTCCTCTTTGGGTTAAAGTGTCACATCCCAAGATTTTCCAAATCTTGTAATGTGAAAATAAATTAATAAAATAAAACTTTGTTTGATTTTCAGAGCCAGAAGAAACTTTTTGAATTCAATTGGAACTTCAAACCCATTTGAATTAAATAAAATCCTAAAGGGATTCATAAAGATAAACATTTAATAAAGGAAATTAAAAATTTTTGGAATTACTATTTTGGATCCTTTAATAAAAGATTTGGTTTTCAAAAGAAAAGGTGGATTTATAAATAAAGATTATTTTATAAAGCCAAATTAAACCTTGGCCAAGCTTTTGAAATAAAATGTTTTGTTTTGATAAAAATAATAAAGGATTGATTAAATAAAATAATAAGGAATTAATATCCAAATTTTATTCAAATAAAAAGTTTTCCCCTTTTAATTAAAACATCAAAACTTATTAAATTATTTTAAATAAGTTTTCTAAGTATTTTATTTTCTCAAATAAAACCTACCGAAGTGTTTTGGCTTTATTTTAGATTTCAAAATAAATAATTTAAATAAATAAATCCTAATTGATTTAATAATGAAGGTCTATTGAGTTTAATTATTAATGGACCCTAAAATAAAAGGTTATTTTATTTTATTTTATTTTAAACAAGCTTTCCAAGTATTCTTTACTTTCAAATAAAACCTACTGATTTGGTTTTAGAAAAGATTGGGATTTAAATAAAAGCTTTGAAATAAATCAAATCCTATTTTGATTTAAATAACCAAGGTCCAATTTTATTTAATTATTAATGGACCCTATATAACAAAATGTTATTTTATTTTAAAACAAGCTTTCCAAATATTCCTTAATTTCAAATAAAACCTACTGAATGGTTTAAAATTATTTAGTTCTCAAGTGGAGCTTTGAATTAAATCAAAACCTATGGATTTAATAATTGATACATCTATTTAGTTAATTAATAATGGACCCTATTATTAAAATTATGAATTTAAATTTGGATTTTGGTTGATGTTACTGAACAGAACTAATTTCAATATTACAAAGTTTGGGTGTTGTTTGAATTGATTTGAACCTTGTTTGATTATTTGGAAATTCAAAACAGGAAATAAAATTAGAAAAAAGGAAAAATATTCAGAAACAGAAAAAAATAAGAAAAGGGTCGACCCAACCTAGCAGCCCAACAGGCCCAGTAACCAGCCCAGTTTCCCTCCCCGGAGAAAAACGTTTCGCACTCCGTTTCTGACCCACACAGAGACTGACGAGTGGACCTCCCCCTCTTTCGTTTTCCCACTGACGCAACGGCCCCAGTTTCCTCTGTTAATCGTCCTCACCGCGCGACCCCTTCTTCCTCCCTCGACGCCGTTACCTGCTGTGATTCCGCGGAATCAATTCGTCTTAACGCCGCGCCTTTACCTCGCTTTAACCATGCTCGATAAAACGCCAGCGCCTTCTCCTCCGTTCCCCTCAGACGCCAATCTCTCTTCGCCACCAGGCTGCTCGGATTGTTCGTGGCAAGCACACTACTCCGACGAGCCTTCTTCCCAAAATCCGGCCAGCACACACCACCCCGAGCCTCCCTGAGCACGCTGACAACTTCCCCACTCCCAGACGCATCTCCCAGCACCCTCCTCTCAACCGCGGGCGCCCCATAGCTTCGGCTACATCAAGCTTTCGAACGCCGCCGCGTCTGCCACCTCGCCGACGACCTCCCCGGTAAGCACTGACCGCCCCGCATCTTCTCGATCACGCAAGCATATTTGCCATGGCCTTGCGCAGCTAACCCAGTCCCCTGTTTGTCTTCTCGTGGACCACAGCGTCGTGCTCGACCTCGACCGCGTGCGTCCGTCGCCAGAACCAACTCCGGCGAGGAATCCTGCCCGTCCCCGTGCGCCCCTCCACCAACCAAAAGCACGTTGAGCATCAGCAGTGTTCTGCGAACTCGGTGAGCATCCCCTTTTCCTTCCTCGCTTCCTATTTCAGCGGCGCCGCCACCGTATGGTCGCTCCGCCACCAGACGCCGCCGCCAGCGCCGCTGCTATTTGGCCAAGCAATAGGGACCGTTAGATGCAGATCCATTGGCTAGGATAGAGTCACTTATCGAAGGGGTATGAGAGCATCTGCGCCGTAAGATTACTTTAGATCCAACGGCCCACGTTGGTCGATCCACGCGAACCGGTACCGGCGAATTAAAACATGACGCGTGGCACCAGACGATCTGTAATAGAATTTAGAAACCAGATTTAAATGCCATTTTCAAACCTCTGTAACTTTCAAACCACACGTCCAAAAATTAAAATTTTTATATCAATGGATTCAGGAGAACAAGACCTAGCCAACCATGCCCTTGGTTTAGCCAATAGTATCTGTTAGTTTGCTTGTTTTTGTAGATTCTTTTGTGAGCATGTTTAGACTAGAAAAATTGTTTAAAATTGAATTTAGGGTTAAAACTTTTGCAAAATGGTTTGATGTGACCTTACTGACCCTAGGAACCAACCCTTGGTGTTAAAAATGATTTTGGTAAAATTTAGGTTGGATTATTTGACTTAGCCAATTTCTAGTCAAATAAAATTATTAAGTTTATTATGGAATTGTTTTTAGAAAGAAAACTTTGAGAAAATAGTTTGGACCAAACCTACTGACCCAAAAACACCAAGTTTTGCAATAGCAACTCATTTGGTGAAAAACTTAAAAGTTTTATTTTGATAAAAACATTTCACCACATAAAATGTTGAATGGATTTTAAAATAGTTTTTGGGAAAAACCCTCTAACTAATGACTTTACCATTTTGGTAAATGACCAAATTGGAACTTACAAAGTTTAGAAGCCTAGTGGAGACCATCCTTGCAATAGAACCAACCTTTGCATGCTTATGCATGACTTAGATTCCATTACTTTGTGTGTGAAAAAAAAATTGTTGTTTGACTTTGGTTTGGAATGTGAATTGAATTTGTGTTTGCTTGATTGACTTGTAGTGAAGTGTGAGACTAGCAAGATCAAGGAGTGAACCACCATTCCCTACCAAAAAGGCAAGTGATGCTTCATACCTTTGTCCCATTACTTTCACTATGCATTAGTGATTTTCTCTAAGTAAAACTTGCATGGATTTTGCTAAGTATAAACCTTACAATAGGAAAACCTAGTAGATGAATCCTTAGTAGGATTTTCCTAAGTTAAAGATTCCTACTACTATCAAGCTTAGCCTAGCTAATATAAAACATGGGTGGAATATATATATTCACACTATAGAAAAATATTCTAAGTCTGAGGACTTGTGATTTTGTCTAATAAAACAACTAAGTTAATGAATCACCTGGGTGGAATGGTATGGCTTGGTGGTGTTTGGTTGAGTGGTTCACAAGGCCATGGACTTGGCTTGTGTATCTCACTTGTGGTATGCCACCCAGGAACAAAGAGATTTGAGATGTCAAATGTTGAGAAGCTTCAAGTGCAACCACTTGGCAATATGGGCTCTGCCATGATCATGTAGGTTGCAAGAACTTAGCCATATGGACAGTGGGTGGTAGTGTTTGATAGGTTGGAGCGCGTCCATTTTGGTCTAAGGAAAGGCTTCTGAAAGATCTTGTCTTGGGAAACCAAGTCTTGTGGGGAAAGTGCACCACCTCTGCAGAGTGTAAAATCTAAGTACTTAGCCACGTCCCTGGTAAAGGACAATTTGAGCATCAAGACATGGAAGCAATCAAGAATCTCATCATTCAAATTTCTAAGTTAAAATCTTGTGGTTTGAACAAGGGTTGTTTGAAATCTTAAATCTTTGGTTGGTAGATGCCTTGGAAAGGATCTTCAATCTTTGATTGAGAAAAATGATTTTGTCAAGCAAAAACTTAGTATTTTGAAAATGATAAGAAAAATCTATTTTGAGCAATGCAAGCCTCAACCCCACTTAGCCAAATGCATATAGAAGATAGACTCCACTATACTACCATAGTATCACTTGCCAATACAATTCAAATGTATTGACCCCTTTGTGGCTGTAACTTGTATGTTGCAGGTTTGATTGATTTTAGTGAAGATTGTTTGATTAGGATTACAAAGTCTATAACCAACATCTGCCTGTGGCACTTTGAAGATGAAGGACCCATGATTATAGTTATTATGCTGCAATGTAATGTAATAGCCAAATGAGCTATGTATGATGTAATAAAATTATGTTATTCTTGGTTATAAAGTTATATTATGACCTTTGTTTCTTGATATTGCATCTTAACTGTGGATGCTAGCTATTGATCCAGGGAATAGCATTGTAAACACAGGGGGCTCTATCTTATCTAAGATTGGGACCCCTACAGATGGTATCAGAGCATTGTGTTGCCTGTAGGATTTGTAAACCTAGAATTGGACAAAAACCCTTAGAAAAATAGGAGTTATATTTTGATCCAAAACCTATTTACAAAAACACTTGTAAACTCTTTCCTCAACCATTTTGGTTTCAACTCTACTTCTCTTCTATTTCAACTGATGGAAAAACCTACCCCATGGCCAAAGACTACACCATGTGCAAAGGAATTCTTCAACTTCATCAACTCTAATGACTTCAACATCTTCAGCATATTTCCCAAGGACTTCCAACTTGGAAACTACTAAGGACCACAAGTGAAACAAGGAAATCTTACTCAAGATTTATAGACTGAGGGAATGCAAAATAATAAGGATCCATCAACAACTTTGAAGTATTGCAACCAAGAGTTTATCTCAAGGAAACCATGATCTCATGCAAGAAGAATCATGAAGGATGGAAAGATCACAAGTGAACCATATAGATGGACCACCATATTTTAGTTAAGACAAAAACACCAACTTATGTGGTGAAACAAAAATATTTTGTTGCCTAAGTATATGCTAGAACTTTGTTGTTTGAGTGAAATGTTTGATTTGTGAATGCTTGCACATTGTTTGTGTGAATTGTGATGTGTGTGATTAGAAATATTTCCTTAGAAATATTTTGCCTATTCTAATCCCAATTCAACCCAAACAGATGACTACTCCAAGAGACTCCAACATCAAGGTTGATGACAACCAAGAAGACAACATGAGAGAACTTATAGCAACCCAAAACCAGTTGAGCCAAGAGACAACTCAGCTTTTAGCCAACAACAATGGACTAGACCCAGCCATACAAAGGATTTTGAAACTTCAATCCCAATTGTTGCAAGGATTGGTTACTCGAATGACCAACATGGGAGAAAACTTTTCCCAAAGAGCTAATGACAACAAGGATGACAAAGATGCTAATCTAGAAGGAACCCAAGCTAGCAATAATTTTAGAGACAAAGATCATGCATCCAAGGAGCATGAGGATCAATACCCCAAGAAGAGAGAAAGATCTCCCACCTATGAAGAATATGAACTGGAAGAACTCCTAGCTTTGGAGAGACCCAAAAAGAAGAAGAAAGACATAAGCCAGTTGCAGTGTTACAATTGCAAAGAGATGGGACACTATGCCAGTGAATGCCCAGAAAAGAAGAAGAACCAAAGAAACAAACAAAAGACAATGATACCAAAGGAAAAGAAAGATATCAGCCAAGTGATGTGTTCCAAATGCAAGGAACTAGGCCACTATGCAAACAATTGTCTAGGAAAGAGGAAGCCCAAGATAAACCAACCTATAAAGGATCTCAGCCTTGTCACATGTTTCAAGTGTGAAAACAAAGGACACTATGCAGATGTTTGTCCAGAGAAGATGAAAGACAAGTGAAATAAGTCTATGAAGGATCTCAACCTTGGCCCATGAGTCAAGTATGGAAACAAAGGACTCAATGCAAATGTCTGCTTAGAGAAGTTTTCCTAGGATCCCAAGAAGGACAATGTGTAATTTTTTGTTTGAAAATTTTTAAGGGTGGTAGTACCCTAGTTATTTTGAGCCTACTTGTAACCCAAGCCTTCCCAAATCTCGGGACGAGATTTATTTTAAGGGTGGTAGCCTGTCACATCCCAAGATTTTCCAAATCTTGTAATGTGAAAATAAATTAATAAAATAAAACTTTGTTTGATTTTCAGAGCCAGAAGAAACTTTTTGAATTCAATTGGAACTTCAAACCCATTTGAATTAAATAAAATCCTAAAGGGATTCATAAAGATAAACATTTAATAAAGGAAATTAAAATGTTTTGGAATTACTATTTTGGATCCTTTAATAAAAGATTTGGTTTTCAAAAGAAAAGGTGGATTTATAAATAAAGATTATTTTATAAAGCCAAATTAAACCTTGGCCAAGCTTTTGAAATAAAATGTTTTGTTTTGATAAAAATAATAAAGGATTGATTAAATAAAATAATAAGGAATTAATATCCAAATTTTATTCAAATAAAAAGTTTTACCCTTTTAATTAAAACATCAAAACTTATTAAATTATTTAAATAAGTTTTCTAAGTATTTTATTTTCTCAAATAAAACCTATTGAAGTGTTTTGGCTTTATTTTAGATTTCAAAATAAATAATTTAAATAAATAAATCCTAATTGATTTAATAATGAAGGTCTATTGAGTTTAATTATTAATGGACCCTAAAATAAAAGGTTATTTTATTTTATTTTAAACAAGCTTTCCAAGTATTCTTTACTTTCAAATAAAACCTACTGATTTGGTTTTAGAAAAGATTGGGATTTAAATAAAAGCTTTGAAATAAATCAAATCCTATTTTGATTTAAATAACCAAGGTCCAATTTTATTTAATTATTAATGGACCCTATATAACAAAATGTTATTTTATTTTAAAACAAGCTTTCCAAATATTCCTTAATTTCAAATACAACCTACTGAATGGTTTAAAATTATTTAGTTCTCAAGTGGAGCTTTGAATTAAATCAAAACCTATGGATTTAATAATTGATACATCTATTTAGTTAATTAATAATGGATCCTATTATTAAAATTATTAATTTGAATTTGGATTTTGGTTCATGTTACTGAACAGAACTAATTTCAATATTACAAAGTTTGGGTGTTGTTTGAATTGATTTGAACCTTGTTTGATTGTTTGGAAATTCAAAACAGGAAATAAAATTAGAAAAAAAGGAAAAAGATTCAGAAACAGAAAAAAATAAGAAAAGGGTCGACCCAACCCAGCAGCCCAACAGGACCAGTAACCAGCCAAGTTTCCCTCCCCGGAGAAAAACGTTTCGCACTCCGTTTCTGACCCACACAGAGACTGACCAGTGGACCTCCCCCTCTTTCCTTTTCCCACTAACGCAACGGCCCCACTTTCCTCTGTTCATCGTCCTCACCGCGCGACCCCTTCTTCCTCCCTCGACGCTGTTACCTGCTGTGATTCCGCGGAATCAATTCGTCTTAACTCCGTGCCTTTACCTCGCTTTAACCATGCTCGATAAAACGCCAGCGCCTTCTCCTCCGTTCCCCTCAGACGCCAATCTCTCTTCGCCACCAGGCTGCTCGGATTGTTCGTGGCAAGCACACTACTCCGACGAGCCTTCTTACCAAAATCCGGCTAGCACACACCACCCCGAGCCTCCCTGAGCACGCTGACAACTTCCCCACTCCCAGACGCATCTCCCAGCACCCTCCTCTCAACCGCGGGCGCCCCATAGCTTCGGCTACATCAAGCTTTTGAACGCCGCCGCGTCTGCCACCTCGCCGACGACCTCCCCGGTAAGAACTGACCGCCCCGCATCTTCTCGATCACGCAAGCATCTTTGCCATGGCCTTGCGCAGCTAACCCAGTCCCCCGTTTGTCTTCTCGTGGACCACAGCGTCGTCCTCGACCTCGACCGCGTGCGTCCGTCGCCAGAACCAACTCCGGCGAGGAATCCTGCCCGTCCCCGTGTGCCCCTCCACCAACCAAAAGCACGTTGAGCATCAGCAGTGTTCTGCGAACTTGGTGAGCATCCCCTTTTCCTTCCTCGCTTCCTATTTCACCGGCGCCGCCACCGTATGGTCGCTCCGCCACCAGACGCCGCCGCCAGCGCTGCTGCTATTTGGCCAAGCAATAGGGACCGTTAGATGCAGATCCATTGGCTAGGATAGAGTCACTTATCGAAGGGGTATGAGAGCATCTGCGTCGTAAGATTACTTTAGATCCAGCGGCCCACGTTGGTCGATCCACGCGAACCGGTACCGGCGAATTAAAACATGACGCGTGGCACCAGACGATCTGTAATAGAATTTAGAAACCAGATTTAAATGCCATTTTCAAACCTCTGTAACTTTCAAATCACACGTCCAAAAATTACAAATTTTATATCAA
This sequence comes from Avena atlantica, assembly GCA_910589765.1. Classification (NCBI taxonomy): domain Eukaryota; kingdom Viridiplantae; phylum Streptophyta; class Magnoliopsida; order Poales; family Poaceae; genus Avena; species Avena atlantica. Next base: position 80,674,150 of record OU342733.1, read on the forward strand.
TGGATTCAGGAGAACAAGACCTAGCCAACCATGCCCTTGGTTTAGCCAATAGTATCTGTTAGTTTGCTTGTTTTTGTAGATTCTTTTGTGAGCATGTTTAGACTAGAAAAATTGTTTAAAATTGAATTTAGGGTTAAAACTTTTGCAAAATGGTTTGATGTGACCTTACTGACCCTAGGAACCAACCCTTGGTGTTAAAAATGATTTTGGTAAAATTTAGGTTGGATTATTTGACTTAGCCAATTTCTAGTCAAATAAAATTATTAAGTTTATTATGGAATTGTTTTTAGAAAGAAAACTTTGAGAAAATAGTTTGGACCAAACCTACTGACCCAAAAACACCAAGTTTTGCAATAGCAACTCATTTGGTGAAAAACTTAAAAGTTTTATTTTGATAAAAACATTTCACCACATAAAATGTTGAATGGATTTTAAAATAGTTTTTGGGAAAAACCCTCTAACTAATGACTTTACCATTTTGGTAAATGACCAAATTGGAACTTACAAAGTTTAGAAGCCTAGTGGAGACCATCCTTGCAATAGAACCAACCTTTTCATGCTTATGCATGACTTAGATTCCATTACTTTGTGTGTGAAAAAAAATTGTTGTTTGACTTTGGTTTGGAATGTGAATTGAATTTGTGTTTTCTTGATTGACTTGTAGTGAAGTGTGAGACTAGCAAGATCAAGGAGTGAACCACCATTCCCTACCAAAAAGGCAAGTGATGCTTCATACCTTTGTCCCATTACTTTCACTATGCATTAGTGATTTTCTCTAAGTAAAACTTGCATGGATTTTGCTAAGTATAAACCTTACAATAGGAAAACCTAGTAGATGAATCCTTAGTAGGATTTTCCTAAGTTAAAGATTCCTACTACTATCAAGCTTAGCCTAGCTAATATAAAACATGGGTGGAATATATATATTCACACTATGGAAAAATATTCTAAGTCTGAGGACTTGTGATTTTGTCTAATAAAACAACTAAGTTAATGAATCACCTGGGTGGAATGGTATGGCTTGGTGGTGTTTGGTTGAGTGGTTCACAAGGCCATGGACTTGGCTTGTGTATCTCACTTGTGGTATGCCACCCAGGAACAAAGAGATTTGAGATGTCAAATGTTGAGAAGCTTCAAGTGCAACCACTTGGCAATATGGGCTCTGCCATGATCATGTAGGTTGCAAGAACTTAGCCATATGGACAGTGGGTGGTAGTGTTTGATAGGTTGGAGCGCGTCCATTTTGGTCTAAGGAAAGGCTTCTGAAAGATCTTGTCTTGGGAAACCAAGTCTTGTGGGGAAAGTGCACCACCTCTGCAGAGTGTAAAATCTAAGTACTTAGCCACGTCCCTGGTAAAGGACAATTTGAGCATCAAGATATGGAAGCAATCAAGAATCTCATCATTCAAATTTCTAAGTTAAAATCTTGTGGTTTGAACAAGGGTTGTTTGATATCTTAAATCTTTGGTTGGTAGATGCCTTGGAAAGGATCTTCAATCTTTGATTGAGAAAAATGATTTTGTCAAGCAAAAACTTAGTATTTTGAAAATGATAAGAAAAATCTATTTTGAGCAATGCAAGCCTCAACCCCACTTATCCAAATGCATATAGAAGATAGACTCCACTATACTACCATAGTATCACTTGCCAATACAATTCAAATGTATTGACCCCTTTGTGGCTGTAACTTGTATGTTGCAGGTTTGATTGATTTTAGTGAAGATTGTTTGATTAGGATTACAAAGTCTACAACCAACATCTGCATGTGGCACTTTGAAGATGAAGGACCCATGATTATAGTTATTCCGCTGCAATGTAATGTAATAGCCAAATGAGCTATGTATGATGTAATAAAATTATGTTATTCCTGGTTATAAAGTTATATTATGACCTTTGTTTCTTGATATTACATCTTAACTGTGGATGCTAGCTATTGATCCAGGGACTAGCATTGTAAACACAGGGGGATCTATCTTATCTAAGATTGGGACCCCTACATAAAGCTTGTCCGGGTGTAACTTATTTACATAGGCTTCGCGACCCCAAACTTTAAGGAACGACAATTTAGGTTTCTTCCCAAACCATAATTCATACGGTGTCGTTTCAAGGGATTTAGATGGTGCCCTATTTAAAGTGAATGCGGCTGTTTCTAATGCATAACCCCAAAATGATAGCGGTAAATCTGTAAGTGACATCATCGAACGAACCATATCTAAGAGAGTTCGATCACAACGTTCGGACACACCATTACGCTGTGGTGTTCCCGGTGGTGTCAATTGTGAAAGTATTCCGCATTTCTTCAAATGCTCGCCAAACTCGTAACTTAGATACTCACCTCCACGATCAGATCGTAGAAACTTAATCTTCTTGTTACGTTGATTCTCTACCTTGCTTTGAAATTCCTTAAACTTCTCGAAAGTTTCGGACTTATGTTTCATGAAATAGATATACCCATATCTACTCAAGTCATCCGTGAAGGTAAGAACATAACGATAACCACCGCGCGATGCTACACTCATTGGGCCACACACATCGGTATGTATGATTTCCAATAAGTCCGTAGCTCGCTCCATCATCCCAGAAAATGGAGTCTTAGTCATTTTACCCACTAGACATGCTTCGCATATTTCAAGTGATTCAAAATCAAGTGATTCGAGAAGTCCAACGGAATGGAGTTTCTTCATACGCTTCACTCCAATATGACCAAGACGACAGTGCCACATATAGGTCGAGTTATCGCTCAATTTCAAACGTTTAGCTTCAATGTTATTAATATGTGTATTTCCACTATCGAGATTCAATAAGAATAGACCATCTATCAAAGGTGCATGTGCATAAAACATATTACTCATATAAATCGAACAACCATTATTCTCAGACTTAAACAAGTAACCGTCTCGCAATAAACATGATCCAGATATAATGTTCATGCTCAACGCAGGCACCAAATAACAATTATTTAAGTATAAAACTAATCCCGATGGTAGATGAAGAGGCAGCGTGCCGACCGCGATCACATCAACCTTTGATCCATTTCCAACGCACATCGTCACCTCGTTCTTCGCTAGCTTCCGTTTATTCTGCAGCACCTGTTTCGAGTTACAAATATGAGCAACCGAACCAGTATCAAATACCCATGCACTACTACGAGTACTAGTGAGATACACATCAATAACATGTATATCGGATTTACCTTTCTTCTTGATGTTGCCATTCTTCAAATCCGCCAAGTACTTTGGGCAATTCCGCTTCCAGTGACCCTCTCCCTCGTAGTAAAAGCACTCAATATCAGGCTTAGGCCCAGCCTTGGTCTTCTTCATCGGTGCGGCAACTTTCTTACCACCCTTCTTGAAGTTTCCCTTTTGTTTAGACTTGCCTTTCTTGAATTTGGTGGTCTTATTCACCAACAACACTTGATGCTCTTTCTTGATCTCCACTTCTGCAGATTTCAACATCGAGAAGAGTTCTGGCAATGTCTTGTTCATGTTTTGCATATTGTAGTCCATCACAAAGTTCTTGTAACTTGGTGGCAATGATTGGAGGACACGGTAAATCCCCAAAGCATTAGGAATCACTATACCCAAACTTTGGAGTTTGCTTGCGTGCCTAGACATCTTAAGCACATGCTCACTGATGGAGCTGCCCTCTTCCATCTTGCAGATAAAGAACTTTTCAGAAGCCTCATAACTCTCAACTGCCGCGTGAGCCTCAAATATCATTTTGAGTTCACGGACAATATCATGTGGGTCATGGTTCTCAAACCTTTTCTGAAGCTCCGATTCCAAACCATACAAGATAGCACACTAAACTGTGGAGTACCGATTCTTCCGAGTGAGGTAAACATTCTTTACTTCATCTGTAGCATCAGCTGCAGGCGGGTCACCCAGTGGTGCATCCAGCACATAGGTCAAATTACCAGCATTGAGGACAATCCTCAAATTGCGGAACCAATCAACGAAGTTGCTTCCATTGTTTTTCAACTTTTCTTTCTCTAGGAACGCATTAAAATTGATGGTAGGGGCCGCCATTGATCTACAACATATTTGCAATAGTTTAGACTAAGTTTATGACAAATTGAGTTCTAATTAATAGTTAAATTAATCTAGGTGAACTCCCACTCAAAACAATATCCCTCACATTGTTTTAGTGATCACACGAACCAAATCCACCACATCAAAACCGATCATCACGAGAGTTGATGTAACTTCAATGGCGAACAATCAACATGTTCATCATATCTACTATATGACTCATGCTTTACCTTTCGGTAATCCGTGTTCCGAGACCATGTCTGTACATGCTAGGCTCGTCAAGATCAAACCTTAGCTTACGCATGAGCAAATCTGGCTTGCTCACATTGTATACACTTGCAGAATCTAACACACCCGATCATCACGTGGTGCTTCGAAACAACAAGCTTTAGCAACGGTGCTTACTAAGGATGAACACTTTAAAACTTGAAATTTGTGTGCGTGAGGGATCATCTTATAATGCTACCGTCGTTAACTAAGCAATACAAGATGCATAAAGGATTAACATCACATGCAATTCATAATATGTGATATGATATGGCCTTTCTTCTTGTGCTTCCGATCTTCATCTTCAAGCAAGAACATGATCTCCATCATCACCGGTATGGCGTCAAGGTCAATGGCACCGTTTCATGGTTGTCGTCCACCAGCTTCAACTATTACAACTACTTTGAATAGACACGCGGGTCTTAACAGAAATTAAAGACAACCATATGGCTACTGCCGGTTCCCAACTTACAATAAAGGACACTGCATACATCATATATGATCACAATCATGGCCATATCACATCACAGCACACCCCTGTAAAACAAAGTTAGACGCCTCAACTTTCTTTGCATATTTTACGTGGTTTGGGGCTTTCAATAAGTGTCGCTCTAACTTACGAACAAGAACCACAACCTTGATGTTTGAACTATCAAGTACCCGTTGTAAATTGAATCTATACTATAATAGGAGAGACAGACACCCGCAAAGCCACTTATGCAATACAAGTTGCATGTTGAGCATGGAGCAAGTCTCATGAACGATGTCATGTAAGGTTAGCCCGGGCGGCTTCATCCCATCATACCGCAAGATGCAAAGTATACAAAAAGCAATTGATAATAAAAGCACCACCGTCCACAATGACCATTGTGTTCTACTCGTGCAACATATCTACATATAGACACGGCTCTGATACCAGTATAGGGGTTCGTAGCATGAAAAACAAAAATTTTCTATCGCATGCAAACAAACAAGCCAAGATCTATCTACTAGATTGTAGCAACGAGTCGATAGAGGAACTCACCCTCGAAGATTCCAAAGCGGTTAACGAGAGCAGATTCTCGTGGGTGATGTAGTCGTACTCTTGCCGATCTCAAGATCGCGTAGACGATCCTTCCGGCGCTGCATTCCGGCGGCGCTTCTGCAGTCGGTCACATGTTCGGTACTCGATGAAGACCTTCCTCTCCCTTGTTCCAGCAGGCACCGGTGGTTGTAGCACTCTCCTCATGATTCCGGCAGCAAGACGGCGTGGTACCGGAAGTAGAGGGGAGATCTCGCAGGGCTTCGTCTTAAGCCGGAGCGAGTATTGTGGACTATGAGAGAGGCCTTGGTGGTCTAGGGTTTATAGGGAACCAAGGGAGGGAGCTTGGCCGGCGGCTAGGTCTTGGGGAAGCCCCAACTCGGCGGGTTGGAGGAACCCTAGGAGGCGGCGGCGACTTGGAGGAGGCCGACGGCTAGGGCTAGGGTTTTGGGTGGTATTGGGTGTAGGGAAGAGGGGCAGACCTGCCCCTCCTTATATAGGTGGGAGGGCGCGGCTTGGGAGGAGGGAGTCCTCCCCCAAGTCGTCCTCCTTAGCCGGCGGGTGGAGGGAGAGGAACTCCTCCCCAAGTAGGTTTCCTACTCTCCTTCCACCAAGCAAACTTACCGTTTGACTTTTTCAAATTGGCGTTTGACTTTCAAACTAGGATTTGATTTCTCCCTTTATTTTGCCCAGCCAAGTGACCTAGTACATGATGCAATCATTCCATATTTTTATGACACATTCATGTACCCTTCCCCTCTGGAGTGCCAGACCTTCCGGACCCTTCTAGAACATTCCCGATGAAAACACCGGAGTCATTCCCCAACTCCGAAACAGGACTTTCCTTATATGAATCTTATTCTCCGGACCATTCCGGATCTCCTCGTGATATCCCGGATCCCATCCGAGACTCCAAACAACATTCGGTCTCTTTCTCATCATTCCATAACTACTCAACAACATCGAATCCTTAAGTGTGTCTCCCTACGGTTCGTGAATTATGCGGACATGATCGAGACACTTTTCCGATCAATAACCAATAGAGGAATCTGGAAATTCATATGGCTCCCACATATTTCTACGATTACTTTGCGATCGAATGAACCACTTACATACGATACCAATTTCCCTTTGTCTCACGATAGTTTACTTATCCGAGGTTTTGATCGTCGGTATCTCTGCATACCTAGTTCAACCTTGTTACCGATAAGTACTCTTTTTCTCGTTCCCGTGATATGTGATCCCTTGTGAACCAGTCACATGCTTGCAAGCTAATTAGATGACATTCCACCGAGAGGGCTCAGAGTATATCTATCCGTCATATGGATGGACAGATCCCAGTCTTGATCCATGTGTCTCAACCCATGCTTTCCGAACACTCAATGCCACCTTTATAGCCACCCAGTTACGGTGTGGTGTTTGATGTCATCAAAGCATCATTCCGGTGATGGTGATAAGCATGATCTCATGGTCGAAGGAATTAAGTTACTATGTATCAGAAAGCTTATAGCAATTGAACTATTAAAAATGACTTGATCTTTATGCTACGCTAATCTATAGGAGTATGTCCATCATACCATTCTCCTAATGATATGATCTTGTTGTTAATAACATCTAAATGTTCATGATAGGGAAACCATAATCATCTATTAACCAACAAGCTAGTATTATGAAGAGGCTTTACTAGGGACTCTAATTTAGTTTAGAATCACACAAGTATTAATGTTTCCTGGTTAATATTGTTATAGCATGAATGTAAACATTTATCATAAACACAAAGATGTAATAATAACTATATTTATTATTGCCTCTAGGGCATATCTCCAACACCTCTCAACCACGTGTCTCAACTCGCACGGAAACATTGCTGACTTGATTCAGCTCCAATCGTTAGGATTTTGAACTTGTTCTAGAACCAAGTTAGCTTGACTCGGCGATAAGTTAAAAAACCAAAAAATGTAAGGTTTTCGCTTATAAGCATCAAAAGCCACAACCCAAGCCCAACACCAATGTCCCACTTCTACATTTCTACTACAAAATTTTTACTACATAACTTAATTTTAATTTTTGCGCAAATAGGTCTTTCGAATAATAGACGGCGTGCACTATTATTTTTCTCTGGAACCTTCATTAGAGTAAAATTTCGTATGACCAACCAGATCCACGTCGTAAAATCTTTAATCTATTTTCACTCCCTGCAGGAAGAAAAATGTCACTTCTTTGAGCAACGTAATGGCCCCAAGCTGATCTGTGTCGAAGAAACATGGATTAATCTGTCACTAAACTTCAAGCAAAAAAATTAACAATAAAACTAACCATGTGAAGGAAGTTTTTGTCTTCACAATATCATATTTCACGAAGACAACAAAAATATGAATTGTCAAATAAGATCATGTTCTTCTGTCCCTTTAGTCGGAGCTTAAAGTGATCTCAACTTAGTGGAAAAAATAATGCAACTAAGTGGAGTATTATTTGCCGCCCCAAAGTATTACTCAACAAATAATTGTATAAGATATTAAATGAGGAGGGTGTGGTAAGAGTTTCTATATAATAAATAACTTGACTCCAAGACGTTATCAAATTCTCGTTTTTTTTGGTAAGGCCTCATGACGGTCGAGGAGTTTTTCAGTAGAAAGTGGTACAAAGAATCGCTTTTGGATTGACACATAGCAAGCGGGCATACCTATCTTAGGAGTATTCTTCTTTATAAAACATTGTGCACCAAAAACAAGTTTTGGTTGTCAGTGTGATGTCTGTGATTCCATTAAACATTAGCTTTAGATGGACCCTAGCCCAGGACCAAATGGACTTCTGGTTACATTCGTTTGATGGGGTTTCACCTTAATCAGGAACCATATGTGTATTCAGGTGGAGTTTAACTGATCTAGCTCCTTATCCGTAAAGTGTATGTACGAAGACATCATGAGTGGAAATGCCATTTTCCTTACGAATATTTGGAAATTCAATGTACCAATAAAAATAGAATATTCATATGTACTTATGTAGATGAACACTTCTAACAAAGGATCACATTGAAAACATAAAAGCAATCAGATTAAGAAGTATTGCTTCTGTGATCAAGACGAACATATCAACACCTATTTATCTCATGTCTACTTGCCCGCCTTGTTTGGCATATTGTCCATGTGATTTTTAACCTACACCTGCGAGCTCATATAACAAATATGTTATGGAATTCATTTAATGGGGTTAGTAAAGACCATGGCTCAAATTTGGGATTGAGTATGCACTTTAAGTTGGGCTTTATGAAACAGTAGAAACGATGTTGCTTTCAAAAAGACAAGAGTTCCTCACTTTTTGCATGGTAACTAGTATGGCCAGCGACTTAATAATAGGATTTGTGATGCATTAGGGGTGCCATCTATGTTCTACTGTTACAGTTGAATTTTGTACTCGTATTTGCACTACGTATAACCTTCTAATAATGAGGCTTGCTTCGGTGTGCCCCTCCTCCCTATCCCCTCTCCACCCACCCATAACTGAAATTTGAAAGGATAACTTTGTCCAAGGCAGTTTTTTTGGCCCGCCAAACCCATATTTAGACCATATATATACCCGTGTATTAGTATATGAGGTAGAGTAGGGTATATTCTACATCCCCATGTTTAAACGATGCGGACGACGTTGTTATATACACTCGGACTTTCCACCTCCCGCGGCCCCATGCACACATATACACATACACCCATTGTACCATTTGTGTATGTACGGTCTTTGCGTGGTCAGGCTTCGCACCAAAAAAGTACCGTGCAATCCTAGATGTGTGGTTTATTTTGCTAAAGCTTTGGAAGAGGGTGACACCGGAGAAAAAGTGCTAATAATATGGTTGTTTGCACCAATCCTAGTAATTAAGAATCTTAGCGACTTTGATATTGTTGTAGTTTAAACTAGGAAGATGCATGGCTTGTTGTTGGGGCAAAATAGGACTCAACTTGGTGTTACTTTTTACTTGAATATTGAATTGTTTCGTCGTTTCGTACTAGAGACAACTAATTTTGAATTCCTCAACTTGGACATTGACCATAACTTTATTTTTCTAAAATCCCTTAATTTCCCTACCACAGTGATCTCACTTGATCCACTTGCTCACTACTTGCAAAGCTCCACTCACAGAGTCACATCCTATAAATATGCGTTCAAGTTGCTCACATTCCCATCCAAACAATCAGCAGAGACACACTAACGCTCTATATACGAAGCCCATTACACACATTCCTCCCTCACCAACCTTGCTTGCAATTACATGGCTTCTCCACACACCACAACAGCGATGTTCTTCATGGTTCTGTTAGTATCATCATCGTGCCTTTCACAGGCTAGGATGATGCCAAGCGGCCATGCACAAGTGCATGACAGGAAGAGTGATTTTCTCGCCGCAACAACTACTACCGGTGGTGGTGGTGCATCTCCGCAAGACTTCCCGCAAAGAGTAGCAGCGCCACCACCGCCGGCGCCCAGGATGGTCAATCGTTCGTGGAGCGCCGGCTGGTCGACGACGCAGGGGTCTGTGCCGAGCCCCGGCATCGGCCACCATCCATAGAGATGCGAATGCCACTTATATATACATTATACTTGTATATGTCAACCACAATAGATACGCAAGTGAAGCTATCTTACATATACGACCATACCTGATTATGTAAGCAGTAAGCTAGGTTATCATGGTGCACAGATGTGTTCTTTCTGGTCCACCATAGACCTGGACATGTATCTACGTTGTACTTTTAATAAGGAAGTTACTGGTGGAAGGATTCCCTGATGGTAACCACTTTTAGGCGGTTGTATCAAATTTTGGTTATATATCTTGCAACATTACAAGCATATATAGTCCGGAATGAGCACTATTAGCATTCGCAGATTCTATAAGTTTGTAACCATGAACTACTAGAACCAATGATGCACAATTAATTATTTTTATTATGATATAGCCGCTGTCGAATGCAGATGTATATATGTTTGCCTTTGAAAACTGACCAGAATAGATCGGATCGGATTGCTGTATGGGAGTAGTAAATCTGCCAGTGTGGCTCCAATATTCTTGCTTTCCTTATTGGGATATTTTTGTGTCACTTAAACTAATCTACATCGATTGTACCTCTAGTTAGTATCATGTGTTTCGTGCGTTGCACTGTCGACACATAGCTACACTCGTTGGGTGTTGGTAGTGCATGGTTGACCTGGCACTGCGTCATGCACTTATATATGGATGGAAGTACGTAAGCGATGACATCGCAGGCCCTAACTCGCGTGCCAGCTTAATGTGGAGCTAAGTGCTTCCCCTCTTCTTCTTTGATTACACAAGAATAAAAATGGGGCCGGGAAATCCTAGAACAGTGGAAGCTGGAATATACTATGCTGGCCATTTTATAGAATTTAAATTTATTGCTTTGAAAGTGCAGATTTTATGTTTCTAGGATGAATGTGAAAATTTTATTTAGTCAATTAAGTTGCATATTGTAAGATCTACATTTGTCCAATAAATTGTGTACAACTTTATGTGTACATTCCAACAGTAAAGTTGCACGTAGTTATAAAATCGGCTTTGGTTTTTCTTGGTTGATTGAGATTTAACTTAGAACTCGGTCGGCTCCATTGTCATTAGATATGCATCTTGATCCACACGTCATCTGAGTTGCAAGTGGGTTGCAACTGTGTTTTTTCAGATGTCATTGAGAAAAAAATGAGTGCCCAAGAACTAGTTGATCCCTTATAAAATACGCACTACCCCATTTATATATGGATAAAGAATCAATGGTCGGCCGTTTTGAAAAGGGAGTGTCTACTTTGCACTCGACTGATTTTCAGTTTGCCAGAGGTCAATTTTTCTTCCAAGTCATAAGATGGCATGTGGCATGAGGAAAAATCCATTAAACCCTTAGATGAAATCATTATCGAGCTTTATAGGCGGGCTACTAGTCCAATTTTGGTACCTTTAATTATCAATAAAAAGAAATTAAAGAGACAAAACCAATTATATACAGACCAAAATTACAATGTTGTTTGGCCAAAATTACATGTTTCAGATCATGTAAATACCAGTATAATGGACTATCACTTGATATATAGGGAACTTGTACAAAAAGAAAAGGAAAAAATCTACTCCACATGATTTCAAAAGTAAAATTTACTTGTTATTTGGTCAAAATTACATGTTTCGGATTATGTAAATACAAGTGTAATGAGTTGTAAATTTTTGCAACATGAAGAATCATCTGCGCTCAGTTTTATTTGATCCAACAGTTTTGGCAAGATATAACTTACATACAGCACGCTAAGCAAGTCAAAGAAAATTGAAGAAAGCTAGCACGGTAAAAAAGCTAGCAGGAAGAGCACGCCATGGATTCCTCCAAGCTAGCCATGGATTTGTCCCACGACTGGCTGCTCGCGCCTTGTGCCTGCCTGTTGCTCGCGCCAGCGGCCTGCCCGCCGCCTCGTCTGCCAGGGTCGACAAAATCGATCACGAGGGCCTAGGGTCGCTGCCGAATCGGCGGGCCGGGTAACAAAATGACCGATGGAAAACAGTAACAACTGCTGGAGAAAATCCGTTTTGAAATGACCGAATAAATAACGCTTTATCGTAGTTGTAGCAACAGTTGTCGTCAAGAAGGCGGCTTTGGTTTAATATTCCTCCGGCCCATATTAATTGATTTCGATTTATCAAATTTTAGATGAACATATATACTAAATAGTGTCTAGATTCATTAAATTTTAACAAATCTAAGTCGATTAATATGGGTCGGAGGGAGTAGTTGTATTCCTTTAGTCATGCTTGGTGAATAAGATAACAAAAAAGATTGTGTGAGGCTGTATAGTTTGAACCTCCTTTAAAAAAAAACAGTAAATTAGAGCGGTGTAATATATACGATAAAGCGTCATTATTCGGTCGTGACATGTGCGTACGTGCGTTTATCCTCTTGCTAATCTTAATTTTTTATATGCCGCCAGATCCTTCGTTAGTGGTCTAGCCAAGATATGTCAACAACAGACGGACCAGTTCCTCTCTCCTATGACCTAGTACATGCGTGGCACGCACTATATATGTCGCCGCCATGCAAGCACTCAAAAGGGCTGGTGCTGCACAGCCGAACAAGCAAATGTCCATGTCCAGTGAGCCGCACGCGCTTACAGAACTTTACATGTTCTAAATGCGAAATTTGAGTGCTTGCTGGGTAGGGAGACGGTGCCGGTACGGTGCCTGTGCCGGCGAGGCGGCGCGCCACTGCCACCGGCCGCGGGCTGAAGAAGATGTCGGTGGACTGTCCTCCAAGCATCCAAGGATGACGACGAGGAGTCTCTCGGGTCGGGAGAAAAGGCCAGGTGGTGCGGTGGCTAACTTTTCCATAGACCCTCCTTTTGGATTCTCAAACAGTTTTATAGCATTCATCACTGTAAATTTGATTGACTTGCATAATAATATTGTTTGAGGGTATAAAGTATATATAGGGTTACAAAACTTGTCGGCCAAGATTACTTAACCGACTCTAAAACAAACTCTAACAAATCAAAACCGACTCAACATTGTCTAACATCCCCCCCCCCCCCCCCCCCCCCCCCCCCACAGTCTCATCGGCGAGCACAACGACGTTGAGACTGGATCGTATGTCAATGAAAGGTGCAGTAGCAAGCCCCTTGGTGAAGATGTCAGCAAATTGCACCGTGGTTGGAACATGAAGAACACGAACTTGTCCAAGAGCAACCTTCTCGCGAACAAAATGTATGTCGATTTCAATATGTTTTGTCCTCCGATGCTGAACTGGGTTGCCCGCCATATACACGGCAGAGATATTATTACAATACACAATGGTAGCTTGCTGAATTGGGCGATGAAGCTCGGCAAGAAGTTGACGCAACCATACTGTTTCTGCAACCGCATGTGCAACCCCGCGGTACTCAGCCTCAGCAGACGAACGAGAAACCGTTAGCTAACGCTTAGAAGACCAAGAAATCAAATTATTGCCAAGAAAAACACAGTAACCAGATGTGGAGCGACGAGTCTCAGGACATCCAGCCCAATCTGCATCGGAATATGCTGTCAAAGTTGTTGGGGAAGAAGAATTAATATGAAGGCAATGATCAAGAGTTCCTTTGAGATATCGAAGAATTCTTTTAACTAGATTATAATGGAGGCGTGGATCATGCATGAAAAGGCATACTTGTTGAACATCATAGAAAATTTCGGGATGTGTAAGAGTGAGATATTGAAGTGCTCCTGCGAGACTTCGATATAGAGTGGGATCGGAGAATGATTCGCCGGTAGAAGAAAATTTAGAAGTGGTGTCGATGGGGGTGCGGGATGGTTGGCAGTCCGTCATGCCAGCACGAGAGAGAAGATCGAGAGTGTATTGCCGTTGAGAAAGAAAAAGGCCAGAAGAATCACGAGTTACAGCAATGCCCAAAAAATGATGAAGCATACCTAGATCAGTCATAGAGAATTCATGTTGAAGACTAGAGATGATAGAGTTGAGAAAAGTTCGGGTGGAGACTGTGAGAATAATTTCATCAACGTAAAGGAGGAGATAGGAAATGTTATTATTTGATTGATAGACAAAGAGAGATGTGTCGCAGAGAGAGGGAATAAACCCTATAGTTTGGATGAATGTAGAAAAGCGCTGAAACCACGCACGAGGTGCTTGCTTCAGGACATAGAGAGACTTTTTGAGAAGACATACATGATTGGGTGAACTACGATCTTCGAAACCTAAAGGTTGTTGACAGTAGACAGTTTCTTGAAGAGAACCATGAAGAAAGGCGTTTTTGACATCGCTTTGATGAATAGGCTAAGAAGAGGAAACGGCAATGCTAAGAACGGTGCGAATTGTCCTTGGTTTGACAACAGGAGAAATTTTTCATCATAGTCAATTCCTTGTTGTTGAGAATAGCCACGGCATACCCAGCGGACTTTGTAGCGAGAGAGAGAGTACCATCGGAGTGAAATTTTTGATGAAAGACCCATTTACCAGAAATAATGTTTGAATTAGAAGGACGAGGAACTAGCTGCCATGTATCATTGGTAACCAAAGCATGGTATTCTTCTTTCATAGCAGCGGACCAGTTGGGATCGAGAAGAGCAGATTTATAGGATTTTGGGATGGGAGAAAGGTTGGGTTGAGCTAAGAAATTAAGACGTTTGGAGGGTAGACGAAAGCCATATTTACCGCGGGTACGCATAGTATGATCATTGGTGGGTGCTGGAATAGGAATAGCATATGAAGGTAATTGTGGGGAAGGAGACGGATCATGCTCAGAAGTGGGTGCCGAAGAGGGAGGCGTGACAGTGGGGTTGGGTGATGCATCAAATGAGGTTTGCGACATGGCAGGAGAATGTGTCGTGGGTGGAGAGGGTGGGGCGATGGCAGGCTGCACGGCAGGCTGCCGTGAGGGCTCAGCAGAGCGCGTGGTAGGAGAAGTGAGCGAAATGCCCGACGCAGCGGATGTAGGTTCGGGCGTAGGGGGTTCTGTATGGAATATTGGGATGTGTAGGGGATTAGGTGGTGTAGCGGAACGAGTCGAGGGAGAGGGATCGATGGAGACGGAATCATGGGGAGATGTATGTGTGGCAAAAGGGAAAGAGTGTTCAACGAAAGTAACATGACGAGAGATATGAATACGACCAGAAACTGGGTCAAAACATCTATAACCTTTGTGCTCATCGGAATAACCTAGGAAAACGCAGGGTAGGGATCTAGGGGCTAGTTTATGAGGTGAAGTGACATAGGTATTTGGAAAACAAAGACAACTGAATACTCGAAGTTCAGGATAATTGGGATGACATAGAAAGAGAGAGTAATATGGCGTGGTTTGTGGGTTAAGTTGGGAGGAACGAATGTTGAGGAGATATGTGGCTGTGCGGAGAGCTTCGGACCAATAACGTGGGGGCATAGAAGCTTGGATGAGAAGGGTTCAAATTATGTCGTTGATAATGCAAAGAGATCTCTCAGCTTTGCCGTTTTGAGGGGAAGTGTAGGGGCAGGAAAAACGGAGGAGAATGCCATGGTGGAGAAAGAAATTACGATTTTGGTTGTTGTCAAATTCTTTGCCATTATCATATTGGATGAACCGAATGGGGAGAAAGAAGTGAGTTGCAACATAGCGTTGAAACTTAAGAAAGATTGTGTGCACATCAGATTTTTTGCATAAAGGATAAGTCCATGCACAATGAGTGAAATCATCCAAGATCACAAGATAGTACTTAAAACCAGAAATACTCTCAATAGGTGACGTCCATAAATCACAATGTAATAATTCAAAGGGAAAAGTACTAGAAGAAGTAGAAGAATTGAACGGAAGACGCACATGTTTTCCTTGTTGACAAGATTCACAAACTAGAGGATTATGAGTATCACGATTACAAGGAATAGAGAAATCACTAAGGAGAGAATCTAAGACGATTTTATTAGGGTGGCCTAGACGTTGATGCCAAAGCTCGACCGAAGCAACCATGGATGAGGGTTGAGTGGTCGTGGGAACACCGTGGAGGGAGTAGAGATATCCATCACTATTGAAGCGAGCGATCTTCGCCTTGGTTAGAAAATCCTTCACAGAAACACAAAAGGAGTCAAATTCGAGAGAAACATGATTTTCACGAGCGAATTTTTGAACGAAGATTAAATTTTTAATAAGATCAGGTGCAACAAGAATATTATGAAGGATGAGAGGTTTTGTGGGTGAGAGAATTTGTGCATTACCAACACCGGAGATAGGGATAGTAGAACCATTGCCAAGAGTTATAGAGGAAAAAGGTGATGAGTAAAAATTTGACAGCATATTATTCGAAGAAGACATGTGACTAGAAGCACCAGAATCGAAAATCCAATCGGTACCTGAGTTTCCTTGAGCATCGAAGTGGTTCATGGCCTGGATAAACGCCGCTTGGTCCCAGCTCGGTGATGAGGAAGAGGACGGCGATGGTGCAGGCAGCGGAGCAGGTGGTGATGGCGCGTAGATCGGCATGTAGGCACCAGCAGACGTCGAAGGAGGGGCTGGAGCGCTGTACTGCTGGTAAGTCGGACCAGGCATGTAGGTCGGTGCAGTCATGTAGGCCTGGTGCGGAGGGGCGAGTGCCGAGGAGGCACGAAGAGCTGGCGTGGGGGCGCATGCCTGGCGTCCAGGCGCCGGAGTACGCCGGGGGAGCACCAATCGGAGAGGGCGCGATCCAGGGCATGTGCCAGGCCTGGACAAGCCCTGTCCACGGGTCGTGCATCGGGCGCCATCTAGGAGACGCAGGAGGTGATGGGGCTGGAGGCGTCGGGCTGCTGGGAGGAGCCGTGGGTGGTCGAGGCGGCCGGAAGGTAGGGTTTTTGCCCCTGTAGTTCGGACTAGGGAGCCACCTCGGAGGTGGCTGTGTAGGGTTTCGTAGCATGGAAAACAAAAAATTTCTATCGCATACAAACCAACAAGCCAAGATCTATCTACTAGATTGTAGCAACGAGTCGATGGAATAACTTACCCTCGAAGATTCCAAAGTGTTTAACGAGAGCAGATTCTCGTGGGTGATGTAGTCGTACTCTTTCCGATCTCAAGATCGCGTAGACGATCCTTCCGGCGCTGCGTTCCGGCAGCGCTCCCGCAGTCGGTCACACGTTCGGTACTCGACGAAGACCTTCCTCTCCCTTGTTCCAGCAGGCAGCGGAGGTTGTAGCACTCTCCTCGCGATTCCGGCAGCACAACGGCGTGGTACCGGAAGTAGAGGGGAGATCTCGCAGGGCTTCGCCTTAAGCCGGAGCGAGTATGGTGGAGTATGAGAGAGAACTATTAGTGGTCTAGGAATTAGACACACGAATTAGAAGGCTCTAAACCGATGGCTAGGGCAATTAGAAGCTCTAAACCAAAACGGCTCTAAACCGGAGATTAGAGGATAGGAACTTGTGTGTACTAGGAGGGGAGCCCTGCCCCTCCTTATATAGATGGGAGGGGCCGGCGGCCAAGGGGAGGGGAGTCCCTCCCCAAGTCGGCTTGGTGGTGCGCCGGCCAAGGGAGGAACCCTCCCCCAATTCGGCCTCCACCAATCCTCCTTCTCCTCTTTCCGAAAACTGGCAGTTTGACTTTTCAAACTAGCCGTTTGACTTTTCAAACTAGGATTTGAATTAACCCTTTATTTCGGACAGCGATGACACTTAGTACATGATGCAATTATACCAACTTTGATACAACACATTCATGTACCCTCCCCCCCTGGAGTGCCGGACATTCCGGAACCTTCTAGAACATTCCCGATGAAAACACCGGAATCATTCCGCAACTCCGAAACGGGACTTTCCTTATATGAATCTTATTCTCCGGACCATTCCGGATCACCTCGTGATATCCCGGATCCCATCCGAGACTCCGAACACCATTCGGTCTCTTTCTCATAATACCATAACTACTCAAACAACGTCGAATCCTTAAGTGTGTCTCCCTACGGTTCGTGAATTATGCGGACATGATCGAGACACTTCTCCGAACAATAACCAATAGAGGAATCTGGAAATTCATATGGCTCCCACATATTTCTACGATTACTTTGCGATCGAATGAACCACTTACATACGATACCAATTTCCCTTTGTCTCACGATAGTTTACTTATCCGAGGTTATGATCGTCGGTATCTCTGCATACCTAGTTCAACCTCGTTACCGATAAGTACTCTTTTCTCGTTCTCGTGATATGTGATCCCTTGTGAGCCAGTCACATGCTTGCAAGCTAATTGGATGACATTACACCGAGAGGGCCCAGAGTATATCTATCCGTCATATGGATGGACAAATCCCACTCTTGATCCATGTGTCTCAACCAATACTTTCCGAACACTCAATGCCACCTTTATAGCCACCCAGTTACGGTGTGGTGTTTGATGTCATCAAAGCATCCATCCGGCAAAGGTGATATGCATGATCTCATGGTCGAAGGAATTAGGTTACTATGTATCAGAAAGCATATAGCAATTGAACTATTTAAAATGACTTGATCTTTATGCTACGCTTATCTATAGGAGTATGTCCATCACATCATTCTCCTAATGATATGACCCTGTTGTTAATAACATCTCTATGTTCATGATCAGGAAACCATGATCATATATTAACCAACAAGCTAGTTTAACAAGAGGCTTTACTAGGGACTCTTTTATGTTTACAAATCACACAAGTATTAATGTTTCCTGTTAATACAATTATAGCATGGTTTGTAAACATTTATCATAAGTATGAAGATATGATAATAACCCACTTTATTATTGCCTCTTGGCATATCTCCAACAGTCTCCCACTTGCACTAGAGTCAATAATCTAGTTTTAAACCTTTGTGTATTCAACACCTATGGCTTTCCGGTGTTGTAAGTACACGTTCGCTAGTGGTCAACTGATCTCCGGATCTGACACTTCCAGATCCGTGTGTAATTGCATGTATTTGCGTCTCTACGCATCACTCATTCTCTAATGAGATGGCTTTGTATAAATTTGGTCCTTTGGTGAGACCTTTAGTTCTTTGGGGTTAAAACATGTTGATAATATTGTCGTACAATATATCTTCATAGTATTATCCCGCTATGAACTACACCTAGTTTGATAACAAACTACTTGACCCAAATGCCCTCTTTAGCTGCTATAATAGCAGTCATATACTTAGCCTTTTGTTGTAGTATCTGTCACAATGTCTTAACTTTGGAACTCATCCAAATCCATTATGGAACTTACTTTCCATTATATTGTGCCACCCTTAGTTTAGATTGAGATAAACTTAATTTGTACTTTGTGACAAAACTAGTATCAATGTAGTACTTTTACAATGAACTAACCATCTATTTGTCACTTTTACAAATAATATACTCTTAGTTCTTCCAAAAGATTATAAGAATATCCTTACTATTGTCCAATGATCATCTTATGAATCATTCTGGTATATGCTCATAACATTTAGAGCATAGGACATATCTGGATTTGTACACATCACAGCATGATTGATATAAATACTCTTTGTGATCAAGTATCAATCTATACTTGAATTTTGTTTCACTTGCCAAATGTCAATACACTTGAATATATCATCAATATTGAACTCATTCAATTCTTTCTGTGCAACAAGAAGCTTTCTTGTAGTTTCTATATTGAACTCATTCAATATCTCGTCAATGTACTTCTGGCACAACCATATTAGCGCCTATTGATGCCTAATATTTGGGTTTTGCCTAAGTCTTTCATCGAGATGAAATTCTTAATATGTGTTAATAAAAGATACATTATTTCCAATCAACAATATGTCTTCCACATAATGTATTAGAAACATGTCTTAGCGCTCCCACTTAATTTCTTGCAAATGCAAGCATCTTCATTGTCTCTGATGAAATTAAACTCTTTTAACAGTTTCATCATAGTGAAGATTCCAACTCCGCTATGCTTATTTCAACCATTGAAGTTTGCATATGCTTTTAGCACCCTTTGAATTAACAAAAACCTCTATGGACCATGTTATTCACATGTCCTAGGTAACAATTCTATTAGAAGAACTTGTTTTGTTTATTCAACTACCATATAACAAAATTATATGTAGTGGTTGCTACACTAATCCGTCTAGACTAAATATCACTATGAAAGATCAAATCTTATCATAGTCAACCTTTGAACATTGTTGTGAACTCTTTCCCAACATGTCGACTATTTAATAGATGTGAAACATCCATGTCTATTTCTTTATAGATCCAAACACAACTGTAAGGTCTTACACCTTTCTCGATGGTCCTTCAAGTTCAAAACTTGATTTCTCGTGTATGGAACTATCACGGATTTTATGGCTTCAAGCCATTTGACGGAGTCAGGGCCCATCATCGCTTCTTTGCATGTAGTACGTTCATTATTCTCAAATAATGATTCAACCCTCAAATCTTGGTATTTGATTGTTTACTTGACCTACTTGTTTCAATAGGAACTTAGATCTCCGTGACCACAACCTTTGAGGCACGTGAGCCATGAGCATTGTTGCTGCCTCCGGAACACTTTTCGGTGTTGCGCAACTCTGCACATATAGCTAAGGTTCCTTTAACCTTATCAAAGTTCTATTGTCCTCCCACTTAACTTTTCACGAAAAATTCCTTCTCAAAGAAACTTGACGTTCTAAGCGACAAACACTTTTGTCTCCGGTGTTATGGAGGAATACTTAACAAAGACAGGTTCATCCGACTTTGGTTGCAAACATCTTTCTTATGTATAGCATACCAATGTTTAAGAAAGGACTACTTGGGTTTTATCCCAAACCATAACCTTATATGGTGTCATTTCAACGGATTATGATGAAGCTCTTTTTAGTGGAAAAACGGTAATCTCTAAAGCTTTTAATCTTTAAAATACAATGGCAATTTTATGAATTACACCTTTGATCTCACCATGTCAAACAAGGTTTAATTACATATCTCGAATGCTCCATACTCTTATGGTGTTTCGGGAAATGCAAATCCACGGAATGATTCCTTAAATCTTAGGTATTATGCTAAACTCTGTAACTCAAATATCTTCCTTTATGATCTTTATCATAAACTGTTTATATTCTTGTTACAATGATTTTGCACTTCATCTTGAAAGTCTTTGAACTTATCAAATGTTTCATACTTCATCCTTATTAAGTAAATATTCATATATTCACTCAAATTTTCGGAGAAAGCATATGAAGTTGAAATCCATCGCTCTTGACTACACATAATGGACTTCGTACAAAAATATGTACAAGTTCCAATAGGCTAGTCATTCGTTCCCTTTTGGCCTATGAACGAAGTTTTAATTATCTCTAGGAAAGTTTCACCAGCGTCATTTGATCAAAATCAAAAGACTCCAAAATTCCATACACATGGAGTTTCTTCATGTTTTCTTTCCAATACAATTTAAACGGCGATGTCACTTCCTAAGTGATCTTTCAATCAATTTGTCTTTCGACATTTTTAGCACTAGTTTTATGGATGTGATTTCTCCAACGAGATTTGTGAATCATCCATCTTTTATGGATTACGACAATTATTTGAACAACCCTTTTTGTTCTCATAATACCTGATAAAACAAATCTTGAAGGCAAACTTTGATGTTTAATGAGCAACACAATAACCCTTTATTTGTTCTCGATGAACATCATCACATATTCTTTTGCTAGTTACTTAGGCCATTGTAGTTCATGAATTGTGTTGTTTCGTATGACGATTCACACCAACAAATTCAGTATCAAATACTTAAGAACCACATTGTTTAATAAGCAAAGAATATAGCCATAACATGTATATCATCTATATACTTAAACTGAACAATTCTAGTCTTTTCTTTTCTGCCATATATTTATGAGATTCTCTTTCAGTATTTCCTTTTCTGTTTGAAAGAATCTATCAATATCAATAGTGGAGTCATACATATGACACATAGTCCAAAGCATGTATAGTTAAATACCAATGTCTTTGGACTTGCACTTTGAAGTAGATCACCATCATCAAATGTTTGGTGTTCTTTCAAATTCCTTTCTTTAGTAATCTCTTGGTGTAGTAAACATTTTACCTACATCAAACATTCACCTTTATCATGGAATTATCCAAGATCAAGCTACTTTTAGCTTGTAATGGTGAATCGCGAGTATAATGTTGCTATCCAAAACCTTTTGGTGGATTAGGACAACTAGTGTCTCCAACCTTTAGCAAATTCTCATCAAATATGAGAACATGACTTTTGCCATATTATACTCTATCATGTTGCAACCAAAACTTCGTTTCAGATATCACAATATCTTCCACACATCATGGTTTCTAAAACAACTCTTTCAGATCCTAGATAACCTTGATATTAAGAGAATCCTTTGAATATCAAGAATCATGGAGACAAACATGATACTTATATACTAACACTTGGAACTGTTACTCTTGTTTTAATACCAATTATTAAACTTCATGGAGTAACCGGAACTTACTGAAAGTTTGCAATAGGACTTTTAAACTTTAGATTAACACTTCAAAGCAATACGATACCAGTTCGTAAAGTAACTAACCAGAATTCTATAGTTCTATCATCTCAATTATAACTAAGCGCAAGGTGGTAAACGGATGCCAATGACTACAACAACTATGCAAATTCACTTTGATTTAGTTTATGATAAATTGAGTTCTAATTAATAATTAAATTAATCTAGGTGAACTCCCACTCAAAACAATATCCCTCACATTGTTTTAGTGATCACACGAACCAAATCCACCACATCAAAACCGATCATCACGAGAGTTGACATAGCTTCAATGGCGAACAATCAACATGTTCATCATATCTCCTATATGACTCATGCTTTACCTTTCGGTGATCCGTGTTCCTGAGACCATGTATGTACATGCTAGGCTCGTCAAGATCAAACCTTAGCTTCCGCATGAGCAAATCTGGCTTGCCCACGTTGTATACACTTGCGGAATCTAACACACCCGATCATCACGTGGTGCTTCGAAACAACAAGCTTTAGCAACGGTGCTAACTAAGGGTGAACACTTAATGACTTGAAATTCATGTGCATGAGGGATCATCTTATAATTCTATCGTCGTCTACTAAGCAATACAAGATGCATAAAGGATTAACATCACATGCAATTCATAATATGTGATATGATATGGCCTTTCTTCTTTGTGCTTCCGATCTCCATCTTCTAGCATGAACATGATCTCCATCATCACCGGCATTGCATCAAGGTCAATGACGCTGCTCCATGGTTGTCGTCCACCGGCTTCAACTATTACAACTACTTTGAATAGACACGCGGGTCTTAACAGAAATTAAAGACAACCATATGGCTCCTGCCGGTTGCCGACTTACAATAAGGAACATTGCATACATCATATATAATCACAATCATGGCCATATCACATCACTGCACACCCCCTGCAAAACAAAGTTAGACGCCTCTACTTTCTTTGCATATTTTACGTGGTTTGGGGCTTTCAATAAGTGTCGTTCTAACTTACGAACAAGAACCACAACATTGATACTAGTAGTGTTAATCACCCGTTGTAAATTGGATCTTAACTATGCTAGGAGAAACAGGCACCCGCAAAGCCACTTATGCAATACAAGTTGCATGTCAAGCGTGGAGCAAGTCTCATGAACGATGTCATGTAAGGTTAGCACGGGCCGCTTCATCCCAACATACCGCAAGATGCAAAGTACACAAGAAGCAATCGACAATAAAAGCATCAACGCCCACAATGACGATTGTGTTCTACTCGTGCAACAGATCTACATATAGACACGGCTCTGATACCACTGTAGGGTTTCGTAGCATGGAAAACAAAATTTTTCTATCGCATACAAACCAACAAGCCAAGATCTATCTACTAGATTGTAGCAACGAGTCGATGGAATAACTTACCCTCGAAGATTCCAAAGTGTTTAACGAGAGCAGATTCTCGTGGGTGATGTAGTCCTACTCTTTCCGATCTCAAGATCGCGTAGACGATCCTTCCGGCGCTGCGTTCTGGCAGCGCTCCCGCAGTCGGTCACACGTTCGGTACTCGACGAAGACCTTCCTCTCCCTTGTTCCAGCAGGCAGCGGAGGTTGTAGCACTCTCCTCGCGATTCTGGCGGCACAACGGCGTGGTACCGGAAGTAGAGGGGAGATCTCGCAGGGCTTCGCCTTAAGCCGGAGCGAGTATGGTGGAGTATGAGAGAGAACTATTAGTGGTCTAGGGATTAGACACACCAATTAGAAGGCTCTAAACTGATGGCTAGGGAAATTAGAAGCTCTAAACCAAAACGGCTCTAAACCGGAGATTAGACGATAGGAACTTGTGTGTACTAGGAGGGGAGCCCTGCCCCTCCTTATATAGATGGGAGGGGCCGGCGGCCAAGGGGAGGGGAGTCCCTCCCCAAGTCGGCTTGGTGGTGCGCCGGCCAAGGGAGGAACCCTCCCCCAATTCGGCCTCCACCAATCCTCCTTCTCCTCTTTCCGAAAACTCGCAGTTTGACTTTTCAAACTAGCCGTTTGACTTTTCAAACTAGGATTTGAATTAACCCTTTATTTCGGACAGCGATGACACTTAGTACATGATGCAATCATACCAACTTTGATACAACACATTCATGTACCCTCCCCCCCCGGAGTGCCGGACATTCCGGAACCTTCTAGAACATTCCCGATGAAAACACCGGAATCATTCCGCAACTCCGAAACGGGACTTTCCTTATATGAATCTTATTCTCCGGACCATTCCGGATCACCTCGTGATATCCCGGATCCCATCCGAGACTCCGAACACCATTCGGTCTCTTTCTCATAATACCATAACTACTCAAACAACGTCGAATCCTTAAGTGTGTCTCCCTACGGTTCGTGAATTATGCGGACATGATCGAGACACTTCTCCGAACAATAACCAATAGAGGAGTCTGGAAATTCATATGGCTCCCACATATTTCTACGATTACTTTGCGATCGAATGAACCACTTACATACGATACCAATTTCCCTTTGTCTCACGATAGTTTACTTATCCGAGGTTATGATCGTCGGTATCTCTGCATACCTAGTTCAACCTCGTTACTGATAAGTACTCTTTTCTCGTTCCCGTGATATGTGATCCCTTGTGAGCCAGTCACATGCTTGCAAGCTAATTGGATGACATTACACCGAGAGGGCCCAGAGTATATCTATCCGTCATATGGATGGACAAATCCCACTCTTGATCCATGTGTCTCAACTAATACTTTCCGAACACTCAATGCCACCTTTATAGCCACCCAGTTACGATGTGGTGTTTGATGTCATCAAAGCATCCATCCGGCAAAGGTGATATGCATGATCTCATGGTCGAAGGAATTAGGTTACTATGTATCAGAAAGCATATAGCAATTGAACTATTTAAAATGACTTGATCTTTATGCTACGCTTATCTATAGGAGTATGTCCATCACATCATTCTCCTAATGATATGACCCTGTTGTTAATAACATCTCTATGTTCATGATCAGGAAACCATGATCATATATTAACCAACAAGCTAGTTTAACAAGAGGCTTTACTAGGGACTCTTTTATGTTTACAAATCACACAAGTATTAATGTTTCCTGTTAATACAATTATAGCATGGTATGTAAACATTTATCATAAGTATGAAGATATGATAATAACCCACTTTATTATTGCCTCTTGGCATATCTCCAACAGGCTGCACCGGTGACGAAGGAGGTGGCGCAGGAGCAGCAGGAGGTCGTTGAATCGCGGCAAAAAATTGATGGCGCGCCTCTTTATTTGCGAGGGCACGGTCGGCCCACTGCAGCATAGATCGGACCTCGGCGAAGGTAGGACGGGGTCGCATCATGGGAATAAAGGAGGCCTGCTTTTCAAAGCGGTCACCGAGCCCGACGAGGAGGATGTTGATCAGTTGACGATCATCGACGGGGTTGCCGAGATCTTGGAGTTCATCGGCGATCGTCTTGAGCTTTTGACAATAGCGCCGACGGGAGAGTCACCTTGGACGGTGTTGGGGAGCTCGGTGTGGAGGGTGTTGACGCGGGCGTCGACGTTGTCTTGGAAGAGCTGTCGGAGGGCCACCCAGAGGGCGGCTGCGCTGGTGGCATCACGAAACACGAGATTGAAGATCTCAGTGGACACCCGCTGGTAGATCCATTGGATGATGGCGAGGTCGTCCTTGGCCCAGCGAGGATCGGGAGTCCGGGGAACGGCGTGGTCGGCGACGTGGTCGAGAAGATTGCACCGACCGAGATGAACCTCGAAGAGATGACGCCAATGGTAATAGTTATGCTTTGGTAGATCTAAAGTGATTGGAATAAAGGGGCTAACATCTGAGATTGTATCGGCATAGTGGATAGTTGGGAGGGTAGGAGAGGGTAGAGCAAGAGAGGTGTTGGAGGTTTGGCCGGCGTCACCCAGAGAAGCGGCGGCGACGGCCTTTTTGGTGAAGTAGTCGGGGGGGGGGGGGGGAGGGGGCGGCGTCGGTGGCGGCGCCATGCCCTAGGATCTAATTGTCTGATACCATGTAAATTTGATTGACTTGCATAATAATATTGCTTGAGGGTACAGAGTATATATGGGGTTACAAAACTTGTCGGCCAAGATTACTTAAACCGACTCTAAAACAAACTCTAACAAATCAAAACCGACTCAACATTGTCTAGTCTAACAATCACGAAGGTTAGCTATAGTTGTATTAGATGAATATGTGTGTTAAAACTAGATAGAACACTTTAACTTTAACACCATAACTTCGTTTGTGCCCTGACATAAATAAAAGTATTATGAGTGCTCACATGGCAATAATGTTGAACATTATGTGACATGTTGTGGAAATTGGACAACAGATGATTAGTGGGTATCTTGAGTGACATGGTTAATTATAGCAGGTAATTAGCGAGTAATGAGTGATAATGAGTAGGGGTGTGTACGCCAGCATTATAGCGAAGGTCTCCGTGCACTATGCTTGAATCGACACAATGATGTTTTTTAGTAAGTTAGATTGCCTCGTTGTAGAGTGACTTAGTCCTATGTTAGAAGAGCGTCGAAGGGTTTGAGCATGGACCCCGGGCTAAACAAGACTTCCCCGAGGGGCGAAGTCAAGGTCCTGCACAACGAGTCCATCCGAGTTGGGCATGGCTCCTCGAATCCGAGACTATCGCTCCCCGAACATGGCTTGAAGCTCTAGCCCTCTCCCCTTGTATTGAAATGACTGAGTGAATGAATGAGCTCCCACCTCCCCCTTAGGGGTTTATATAGGGAAGGGTTCTTCAAAAATTGACCAAGACTATCCTTCGTGGTGGTAGGTAGAAGGGTTACAATAGTAAAACTTGGTCTACTATCCCACGAGGATATGGTTAAAAGAGCAGATATGCCTTAGTCCATGGTTGACTAGTACAACTAGGTCTCCACCTAGTGGGCTTCTTGCTTCATGGCTTCGTCTTTGATTTTATCTTCCTTAATAGATTTCTTTTTTCTTCTAGACCACGTCATGATAGGGGTTCCTATTGACTCATCATTGACTTGTCTTGACTTTTGTCCATGTAGGCGTCTAACAGGCTGTGAGGGGTTTCCCCTTGGAGCAAGACTGACATAACATTTTTGTCTATGTAGAGGAGAGAGATAACCAAAATGCAAGTTGTTGGCTCTTATGCAAGAGCCATCCCTACTCGTTCTTCTAGACAAAAATATTAAATGAGAGAAAAGATAAAGAGCGAAGATATCAACTAGTACTAATCTAATAGCCAACCTTATAGCCAACTCCTATTGTACAAACTAGCTCTTGATGACATGGGAACTTCATATATCCCGCTTTCTAGCTACACTATTTATTAAATACCCATTCTTAAAACATGACAGCTTGGTAAAAAACGAACTTGCAAGGAAATTAAGGAAATGCAAAATTCATGAATGTTTTAGTGAAATTTAATAAATCTAAAATATAAGAGAAATTTTCTTCAAGTAAACAAAATTGAGATGTAATCATAAATTCTAGGGGAAAACGTTTAAAAATCAACAATTAGTTTTTTGTTGAAATTATACAAAAAGAGTGATTTTAAGAAAATTCTAAACTACTCTAAGAGAACCAAGGAATTGAAGAAAACTCGAAAATAAGTTAATGGACATTCTTGAAAACCCCATCTTGCTTCCATGGATGTTCTTTTTAAAATCTACTAAATATCCTTTTTTAGAAAAATACTTTGGATTTATTTTCCTTATTCTATAATTTTATTAGCACCTTTCAAATATCCACGTACATTTTTCAAAAAAAATCTAGGACACATGCATCTATCTAATGTTTTATGGAATACTTCTTCACTTTAAACCTTGTTGTCTTCAGTTTTCATATTCTGATCAATAGGGATCCATAGTGCATAGTGACATGTCATCCGACGTATGGTTTTTTTCTTTTGCAAGTATCTGCTACGTACTCCCTCCGTCCCAAATTAATTGTCTAAGATTTGTGTACATATGAAAGTATCTAGTTATAAATTATGTCTAAATACATCAGTATTTAGACAAACCCAAGATAGATAATTTAAGGCGAATTAGATGTGTTCGATTATAAATTTCACACTAGAACTGCAATTAGATGTTCTTTCTTCTAAAATTTCTTCTTTTCCAAGGGAAATCTCTCTCTAATAAAGAAAGGAAAGCCACTTGATTCATCACCAAATTTGACGAGGTGGGGGAGTGAAGGCCAAAGGAGGCCCCGGTACGCCCGAAAGGCCATGAGTTCCACGCCGATGCTCTCGCGGCGGTGCTCATTCATGCATGCTGCCTCCCATGATAACGGTGGACTCTGCTCGGTCGGCCTGAAGGAACTGAAGAAGCTTCCACGCGGCATGTTTTGCCCGAGCTAGCACTGTTTTCACCCATGACAACCGTCCACGTGGAACGCACTTGGTCACCAACCTTCCCTTGCAGTCTCTCCCCTCCCTATAAATACATGCCCGAGCTGCCCATATTGTCATCGCAACAACACACACGTACTACGTACAGACCACCCAAATACTCCTCACTCACTAGGACGTATCCTGTCGATTGATTAACTCTGTAAGTAGGGATTCGAAGTTCAAACTTCGTCTGCGCCATGGGTTCCTCGAAAGCAATCTTGATCGCGCTCGTGCTCCTCCTGGCAGCGTCGCCGTGCGTGGTGAGAGCTAGGATGGCGCCACGCGACCATGCAGCCCCTGCGACGACGACCTCGTCATCGTCTCAAGCTTCTCTACGAGGAGTACCGCTCATGGCTCCGCCGATGCCGCCACCGTCGTCGACGCCAGTGGGCAACAAGCCGGAGACTGGCGTCGCCAGGCGTTGGGGGACGACGGCTCAGCTTGACGGGTCTGTGCCGAGCCCGGGCATAGGCCATCCTTAACTAGCCTGATGGTGTACACGCCTGCCGTATACGCCGAAGCTAGATATAACTTTGAAAGGTGTAGACACATGATTGTAGCCCGAGAACAAAATGTAGTATTATATGTATCTATCTGTGTACTAGTTCTTTCGTGTGATACGAACTTGCTTGGTAAGTACTTGGTAATACCTGACACTGGTTTTCAGCAAATAACTAAAGAGGAGGTTGCATCTACTAGTACACTAGTACAAAACAGGGCTTTCATTCGGTGCTGTCTGGAGCCTCAGTCCTGGCTGAGTTATGAACAGGGACGACGTATGGGGCACGGCCACAATCGATTCCGGTTTAAGTCGGATTTTAGTTCCGGTTGGAGACTACAACTGAGACTAAAGAGGTTGAGGAAGATGTGAGGCTCTTTTGTTCTGGTTAGAGGCTCCAACCAGGAATAAAGGTCTATGTTCCTATATATACCCCAGTCTAGCGTGCTTGAGTGTGTGAGCGGATTTGTTTTTTCCTTTGCACAAGTGGTGTATGTTGCTTTGTTTCTATATAGGGATATATCTAGTTATAGAACATGTCTAGATATGGATATATTTAGACAAATCTGGAATAACTAATTTGAGTTCGAAGGGAGTACTATATGACTTGGTCAATAATTAAATGTGTTCGATTAAATTTTTTGAGGCCATCTTGAAAACTAGGTTCCTATTGTTGAATAAAAGAGCAATTTACCAAGAGAATTAATCATAATAAATGCTAGATAAAACATGAATAAAATAATAGAAATTAGACTAATCATGTGAAATAGCAAAGTAATAGCAGCAGTAAAATGAAAGCAATAGTAACAATAGAAGCAAACAGTAGGATATGAGTGCGGTAGGCGGAATGGATGGACGGGCGTTGCATGGACAAGTCTAAACATGTAACTTCAAGATCTAGGGCAATTGCAGATAAATAAGATAAATCATCTAAGTACTAAACAATCATAGACATGTGCTCCATATATAGTCATACGTGCTCGCAATGAGAACTTGCACAACATCTTTTGTCCTGCCAGCCCGTTGCAGCGGGGCCTCAAGGGAACTACTGGCAATTAAGGTGCTCCTTTTAATAGAGCACCGGAGCAAAGCATTAACACTCCATGAACACATGTGATCCTTACATCACAGCCATCCCCTCCGGCTGTCCCAATTTCTGTCACTTCGGGGCCTTTGGATCCGGACAATGATATGTGTACACAACTTGCAGATAAGATCACAAACAATACTATCATAATGAATCAATAATAAGTTCAGATCTGAGATCATGGCACTTGGGCCCTAGTGACAAGCATTAAGCACAACAAGTTGCAACAAAGTCAAATAGCACTAATAGAGATACTAGGCACCATGCCCTAACAATCTTATTCGATTATATGATAGAACTCATCCAGTCCCTACCATCCCCATGGCCTATAGCGGGGGATTACTCACTCATGGATGAGGGAAAAATGGATGGTTGATGGAGAGGCTTTGGTGATGATGATGGCGATGATCCTCTCCAAATTTCCTGTCCCGGCAGGGTGCCAGAACGGAGTTTCTGATTCCAAATCGCTGTTTCTGGTGGTGGCGACGTAGCGGAACTCTTTCTGGAATAACGTCAAACCCCCTAAGTTTTTAGGTCAGAAGGCAGCTTATAGGCGAAGAGGGAGGTCGAGGGGGCACCTGGGGTGGCCACACCCCCTCCAAGCGCTGCCAGGCCTGGCCCTCGCAGCAGGGGGTGTGCCCCCCGGTCCCCCTCCCCGTCTCGTATTCTGACTCCGTGAGTCTTCTGGTGAAATAGGATTTTTGGCATATTTTCCGGGATTTTTCCTGATAGTTGATTTTCTGCACAAAAACTAGACACCAAGGTAATTCTGCTGAAAACAACGTCAGTCCGTGTTAGTTGTATTCAAATCACACAAATTGAAAGGAGAAACAATAGCGAAAGTGTTCGGGAAAGTAGATATGTTTTGGACGTATCAACTCCCCCCAAGCTTAGCTTATTGCTTGTCCTCAAGCAATTTAGTTGAAAACTGAGTGCGATAAAGAAACTTCACGAACATATTTGCTTCATATGATGTATATATTCTTAGCACAGGAGTAGATACTTAGAAAATTCATAAAAAGGAGTATGCAACTAAGTCTACTCAATAGTCATTGCAAGCTACGAAGAGATTCCAACTCAATAATAATAAGTAGCATGAAACATAAACATAACCAACATTGTAATGCTCATAAAAAGGTATGATAGAGTGGTATCTCGCTTGCCTGTGTTTGTAGAGCACAAATTAAATGCCAAGGCACCTCTGAAGTTTAAGTGAAGACTAGAATTAAAGATATCAGAGATACAAGCATCAAAGTCATGACATAATTAACCAAGTTTTGAGACAAGCACATTACACTAACAATGACAATTATGCTCTCAAGAAGATGCTCATAGAATAAGTGGTGACTCAACAAGGAAGTGAAAAGGTCTTGAAAAGTTTAAAAGGCTTCCAAATGCTGAAAGTATGGTACTCATTAACTTTGAGCTCTCATTCCCCTATCATAGGCATCTTTAGATAGTTAAGGTGAAAGTGAGGTTCAATATGAGTTATATGCTTGACAGACCATAAACTTGAAATCTCATGTCCCTTAAGTACGAGGGCTGCTCCTCATGCTACTCAACTTTAGTTACCGGTAAGTTCTTGTCATAGTAAATACATGCGTTCATAGAGAACCGCCAATGGGGTACCCCTTGCACATGATACAGGAGCTATCCCATAATCAAAATGACAAGGCAAGCACACAATGAGCATCCCATCAATCTTCTTATTTGCCATGGGGAAATGGCGCTTTTTTCTCTCTTTCCTCTTTTCAATACTCTTTTTTATAAGAAGAAAGCTTCATAGGTTGTTCATTATGGTTATGCTGCAAGTTTCCACCATGATTAGTCATGGCTTAGGCTAGCGGCCCAGGCGTTTCTCTAACACATATACATAACTCCATGGACTTACAAGCTCCCCTTTTATTTCACACAGACGACATCCGCAAACAAAAGAGCATGATATCAACTGGGTATATATTTACAGGTATTGAAAGTGTTCCCTGTGACAACACGGTTCTGCTAACTCCCAGCCTATAATTTGCAAGCATATAACTTTCATGGACAGTCAAAATGGTTCAGATTTATTAAGTGCAAGAAATAAAGTGTGTCATTAAGTTCGTGAGAGCTTTACTAACTATTTTTCCTATAACAAGCAAACATTTTATTTGGAAGAAAAAAAGGCATAATAAATATGCACGGAATAGCAAATAATGCTAGTCAGTAGGTATTGTGGACACTTTTGACAATATTGGTTTTCGGGAGTTGGAAACACGAGTAGAGCTCATACTCAGTGCAAGTGAAGGATAGCAATAGAGAGGAAGCGACAAATGAGAGAGCAATAACTGTCATAATCGTGCTTGCAACAAAACAGGACTAATTATGGCATGAAAGTGGTACAAGAACTCTGAGGCAAAATAAATCATCGAGGCTTACTGACTATTGTTCAGTCATATGCATGCGTGAGCATGTGCCAAGTCGATTCAAGTGAAACATTCAAAGGAGGATACCACAATATCATACCAAGTTATGAATAAAACAATGCAAGCAAACATTCATATGACGTGCTACAAACTATTAGCAAGATGGAGCTAATCATAAGAGAGCAAGACCTACTAACCATCCATAAATAACATACACCTTACATGAACAGACTAAGCATGCCCACAATGATGAGTATATGTACAAAAATGAAAACAAATAGAGTTCGTTACTAGCCTCTTAGCACACCTCAAGTTGTCTTAATTTTCATTATTTCCTTTCACTTGTGTGGCTTGAATAATAACATGAAACCAAAATCCAGTGAGGACTGCCGAACCCTGCAAAGAACTTCACAAAACCAAAGAAGAACACAAATATTTTTGGTGTTTTCAATTTTTAAAGCAAGCACACAAAGCAAAAAAAAACAAAGCAAAATCTTTTTGGATTTTTCTTAAGGCAAACAAAAGCTAAAAAGAAAAGAAAAAAACCAAGAGAATCAATGAAAATATTTTTGGTCTTTTTGTGTTTTGGGAAAATAGGAACAAGAACCAAAAAGAAAGCGAAACATGGATATACAGAGAACCGACGAAATATGATATATAGATGAGTGTGATGTCGGTATATCTCCCCCCAAGCTTAGGATTTTGGCCTAAGTGGGGCTCAACCCCATGGTGACCAAGAAGGTGCACCTCCGTAATACGACGAAGAGGCCTCTTCGTCCTGGTACGATCTCGAGGACGCCCCTGTGTAGTGCACAGAGTGGTCGTATGAGGACGCGTCCCCCTGGTAGTGTCCGTGGAAACCACGAATTCTTAGATACTCGTCCATATCCTCCTTGGAGCGTGACCAAGGTCCCTGGGAAATACTGAACAAAGTGGTTTGGGGCAAAGGAATCTCTCTCTTCCCCGTTAGTAAACACCATACTGTAAACCAAACTCTCAAGGGTAGAGCTAGCAGTGACAAAGTGATGCGCTTTCATGGCAGCTAAATCAAGCCTCTGAGGAGCCAAAATTGTATCATTTGGATCAACAGATAGGTCTAAGGTAGCAACAACACGTGCAGCAATAATACCCCCATAAATGGGTCCTTTAGAAGTTAAGCGACGAGCAATGAGAGAACCAAGATTGTATCTGGTTTCATTGTTGAGTGCAACAGCTAGAAAAGCCAAATGATAGTTGGAAATATTGCTAGTATTCTCCCTACCAAGAATAATAGTGGCAAGATAATAAGCGAAATATCTGATAGTTGGGAGTTGAATATTTCTTATCTTTCCGCGCAGGGCTCTATGGTCATCATCATTAGTTATCCCGCGGTAGAGCTCCAACAAATCAGCGGGTTGAGTTGGAATCTTCTTCACCGTCCATCCGTGCCAATGCCCAAGATTTCGCAAAATTTCTTCAATGTCATGGAGACAGGCCTATTATAGATTTTGAAAGACACATCCGACCTGAAACGGCTGTTAGAAAAGAGAAATTGAAGGAAATATGCCCTAGAGGCAATCATACAGATGATTATATTTTATATGTATCCATGAGTTATTGTAATGTTCCTTGAATATCCATATCAGGCAACTTGTATTGATTGGAAATTATGTGAATTGTTTGTGAAACTATTTACTTGTATGGTTATTTAATAGTTGTCTCTAGTCGGAGTTCATGTGAGGACACACGTAAATATTAGACTAGCACATCGATTGGTTGATGACTATGTTTCGCAAGTCATAGACATGGAGATGTCAAACCAATGATGTGGACACATGTTATGAACATGGGGTTGGACTGACCCAACCTGAGACTGGCAATTAGTTGCAGCTATCTCTCTACACATCGTGTACGTTTTGTCCTTAGACCTGAGATTGTCGCATGTACTTGAGATGTGGATCGACCTACTTTGGGGCTATCAAACGCTGCACCGTAACAGGGTAGTTATAAAGGTAGCTTTTGGGTTTGTCCTGAAGCATGCTGCAAGGCATGGTCAATCAAGATGGGATTTGCCCCTCTCTACTTGAGAGAGATATCTCTGGGCCCCTCAAGTGATCGGATCCAGAAATGCATGGTCGTGCTACATATGGTTAAGAGTTAACTTAGTAAAGGGATTCCGAGTTACGGTATCGAGAAAGAGAGGTCAGCTTGGAGCTAGACCAAACATGTACTACACCTTGTGATGGTTCGTCCGATATGATCTTTGTATGCGTTTAGGAGTTGGCACGTCTTGCTAGAGGCCGCTACCAACTATTGACAGAATAGGTGTATTCGTGTCATGTCTATACGTATACGAACCTATAGGGTCACACACTTAAGGGACTGAAAGCCTAATGAGGATTGGATCCGAATTAGACCAGGCTTAGGCTACTAATGGGCTGCTAATGTAGAAGCCCACTAGGGACTACTATATATGAGAGGGTGGGGCAAGCTGACCATGGTCAGACCTCAGACCATTCCACCCAGCCGCCACTCCTCACGCCTGTGTCGCACGCATGGACCTAGCAGTCCGGCTTCTGATGCTTCCACCCCACACGTGTGGATACCTCGGAGGTGCTGCATCTGTGGCACTTGGACGAGCCGCGCAAGGGGAGCTTCTCGTGGGACGAGGACAAGGAGGAGACGTGGAACGTCCGCACTGCCTCGACGCACGTCATCAATTCCGTAACTGCGCGTCTAGTGGTAATCCCGTGATCTATGACAACAGTAATCCTGGTTTACGCGGTAGAATTTTTTTGATTTGCGCTAGTATAGCCTACCCGTATCCCTTCAGTGGTATCAGAGACGATGTTGTTCAGTTATTGAGCAGGGCAACACGGCTGGAGCTATATGTGTTGTCATTTATTGTAAAAGCATGCATGCCAACTTGTGATGATCCCAATACTATGTAATTTTGATTACTAGATGTTAGGAGTAATAGCTTGTATTAGTTCTTGGAGGACTCATCACTTGGAAGATGGCTCACATGGAACATGAAGATGGAGATCATCATGGTGGACAGGTTCTATAGCGATGGAGATCACCATGAGAAAATGGGTCATACTGTGTCACATCTATGTGAATGCTATTCTTATGTGTTTTACTACTATGCATGCTTAGATGATAGAAGTAGAACGATCCCTCACAAAATTTAAGTTAAACCATGCCCTCCCAACCAAACCTTGCACCATCCTATGCCCTGTACAATCGTTGGTGGGCCTATGAAATTAGGGTGCCGCGGTTTTCCTTGGCTGGATGGGTTTGTATCAGATACCTACACGCATAAGGGTTGGTGATCTTGACAAATTCATCTTAACAGTTAAGGACCTTGGGGCATAAAGGTTGGGCGCCTAGTTTTGACATAGAGATGTCACCCAACAACAAGAGTCATATGTGATATGATTAGCAAGTGTTGCTTACCGATTTACCTTGTCTTATAGCAGTGATGCTAAAGCTCACTAGTCGACTTGTTAATTGTGGATCTTGAATCACTTAGTATCAATAGAGGGATATTGGTTTAAGTGGGAGTATATGCTATTAAATTGTTTAATATGTTTTACTCTTTCATGGTTACATGGCTTAGTATTTTGCATGTTTTCTGTTGCAGATCAATGGCACCAAACACTACATCACCTTTCTCTTTGCGTTTAATTCTTGACAAAAATAAACTAAATGGAACAAACTATTCAGACTGGGTCCGTAACCTGAGAATTGTTCTCAGGTCTGATAAAAAGGAAATGGTTCTAGATACCCCAATCCCCGATGAACCTGCTGATAATGCATCTGCTGCCCTAAAAACGCCTACAAGAGAGCATGTGATGATTCTCTTGAGGTTAGCTGTCTTATGCTTGCATGCATGGAACCTGAACTCCAAAAGAAGTTTGAGGATCAGGAAGCGTACAATATGATCGTCGCTCTTAAGGACATGTTCCAAGATCAGGCAAGGACTGAGAGGTACAATGTTGCCAAGTCCTTTGTCGAATGCAAGCTGGTAGAGGGAGCAGCTGTAGGCCCCCATGTGATCAAAATGGTTGGTTATAGTCAAACTTTGGAAAAGCTTGGTTTTCCACTAAGCCAAGAGTTGGCCACTGACTTCATTTTGGTGTCTCTTCCATCCAGCTATGGGCAGTTCATTTCGAACTACCATATGCATGGGGTGGAGAAGGGCCTTAATGAATTATGTGGGATGCTTAAAACAGCAGAAAGTGACATGAAGAAGTGTGCAGGGCATAGCCATGTGATGGCTGTGCAGAACAAGCCTAGCTTAAAGAAAAAGGGTACTTCTTGGAAGAAGAAGAAGAAGGGCAAGGCTAAGGATACGATCCCTAAGTCTGCACCCAAGCAAAAGGCTAGACCTGTAGATGACACTGAGTGCTTCTTTTGTCATGAACATGGCCACTGGAAGAGAAACTGCAGCAAGTACCAGGCTTCTTTGAAGAAGAGTGGAAGTAAGAGTACTTCCCACTCAGGTACGCTTGTTGTAAATGTTGTGGACATTCTTCTCACTGATTCCTATGTTAACTCTTGGGTATTTGATACCGGATCGGTTGCTCATATTTGCAATTCGATGCAGGGGCTAATAAGGACTAGAGAAGTGCAGAAAGGCGAAGTGGATTTTCGCGTCGGAAATAAAGCAAGGGTTGTTGCATTGTTCGTCGGCGTCATGAAACTTCACCTTCCGTCAGGATTTATTATGTAGTTGAATAATTGTTATTACATTCCTAGTATGGGTCGAAACATTTTATCACCTTCGTGTTTGATGAGGGATGGTTATTCATTCACGAGTACAAACAATGGTGGTGTAATATCTAAGAATGATATGTTTATGGCTAATTCTCCCATTGTGAATGGGTTATTTATTTTAAAT
Source organism: Avena atlantica (assembly GCA_910589765.1). NCBI lineage: Eukaryota > Viridiplantae > Streptophyta > Magnoliopsida > Poales > Poaceae > Avena > Avena atlantica. Next base: position 80,711,708 of record OU342733.1, read on the forward strand.
CTTGATGATGCATCTGTTTACAATGTTAGTGCTAAAAGGCTTCGGCCTAATGATTTGAGTCCTACCTATTTATGGCATTGTAATTTGGGGCATATAAGTGAAAAGCGCATGAAGAAGCTCCATGGTGATGGTCTTATAACTTCGTTTGATTTTGAATCATACGAGACATGTCAAGCTTGTTTACTTGGAAAGATGACCAAGTCGCCTTTTTCGGGTTTACCCGAGAGAGCGACAGACTTGTTGGAACTCATACATACTGATGTATGTGGACCAATGAGCACGACAGCCAGAGGAGCATATCACTACTTCATTACTTTTACTGATGATTTCAGTAGATATGGTTATGTCTACTTGATGAGGCATAAGTCTGAAACTTTTGAAAAGTTCAAGGAGTTTCAGAGTGAAGTAGAGAATCAACGTGGCAAGAAAATAAAGGCCTTGCGATCTGATCGTGGAGGTGAATATTTGAGTCACGAATTTAGCAATAATCTTAAGAGTTGCGGAATTGTTCCACAACTTATGCCGCCCGGAACGCCTAAAAGAAACGGGGTCTCTGAATGGCGTAATCGAACTTTGTTGCACATGGTTCGATCTATGATGATCTAGTCGGATTTACCATTATCATTTTGGGGTTACGCTCTAAAAACGGCAGCTTTCACACTTAATAGGGTACCATCTAAATCTGTAGTTAAGACACCATATGAGATGTGGACTGGAAAGAATCCCAGTTTGTCTTTTCTAAATATTTGGGGTTGTGATGCATTTGTCAAACGACTTCAGCCAGACAAGCTAACACCCGAATCAGATAAGTGCATTATCGTGGGATATCCAAGGGAAACCTTAGGGTGTTACTTCTACAACCGAGAAGAGGGCGAAGTGTTTGTCGCTCGTAGCGGTGTTTTCCTAGAGAAAGAGTTTCTCACAAAGGGAACAAGTGGAAGGTCGGTGCGACTTGAAGAAGTTCAAGATGAGCTAGTTGGGGATGCTTCTACGAGTGATGCTATTGTAGCAGAACAAGTTGAGGAACCCGTGGCAACAGAAGCACCACAACCACGAAGGTCGGCGAGGCTCCGCGAAGCGCGGGAAATATTATTGTTAGACAATGATGAGCCTGCGACCTATGCAGAAGCGATGGTGGACCCGGACTCTGAGAAATGGCCGATCGCCATGAGATCCGAGATAGAGTCCATGGGAGACAATCAAGTTTGGAACTTGGTTGACCTGCCTGATGGTTTTAAAGCCATCGAGTGCAAATGGATCTATAAGAAGAAGATTGATATGGATGGAAATGTTCACATTCATAAAGCTCGACTTGTTGCAAAAGGTTTTCGACAAGTTCAAGGAGTTGACTACGACGAGAATTTCTTGCCGTAGCGATGCTTAAATCAATACGGATAATTCTAGCCATTGCTGCACATTTCGACTATGAAATATGGCAGATGGATGTCAAGACGGCTTTCCTAAATGGAATCCTAACTGAGGACGTGTATATGATGCAGCCCGAAGGTTTTGTCGATCCAAACAATGCTGGAAAGGTATGCAAACTTCTGAAGTCCATTTATGGGCTGAAGCAAGCATCTCGGAGTTGGAACATTCGATTTGATGAAGTTGTAAAGGAGTTTGTCTTCATCAAAAAACGAACAAGAACCTTGTGTTTACAAGAAGGAAAGTGGGAGAGCGCTGGTATTTATAATCTTATATGTAGATGACATAGTGCTGATTGGAAATGACATTCCTATGATCGAGTCTATTAATACCTCATTGAAAAATAGTTTTTCGATGAAGGACTTGGGAGAAGTAGCATATATTCTAGGCATCAAGATCTATAGAGATAGATCAAGGAGGCTAATTGGATTAAGCCAGAGTACATACATTGACAAAGTGTTAAAACGGTTCAGCATGGATGTCACATCCCAAATTTAGATCAAATTTAGATTTGGTCTTGCATATCATTCATAGCATTGCATCATATCTTTCCATGCAAAACCGTCGAGTAGAAAGGTTCGGCGAAACGCCATCTTCAAAACCCTATTTTGTTTCGCTACGAGTTCCCTGCGGGAAGCTTTAGAAGGTCTTGCAAGAACCACCCCTGTAGGTTCGAGTTTTCGCGCAAACTTCGACTGAAGGTTGTGCCCCTCGACGATACAAACCCGTAGGCGCGAGAATCGCTCCAATCGGAGTTCGTATGTAAAAGACTCGGACGTTTTAGTAAACCGCCGGAAAACGGTCCGAAAATCCGGACCGATTTCCGAGTTCTAGTACAACTCTGGGCTGTTTTAGTTCAGGATTCCGTGCGAGGGACTATTTAAAGAGGGCCCCACCGCCTGCCTTGGGATCCGTGCCCAACTCCCAATCCCCGACCGCCGCCGCCTCATCCCTGTGCGCGCGCGCCGCCCGAGGCAGCCGCCGCCGCCTCGCCGGCCGTCGCCCCGCCGCCGGCCACCCACCTCGCCGCCGTCCGCCGACCCGCCCCGGTAAGCCGCCGCGCCGCCGCCTCCTTCCCTTGCGCCGCCGCCGCCTAGCTGCTGCCCCGCCGCCGCCGTCCGCTGCTCCGCCGCCGCCGCTGCGCGCAGCCAAACGCCGCCGCGCGCGCAGCCGCGCGCCGCCCCGCGCCACCCCACGGACCCCGCATCGCCGCCGCCGCCGTGCGCCATGCCCCGCCGCCGGCGCTGCGCAGCAGCGCTGCCTCGCAGCCGCGCGCCCCGCGCCGCCCGCCTCGGCCGCCGCCGCCGCCACTACTAGAAAAACGCCTATTCGTGGCGCACATGAAAAGGCCTTCTGTGGCGCACTAGCAGTGCGCCACGGGCCTCGCGCTACGGCTATCTCGTAGCCGTGGCGCACTGCATGGTGCGCCACAGAAGTTTAGATACAGGCGTAGCGCACATGCCAGTGCGCCACAGAAGTTTGGGCAGGTGCGCCACGCGTATGAAACGATAACCGTGGCGCACTAGGTGCTGTGCGCCACGGATATAAATTTCAAAATTCAAAAAAAAAGAAGCAGATCTGGATCTCGTCGTCAGTGCCGTCGCGCGTCGGTGCAGGTCGCCGTCGTCGCCTCCTCGTCTTCACCTCGTCGTCGTCGTCGTCGTTGGAACTGCAAGGAGGAGGAGGAGAATAGGAGGAAGAGGAGGAGAAGATGAGGAGGAGGAGGAGGAGAAGAGGAGGAGGAGGAGAAGGAGAGGAAGAGGAGAAGAAGAAAAGGAGGAAGAGGAGGAGAAGAAGAGGAGGAGGAGGAGGAGAAGAAGAAGAGGAGGCCTCGTCATCGTCGGAACTACAAGGAGGAGGAGGAAGAGGAGGAGAAGAAGGAGCCCGCCGTCTCGTCGTCGGAACTGCAAGGAGGAGGCCGCCGCCGCCGCCATCACCATGTTCACTGCAAGGAGGAGGAAGAGGAGGAGAAAGGAGAAGGAGAAGGAGGAGAAGAAGGAAATGAGAAGGGAGGAAAAGGAAAAGGAGAGAAGGGGAGGGAAGGTGGGCGGGGTGGGGATTCGAAATTTGAATCCCGCCCAAGCTTATCCGTGGCGCACTAGGTGGTGGTGCGCTACGGGTAAGCCGTCCTCTATTTTTTTTCTGCAGGAAAAAACGGTCTTTTGACCGTAACTTTTTACTCTTTTTGAATTTTGAAAATATAAAAAATCGCTAAACGACCATAGGTCGTTGCGAGCGGATGCGAAATCTCGTTCTCGTCATTTTGGTATATTATACGATTTTTTTCGATATCGTATGCAAAAGTTACGGCCTTTTAACCGTGGCATGACTTTTTTTTGCAAATAAAGTCAAAACTCATGTTTGTTAATTTTAGTAGAAGCTATACCACATTACTTACCTAAATATGAAAGGATTTAATTTTTTGAAGTGTTTATCATTTTCTTTTATTTTTTGCAAAACCTAAAAAGGCGATCCACGGGGGGGGGGGGGGGTGTGTGGAGTTGGTGCAGGATAGTTAGGCGTAGGGCACTAGGGCAAGGTGCCCTACTACTAAGTTTATACATCGGTGGCGCACATGCCATAGTGCGCCACGGAAGTTTGTGCCCGTTTCACAGCAGAGGGGGACGTGCGCTTAGGCGTAGCGCACCCCCCCATGTGCGCCACAGATGAGACTAACAACCGTGGCGCACATGACCCTAGTGCGCTACAGATGTTTGGCGTGCGGCCAACTGGCCCCTGGCCCACACACATCTGTGGCGCACTATAGTCATGTGCGCCACGCTTACGGCAGTTAGCCGTAGGGCACCGGTGGGCAGTGCGCCACGCCTATTTTACCCGTGGGGCACCACTAGCACGTGCGCCACGGATGTGTGGATTACCTATAGCCGTTTTCCTAGTAGTGCGCGCCGCCGCCTGCCACGCGCAGCCGCCGTCGCCCTGCGCCGCCGTCGCCGGTGCCTCGTTTCGCGTGCTCGCATACACGCACGCACGTGCACGCGCTTGTTATCGCATGCATGCAAGCGCGCACGCATACACGCACATACGCGCGCCGTCTTGCGCGCGATGTATTTTCCCGACCCGTAGTGACCGTGTGTACGTCCGTGCAGGAAGAACCTCGCCGCCGGAAGAGATCGCCACCGCCGTCCGGAGCTCGCCGCGCCTTCCGTAGTCCGTTTCGTCATCCGTTTCCGGTAAGACAGCAGCCACCATCAGATCTCAGATCAGCGGCCTAGATCGTTCGTTGACTGGTCAGCATCCCAGGCGTTGACTAGTCAGACGCCCAGTCAAACAGACACAGTTGACTGGGTCAATTTCGTTAATCCCTTTAGTTGGCAGATTTCGGTAGAATCTTGTAAATTGCGTAGAAATTCAACCGCTTGGCCAAAAATTACAAATAAAATATGTACGCATTCAGTGAGTTGCGTAGAATCTCGCTGCAGCCTTGGTTCAGACTTTTACTGTCAGGTTTAGTACAGTTTAATCAAACTAGTTAATGGCCTTTTTGGAGTAATAAATTCGTAGAAAAAGATCCATAGTTCCAAAAATCGCGTGTGATATGTACCTGAGCTCGTGTGAACGAGGGGAATCTCATCGTGTATTAAAAAGGTAGGCTTACAGTAAAAACTTCTGCAGTATTTGTCTAATGGCTTTCTGCAGTGTTTTAATTACTCGGGAAGTTTTATAATTCCTTTTCGAGTAATTCCAATTGGTACTGTTTCTATTCAGCGATGCCTATGTGGTAGATTTTTCCCAAGATTTTACGAACAGTATACTACCGGTAGTGAATTATTTAAGTTCTAGCTCTAGTTTAGAGCATTACTTTTGTCTATTAGTTTCCCTAGCGCTAAAACTATTTTTCATGCATGCAATCGGTAGTGTTATTAAAATTATGTGGTGCAGCTGTAGCACCAATTCACTTTCCGTTCTTGCATTCATGCATCATATTTGTTGCATATGTTGTGGATTGTTTGTTTATGAATGCAATTGTGTCGTGTAGATTGTGTTGAGTGCAACGCTTGCTCGTGTGAGGATTGTGCTCCAGAACGCTACAACCAAGGCAAGTAGATGCTACTTTGTTCATGATATCGTCCTACTATTTTCAATGCATTGTCGTGTATTTTGTAGATGCATGTGTAGGATGATACTATCGCTATGCTATGTCCTATTATGTGGTAGGACCCTCCTTGTAGATGAACCACCGTTGGTAGATGTGCTTAGCCATTCTTGATAAACGAGGGCTGGGTTACATCATTGATACTTGTTTTCTCAAAGTATTGGTTTGTGAAAACTAAAACAACTTAATCAATGAACCCCCTGGGTGTGATGGTATTGATAGATTTTGGTGGTTTCATTGCGGAAAGGCACCCAGGTATCAAGAGAGAATGATTGGCTTCTTTATTGTGTAGCTTACGTGTACAACCATGTGTCAATAATGAAATGGGCGGTTGGTTGGACTTAGTAGGTTGTGGTAACTCGAACCCGCGTATCCAGAGATGTAGAATTTTGGTAGGTTGGACCGGTGCGCGTCGGGATTGAGGAGCTACTTCCCGAACAGTCTCTTCTTGGCCTTCTCCCTATCATCACCCTAAATGAGAGTGATGGTACGAGCTGGGCTGGCCAAGTCACATGGGTAAAGTGTACTAACCTCTGCAGAGTGTATAATCTAATCGATTAGCCGTGTCCCCGGTTATGGACATCTGAGTTGCTAGATATTGACTCCATGACATGTTTCTCGCTCACTCTAGTTTCATAATTGCTTTAATATTGTTGGGTTAACTTAATTGGGATCTTTTCAAAGAAAATCAAAAACTGTTTATGAAAGTAGGACAAATGTATTTGCAAATGCAAGCCAGACACAGCTCCACTTGCCAAACATGCATGTAGATGTTAGTACTATTGTCTCCTTTACTAGCTCTACTTGCCATACATTACATGTATTGACCCTTCGGGGCTGCTATGTTTCATGTTGCAGGTTATTCCGATTCTGATTGATCGTTATAGGCCACGGTACTCCACTCGGCACTTGTTCACTTGTGGGCAATTTGAAGATTGGAGGTTTTACTTGTTATTGTTGCTACCTGAACAATTCGAGCTAGCTTTATGCTAAGATTTTACATTGTAATAATGGTACTCTGGATCTTTGTAGATCATGATACACGGTTATTTTGCTATGATTATCTATCTTACTCTATTGTGGGCCAATGAACCGATCCAGGGATTGGCATGTCACATAGAGTCCACGGTCTTTTCAGAACCGGGGTGTCACAGGATGGTATCAGAGCCCGTGTGTCGACTGTAGGATCGTGACCTAGGATTGGATTAGGAAGCCATAGAATTATTAAGCCTATATTAACTCTGTCTTTCCTCTTATGCCTTTCACCCTCGTAATTTCTTACCATATGCTATTCTCACACTTTCCTCTTTTACTTGATAGATGGTAGATGTCAGGACTGAGTATGTCACCATGGAGTCACCAAGGCCCTTTGCAAGGCAGTTAGCTCAGCTCTCTCAGTCTTTGGGATTGCCACTGCCTATGTTCAAGGGAAGAAGGCTGTACACCTATGGATATGGAGAGGATGCATGGGAGATCACTACCTTCATATTCAGAGATGCCGCCTTGCCAAACCCCGCGCACTTGGTCTACACCAAGATATACTGCAACTGGGGACTTGGAATCAACCTGGCCGTACATGAAGCCCTGTCTCGCCAGTGCCACTATGTTCGACACCTACTGCCTGCGGATTCACCCTACCGTGACTATGGAAGGCGTGATGAAGAAGGGAACATTGTGATTACCCCAGGCGACAGGAACAACATGCCGCCCCGTCGGAGGCACATAGAGGACATGGAAAGGGAGAATGGAGCTCTAGCAGAGAAGGTGAGGATGTTGAAGGAGATTGCAGACTTCACTAGCAATGGAATGGTGGTCCAAGGACAGGAGATAGACACTCTGCATGAAGCTGTGGGAGTTATGGAGACTGACCTGATAGCCAGAGATGAGACCATCGCCCATCTTCATGGTACTGTGCAGGAGAACGCCCAGAACATACAGCAATTGCAAGGGACCGTCCAGGAAAGGGACCAAACCATTGAAGCAATGACAGCCCAGATTGCCGCTCTCCAAGCACAGCTGAATCCACCCTCTGATGATGAAAATGGAGATGATGGCAACAATGGGGATGATGATGACAATGGAGACGATGATGATGATGAGGACGAGAATGATGATGATGGAGACGATGATGGTGGAGGAGATGAAGCTGTTGCTGTTGCAGCTGAGAATGAAGAAGAAGAGGAGGATCCAGAAGAGGTGGAGTTTGAGGTCTCAAGTGATGGTTCCGGAGAGGTGTACACTCCACCGCCATGGTTGTACCGCGAGCCGAAGCGCCAACGCATGACCGCAAGGACCTACCTCAATCTCTTCAAGAAGTAGATAGAAGTCCACCAATTAGTCCACGTTAGGATTAGTCTCGATCGTTGTGAAGCTTAGTTCGTGTTAGTTTAAAAGTGTTTAGTTGCTTATTTGTGTACTCCAATATCCCAGGATTTATTTGTGCGAATTTATATGAAAGAGTTATGGCAATTTGGTTATCATCTATGTGTTTTTCGCTGCAGTTTTTCTGCTGATACAGCAGTACTGCACGATTTTTCATATTTTACTGGTAACTCGGAAAAATCTAAAAACAATTGGGCTGATGCGAAACTCTCTGTGCTATATGCACAAAAATTGGCTAAATTTTCTGACGAGTTTAAGTCAGGAGGAAAAATTCGTGAAAGCTGCTGGACTGTTCTGGCAGATTGCTGTTTTGGTTGTTTAGTTGATCAACTGTTTAGTTAACCATTGCCAACTCTTGCAAAACTATTTCAGTAGGTATATACTGCTAGGATAACACCTGGGATGTTGCTGGATCGCTTGTTTGTTGATGTGTTTCTTGCTTGTGATTGTCTGCTATTGTTTGTTGTTGGTTGATCATATGCATGGGTAAAATCCTATTATCGTAGTTGATTCTTTCTAAACTTACCTATGCTGAACCGCAGATGCCTCCCCGCCGCCAACCCACTGAGATGGAGCAGCTCATGGCAGCTCAGGCACAGCTGACCCAAGTGATGACCTAGTTCATGGCGAATCAGAACAACAACAATGGAAACAATCAGCCTCAGGGAGATGCTCTCACCGGATTTCTGAGGTTAAGGCCAGCTAAGTTCTCTACTGCAACGGAACCAATGGTTGCTCTTGACTGGTTGCGTTCAGTCAACAAGGATCTTGTAACTGTCGGATGCACTGATGCTGAGAAGGTGAGGTTTGCCGCTCACCTACTGGAGGGACCAGCCGCTTCTTGGTGGGACACATTTTAGATCACCCACCCGCTGGATACCGTGACTTGGGCAATGTTTGAGGAAGGTTTCAGGACCAACCACGTGTCTTCAGAAGTTCTGAGCCTGAAGAGGAAGGAGTTCCGCAACTTGCGCCAAACCAATCGCACCGTGGCCGAGTATATTGAGGAGTTCAATAACCTGTCCCGTTATGCACCTGAGGATGTTGACACTGATGCCAAAAGGAGGGAGAGATTCCTGGATGGCCCCAGTGATGATCTTTCAGTACAGCTACTTGTGGTTTATTTCCCCACTTTTCAGGAGCTTATGGACAAGGCCAGGATCTTGGAAGGGAAGCACAAGCAGGTGGAGAACCGCAAGAGAAAGAGCAGTACTCACCACTCTGGTTCTCACCACAAGTCTCGCACTTCTTATGATGGATACTCCAAGCATGGAGGAAGTGACCATGGGAGCCATGACCGCCGCGATGGACATCGTCATGAAAACCATAGGAGCAACCACCACAACCACAAGGGAGGACACTCTCACCCCTCTGGAGGACACAGTGGACATGACCGCAACCGTGATCGCAACTTCGTGAAGAAGGATCTGAGTGAGGTGACGTGCTTCAAGTGCAAGCAGAAGGGACACTATGCTGACAACTATCCGGAGAGGAAAGGAATGAAGCCAACCAACGGCGAGAAGGCCACAGTGAACCACATGAATGTGGAGGAGATTCCAGATGAGCCAGACCTTGTGATTGGTAAGTTCCCAATCAACACTTACCCTGCAATTATACTTTTCGATACTGGTGCATCGCATTCATTCATATCAAGGGCATTTGTGGATAAGTATAAGTTGCCTACTGAGTCTATGAAAAGGTCTATTAGAGTGAGTTCACCTGGAGGAGATATGATAGCTAGTGCGGGATGCCGCGACTTAACTGTGAGGATTGGAACACACAACTTCATTGCACATTTGGTAGTGTTGGATTCACAGGGATTAGAGGTCATTCTGGGTATGGATTGGATGTCTATGCATGGGGGACACATAGATTGTGCATAACGAGCTGTTTAACTCAAAACCCCGGATGGTAAGAGGATTAGATTCAAGTCGGCTGCACGACCGAGAAGGTGTAAGTTGAATTATCTTAAGGGGGTTAGCATGGATACTGTGCCAGTGATTAGGGATTACCCCGACGTGTTTCCGGAAGAGCTGCCAGGGATGCCACCTGACAGGGATGTGGAGTTTCTTATCGACCTGATGCCGGGAACTGGACCAATAGCAAAGAAACCATATAAGATGGATGTGGATGAGCTGAAGGAATTGAAGAAACAGTTGAAGGAGCAGCTGGAAAAGGGATTCATTCAGCCTAGTGCGTCGTCATGGGGTGCACCTGTTCTGTTTGTGGAGAAGAAAGATAGCACCAAGAGATTAGTGGTAGACTATCGCTCGCTGAATGAAGTAACCATCAAGAACAAGTACCCTCTGCCGAACATAAACGACTTGTTTGATCAACTGGAAGGAGCAAAGGTGTTTAGCAAGATTGATCTGCGATCAGGCTATTTCCAATTGAAGATCCGAGAGGAGGATGTACCAAAAACCGCCTTCACCACTAGGTATGGTTTATATGAGTATACAGTTATGTCTTTTGGACTAACGAATGCCCCGGCATACTTCATGACCATGATGAACAAGGTATTTATGGAGTATTTGGACAAGTTCGTGGTGGTGTTTATTGATGACATACTGATATATTCCAAGGATGATGCCGAGCATGAGAAACATCTCAGGATGATTATGGAGAAGCTGAGGGAACACAAGCTGTATGCCAAATTCAGCAAGTGTGAATTCTGGCTTAACACCGTTGGGTTTCTTGGGCACGTAGTGTCAGGAGAAGGAATTGCTGTTGATCCAAACAAAGTGACTGCAGTAACAGAGTGGGAAGCACCCAAGAATGCAGGAGAGATTCGAAGCCTTTTGGGACTTGCTGGATATTACAGAAGATTCATTGAAAACTTTTCCAAGATTGCTAAGCCGATGACTGAACTTCTGAAGAAGGAGAGGAAGTTTGAATGGTCAGACGTATGTGAAGCCAGCTTTCAGGAACTGAAGCGACGACTAGTGACCGCGCCAGTTCTGTGTTTACCAGATCTTCAGAAGGATTTCCAAGTGTACTGTGATGCTTCACGACAGGGACTTGGGATTGTGCTGATGCAAGATGGGAGAGTAGTGTCATATGCCTCGCGACAACTCAAGCACCATGAGTAGAATTACCCCACACATGACTTGGAGTTAGCGTCAGTGGTTCATGCGCTCAAGGTATGGAGGCATTACTTAATGGGAAAACATTGTGATGTGTACACCGACCACAAGAGCCTGAAGTACATATTTACACAGAAGGAATTGAACATGAGACAAAGGAGATGGTTGGAGCTTATCAAGGATTATGATATGAATTTGCAATACCACCCAGGAAAGGCCAATGTAGTAGCAGATGCTCTGAGCCGGAAGGTTTATGCCAATGGGCTGACAATTGGTGAATTGCCTGAGGATTTGTGCAAGCAATTCAAGGATCTTAGACTGGAAGTAGTATCTGAAGGATACTTGGCTACAATGGAAGTCCAACCAACGCTACAGGACAGGATCATAAAGGCTCAAGTGGGAGACAAAGAGATAGATGAAGTTAAGGAAAAGATGAAGGAAGGTCGAGCAAGGGAATTCCGCGAGGATGAGCAGGGAACCCTGTGGTACGGAGATCGTTTGTGCGTTCCCAACGATCCCGAGATAAGGAAGTTGATTCTGCAGGAAGCTCATGACTCGCCGTATTCCATACATCCGGGAAATACGAAGATGTATATGGACCTAAAGGACAGATTCTGGTGGAACAACATGAAGGGAGACATCGCGGAGCATATTGCCCTATGTGATGTATGTAGCCGAGTGAAGGCAGAACACCAGAAGCCAGCAGGACTGCTACAGCCATTGCCCGTGCCGGAATGGGAGTGGGATAGAGTGGGAATGGACTTTATCACAGGACTGCCCAGGACCAGGTCAGGATATGACTCTATTTGGGTAGTGGTCGACCATTTGACCAAGGTAGCCCACTTTATACCGGTAAAGACGACCTATACGAGTGCAAAGTTGGCCAAGATTTACATGGACAGGATTGTGTGTCTGCATGGAGTTACCAAGAGTATCGTATCTGATAGAGGCACCCAATTTACCTCACACTTCTGGCGCCAGCTGCACGAGTCACTTGGTACTAGATTGGAGTTTAGCACAGCGTTTCACCCACAGACTGATGGACAGACCGAGAGGGTGAATTAGATTTTGGAGGACATGCTGAGAGCTTGCGCCTTGGCTCATGGTTCTAGTTGGGATGAGAATTTGCCGTATGCGGAGTTTTCCTACAACAACAACTATCAAACCAGCATCAAGACGTCACCGTTCGATGTGCTATATGGGAAACGATGCCGAACACCATTGCTATGGGATGGAGTAGGAGAACGTCAGTTGTTTGGACCTGATTTGATCAAGGACGCTGAGGAGAAGGTCGCCTTGATTAGAGATAGGCTGAAGGTGGCACAATCAAGGAAGAAGAGCTACACTGACGCCAAGCGCAAGGAAGTGGTGTATGAGATAGGAGATAGAGCATACCTCAGAGTATCGCCGCTTCGTGGAATCAAGAGATTTGGACTTAAGGGTAAGCTGGCACCTCGATTCATTGGACCGTACAGGGTCTTAGCACGCAAAGGAGAAGTTGCTTATCAGTTGGAGTTGCCAGAGGCTCTGTCCGCTGTTCACAATGTGTTCCACGTGTCCCTGCTGAAGAAGTGCCATCCGGAGATGGTGGATACACCATTGAGAGACACTGTATCGCTAGAGGAGGTTCAGCTTGAGAATGACTTGACCTATGAGGAGAAGCCGGTCAAGATTCTGGAGACAGCAGAAAGGACTACCCGTACCAAGACAATCAAGTTTTGCAAGGTGCAGTGGAGTCACCACACCGAAGAGGAAGCCACTTGGGAGCGTGAGGATGACATCCGAGAGGACTACCCACACCTATTTGCTAGCCGCGCCGAATCTCGAGGACGAGATTCATCTTAAGGGGGTTAGTCTTGTCACATCCCAAATTTAGATTTGTTCTTGCATATCATTCATAGCATTGCATCATATCTTTCCATGCAAAACCGTCGAGTAGAAAGGTTCGGCGAAACGCCATCTTCAAAACCCTATTTTGTTTCGCTACGAGTTCCCTGCGGAAAGCTTTAGAAGGTCTTGCAACAACCACCCCTGTAGGTTCGAGTTTTCACGCAAACTTCGACTGAAGGTTGTGCCCCTCGACGATACGAACCCGCAGGCGCGAGAATCGCTCCAATCGGAGTTCGTATGCAAAAGACTCGGACGTTTTAGTAAACCGCCGGAAAACGGTCCGAAAATCCGGACCGATTTCCGAGTTCTAGTACAACTCTGGGCCGTTTCAGTTCAGGATTCCGCGCGAGGGACTATTTAAAGAGGGCCCCACCGCCTGCCTTGGGATCCGTGCCCAACTCCCAATCCCCGACCGCCGCCGCCTCCTCCCTGTGCGCGCGCGCCGCCCGAGGCAGCCGCCGCCTCGCCGGCCGTCGCCCCGCCGCTGGCCACCCACCTCGCCGCCGTCCGCCGACCCGCCCCGGTAAGCCGCCGCGCCGCCGCCTCCTTCCCTTGCGCCGCTGCCGCCTAGCTGCTGCCCCGCCGCCGCCGGCCGCTGCTCCGCCGCCGCCGCGCGCAGCCGCGCGCCGACGCCGCGCGCCGCCACGCCGCCGACGTCGCCACCCCGCGCCACCCCGCGGACCCCGCATCGCCGCCGCCGCCGTGCGCCATGCCCCGCCGCCGGCGCTGCGCAGCAGCGCTGCCTCACAGCCGTGCGCCCCGCGCCGCCCGCCTCGGCCGTCGCTGCCTCGTTTCGCGTGCTCGCATACACGCACGCACGTGCACGCGCTTGTTATCGCATGCATGCAAGCGCGCACGCATACACGCACATACGCGCGCCGTCTTGCGCGCGATGTATTTTTTCCGACCCGTAGTGACCGTGTGTATGTCCGTGCAGGAAGAACCTCGCCGCCGGAAGAGATCGCCACCGCCGTCCGGATCTCGCCGCGCCTTCCGGAGTCCGTTTCGTCATCCGTTTCCGGTAAGACAGCAGCCACCATCAGATCTCAGATCAGCGGCCTAGATCGTTCGTTGACTGGTCAGCATCCCAGGCGTTGACTAGTCAGACGCCCAGTCAGCGCCCAGTCAAACAGACATAGTTGACTGGGTCAATTTCGTTAATCCCTTTAGTTGGTAGATTTCGGTAGAATTTTGTAAATTGCGTAGAAATTCAACCGCTTGGCCAAAAATTGCAAATAAAATATGTACGTGTTCAGTGAGTCGTGTAGAATCTCGCTATAGCCTTGGTTCAGACTTTTAATGTCAGGTTTAGTACATTTTAATCAAACTAGTTAATGGACTTTTTGGAATAATAAATTCGTAGAAAAAGATCCGTAGCTCCAAAAATCACGTGTGATATGTACCTGAGCTCGTGTGAACGAGGGGAATCTCATCGTTTATTAAAAAGGTAGGCTTACAGTAAAAACTTCTGCAGTATTTGTCTAATGTCTTTCTGCAGTGTTTTAATTACTCGGGGAGTTCTATAATTCCTTTTAGAGTAATTCCAATTGGTACTGTTTCTATTCAGCGATGCCTATGCGGTACATTTTTCCCAAGATTTTACGAACAGTATACTACCGGTAGTGAATTATTTAAGTTCTAGCTCTAGTTTGGAGCATTACTTTTGTCTATTAGTTTCCCTAGCGCTAAAACTATTTTTCATGCATGCAATCGGTAGTGTTATTAAAATTATATGGTGCAGCTGTAGCACCAATTCACTTGCCGTTCTTGCATTCATGCATCATATTTGTTGCATATGTTGTGGATTGTTTGTTTATGAATGCAATTGTGTCGTGTAGATTGTGTTGAGTGCAACGCTTGCTCGTGTGAGGATTGTGCTCCAGACCGCTACAACCAAGGCAAGTAGATGCTACTTTGTTCATGATATCGTCCTACTATTTTCAATGCATTGTCGTGTATTTTGTAGATGCATGTGTAGGATGATACTATCGCTATGCTATGTCCTATTATGTGGTAGGACCCTCCTTGTAGATGAACCACCGTTGGTAGATGTGCTTAGCCATGCTTGATGAACGAGGGCTGGGTTACATCATTGATACTTGTTTTCTCAAAGTATTGGTTTGTGAAAACTAAAACAACTTAATCAATGAACCCCCTGGGTGTGATGGTATTGATAAATTTTGGTGGTTTCATTGCGGAAAGGCACCCAGGTATCAAGAGAGAATGATTGGCTTCTTTATTGTGTAGCTTAAGTGTACAACCATGTGCCAATAATGAAATGGGCGGTTGGTTGGACTTAGTAGGTTGTGGTAACTCGAACCCGCGTATCCAGAGATGTAGAATTTTGGTAGGTTGGACCGGTGCGCGTCGGGATTGAGGAGCTACTTCCCGAACAGTCTATTCTTGGCCTTCTCCCTATCATCACCCAAAATGAGAGTGATGGTACGAGCTGGGTTGGCCAAGTCACATGGGTAAAGTGTACCAACCTCTGCAGAGTGTATAATCTAATCGATTAGCCGTGTCCCCGGTTATGGACATCTGAGTTGCTAGATATTGACTCCATGACATGTTTCTCGCTCACTTTAATTTCATAATTGCTTTAATATTGTTGGGTTAACTTAATTGGGATCTTTTCAAAGAAAATCAAAAACTGTTTATGAAAGTAGGACAAATGTATTTGCAAATGCAAGCCAGACACAGCTCCACTTGCCAAACATGCATGTAGATGTTAGTACTATTGTCTCCTTTACTAGCTCTACTTGCCATACATTCCATGTATTGACCCTTCGGGGCTGCTACGTTTCATGTTGCAGGTTATTCCGATTCTTATTGATCGTTATAGGCCACGGTACTCCACTCGACACTTGTTCACTTGTGGGCAATTTGAAGATTGGAGGTTTTACTTGTTTTTGTTGCTACCTGAACAATTCAAGCTAGCTTTATGCTAAGCTTTTACATTGTAATAATGGTACTCTGGATCTTTGTAGATCATGATACACGGTTATTTTGCTATGATTATCTATCTTACTCTATTGTGGGCCAATGAACCGATCCAGGGATTGGCATGTCACATAGAGGCCACGGTCTTTTCAGAACCGGGGTGTCACAATGGAAGAGGCTAAGAAGGGGTTCTTGCCCATGTCTCATGGCATTAAACTCAGCAAGACTCAGTGTCCTTCGACTACTAATGAGCGTGAGCGCATGAGTAGGGTTCCATATGCTTCGGCTATTGGATCCATCATGGATGCAATGATATGTACTCGCCCATATGTTTCCTATGCTCTAAGTGTTACGGGCAGATACCAGGCTGATCCAGGTGAAGGTCACTGGACAACGGTAAAGAACATCCTTAAGTACTTGAAAAGGACTAAGGATGTGTTCCTAGTTTATGGAGGTGAGGATGAACTCAGTGTAAAGGGTTACACAGATGCGAGTTACCTTAACGACTCAGATGATTCGAAATTGCAATCAGGTTATGTGTTTGTCTTGAATGGTGGTGCTGTGAGCTGGAAAAGTTCCAAGCAAGATACAGTGACCTCCTCTTCAACAGAAGCTGAATATATTGCTACCTCGGAGGCTGTAAAGGAAGATGTTTGGATTAGGAATTTCCTGATCGCTCTTGGTGTGGTTCAGGGCGCATCCAATCCCATGGACGTTTATTGTGACAACAATGGTGCTATTGCACAAGCCAAGGAACCTAGACAGCACCAGAAGAACAAACATATTCGCATGCGTTATCATCAGATTCGAGAGTTCATTGAGGATGGTAGTGTCCTGATATGCAAAATACATACGGACTCAAATGTTGCTGATCCATTGACTAAGCCTCTCCCGCAGCCCGCGCATGAAGCGCACATAAGAACAATTGGTATTAGATACATTTTAGATTGACTCTAGTGCAAGTGGGAGACTGAAGGAAATATGCCCTAGAGGCAATCATAGAGATGATTATATTTCATATGTATCCATGAGTTATTGTAATGTTCCTTGAATATCCATATTAGGCAACTTGTATTGATTGGCAATTATGTGAATTATTTGTGAAACTCTTTACTTGTATGGTTATTTAATAGTTGTCCCTAGTCGGAGTTCATGTGAGGACACACGTGAATATTAGACTAGCACATCGATTGGTTGATGACTATGTTTCGCAAGTCATAGACATGGAGATGTCAAACCAATGATGTGGACACATGTTATGAACATGGGGTTGGACTGACCCAACCTGAGACTGGAAATTAGTTGTAGTTCTCTCTCTACACATCGTGTATGTTTTGGTCTTAGACCGAGATTGTCGCATGTACTTGAGATGTGGATCGACCTACTTTGGGGCTATCAAATGCTGCATCGTAATAGGGTAGTTATAAAGGTAGCTTTCGGGTTTGTCCTGAAGCATGATGCAAGGCATGGTCAATCAAGATGGGATTTGCCCCTCTCTACTTGAGAGAGATATCTTTGGGCCCCTCGAGTGATCGGATCCAGAAATGCATGGCCGTGCTACATATGGTTAAGAGTTAACCTAGTAAAGGTATTCCGAGTTACGGTATCGAGAAAGAGAGGTCAGCTTGGAGCTAGACCAAATATCGTGAGGCAAAGGGAAAGACATGTACTAAACCTTGTGATGGTTCGTCCTATATGATCTTTGTATGTGTTTAGGAGTTGGCACGTCTTGCTAGAGGTTGCTACCAACTATTGACAGAATAGGTGTATTCGTGTCATGTCTATACGTATAGGAACCTATAGGGTCACACACTTAAGGGACTGGAAGCCTAATGAGGATTGGATCCGAATTAGACCAGGCTTAGGCTACTAATGGGCTGCTAATGTAGAAGCCCACTATGGACGCCTATATATGAGAGTGTGGGGCGAGCTGACCATGGTTAGACCTTAGACCATTCCACCCAGCCGCCACTCCTCACGCCTGTGTCGCACGCGCGGACCTAGCAGTCCGGCGTCTGACGCTTCCACCCCGCACATGTGGATGCCTCGGAGGTGTTTGCATCTGTGGCACTTGGACGAGCCGTGCAAGGGGAGATTCTCGTGGGACGAGGACAAGGAGGAGACGTGGAACGTCCACACTGCCTCAACACACTTCATCAATTTTGCAACTGCGCATCTAGTGGTAATCCCGTGATTTATGACAACAGGAATCCTGGTTTACGCGGTAGAAATTTTTTCATTTGCGCTAGTGTAGCCTACCCGTATCCCTTCAGAAACTCTCCACAAAATTTTTGGTAAGCATAGCATATTGCACACTCTCATCCTGCATATAACTAGTTAGACCAACCCTCTGAACCAAGGTTAGGAAATCATTGAGAATCCCTATAGCTTGCAAAAAGGTAAGACAAGGGAAGGTAGAAGGATGTGCATCCCGTCATCTCCCTCGTTGCCAAAACGCGGTGTAATGAGATCCTCATTGTATGATGGCCTAGCTCGGGAGGATGATCTTGAAGGCCTTGTCCTCCTAGGTGCATCACTCTCAAATACTTCTCCAAAGGTGTGGTTGTCCATGACCCTTTTTTCTGAAAATTTTAGACAAACATCAAACCAGGTGATTTCCAAGTTGATAAATGATGAGAAACTATTATAGGAATTTGCTAGAGGGATAAACATGCATAAAAATGAAATCTCTAAGCATAGAACAAGCATGCGAGATCACACAACCTGTCACCTATAGTAGCAAAATACTCAAGATACAATCTACCAATCAAAAATCTAATTGGACAAGCGGAGGAGGCACATCCCAAAGAGCAATCCCTCCAAAAATCAGCAACAAAGATGGGCTGAGCAAGGAGATCGAAAATCGGGATCAAGAATAGCGGGAACTCGAGCTTGAGAAAGTTTATCGGTGTTTTTCAGGAGATAGAAAGAACTGGCTGGAAGGAGACAACTTGGAGGGCCATAGGTGGGCCCCACCCAGGCCGCGCCACCAGGGGGTGTGCTGGCCTGGTGGGTCCCCCTGGGCCACTCCAGGTGTCCCTCTGCCCTTTTTTGAGGTAAAAATTAATATGAATTTTCCGGAAAAAGCAAATGAAAACCAAAACTACAGAAGTTATAAGACACTCTAACAAGCAAACAACTAGCAAAACTAATGCTAACAAGAGTAAGAGCAAAGACTAGGAAGGAGAAAAATAGAAGTGAGCAAGTATAACCATTGTGAAAGCATTGTTTTGTTGATTAAAATCCCTTTGTTAACAAGGTTGATCAAGTCTTGTTACCAAAACAATCTTATATGAAACAAAACTTTGCATTTCACTAAATGATTATGTTACCTCAAACTTGATAACAATAGTCCCAATCATAATAGTTTCAAAACTTTCTTGTGGAATGGAACAATATATTTCTCCAACTTTGATGCTCTCAGTATTTTCAATAGAATTCAGGAAATAGATCTTATCAATCTTCTTGGGAAAATAGATAGTATGCTCTTTGTCATTAATATTAAAAGTTACTTTTCCTTGATTACAATTGATGACAACACCTGTAGTATTAAGAAAAGGTCTCCCAAGAATAATAGAAATATTATCATCTTCAGGCATCTCAAGCACAATAAAATCAGTTAAAACCAAGAAATTATGAGCCACTTAAACAGAACATCCTCACATATACCAATAGGAGTAGTAGTTGACTTATCAGCCATTTGCAAAGATATATCAGTTGGTATCAACTTTTCTAGCTGGAGTCTCTTGTAGAGAGAAAAATGCATAACACTAACTCCAGCTCCCAAATCACATAAAGCAGTTCTAACATAATTATTCTTAATAGAGCAAGGAATAGTTGGTATTCGTAGATCACCAAGTTTCTTTGGAACCTTACCATTGAAGGAATAATTAGCATGCAAAGTAGAAATTTCCTCATTAGGAATCTTCCTTTTATTAGAGACAATATCCTTCATATACTTTGATTAAGGAGGCAACTTAATAGCATCAGTAAAAGGAATTTGCAAAAATAAAGGTTTCATCCACTCACAAAACTTGTTATAGTCTTCTTCCTCTTTTGACTTGTGTTTCTTATTGGGAAAAGGCATAGGTTTCTGCACCCAAGGTTCTCTTTCACTACCATGTTTATTAGCAATAAAATCTTCCTTAGTGTACCTAGTTTTTTTAGTGTGCTTCTCAGGTTCTTCCTCAACTTCCTCCTTATCAGGAGCATCATGTTTATCATTACCACTCTTAGTTTCAGCATCAGAGACAGATATACTATTAGGATCTATAGCAGGTTCAGGTTGTTCCTCAACTATTTTGTGTTTCTTTTTATTTATCTTATGAGGACTACCACTACTTTCACCTTGTTGAGAATCCTGCTCAATTATTTTAGGGTGTCCTTCAGGATATAAAGGATCTTGAGTGGCTATACCAATCCTAGTTCTAATTCCATAAGCATGTTTATCACCTGAGGCATTAACTAGCATATCTTTTTGTATCTTAGCAAGTTGATCAATTTGGGTTTGAACCATTTGAAAGTTGTTACAAAGCATTTTAACATCATTAGCATTTCTTTCCGCAATATCTTTCAACTCATTAATAGCTCTAGAATTTTCCAACAAATGATTCTGAACTTGTTTATTAAAATTACCTTGTTTAACAATAAAAGTGTCAAGTTCCTCTAAGCATTGATCAGGAGGTTTACCATAGGGAATATCACCTTCATCAAAGTGTAGAGAGTGTACCTCAATAGTAGATGAGTGGGGAATTGGCTTACATAATTCTTCTATAGGAGGTAGATTCTTCACATCTTCATCTCTAATACCTTTCTCCTTAAGACATTTCTTAGCTTCTTTCATCACTTCATCATTTAATGCAATAATTCCCCTCTTTTTTGGTGTTGGTGTTGGAGTTGGTTCAGGCACAACTGGTTCAGGAGTAATAGGATCAGGTGTATTTAGCTCAGTTGAAGTCCAATCATTATAATTCTTGCTTATTTTAGCCATTAATACTTCATCATCTGTAGGAGTTTTTTCCTGAAAACACAATCAGCAAAACAATCTAGGTATATCCTAGAATCATCAGTTAGTAGATTATAATAAATATCAAGAAGCTCATTTTTAGGTAATGGACATTCCGGATGTGTATGAATCAAGGCACAGAACCTTGTCCATGACTCAGGCAATTTCTCTTCTTCTCCCTGTTTAAAATCAAAAAGTTTCTGCGAAGCAGCTAGGGCTGGAATTATAACTCGAAACTCACGAGCTAAATGAGTAACTCGTGACACAGCTCGACTCGGCTCGAACTCGGTGTCTAATGAGTCGAGCCAAGTTTTTGATTTGAGCTTGTTTGTTCACCCAAGCTAAATGAGCTACTCGCGAGCTACTCATTTAGCTCGTTAAACTCGTTCAAATATAGAGTTTGAAAATTTTCATAGATAAGTATCATACTATGAATGTTCCTTGAACCTGTAATGGTGTAGAGCTACTATATTTTTTATTGATCTTCCTTCGTGTTATTATGGAAGTACTATTTTTGTTCTAGTTTAAAATTAGTAGAATAATTACTAGTTTTTCTTATATGTACTCATATTCATAACTTATAACAATATAAACGAGCTGCTCGCGAGCTACTCGTGAGTTTACCGAGTCGAGCCGAGTTTCAAATATGAGCTCTTTCTGTAAACGAGCCGAGTAGAGCTAACTCGTTAGTTGAAGGAGCTTTAGCGAGTCGAGCCGAGTTGGCTCAGCTCGGCTCAAATTCCATCCCTAAAAGCAGCATTTCTAGCACTAGGAGGAAAATATTTCTAGAAGAAGGACGCAATCAAACAATCAGGGCTATCAATGGATCCAGGAGGTAATCTATTAAACCAAGCTTTAGATTCTCCTTTTAGTGAAAAAAGGGAAGATCTTAGTAACAAAGTACTTGCGCATCTTAAAATCATCAGAGAATAAAGTACTCATAGTGGAAAGCTCATTCATATGTGCCACAACACTCTCATTCTTAGTCCCACAAAAAGGTTCTTTCTCAACAATGTCTAAATAGGATAAATCAAGAGAGAAATCATAATCTTCATCTTTAATATCTATGGGAGAAGTGGCAAACTTAGAATCAGAAGACAGTTTAGGAATAATGGTACGTCTCTCAAGGAGACTCCTAATAGGACTAGCACCATGTGTGTTTTGGTACTCTTCAATAAATTCATCAGTCATTTCAATGTAACCATCACTAATATCATCTCTCTCTCTAGACCCAGGTGAGATAAAAGGTGTAATAGTGTCTTCACTAGGAGTTTCAATGTTTCCCAAAATAGTTCTAGCAATTGTAGCATCTAGGAAAGGACCTAATGAACCACTTGCATCAAGCATAGTAGAAGTAACATCATGAGTATCAGAAGCAATTTCAGATTCAGCAGCAGTAGTAGTGTGTGTAGCATGTGTATGTGGTGGTGGTGTAACAAGCTTACTTATAATAGATGGTGAATTAAGAGCAGTGAAGGTGTTTAGGATAGTACCTATTCTTGCAGTGGATGGTAAAATATGAAACTTTCCATCATGATACTTCCCCATGATGAAAGGAATAGCAGTGAACAATAATAGATCCATGTGAACTTACAAATAAAGCTATGCTCCCTAGCAACGGCGCTAGAAAATAGTCTTCATGACCCACAAGTATAGGGGATTGCAACAGTCTTTGAGGGTAGTATTACCCAATTTATTGATTCAACACAAGGGGAGCCAAAGAATACTTATAAGCCTTAACAACTAAGTTGTCAATTCAGCTGCACCTAGAAATAGTCTTGCTCACAGTGGTTTATCAGTAGCAATAGTTTTGCAGTAGCAATAGAAAAGTAACAACATAAGTAAAACAAAAGCAATAGTAACAATAGTAGCAAACAGTAGGACATGAGTGCGGTAGGCATAGGGATGGATAGACGGGCGTTGCATGGACAAGTCTAAACATGTAACTTCAAGATCTAGGGCAATTGCATATAAATAACATAAAGCATCCAAGTACTAAACAATCATAGGCATGTGCTCCATATATAGTCATACGTGCTCGCAATGAGAACTTGCACAACATCTTTTGTCCTGCCAGCCCGTTGCAGCGGGGCCTCAAGGGAAATACTGGCAATTAAGGTACTCCTTTTAACTGAGCATCAGAGCAAAGCATTAACACTCCATGAACACATGTGATCCTCACATCACAGCCATCCCCTCCGACTGTCCCAATTTCTGTCACTTCGGGGCCTTTGGATCCGGACAATGATATGTGTACACAACTTGCAGGTAAGATCACAAACAATACTATCATAATGAATCAATAATAAGTTCAGATCTGAGATCATGGCACTCGGGCCCTAGTGAGAAGCATTAAGCATAACAAGTTTCAACAAAGTCAAATAGCACTAATAGAGATACTAGGCACCATGTTCTAACAATTTTATTCGATTACATGATAGAACTCATCCAATCCCTACCATCTCCATAGCCTACAGCGGGGGATTACTCACTCATGCATGAGGGAAACATGGATGGTTGATGGAGAGGAATTAGTGATGATGATGGCGATGATCCTATCTAAATTCCCCATCCCGGCAGGGTGCCAGAACGGAATTCCTTTTTCTGAATCGCGGTTTCTGGTGGTGGCGGCGCAGCGAAACTATTTATAAAAAAACGTTGAACCCCCTGAGTTTTTAGGTCAGAAGGAAACTTATAGGCGAAGAGGGAGGCCGAGGGGGCGCCTGGGCGGCCACACCCCCTCCAGGCGCGGTCAGGCCTGGCCCGAGCGTCAGGGGGGTGTGGGCCCCTAGTGCCCCTCTCCATCTCGTATTCTGGCTTCGTGAGTCTTCTGGTGAAATAGGATTTTTGGCATATTTTCCATGATTTTTCCTGATAGTTGATTTTCTGCACAAAAACTAGACACCAAGGTAATTTTGCTAAAAACAACATCAGTCTGTGTTAGTTGTATCCAAATCACACAAGTTTAGAGGAGAAACAATAGCAAAAGTGTTCGGGAAAGTAGATACGTTTTGGACATATCATGCCCCTTCGTCTCTCCTCTGGACTCCGTGTTCGCTCCGGTAAAATATTGACTTTTGCTTTTGTCCCGTCCAATTCTGAGAATATTTCCTTACTAGCTTTTCTGAAACTAAAAACAGCGGAAAATAGGCAATTGGCACTGCGGCATCTTGTTAATAGGTTAGTCATAGAAAATGTATAAGAATACCTCAATGTGTAGAGAAAACATAGCAAAGTTGATACTAAACAAGCATGAAACATCAAAAATTATAGATACGTTTACGACGTATCAAGCATCCCCAAGCTTAACTCCTTCTCATCCTCGAGTAGGTAAGTGATAACAAGAATAATTTTTGTGGTGACATGCACCATCAAAATCTTGATCAAAACATTTGCAAAGCATTAAAAGATGGGATCAAAGTACTCTAAACATGAGCATGAAAGATGTAGTTCTAACAATATGACATAGCAACTAAGTTGCAACATGAAAATATACAAACAATGATCATGAATAACAATGCATTGAGAGACGTTTGTTTGTTTCACATATAGAAAACATAGCATGTGTGGTATTCAGCTTGTCCCTCATGGAATAACAAAACATAAATGCATATGACACCTTCAAAGTTCGTAAGAGTGACTAGATACAAATAGTTTGAGAACAAGCAATATCAACATTATGAATCAATCAATAAGTTTTGGGACAATGCACATAAAACTAAGAATGACAACTATGCTCTCTTAATTGGTGCATAAAGATAGAAGGTGGAGACTCAACATAAAAGTAGGAAGAAAGGCCCTTCATAAAGGGAATCAGGCATTTCAAGTTTCATAAAGAGCTTCCAAAAATTATGGTACTTATTAGCTTTCAGCTCTCATTGCCCCTATCATAAGCATCTTGAAGTGATTAAGGTTTAAAGTGAAACAAATATGGAGTATATGCTTGACAAATCATAAGTTGGTAATCTCATGTCCCTTGAGTACGAGGGCCGTTCCTCATGCTATTCAACTTTAGTCACAAGCAAGTCCTTATCATTGTAAGTATATGTCTATCATAGAGAACCGCCAACGGGATACCCCTTGCCCAATGACACATGAGCTATCCCATATAAAAATCACAAGACAATAGACAGTGAGCATCTCAGCGATCCTTTTATTTTCCATGAGCATGGTGCATATATTTTTTATTTTTTTTCTATGGATGCTTCATAGATTTCTCGCTATGGTGATGCTGCAAGTTTCCACCATGATTAGGCATGTCTTAGGCTAGACGCCCAAGCGTTTCTCTAACACATATATAATACTCCATGAACTTACGAACTCACCTTTTATTTCACACCGCTGACATCCATAAGCAAAAAAACATGATATCAACTGGTAATATGTATAGGTGTTGAAAGCGTTCCCCATGACAGCATGGTTCTGCTAATTCCCAACTTATAAGTGCAAACATATACAACATAGATGACACAATGGTTCAAGTTTATTAGGGGCAAGAAAAATAAAGTGTGTCATCAAGTTTGTGAGAGCTTTAATCACTAATTTTCTCATAACAACTTTAATTTTGAAGATAGATAAAACAAGAATGTACTTGGAATGTTGTAACACACCATGCATAGGAATTTATAGTGGACTCTTTGGAATAACTTGGTTTCTTGGGAGTTGGATGCATGAGTAGAGCTTACTCAATACAAGTGGAGGCTAGCAAAACACTGGGAGCGACCAACTAAGAGAGCAATAATGGCCATAATCATGCAGAGCGACAAAACATTATCAATTGAAGCATAAAGTGGTATCACAAGTCAAATACTAAATGATCATAGAGGCTAAGGTGACTGGTTCATAGTCATAACATGGTGTGAGCATGTGCCAAGTCAACCCAAACAAAGCATCAAAGGAGAATACCACAATATTATGTTTTTGTATGTTAAAATAATGCATGATCCTTTCAATGCACATTAAGCAATATAAATTGTTTGGAACAAGTCATGATACAGCAATAATCACTAAGAATAAGGTCAAAGCAAGATCTAGCATGACATGATAAAGTCTAAGTCACAGTCAAAACAAGCTCCCTTTTGTACCACTATAAGCATGAAACTTTCTACTCTTTTCCAACACCAATCAACTTATTTGAAACAAAAGAGCGAATGTGGGGGTCTAACTAATTTATTCAAGCAATTTCAACAAACGAAAACTAAGACGCTCCAAGAACAACACAACAGTGCATGAAACAATAAAAACGAAGTGTCTAGAAAGAGACCTAAGATTTTTATTGATGAAGAAGGGGATGCCTTGGGCATCCCCAAGCTTTGACGCTTGTACCTCTTGAATATTTATTGGGGTGACACGAGGTGGCATCCCCAAGCTTGAGATTTTGTCCATTCTTCATCTCATCACATCATTCTTCCCCTACACTTGAAAATTTCCTTCATACAAAACTTCGCACAATCTTCATTAGCAACATTAGTGTATTCAAAATAATAGGCCTTTGGGTTTAGTTTGAACACAAGTAAAACACAAGATACTGTAGCAATTCCTTTTAAAAGCTCAAGTGATCAAGAAGAACTCAAAAAGAAACTGATAAGAGGCAAATGCAAATAATGGAAGAAATCTATCAAAACAGACCAGCAGGTAAAAATTAATTTTTTCGAAGACCTCCTGTTGCTCAAATCGAAATTTGTTGAACAACCGAAAGTTAGATAACAACCTGGGGCATATACTCAAAAAATTACAGCTCAATCCAACATATAGAGATTTTTCACAAATGTTTATAGTGAAGCACAAAAATCTATTTCGGGACCGCAACTTCCCCAAATCTTACTTCTCTCTCATTAGAGGTTATTCTTGGCACAAAAACCACACAAATAGGATAAGGAGAGGTTATTACATAAGTAATAACTTCCAATACTCAATAAAACTATTGGGTTATCTCCCAAGAAGTACTTTTCTTTAACGCCTTTTAAGTTAGGCATAAAAAGCAAGAATCAAGTATTTTCAAATGAAGAAGCATTAACATCAAATTTTTCTTTAATAGGAGGATCAAAAGGCAACTCCTCTCTCCTTATAGGGAAGTGTTCTATACCTTTCTTGAATGGGAATTGATATTTAATGGTGCCTTCTTTCATATCAATAATGGCACCAACAGTTCTAAGAAAAGGTCTTCCCAATGTAATAGGACAAGAAACATTGGATTCAACATCCAAAACATAGAAATCAATAGGGACATAGGAATTGTTAACCATCATAAGAATATCATTAATACTCCCCATAAGTTTATTTTTAGCATTATCATCAAGTGGGACATCTAAATAGAAATCTTCCAAAGGTAGTAAATCAAGCATTTCATAAATATTTCTAGGCATAATAGAGACACTAGAACCAAGGTCACATAAAGCTTTGAGATAAAAATCATTAACTTTCATGTTAATGATGGGTTCCCAACCATCTTCTAATTTCCTAGAATAGAAGCTTTATGTTTCAATATTTCTTCTTTAATTTAATGAGAGCATCTGTAATGTGTTTTGTAAAAGCCATATTCATAGCACTAGCATTAGGACTTCTAGCAAGATTTTGTTGGAACATAATCACTTCAGAAATATTGCAACCATCAAGATCAAAATCAAACTTAGCATCACAGGTAGTAGACTTATTGTTTCCCATAGTTCGAAAAATTTCAGCATTCTTATTGGGTTTAGGCATTGTTGTTGAAGGAATGGGGACTTCTTGTGGTTTGCTAGCATCAACATTGGTGGTGGTAATAGTACAAATACTATTGTTTCTAGAAAATTCATCTTCTCTTTCCCACTTAGCATGCAATTTATCTAACAATCTAACATTTTCATCAATTGTAACTTGTATAGCATGAGTAGCAGCAAAGGTATTTTCATGGTTTGTTCAGCAGCCATTTTATTAATCAAAGAGGATTATGCTTCAGACAAACATGAAATATTTTTCTCAGCATTCAAAATTTTGGATTGTAAACTAGGAATTTCCCTATTCAAATTCTCAAGTTGATAACTGATATTTTTCAAAATAGCAGATTGTTCTTCCGTAGTTTTAGTGAATAATTTATTGCGGTGACCCAGCATACCACTGCATGATGTAGTATACTATAGTCATTGACATAACATCAATGAAACAACGTTCACTAGTATTACATCCCTCAGAATGGCACAACAGAAACACAGCGGGTCCAATACATGGCTAAAGGTTACAACTCACTCTTTACACAAGATCCCGAGAACACTCTAGGTTAAAGAGAGAGAAAGAACTTCTTATAGAGAAGAATCAAAGATAAACAACACAAGAACTATTATACTATTATGACTAGTATTTTAAGTAAGGGGTTGGCATTGCTGCTATTGCAATACACTACAGAATTAGGTTCTTTGGCTAGAGGGTATATTCCTACTTAACCAGTAACTTCGTATTCACTTGAGTTGGAGTTTATGTTGACTTCATTGAAGAGCTTTAGCTTTTGATGATGATTCCTAGAGCATATCTTTATATAGATGTTGTATGTACCGGCTTCAGAATCTAGCAAGGGTTAAGAAGATACTTTGAGTACGAGCGTACTCAGCAAATTCACTAGAAAAGGAGTGTTTGATGCACTATAACTATAGCCATAGACCATAGGTCGTAGGCAATGCAAGTTTTCATAAATATTTCTTCAAAGGTTACTTTTATTCTGAAAAGCTATGTCCATCAACCTTCACGGGTTTACCAGACTTTCATGGAGTTACTTTCCAGCCGCGTTCGCAGCTCCTTCCCGGAACAGGGAGTAACAAGTTACAGTTCTTACACTCTACAAAGGTGCGTTACTTTACCCATGAGAGATCAACTCTTTGTTGCACAACCGGGCAGCTTATTCCTGTCCACAATTCCATGTTGTGGGGCCCAGAAGATGATCCAAGCCAATCACTGCCCCCTTCGCGACCTCGCATGCCTCCTTGGTGTACACCATGCCCACATATTGGATTACGGCAATGGTTTGTACAAATTGTTAGATGCCAGAACTATCGTGGGACGTTGAGGGTTCCCACCCATATGCTACATATCCTCTATGAATTACCAATTAATATGCATGCTACGAGGATAACAGCCATGACCTGCACATCCGGCTTCATGCCAAAGGAAGAAGATACAACTGACTTCTCCGTCCCATTCCAAATCTCATGGTTAACGCGTAATATACGGCGCAAGAATCACTGGCGACATTGGTTGTTAAGTCCTAAATAATATGTTCCTTTACCACCGAAACTTTTATAGTAAGTTATTACCTCATGGTAATAACCTATAATCACATTATTATGAAAATAGTGTTTTCGGACCTTTTTAAAATGCAGGTGATGTCCACATTGGATTTGTAAAATACTTTACAGAAAATAAACAAAGGACATGAGCAGGTGTGAACTTGCATTTTGTGATTGCAAGATTATGCACTCACGGTCTTCACGGTAATATAAGATCCAATATCTGAAATCAGCATCATTGGTCTGATAAGGACTAATGTTTAAAGAAGCAATATGCTCTTATGCATAAGTAATGTGATGCACTTAATAAGCGCGAATCTCAGAAATAACGTTGTTCTAGAGTTTGGATACAGGAAATGGTTATTTTAGAATGTGTTGTCCCTTTTAGATAAGTTTCATACTTGTGCTTCTTATTAAGGCTTGTGAGTGTGTGTGAAACAACATGTAATTCCAATACTATAAAATAATGAGGCACACATAAATGTGGAATGTTACTCAAGATTGCTTATATAAGAGTTGTTGTTTAAAGTGGCAAAAAGAATAACATTTGAAGAAAAGATTTCTTTTCTAAGGTTTAAACCATCTTTATTGTTAATAGGATGTGTTTAATATCTTTTGGTGTGTGATTGATTAGTTTGGACTTGAGATGCCTTATGTCTTAATTGGAATAGACCAAAGTTAACTATAGAAACATATGTAGTTTATTAGACATAATGTTTATAAGCTTTGAGACTAAAGTTAACTTTAAAAAACATACATGATTTGGAAATGTAGTGCTTATGATATTTGTACCTTATATACCTGGTAATGTTTCCTTAAGATTACATAAGGATGGTTTTGTTTTTACTTGGTGTAGTGGTTTCTTGATAATAGAATAGTATAATTTACCTTTTTATAGATGAGTAGTTGTGGTTATAAAAAAAGGAATAGTACTATTTAACTACTTATAGACTCAGTATAGTGTTTTGGTATGTTTATAACTTGTGGTTGAAACATTGGTAATAGACTTTATCAAGTCAAAATAATAATTTTTAGAATTTAATATTTGATAACTCCATTTTAATAATAATATACAGTTAATGTTGAATAATAAATCAAATAGAATTGTATTTAAAATGTGTTGAACCATTTTGACTTAATATTTTAATATTTAAGGCTAATACTTAATTATTAGACTTAATTAACTAATTTTAGAAATATTAACAAATTTTATTTATCCTTATATGAATTATTAACTAACAAAATAGATTTAAATTCAAGTTGCTAAAGTATTAAGTTTTTTAAAAAGTGGAATATTATATTTTTAACAAGTAGACATTATTTTTGTGATTTATAAATAATAAGATACAATTTTTGACAATATTTATTACTTTATAAATACTTAATAGATAATTAATATTTAATTAAATGAAATAATAATGCATGATTATAGTTTTAAACTATAGTTCTTATTTTTCTAAGATTTTTGGTATTTTATTTATATTTTTAACATCTACCATTATTAGAATATGAATTATCAAAGTTTTATTTCTTTTAAAATCTTTATTAAACAATAATTATTTAAATTATTAACATAATATTGTTTGATAATAGTTTTAAGTTATAGATTTTATTTTTCTACAAATTTTCATATATTATACATATTTTTCTGAATTATAAATCAAAAGTTATTAATTAAACAAGATTTAATCAGATCATCCTACATTTACTTTACTCTAATAACTCACACTCCAACCTCACATTATATTAATGTGGCATGTAATGACTATGCTAGGCTAACTTATCTATACTAGGGTTTCAATCATTTTTTCCCACCAATAACACTTATACTTGATATAAGTATTCAATCTTGGTGAGCAAGGCATGATCATTATAATCCTTTAATCATTTATAGCTTAGGTTTCCAATTGGCTAATCAAGGCTTCATAAATACAACCTTGCAATTGTATTGAAATTATCTTCTTAGTATCTCTAATTAGGTTAAGGCTGTTATTCATGGACTATGCCCAATTGATCCAATAGAATTACTACTCGTAACTATCTTCAAGATTCATCCTTGTAATCTTCTTTACTACCATATAATTATATATTCCATTAACTCTTCTATTATTCCAGGAGTGTGTTTAACTCCATCCATTATCATATTGATTTGATTCTCTTCAATCACTCACATCCTATAGATGATATCTAAGACTAGCATTATTATTTACCTCTTCTTAGTTGTTTCTTTATATGCACTTAAATGTAAGCTATGTTATGGTCAAGAGTTAATAGATTGAGAACTAGTGAATCAATAGTTGATTTCTCAACATTGATGAACATCAAATATTGGAATATAGCTCAATAGAGATGATAAGGATTTATATGGAAAGAAAGATACATGGTGAATGATCTAGACTTGGTTTCTTCCCTTCCCAATCTCACTAAAGAATTAAAGTTAGGTATTACTATGATACTCACAGTAAGAATAAATAAGAATAAGATAAGTCAGGATTAGTCATTACATACTTATTACTTAAGTTGTAATCTTAACTTGGCATTTATGAGTTGTTGTGTTGAATATTATGATATGATCCCTTAAGGATCAGATATTAATCATTTAAGCAATGTATTATCAGTAACATTTTATTATATTTGATCTACCCTTAAATCAAATCATGTTTACCCAAATTAGATTTTAGCAAAGGTCATATTGAAACTTATCACGGTCAACTTCATGATCTACTTCAATTCCATCAAGTTGAGAGAATCTTCAATCACTTTGACAAGTTTTGTTCAAAAGCGCGAAAATTATTCGGATTTTCTATGCATGAATGCAATGCACACATATGAGTTCAGCTTATTTCTAAGATCTAATGCTGGGATGTTACATTTATTTTGATCATATTGCATTTGCATGAAGTTTTTAGTTGATCTCTCAACTTACAGAATCCTATCTTCACTAGGCATTCTAGATTTACCATAATAAGTATTACTATTATTAGGAGGATAAGGCCTATAGTTATTATTACCATAAGCATTGTTGCCAAAATTATTATTTCTAATGAATTTCACATCATCTTGCTTTTGTTGAGCAACCAAAGAGGCTAAAGGAACATTATTTGGATCAATATGATCTTTTCCATTAACAAGCATAGACATAATAACATCAATTTTATCACTCAAGGAGGAGGTTTCTTCAACAGCATTTACCTTCTTGATATGTCGTAAACGTATCTATAATTTTTTATGTTCCATGCTTGTTTAGTATCTACTTTGCTTTGCTTTGTCCTTACTTTGAGGTGTTTTTATATGTTTTTTGGTACTAACCTATTAAAAAGATGCCATAGTGCCAGTTTCCTATTTTCTTCTGTTTTTGGTTCCAGAAAAGGCAGAAAATCAATATTCTCGGAATTGTACGGGACAAAAGCCAAAGTCAATATTTTACCATGGGGAACACGGAGCCAGAAGACGAGATGGAGAAGATCCACCAGGGGGACACACCCCCTGGACGCGTGGGGTGCCCCCTGCTTCGCCTCTTCGCCTATAAATACCGCTCGATACCAAAACCCTAAGTACCCAATCAACCTTCCACGAAATAGTCCATAGCCGCAGTCACCATCGTCCCTAGAACAGGGGGATCTGAAGCTCTTCCTGGCACCCTGCCGGAGGGGAGATCATCCCGGAGGCCTTCTTCATCACCATGCCAGCCTCCGGTATGATGCGTGAGTAGTTCCACCTTGGTCTACGGGTCCATGTAGTATCTAGATGGTTGTCTCTCCTCCTTTGTGCTACCATGTTTAGATCTTCTGAGCTCCATTCATGATCAAGATCATCTATTTGTAATCATGCATGTTATGTTTGCGGGGATCCGATGGATATTGAGATTACTATGTCAGATTGATTAATGGTTTTGTCTTATTGATTCTATCATGTCTGTGTTGTTTGTGATCTTGCATGCTCTCCGTTTCTAGTAGCTATTTTGGACAAGTAGATGCTAGTGACTCCAAGAGGGAGTATTTATTCTCGATAGTTGGTTCATGCCTCTATTTAATCTAAGGGAAGTGACAGAAATCTCTAAGGTTGTAGATGTGATGTTGCTACTAGGGGGAAAACAACGGTCTCTTGTTCATGGAACAAGTGGATTGTTTACCTTACACACTTTTCTTAGAGAAGTTATCCGTTGCTTGCTACTTAATACTGGAGGGGTCGAATGATAACCTGAAGGTGGATTACTAGTCATAGATGCAGTTGGATAGCGGTCTATGTATCTTGTTGTATTTCCCAATCGAATCTCATAGGATCATGAATGTCTAGTATTGCATTGTTATGCCTTGCTTAGTCCTGACAATTGCCCTGCTGTAATTTGTCTACCCAACATGCCATGTTTGTTTATCTTAAGGAGAACACCTCTAGTGAACTATGGATCCCGGTCCAGTCTTTACCATTGATACATCTTCCACAGTTACTGATTACTTTCTGCAAACCATTATTACCTTCCACACCATATGGTTAATCCTTTGTTTTCAGCAAACCGGTGAGATTGACAACCTCAGTGTTCGTTGTGGCAAAGTATTGAGTTTGTGTTGTGCTGGTTTCCAAGTTGCTAGCAACACATTTGAGTCGTTTCCTTCTTCCTAATGGTTCGATAACTTTGGTTTCTTTTTGAGGGAAAACTTGCTAATGTGCTCATCATACCTTCCTCTTGGGGTATCCCAACGAAGCTCTACATTGAATTGAGCCACCATCAAGATTTTCTGGCGCCGTTGCCGGGGAGGCTAAGGACGCTTCACAAGGGGAGTCCTTCACAACCTTTATCTTTACTTTGTTTTTGTTTTGCTTGGTTTATTTTGCTTGGTTTTGTTTGCCTGTTTTTATCAAAAACTCCAAAAAAATAGTTTAGTTTGGTTTTCCTTCTTCTACCAGAAACACAAAAAAATAGTTCCTGCTCTAGTTGCTGCTGCTGTTGGCTTGCTCCACTTTTGCCAAAATGAACTCTGCTAAGAACACCAAGTTGTGTGACTTCACAAGCACAAACAACAATGATTTCCTAAGTACTCCTATTGCTCCACCTGCTACTGATGCTACCTTTTATGATATTAAGCCTGCTTTGTTGAATCTTGTGATGAGAGAGAAAAATTTTGGTGCTAGTTCTGATGATGTTGTTGCCCACCTCAATAAATTTGTTGAACTTTATGAGATGCAAAAATATAAATATGTAGATAGAGATATTATTAAGCTCAAGTTGTTTCCTTTCTCCTTGAGAGGAAAAGCTAAAGAATGGTTGCTATCCTTGCCTAGAAATAGTATTGATTATTGGATTAAGTGCAAAGATGCTTTTATTGGAAAATACTATCCTCCTACTAAGATTATATCTATGAGAAGTGAAATAATGAAATTTAAACAACTTGATAATGAATATGTTGCTCAACCTTGGGAAAGAATGAAATCTTTGGTTAAGAATTGTCCCACTCATGGACTTACTGCTTGGATGATTATCCAAACTTTTTATGCAGGTTTAAACTTCTCTTCAAGAAACCTGTTGGATTCAGCTGCTGGAGGTACCTTTATGACCATTACCTTGGGTGATGCAACAAATATCCTTGATAATATGATGGTTAATTATTCTGAATGGCACACTGAGAGAGCTCCACATGGTAAGAAGGTAAGTTTTGTTGAATAAACCTCCTCTTTGAGTGATAAGATTGATGTTATCATGGCTAGGCTTGTTAATGAAAAAGCTCGTATTAATCCAAATAATGTTCCCTTAGCCTCTTTGGTTGCTCAAGAAGATCAAGTTGATGTGAACTTCATTAGAAACAACAATTTCAACAACAATGCCTATAGGAATAATTTTGGTAGTAACAACAATTATAGGCCTTATCCTCCTAATAATGGCAATACCTATGGAAACTCCTACAACAATACTAGAAGTGCTCCCTCTGAACTTGAAGTCATGCTCAAAGACTTTATTAGTAAACAAACCACTTTCAAAAAGACTATGGAGGAAAAGCTTTTAAATGTTGAGAAAAATATTTCCTCTTTGTCTGAAGCACAGTCCTCTTTGATTAATAAAATGGCTGCTAAACCTGAAACTTTGGAAAGTACCTTTGTTGCTACTCATGCCATACAAGTTACTATTGATGAAAATGTTAGATTGTTTGCCCAACTACATGCTAAGTGGGAAAGAGAAGCTGAAATTGCTAGAAACAATAGTGTGTGCACTATTACTACCACCAATATTGATGCCACTAAACCACAAGAAGTCCCTATTCCTCCTACCACAATGCCTAAACCTAATGAGTATAATACTAGTGATGCTAAGTTTGATTTTGATCTTGATGGTTGCAATATTTTAAAGTGATTATGTTCCTAAAAAAGCTTGCTACAAGTTCTAATGCTAGTGATATGAATGTACCTTTGACCAAACACATTACTGATGCTCTTATTAAAATTAAGGAAGAAAAGTTGAAACACAAAGCCTGTATTCCTAGGAAAGTAGAAAATAGTTGGGAACCCATCATTAATATGCAAGTGAATGACTTTGATCTCAAAGCTTCATGTGACCTTGGTTCTAGTGTCTCTATTATGCCTAGAAAGATTAATGCAATGCTTGATTTCCACCTTTGGAAGATTTCTATTTGGATGTCCCACTTGATGATAATGCTAAAAAGAAACTCATGGGAAGTGTTAATGATGTTCTTATTATGGTTAACAATGCTTATGTCCCTGTTGATTTCTATGTTTTGGATGTTCAATACAATGCTTATTGTCCTATTACTTTGGGAAGACCTTTTCTTAGAACTGTTGGTGCCATCATTGATATGAAAGAAGGAACCATTAAATATAAATTTTCATTCAAGAAAGGTATTGAACACTTCCCTATGAGGATAGAGAAGTTGCTTTTTGCTCCTCCTTTGAGAGAAAGGTTTGATGTTAATGCTTCTTCATTTGAAAATACTTGATTCTTGCTTCTTGTGTCTAACTTAAAGGCTTTAAAGAAAAGTACTTCTCGGGAGATAACCCATAAGTTTTCTTGAGTCTTGGAAGTTAGTACCTCTGTAATAACCTCTTCTTATCCTTTGTATTTGCTTTTTGTGCCAAGAATAACCTCTAATGAGAGGGAAGTAAGATTTGGGGAGTTGTTGTCCCGAAATAGATTTTTGTGCTCCACCGTTAAAATTCGTGTAAAATATCTTTAAGTCGTATTGAGCTTTAATTTCATGAATAAATCCCCTAGGTTGTTAGCTAACTTTCATTAGTTCAAGACTGTTTGATTTGAGCAACATAAGGTCTTTGAAAAAATCGATTTCTACCTGCTAGTCTGTTTTGACAGATTTCTGCCATTATTTGAATTTGCTTCTTATTGATTCCTTTTTGGGTTCTTTTTGGAAAATTAAGATTTTTGAGGGAATTGCTACAGTAGATTATTTTTTAGTTAAAGTTTTTCTATTTAAAACTAAACCTCAAGGGTCTATTATCTTTTGAATACACTAATGTTGCTAATGAAGATTGTGTGAAGTTTTGTATGAAGGAAAATTTTCAGGTGTAAAGGAAGAATGATGTAATGAGATGAAGACTAGAAAAAAGATAAAGCTTGGGGATTCCACCCCGTGTCACCCCAAAAATATTAAATAGGTACAAGCGTCAAAGCTTGGGTATGCCCAAGGCATCCCCTTCATCAATACAAATCTCACGTCTTTCTAGACACTTCGTTTTTATTGTTTCATGCACTGTTGTGTTGTTCTTGGAGCGTCTTAGATTTTGTTTTTGGTTTTTGTTTGCTTAGTTTTCTTGAATAAAGTAGTTTGGACCCCCGTTCTCGCTGTGTTGTTGCAAATAAGTTGATTGGTGTTGGAGAGGAGTAGAAAGTTCTTGCTTGAATAGTACAAGAGGAGCCTGCTTTGACTGTGACTTAGACTTTAGCATGTCATGCTAGATGTTTTTTTGACCTTATGCTTAGTAATTATTTCTGTAGCATGGCTTGTTCCAAACAATTGGGATTGCTTAATGTGCCTTGAAGG
This sequence comes from Avena atlantica, assembly GCA_910589765.1. Lineage (NCBI taxonomy): Eukaryota > Viridiplantae > Streptophyta > Magnoliopsida > Poales > Poaceae > Avena > Avena atlantica. The sequence continues at coordinate 80,748,805 of OU342733.1, forward strand.
AATCATGCATTGTTTTAGCATACAAAAGCATAGTATTGTGGTATTCTCCTTTGATGCTTTGTTTGGGTTGACTTGGCACATGCTCACACCATCTTATGACTATGAACCAGTCACCATAGCCTCTATGATCATTTAGTCCTTGACTTGTATTACCACTTTATGCTTTGATTAATAATGTTTTGTCGCTCTGCATGATTATGGACATTATTGCTCTCATAGTTGGTCGCTTCCAGTCTTTTGCTAGCCTCCACTTGTATGAGTAAGCTCTACTCATGCATCCAACTTCCAAGAAACCAAGTTATTCCAAAGTGTCCACTATAAATTCCTATGCATGGTGTGTTACACCATTCCAAGTATATCCTTGTTTTCATCTACCTTCCAATTAAAAAGTCTCTTTGTTATGTGAAAACTTACTGATTAAAGCTCTCACAAACTTGATGGCACACTTTATTTTTCTGACCCCTAATAAACTTGAATCATTGTGTCATCTATGTTGTATATGCTTGCACTTATACGTTGGAATTAGCAGAACCATGCTATCATGGGGAAAACTTTCAACATTGCACTTGTACATTGTACCCGGTTGATATCATGCTCTTTTGTTTCTGGATGTCGTCGGTGTGAAATGAAAGGGGATCTTGTAAGACCATGGATGTGAGACCCCTCCCTTTAAGGTAAAAGTCCCTATGATTGCAATGCTAGTCCCTGGATCAAATGCTAGCATCCACAGTTTAAGATGAAGTACACAGATACAAAGGTCGTTATTACATCGTCATTCCAGAGATAACAGTCTTAGGCTTCATGTGCTAATACATAGAGTTCATAACAGTCTTAGGCTTCATTCCACAGATACAACTCAATAGCCCAAGGCTAATACATAGAGTTCATAACATAAAGTAAATAACTAGAAGTCTCCATCTTCATGTGCCATAGGAAAACATATTGAGTGTAGACTCACAACCCTAATTTCCATCAGAGTAACCTGCAACATCATAAGTTACAGCCACAGTGGGTCAATACATTTGGAATTGTATTGGCAAGTGATACCATAGTAGAATAGTAGTATCTAAGATCTATATGAATTTGGCTAAGTGTAGCTTAGGCTTGCTTGCTCAAAATAAGGTTTTCCTTATTAGTTGAAAACACTAAGTTTTTGTTTGTCAAAAACACCCAAGGAACCACCAATAGACATTGGTGAACCTTTACCCTTGTTCAGCCACAAGTTTTTAACTTAGAAATTGGGATGAGGAGATCCTTGATTGCTTCAATGTCTTTGATGCTCAAATTGTCCGTTGCCGGGGACACGTCAAAGTACTTAGGTTTTACCCTCTCGAGAGGTGGTGCACTTTCCCCACAAGACTCGACATGCATCGAGACGAAACTTTTCAGAAGCATTACCTTAGACCACCATGGAAGCATTACATCCTATCACCCTACCACCAACTGTCCATCTGGCTAAGTTCTTCCAACCTATTCGATCAAGGCAGAGCCCATATGCCATGTGGTTGCACTAGAAGCTTCTCAACACTAAACTCTCAAATACCTTTGTTCCTGGGTGGCAATCCACAAGTGTGATACACAAGGTAAACCATAGACATGGGCCTTATGTAACCACTCAACATAAACCAACCATACCATTCCACCGAGGTGATTCATTCACTTAGTTTTTTTATTAATCAAAAACACAAGTCATAGACTTAGCAAAATTTCGTAGCATGAATATTCCACCCTTGTTTTCTACTAGCTAGGATAAGCATGATAACATAACAAGTTTTCTTAACTTAGGGAAAAATCTACTAAGACTACAAATACTAGGATTTCCCAAGGCATAGCATAGAATATACTTAGAAAATTTCCAATGCAATCCCTACTCAAAATAACACCAGTGCATAGTCAAAATAGTAGAACAAAAATATTAAGCATCACTTGCCTTGATAGTTGGGAGAGTAGCAACAATCCTCACAATCCCTATCACCACAATCACCAAAATCTACACATAAAATCATAACACCAAATTCACATTTCAATATTCAAACAAAAATACATATGAATGCATGCAAATGCAATGAAATAATTTTTCTACACTAACAAGTCAAACTAAACAGTACTGAACACAAACTAAACTTTCCAAAGTCTAAACAAACTCAAATTTACTTTAAAAACATTTTCTAAATAATTTATATAGCCAAAATAAGCCTATAAATGGTTCTACAAATAATCCTATTTTTTCAGTAGCAAAATACTAATTCAAGGCCACAAAATTGTAGGGCTTAATTTTTTGAATCCAATGATATACTATTTGCAATTTTTGTACAAATAGATCAAAAGATATGAATTTTATAAGTTTGAATATTTAATAGATTCAAAACAAATTTTTAAATCGAATACACAGACATGTGGCCGTGTCTGATTGGCCCGTACTGCTTTGCGTGGATCACTATTCCACGTCGCTGGATCAAGTCAGATGCAACGCACCAGATCTAAACAAAAAGGTTCATTAAACGATCTAATCTACAGCGCACGATCTAGATCTAACGGCTCTGGATCAACTGACCAAAAGCGAGTGGCGCTGATGGCGCTGGCGGTGGCGGCGCTACTGCCGACGATGCTCTGGCCGTACTAGTGGGTAAGGGGGTGGTGGCTGGGTTTACCTGACTCGCGTGAACTCGAGAATTCTCAAGGTGGAACTGGCTTGTTCAGGGGCGTACTGTCGTGGCCGTGGGAGCTCGTCGGAGACCTTGCTGGCATCAGGTGGTTGCTGGCGTAGACGGTGCCGATGACCTAGGTCACCAGAAAGCAGACGAAGGGCATCAGTACATGCACAAATTCGTGGCGCACACAGTGGTTTGAACCAGAGGGCGAGGGGCATGCGAGCCTTACCGGATTTACTCGCCGAAGTCGTGGTCGGCGTCGAGTGCTTGCAGAGCTTGTCGAGGGTGATGTTCTGGGGCAAGTTTGTACAAATAAATGGCATGAGAAGGTGCGCTAGGCGATGGTGAGAAAGATAGAATCAACCAGAGGTAGAGGCGTCGACGGAGCTCACCGTAATTACTCGCCGGAGTTTGTCGGGCTGGGGCGGAGCGAGCTCGATTACTGGCAGCCTAGGGCCCTCTGGCGATGTGGGTTGAGCGGAAATGACCTTGGCGAGGTGGGGGTTAAGTAGCAGGCGTCGGGGGCGGCAATCACGTGTCGAATCAAAGAAATTTAAGAGAATTCATCGTGGAAGTGATGGGGAGGAAACAGGCGGCGACGACGTCATCTACGCGCGGGGTATGGGTAACGACGATCTGACGTGGCGAAGGGGCCACTGGGAGTGAGGGAGTGGGTGTGTGCGGGCGAGTGAGAAAAGGAGAGAGGGAGGGGGAACCCGGGTGGGCTAGATGGGCTGAAAGTGGATCTGGGTTAGATAGGTGGCGCCATTTTTTTCCTTTAACCTTTTTCTTTTCTGTTTTGATTTTTAGGAATGGTTTTGAAACCCTAATTCAAATCTGTTTGAATTCAAACCTTTTCCAATTTTTTGTACTATGATCCTAGCATTCAAAAGTGTGTCAAACACATCTGTTCACTCAAAAACACTTTGGTCTTTTGAAAATAAAAATAAAACCATGCCCCATATATGATATATAAAGTGGGGTTTAAATATGGTTTCAAATAGGGTTTTGGTTTGAAAATTTTGGTGCAAGACAAACATGCTATGATGATATGAATGCAATACATGATTTTGTATTTCATGAAATTTGGGATGTTACAAATCTAACCCCCATAAGATGAAACTCGCCCTCGAGATTCGGATTGGCTAGAAAATAGGTGTGGGTGATCTTTCCGAAGGTCATCTTCTCTTTCCCAAGTTGATTCCTCCTCGGTATGATGATTCCACTATACTTTGCAGAATTTGATAGTCTTAGTACGAGTAACCCTTTCTGCAGTCTCGAGAATCTTGATAGGCTTCTCTTCATAAGTGAGATCACTCTCCAACTGAACCTCTTCCAAAGGTATAGTGTCCTTTAATGAAATTTCTTCCATCTCCGGATGAAATTTCTTCAACTGACTCACATGAAACCAGTGTTCAAAAAATCATCCGAATCAGCGATTAATAGGCAAATTAATCGCTACTAGGGACTTGATCATGTCGATTACCACTAATCATTTGTGTTAATCATTTATCCCGATTAATAGCTTTGACACTCCGATTACTAGGTATGTTCCCGATTAATTATTACACTTGGTCAAAAAAGTTGCAAAATTATCAACACATATCGCCCATCCATCCGCTATCCCGCCTGAATGAAGTAGGTTTTGCGAAGCTCCCGCTCGATCCCTGCCTCCAGGAGCTCGCTTTCCGCCATCACCAACTAGTTCCTTGTCGTTGTTGACAAGTTCCTCGTAGTCGCCTTGAGGATCTCATTCGGGAGCTCGAGGCTGCCTTTAATAGGGTGGGTGGTTGAGGTGCAAGAGGAGTCATACGTGTTTTAGGTGCCAATTTTTGTACGTTGCACCGATTAATAACCGACCGATTAAATCAGTTAATCGTCCGAATTCCGATTAATCGCTACTCACAAGACAACCGAGCAGTTAACGATTACCGATTTACTTACCATTGCATGAAACACATTGGGAACTGCTAATAGTGATTCGAGTAATTCAATCTCATCAGACACTTCTCCTTTGCGGCTCAAAATCTTGAATGGTCCAACATAACTTGGTGCCAATTTTCCTTTGACTCCAAATCTCTTCACACCACGAAGTGGTGAGACTCTAAGATAGGCCCTATCACCTACCTCATAGGTGACTTCTCTACGCTTTGGGTCTGCGTAGCTCTTTTTTCAGTACTAGGCTATCTTCAATCTTTCCTTTACCAATTTGACTTTCTATTCAGCTTCCTTGATCAGTTATGGTCCGAACAAATTTCTTTCTCCTACTCCACTCCATAGCAATGGCATAGTACACTTCCTTCCATAAAGAAATTCAAATGGAGCCATCTCAATGCTTGCTTGATAGCTGTTATTGTAAGAGAATTCTGCATAAGGCAGACTATCATCCCAACTAGCACCATAGTCTAATGCACAAGCCCTCAACATATCCTCCAAAATCTGATTGGTCCTTTCTGTTTGTCCATCAGTCTGAGGGTGAAAAGCTGTGATGAACTCTAACCTTGTTCCCAATGATTCATGTAGTTGTCGCCAAAAATGCAAAGTGAACTGAGTTCCTCTATCAGACACAATACTCTTAGGTACTCCATGCAAACATACAATCCTGTTCATATAGATCTTAGCCAATTTGGCACTTGTATAAGTAGTCTTCGCGGGTATGAAATGAGCCACTTTAGTTAGGTGATCCACAACAACCCAAATAGAATCGTATCCGGATCTGGTCCTTGGCAATCCGGTGATAAAATCCATACCAATCTTATCCCACTTCCAATCAGGAATAGGTAGTGGTTGTAATAATCCTGCCGGTTTCTGGTGTTTTGCTTTCACTCGACTACACACATCACACAAAGCAATATGTTCCACAATATCTTTCTTGAGATTGTTCCACCAAAATCTTTCCTTCATATCTATGTACATTTTGGTGTTACCTGGATGAATGGAATATGGTGAATTGTGTGCTTCTTGCAGAATCAATTTCCGAAGCTCCGGATCTTGCAGAATGCAGATACGTTTTCCATACCATAAATTCCTTGTTCATATTCATGGAATCCTTTAGCCTTTCCTTTACTAATTTTACTCTTAATCTCTTCTATTTCCTTGTCCAACTTTTGGGCTTCTTTGATCTTGTCCAACAATGTTGGTTGAACATCCAATGACATGAGATATCCTTCAGGCACTATCTCCAATCTTAGATCTTTGAATTGAGCACACAGATCATCTGGCAATTCTCCTTTAGTAAGGCCATTCACATAAACCTTGCGGCTTAAAGCATCCTCTACAACATTTGCTTTACTGGAATGGTATTGCAAACCCAAGTCATAGTCCTTGATGAGCTCTAGCCACCTTCTTTGTCTCATATTGAGTTCCTTCTGGGTGAAAATATATTTCAAACTCTTGTGATCCGTGAACACTTCACAGCGCTTTCCCAAAGGATAGTGTCTCCATGTTTTGAGTGCATGGACAATAGAGGCTAACTCTAAATCATGAGTAGGATAGTTCACTGCATGAGTTTTGAGTTGTATCGAGGAATAAGCCACAACTTTCCCTTATTGCATCAACTCTCCACCCAATCCTTGGTGAGATGGATAACAATAGACTTGGAAATCCTTCTCCAAATCTGGCAAACATAAGACTGGTGCTGATACTAGCCTCTTATTCAATTCTTGGAAACTGATTTCACAACCTTCATTCCAATCAAACTTCTTCTCTTTCTTAAGTAACTCCGTCATTGGCTTAGATACCTTTGAGAAATTCTCAATGAACCTTCGATAGTATCCTGCCAAGCCTAGGAAACTACAAACTTCCTTAACTGACTTGGAAGATTCCCACTTAGTTACAACTGACACCTTTGCAGGATCGACAGCTATACCATCTCCTGACATAATGTGTCCAAGAAATCCAACTTCGCTTAACCAAAATTCACACTTACTGAACTTGGCATACAACTTGTGCTCCCTGAGCTTCTCAAGTATCAAACGCAAATGTTCTTCATGCTCTTCTTTGATCTTGGAATAGATAAAAAATGTCATCAATGAATATGACAACAAACTTGTGAAGAAACTCCATGAACACCTTGTTCATCATGCTCATGAAATAAGCTGGTGCATTTGTTAGTCCAAATGGCATCATGGTGTACTCATACAATCCATACCTGGTGGTAAAAGCAGGGTGTGTCTTGCTCTCTAATCTTTAGCTGAAAATAGCCTGATCGGAGATCAATATTTGAGAACACACGGGATCCTTCTAGTTGATCAAATAGATCATTGATTCTGGGCAAAGGGTACTTGTTCTTTATAGTCACCTCGTTGAGTGAATGGTAATCTATGCATAGCCTTTGACTTCTATCCTTCTTCTCAACAAACAGAACTGGTGCACCCAAAGACGAAGAAATTGGTTGGATAAATCCTTTCTACAATTGTTCTCTGAGCTGTTTCTTGAGTTCTTTCAACTCATCAACTGACATCTCGTAGGGTCTCTTTGCTATTGGTCCAGATCCTGGCAGTAAGTCAATCAGAAACTCCACATCTCTATCTGGTGGCATTCCTGATAATTCCTCTGGAAACACATCCGGGTACTCTTTCACAATTGGTACATTGTCTATGCTAACCCCTTAAGAGAATTTCGCTTACTCCCTTTAGATTCAAAGTTAGACTTGAACCTAATTTGTTTCTTATCCGGGGTTGTGAGTGTAACAGTACGATTGGCACAATCTATTACTCCTTCATACTTAGTTCCAATCCATGCCCAATATTACATCCAATCCTTGGGAATCTAGGATTATCAGACTAACTAGAAACTTATACTTTACAAATTCTATTACTAGATCATGACATCCAAAATTCACTATCATCTCCCCACCTGGAGACCTTACTTTAATAGGACATCCAATAGTTTCAGTTGGAAGTCCATTTTTATCAACAAATGCTCTTTATATGAATGAATGCGATGCACCGGTATCAAAAAGAACAAGTGCTAGAAAAGAATTAAGCTTGAACTTACCAGCCACAACATCAGATTCCTCATAGATTTCCTCCACATTGATGTGGTTCACTTGACCCTTCTGAAATGGGTTTGTCTTGTTGGCTCCATCAGCCTTCTTTTCTGGGCATTCATTTGCATAGTTCCCAGTTTTCTTGCACTTGAAGCACTCAACCTGACTGATGTCTCTCTTAGCAGGCTGACTTCCATTGCCATTCCCACTGTGATGGCTCTTGCGTCCACTCTTGTGGTTCTTATATCTATCATTGTCATGACTACAATGGTGCTTGTTGTCATGATGACGGTTACTGTTGTGGTGGCTATTATACTTCCCATGTTTGTGGGATCCATAACCTCCACTATCATCACCATGGGAACACCTGTGTGACGATCCAGAACTATACTTATCAAAGTGATGTTTCCTCTTCCTGTTCTCAACCTGCTTCATCTTGCTTTCAAAGATGGTGGCCTTGTCACACAGTGATTGATAAGTTGGGACATATGCAACAGATAGTTGCATGCACATCTCATCATTCAGTCCTTCAAGGAATTTTTCCTTCCTCTTGGCATCAGTGTCAACATCATCCGGTGCATAGCGTTCCAGATTGTTGAACTCCTCAATGTATTCTGCCACACTGCGGTGACGTTGCTTAAGATTGTGTAATTCTTTCTTCTTCAAACTCATCACTCCTGATGAGATATGAGCAGTGGGGAATCCATCCTCAAACATTGCCCAAGTCACTTCCTCAATGGGGGTGGTGATTTTAAAGTTATCCCACCAAGTAGCTGTCGGTCCTTCAAGTAGATGTGCTGCAAATCTGACATTTTCCTCATCAGTGTAGACAACAATGACCAATTCCTTGTTCATAGAATGTGGCCAGTCATTGGCTACCATAGGATTAGTGGTTCCCGAGAACTTGGCAGGCCTCAACCTCAAAAACGTTGTGAGCATATCAAAGGCTGGTGGGTTGTTTTGATTGTTGTTGTTGTTATTGTTGTTATTGTTGTTGTTATTGTTGTTGTTATCGTTGTTGTTATCGTTGTTGTTGTTGTTGTTGTTGTTGTTGTTGTTGTTGTTGTTGTTGTTGTTGTTGTTGTTTTGGTTCTCATTCTGATTCTCCATGAACTGGGTCATCATCTGCATCAACTGAGTTTGGGCTGTCATCACCTGTTGCATCTCATTGCCATTGTTGTTATTGTTGTTTTGGTTGGGATTGGTACGACGGAGAGGCATATGTGGTTTCAATAAGGATAAGTAATGAGATATAACCCATAGATGCTAACATGGACAATACATCACATAACAATGATCACAAATAAACAAGCACACGATAAACTTAGAGTTTAAACAACGTAAAAAACAAGTTTTGGATAAGTAAACACGCTAGGTAAGCCATCCAAATGTTGGATGATCATTGCGGCTAGATAAATAAAAGGATGATAGATAAATAGGTAGCCGAGTAGTCAACAATACTCTTCCATGTCGACCTCCTCGTCCACTAGAGTAAGTCCAGCTGTCTCCATGGTTGTCTTGTACTCCTCCACATTGGTGGTCAAGTCATCGATCTTCACCCGAAGGGCTCTCTCCTGCGAGCGCAGCCTCTCTATCACTCCCTGCTGAGTCTCTTGCTCAAGGTCCTTGAGCTCTATCTCGGCCCTCATGTCCTTGATCTTCTTGTTCCTATCCTTTACCCTCTTCTCTTGATTCTTGAACCTTTTGTCTTGGCTCTCGAACCTGGCCTCCATCTCCTTGATGATCTCGTCCTACTCCGTGAAGGCCTTGTCCTTCTCCGTCAACTGAACCTGAAGCCCGTCATTTCTAAGCATGACTTTGGTCCTATCTGTGTCGAGGTGTCTAACGAGGCTCTCTAGGTCCTGGACATATAGACGCACTGGCTCGATAGTCTCTCTAGTAGCGTCGCCATACACTACAGCCTCTCCCTCCTCCTCACGTCTCCCAAATGGGTGGAAGTAGATGCCCCTGACCTCGGTGGAGTGACGCTCACAGAGGCTTCCAAGTAGCTCCTGCATGACTACGTCTAGTCCCTTCTCCTTGCCATCATGCATCAACTTGAAGGTAATCTCCTCGGTGAGTGGCTCCGTCTGGCATCCAGGCTGCGAGACTCTAAATCCCCAAAGATCCTTCCTCTCGAACTTTGTGAGCTGAAGTGCCTTAATACTAGGGAGTGGGAGATTGAGCACACTAGTGAGCTCCACAAGAAGAGAACCAAAACGAGTTCCCTTGAACTCCTCGGCAGTGCTGACAACAAAGCTAGGCATCTATTCCATAGGATAGAGAAAATTAGAATCAACACAAGTAAAGAGAAAACATAAGATAGTGAAACAAAAGCCAAAAGCATACATTCAACAATAAAACATACATGTCATGGCATACAAAAATCTACCACAAGTACTAAGATTCAAACATGAAATGCCCGAAAATATTAAAAAATAGAATTTGATTGTTATTTTATTTTGTACATCATCATGACATCATCATGCATATTTTATCCGTAAAATTATTTTATCAAACCATATTTTGTTTTACTAAATATCCAAGTGGTTTTATTAAACCCGTCTCTCGTTCTTATTTTAAAATTAAAACAAATAATATTTTTCGCAGCAAAAGCTTTTCTTATTTTATAAATAAAATTAAGCTAAAAATCCGTCTAAAGTTTTGCCCAAAACTAGTCTCATCTAGTCAACTTTGGACCAGATAAATAGTCTATTTTCCCTTTTCTTTTAGCCCAAATCCTAGACTAACTCTAACCCTAGACGAAACCACACCTGTGCGCCGCCGCACACACACACTCACATACACGCACTCACACATGGGAGTTCCCCAACACATCTACACACGCACTCACCCGAACACCACACAGCACGCCGCTGCACACCCCTGGCACACACACGGACACATCTACGCACGCGGTCGACACGCACGCGACGTAGTGACCATCACGACATGGAAACCACCCGGGGCCACCTGCCCCTGACCCAATCTCTTGATCCTGTCGCCCTCTCCACCTCCAGACGCGCGCCTTTTCGTCCTTTTGCAAATCTCGGGACGAGATTTTGTTTAAGGGGGAAGGTTTGTAACATCCCAAAAATACCAAACTTAGATCATCAAACACTAATCATCAAGATTAGCGTTAACAAAAACTTTTCTAAATAAACTCATGAATGCATGTATATGTGTATGCATGGATTTTGAATTTCTTTAAAAACCACCTTGTTGTGTGATCCATTGCTTGTAAAATGTTTCTTAGGTGAAATGAACATCATCTAAAACATTTCCCACACTTTTCCTAAAGACAAGTAAATCAAAACAAATATGTTAAGTGAATGGTCATTTTGACCAATTTAAGTCCCATGCCTACTTTGGCTGTCTCAAACTTTCAGAACCTAACAGAAACTTTTCTGGATCTTTGCACCCCTTGAATGTACTCATAACAGAGTATCAAGGACCACATTGTGATCATCCAGAAACTTTCAAATGCATAGTTTAAATGACAATTCAAAATTGAATCTTCTTCATATGGGAAGATCCCACTTTTTCAAAACCCACTCAAACAAGCTCAACTTTCAAAACCCAAGCATCTGCAGACTCACCAGCACCAATCTAGCAAACCCACAAAAATTCATTTCAAAATTCAAAACTTGATTTCATGCGGCCATTTCATCAAACAGGTTGCAGACACAAATCAAACAAAACATCAAACACTATAGTGTGCAGTGATTCTTGCCTAACTTGTTCCCTAGTTAGCTCACACACAACTCAGTAGATCATCTAGAAAGATTAACTCAACACTAGCACCCCTGTGAGCTTGCCATTGCCATTAATGGTGAACAGCCGAGCACCCCAATGTCACCCCATTGTGGACAGCAAGCTAGAGGAAGAACTAGCCGTTCCAACCTTGTCTGGGAGGCAGCCCACCGTCCACCGCCACTCACTGTCCCAGCCGCGAGCGTTGCCAAGCCCTGGACCACGCGCACAAGCCGTGCCCAGACCATGCCGAGCGTGCGCCAGAGCGCCACCCTCGACCAGTGTCCACAGACCGCGCGCCGCCCTCACCGCGTGCACACACAATCCCCACCGACCCAGGAGACCGCCAGACATCCCCGTTTGCCGCCCCGTGCCATACAGCCACCGCCCGCCGTCGAAGACGCCGCCTCTGCCGCGCAGAGCACCGGCCGTTCCAGACCAAACCACACCGCCCCATGCCTCGCGACCATGTCGTTGAGCATCGCCAGGAGACACAGCACCGTCCCCTACCCTTGCCCATGCCATTAGCCGCCTGTAACGTCGCCCCCGACGAGCTCACCGTGCGCCCCGACGGTCCCCTCGTTCGACTATAAATAGAGGCCAACCCCACACGATTTCTTCACACCATCTCACTCCCCTCTCCTCACTGACCATGCCACACCGTCCTCAGAGCAAGGCGAGCACCACCTCGCCGGAATTTCACCGGAGCCCGCCGCCTCTGGAGAAGAAAGGAGCCAGCGATTGTAGCCGCCCCAGGAGAAGCCACCGGTACCAGGAGGCTAGACTTCGTCGTTCGCCCGCCTCGCCGACCCTCGCCCATAACCCGGTGAGCCCCCAGCACCCCTCACTGGCCGCGCTAGGTTTCGTTCTCCCCGGAGTTGTCTCGCGTCGACGATGACCCCCAGCCGTTGGATTAGAACTAGATCGAACGATCCACGTCGCCCCATACCGCTTCGCCCAGCCCCGTGTCACTGACGAGTGGTGACACCCACTTAAGCAGCCCGCGGGAGCACTGCGCTTAGCAGGCCGGCCCGTTAGAATTTCCCTCGCAGCCCAGCGCTTCAAATTAAACCTTTTTCTTTTTAAATTTCAAACACACTTCAGCACTCAACTTCAAAAATCAACCCAGATCGATTCAGTGCACCAAATTGAATGAAACCAATTTTGTTGGAAAGGTCTATGAATGCTTAATCCAAGCCCGTTGGATTCAAGTCATTTGGATCTCTAGATCACCCCTAGTAAAAATGACAAGGCAGAAGCATTTCTGCATTCAAACATTTTTCAAATTTAAACCATAAAAGCTATTGAGTTGATTCCAACTCTCAAAAATCACATTTAACCATACCTTTCATAATATATAAAAAAATATATAGGTTTACTTGCAAAAATACTATTCAAGTAATAAAAGAATGCTTCATAAGCATTTCTAGCCACATTAATTAATTAAAATAGAAGGGTAAAACCTTATTAAATTGTGACACCTCTTTAAATCACATTCCCATGGACTACAATATGTGGTGATGACATGTGTCAACATGATCCCATGTTTAGTTTGGAGAATATTAAATCTTAAGTAATTTTTCAATTAGTAGAAATTACTTTTCTAAAAATAAAAAGATTTAAACCAAGCCTTAACCTTGTAATGTTAGAGATGATGCTAGATCATCTATAGGACCCTTGTGTGTGATGATTGCAAGTAGTTAAGTATTTTTTGGTGATTGTGTACCTCGTACTTATTCATAGACGCTAGTACCGGCCAAGGATACGAGGAGGAAGGAGGATACTACGAAGAGGAAGCCGAGGAGAAATTCAACCACTGCTCTGCACAAGGCAAGCTAACACTTGCAAGATACTATACCTATGCAAGCTTATACTGATATTGATGCAAGCTAACACTTGCAATATACCCTACTGATGCCACAAACCCATACTTGTGATATGACTACTATATGCCTTAAGCATATGTGATCATACCCACTTGATAAACCAAATCCTAGTTTTATGTGCAAGCTTCTTACTTTATTTCTTTATCAAAGCTTACTTAGAGTCTACCTAAGAGTTTGGTAGGTGCTAGACAGTTGTGCTGAAGGTTGCATAAAGAGCATAAAATTTGGCCTAAGCTAGAAACCTTGATATCAGCCTAAGATATAAGGTTGGACTTAGTGAAAATCCACTAGTTACCACCCCTCATTAGTACTACCCCCACCTGTAGATGCTAGTGCTAAGCATAAAACTTGATCAACTTTTAGATGGGAATACTTGGTGGAAAAATGGTTATGAAAACCTTGGAATGATGGATCATTCTATTGAAATGTTTTGGACATGTGTTTTCAAAACACTTGATGATTTTGGTGATGAAAATATTGAGGCATGAGCCTTAGCCCTTTATAAAACCGATGGTTGTCTGGATGCGATACCATTCCAATTTTACCGTACAACCACAATACCCGAAGATTGGGTAGGGCTTGACTGGAAACTTATATTCCTTAGTATTAGTTCCCTCATGGCCAAGGTCTGAGCTGAGGCTACCTTGTGAAGATTATCCACCTGTGCAGTACCCAAGATGACAGCTGGTCATGGTTGGGAGGCCAAACTCACAGGAGAGGTGATTATACTAGGGCGTGTAATTGAAAGGTTAGGATTGATTATCCGCATACTGAGTATGGTGAATTCAGGATTTGTTCCTGGCGGATGTATCGAATGTTGTGGTGAAAGTGTACAATCTCTGCAGAGTGTCAAACTATTCGAATAGCCACGTCTGCGGTTATGGACAGTTGGAGTGGCCATACTGTTCCCCCGTCAGAGTTTTCAAAATGACTTGTGAAATGAATTGAGACTTTGACTTGACCACAACAGAGTTGTGACCTAAATTACAAGATCCCACTTAGGAGTTATAAAATTGTGACTAGCTTTAGAACTTAGTAGAGATAAACCTGGCTTTTTGCAAAACAACCCTAGAGCCTAGTGTCCTATTATCCAAAAACCCCTTACCTGTTAGTATTATTTTGCGAGTACTTAAAGAGTACTCATGGATTTGTCCCTGGCTATTCCCATGGCCAGACTATGAAGAGGAGTACCTGGAAGATGGACCCCAGGAAGGTTACGACAACTAGGATCATCTCCCATCGTCAGCATTGCCTGTGACCCCGAAGATGGAGCTTCGCCTACGCTACCGTTATTATTACGTATTCCGCTGCTTGATGTTGTATTAAGAACTGGATCATGAGATCCCTATTTGCGTAAGAACTTATGTATCGTTTGTAATGGATGAAGTACTATGGCATCCAATTCTGTTATGTCTCGCAAAAATGGTAATCCTGGGATTGCGATGTATGGCATAGCAGGCATCTAGGATTGAAAAATCCGGGTGTTGACACGCAAGTTTGCCACGAACCCTCGAGGACCCCAGTCATGGATTTAAAGACCCGAACCCGAACCCTCCGAAGACAAGACCTTCGAACCCCAAATGTGTGACCTTATCCGAGACCCTTATTTTATTAAAAGATATAACATATATCTTGCTGCATATTAAATCATTCATGCTCGCATACATATTTACTTGTTTGGGGTATTTGGTCGAATCACCTAATAATTAAGTATGGAGGCTATATGTGGGATAATCTTGTTTTATCTCGACTCCATTTAATTGTTGTAGTTCATCGATACCATACTCCGCCTTGTTAACTCAACATTTAATATTGCGGGTAGTTAAATAACTTGAACTTAATAATAAATGTCAGAATCCCGATTCCACTTAATATTGCTAAGTTAGGCCGCATATTACCATGTAATGCATCATAACATAAACATGCGGGATCTTCCGCCGTATTATTAAATATTGCACCGGTTGCTCTTTCTAGTGTTTTCTTCTTCACCGGATAGGACGATGAGTCGATGTGAGATACGACATGCCTCTGTTTTCCCGACGGTCTTACAGGCGAGCATTCTTCCCCTTCTACCTATTTTGTATTTCTAGTCTTTACTTCTTCCAATTGATCTATTGCTATCCTTATTGTCGATGCTATAGTACCGTTCCTTTAATTACCTGCTCCACTATATTGCCTTGGTTATCCTATTTCCTTGTTTGACTAGCTAGCCTTGTCTTTGCGAGTCGTAGGCATGCTTAGTACCGCTCTCATACAGGTGGAACATGATACTCGAATATGGTTGGTGATAAGATAATTAATATGATGTTGTTGGTTATGGTTTCACCTAATGATAAGGCCCCGGCAGGGATCACCTTTGGGAACTGCTTGAGCCGACCTAGGACCCGTTCGTTCTACGATACCAGTTCTGAGTTGATCGCGCTAACCAAACATAGGGGCCTATGGGATCCCCCCTCAACTACCGGCGCTATTCGTATATCTAGAGGGTTACAGAATTGGTTTTCCATTTGGTGCATACGCATAATATGTCCTCGGACATGGGTGAGTTGATATGTCTTCGGACATGATGTTTTGGTGGACTTCCATGGCTTGCATTGCATAAAATCGGGATATCGTGTTGGAGGTGGGATGGAGCTCTACAAGTTATCTTCCGATCATCGCCCGGTCGTAGACTCAAACGCTGTGCCACCTAGAGAATCAGCTGTATCTCTTGTGTGGGTAAAACACAGTAGGTGATGTCTCTGGATATGGGCGTAGTTATGGGACAGTTCTTGTTGTGAGATTCAGAAGGCACTCATTATATGTTGCCTGAAGGGTTGAGCATGCGTTTGGGTACAGTAGTGCACCCCTGCAGGGTAAATCTTTTCGAGAAGCCGTGTGTCCACGGTTATGGGCGCCTCAAGAGTACAGTGTCATGATCATAGACAACGCCACTAATGTTTTGCCTCTAATAATATGATTAGTAATTAGCCTTATCAACTAAACACCTGCTTAACTAAAATTGACGCTGTGTGCGTTCCACAAGAGGACTTCCTCGACTGGTCTTCGAGGGGGAAATCTTCGGATGGGTTATGTTTGGTGTTATATTATTGTTACCGCATAGCGCCTTCTTATCTCGCTCTAATAGCCGAAGTTGTAGCGTGTCTCTATAAGTTAGATAGTGCAAGCTTTGCTGCCGCTGAGCCCACCATACCTATGTAGGCGAGGACCGCCGAATTCTAGTCCCGCTGTGTACTGGCCTCAGTACTGACCGCTCTCTTTCTGTTTTCCTTTGCCCTTTGTCGGCACACTTTTGGCTTGACAGGTATGTGATTGACGACGTTAGCAAGGTTACCCTTCCGGCTTGGCCTGGGCAGGGTTGGACACCGCTTGGTTATTCTTCAGGGCTCTTAGTCTCATTTGGATCTTGTCTGTACTCGGATACTATGCTTGCTTTCTTTTTGAATTGTATCATTTGTATTTCTTGACTCATTGAGTCGTTGTTGTATATTGTGGCATCCCGCAAAACCACTACTAGAAAATCGCGTTGAATTTGTGCATTTCATCGTCATCATCATATGTTGTTTGCCAAAACTAATTTCGAAAACCTATTTTTGTTTTCTAAAAACGCCCCGTCTTTAAATCAAAACCAAACCGGGACTCCGGAATATTTTGTTTTAATTAAATATGTTGTGCAAGCGGTCCATTTAAATAAATAAATTATTGTATTATTTTTAGCGGGGCAGTCGAACGGGCCGAATGACCCGAACGACCGCCCCAGGATTTAAATCGCCCCACCTAACCAGCCCCTCTAATCCTAAGTTCACCCAACCTAACCTACCCAACCCCCTCCACCTCACCGCAGCCTATACTACCTCGCCACATCATCCCTGGCCAAACCCCACCCAATAGCCTTGTGCCACCTGGACCCTTTCCCTCTATCACACCACGCCACACCAGACAACTCCACCCTGGCCACGCTCCACACCCGCGTCTGCCCCCACACACGCAGTACACCTCGCAGTGCCACCACGCGTCCCCACCCACTGCCCTCCGGCCCCACCTCGCAGGCCACCCGCACCGCACCCCGTCTGGCTCCTCTCTCCCCCGACGCGTCCTCACCCTTATCTCGCCCCGCTTCCCCCCACCTACCCGACGTCGCCGCCACGGCCCTCACCTCATCGCCGGCAGCCGCCGCTCGGACCGGCGCCACCTGCGGCGCTCCCCGCAAACCCGCCGGCGCAACTCCCCCCGCCGCGCAGCCACCATCCCCGCTCGCCTCTCCCCCCTCGCCCAACCGCCTCCCTCTTCCCCCGTCCGGCTCGCTCCCTCGCCCTGCCCCGCAGCCGGCCTGCCGCGCCGGTGTTCCCTCCCCGAGCCTCCTCCGGCCGGCCGCGCGTCGCCGGTTCCCCCTCCTCGAGCTGCGCCGCCCGGCCCGTGCTCGCCGGCCAAGCCCGCCGCGCGCCCGCCCGCCTGCGTCCGGCCCTCTCGCCTGCGTCGCCCGGCAGGCGAGGCCCTTCGTCGTCAGTCCAAGCCGCCGCCGCCGGGCCTCCACCTGCTGCGTCCCGCTCGCCCCCCCCCCCCCCCCCCCGCGGCCGCCGTCGCTCCCCGCGGCCTGAGTGCCCCACCCCCCGCTGCAGCGAGACGCCATGGCGACCTCTGCCGAGAGTTCTCCCGCTGTCTGGCCATCCCCCGCTAGCGGCATGTGCGCCAGTTCTTCCTCTGTACCTGTGGGCGTGCTACATCCCTGAGCTCCAAAACAAGTGGCTCTTGTGTTGCTCCTGGTGGTACGTCCCTGCTTGTGTGTGAGATGTGGTGAAGGAGTGGGGTATCGATGGAATATCGCGTCTTCGATGGCCGATTACCTGGAATTCGAACAAGATCCTGATGCTCATGCTCCAAGATGGACACTAGTACCTTGGAGACACCAAGACCTTCATACATGGACACTCACCGACAAGACCGGCTCAATGCCGATGGGCTCGAGGGGTGTACATGGTGCCACTAGATAACCGCCAAGATCGTCATCGGAACCACAAGGCCGTTGCAGTGAACTCGACAAGATCTACCACATGAAGACCGTACCGAACCGGTGACCCTCGACGAACCTCCGACAAGAACTTCGACATGGCCAAGATCTACCGCAACCGAGTCCGGCACCGACAAGTGCAGTCAGATCCACCAAGCCCTTCCTCCCGAACGCCAAGACCTACCTCCGCTATCCGAGAACGTTTCCGTCGAACCCTGAACCCCGAGACCGGACCCCGAACCCCGGAACCCCAAGCCCGTCGAGACCCCTAATGTGTGACCCTTACCCGAGAACCCTATTTTAAATTTGCCAACTTTATAAATTGTCGCATATTAAATTGTCTTGCATGCATACATTCATGTGGGTTGGGGGCCTTATGCCGATTCACCTAATAATTAAATATGGGGCCCATATGCGGGCAAATCTAGCCTTATATTGGCCTCATTTAAACTTATGTAGCGAACCAGTACTATAATCTTGCCTTGTTAAAACAACATTTAAATTGCGGGGTAGCTAAACAACTTGAACCACCTAATTAAATGTCGGGACCCCGGTTCCGCTTAATATGACCTAATTGCATCGCACCTTTGCCACGTCATCCATCATGCATGCATCATGCCGATCTTCTGCCGTTGTATTAAATACTACATCCGGTGTTTCTTCTAGTGTTTTGCTTCTTCGCGGATAAGGCCGTTGAGTTGATGTGAGCTTCGCCCCGATCTTCGGATGAACCCTTCGACAATGTTTTCAGGCGAGCATCTCCCCCTTTCTACCTATCTTACTTTGCTAGTATTTACTTCCCTCCTGTTGATCTATTGCTATCTGTGTTGCGATGCTCTAGTTTTCGTTCCCTGTGATATCCCTTGCAGCCATATATAGCCTTGGACACATCCTATTACCTGTTGATTGGTAGACAGTTGGGCCCGCGTGACGTAGTCGCTTGCTCAAGTGTTTGTGTGTCGACAAGTACCACAATTGTTGGAGGATTGCCGTATGTTGACGTTGGAGATGATCATGGCTTTACTTGTCGTTCACTTTAATTCCTGTTAACAACTAAAATTGAATTAAGTAGAGGCATCGGTGGGTGATAGGTAAGATTTGGTTTCCGACCGCCCACTTGTGTCCCGTAGGACCCGAGTTCTTGACACCTGTTCCGAGATCGAGCGCGCTAACCACAGGTGGGGAGATATGGGCCCCCCATTGATAATTACCTGATTTCAAAGTATTGTACTGGGGGCCACAACTAGTTTGAGGTTTTATTTACTATCCTGTACTTATGCCATGTTTACCGCTTTATTTACGTTTGTGCGAGGAGCACACTTTACTGTTTAGGATCGGGACACGTTTTCGCGGTGTCGACAGTCCCCGTTTGGGGGCATACTGTCGCTCACTGCCGTCCACCCAAACCCTGAGTCCGTCTCGGAGACCGGCCGACTCCGTTGCGGGTGTCGACTCGGTGGGGTGGCCCCCATGTACTTGCTTTGTGTCTGGGAACGTCGTGACTTAGGCCCCGCCGACATACCGATGGGTGTATGTTAACTGATCTGGCAAAAAGGGTCGAAGTGCCTGTGGATACTTTGGTGCACCCCTGCAGGGTTAAATCTTTTCGAGAAGCCGTGTCCGCGGTTATGGATGACTTGGAGCAGAGTGCTTGATCATAGACAACTATAACTAAAGTTTACTGTTTTAAATTGACTTGTATCCGATATGACTAGTAATCAGCTTCACTACAACGGAATGGCTAAGTAAAAGTACCAAAAATTGCTGGGTTTTGGGTTATCTCATGCTAATTGAATCTGACTAGTAAGTGATGCCACTATAACGGAATGACTAACTAAAAGTGCCCACTGCTTACTTTATCAGGACGATTATCTAAACCTGACTAGTAATTGCTGCAACGATAACTGAATAAGTAAAACTGCCAACTGTGTGAGTTCCTCGGTTGACTTCCTCGTTTGGTCTCGAGGGGGAAACACCAGGATGGGTTTGTTTGGTGATAGCTTCAGGTTGGATCCGGTTAGGTCATTCTTATCCCTCTCTGATATCCGCCAGTTGGATCGAGTCTCTATAGGTTGTTTAGTGCTTGCTGCCGCTGCCGCTTCAGTCCACCATACCTATGTAGGCGAGGACCGCCGAATTCTAGCCTCGCCGTGTACTGGCCTCAGTACTGACGCTCCTCTTTTTCCTTGGCCCTTTGTCGGCACCCCTTTTGTTTAAGCAGGTTTTGAGATCGACGCCGTTAGCAGGGTTACCCTTTCCGGCTTGGCCTGGGTAGGGTTATGGACGCCATTGGTTATTCTTCAGGGCTCTTATCCCCACATCTTGTCCGTAGTCGGACGCCCCATCGTTTTCAAGGTGATTTGGATCTTTGTACCGTATATTTGTATTCTTGACTCCTCGAGTCGCTGTTGTATATATATCTGTTCTGTGGGTCCCATCGAGGACTGTTGTGTAATGTTATTACTTCGTTTTCCACCCGCACGAAAGTGCCTGGTGGGCACCTTTGAATCGTTTCTATGCGGGTTTGGCGGAAATCGCTGAAACCTGCATAGGTCCGATTCTGAGGGTGTTACATATATATAAGTTCTTGTGTATTCTGTGTAAACTACTATGATGTAACTACTTGTATTCGAATCCCACCCACACGAAAGTGTCTGGTGGGCGTCTTTGAATCGCTTCTATGCGGATTTTGGCGGGAAATGCTGAGATCTGCATAGACCCGATTCGGGGGCATTACAAAACATAACTTAGACAAAAAATTCCATACCACATAGGTTGGTATGATCAAATTACTAACGCGAGAAAACAACAAGGGTGGTGGTCCAACTATTGGAGTACGTCATAATTCTCACTCATATGCTAAGTCTATGATATCTTCCCTTAGATGTTTTATGGCGGTCTCGAAGTCTTGGGTATACTTATCCTCCGTAAGGTCATTTTGAGTGTTGAGAATTCTACACTTGAGTCTTTCACCAAGCTCCTTGATAGCATTCCAAGTTACATTTCTTGCAGAGTCAAAGAATGACATATACATTTCTGAGTTGGTGACCATGCAGAATCCCGACTCTTTGTGGTTGTATCCCTTGTTCTTTTACAAGTGGAGTTGCACCCACCAATATTCTTCTCTTTCATCCATTACTGGAAATCCCTTGTACACGGCCTCACCATGTATTCCCAAGCTAACCATGAGGTTTTTGAGTGCCTTGGGAAACTCCGTCTCACATTCTAAGGTTATGGTCATGAGTGGTCCCTTCTTGATGGCTTCGTTGATGGTGGCCATCTACAAATAGAGATGAGAAAGAATATTATGAGAGGTTTACGAGAAGAAAAAGACAAGTGTGGAATTTGCAAAGAGTTGCGTTTTTTTCCTAGTGGTTGCCTTAGTCTAATCCAACTTAGGGTCATAATCCTACAGGCAACACAGTTCTCTGATACTATCTGCAAGACCCCACCTTTTAAGGTAAAGGTCCCTGTGATTGCAATGCTAGTCCCTAGATCAAATGCTATCATCCACAGTTTAAGATGAAGTACACAGATACAAAGGTCGTTATTACATCGTCATTCCAGAGATAACATAGTCTTTACAACTCAATATCCCAAGGCTAATACATATAGTTCATAACATAAAGTAAATAACTAGAAGTCTTCATCTTCATGTGCCACAGGAAAACATGTTGAGTGTAGACTCACAACCCTAATCTCCATCAGAGTAACCTGCAACATCATAAGTTACAGCCACATTGGGTCAATACATTTGGAATTGTATTGGCAAGTGATACCATAGTAGAGTAGTAGTATCTAATATCTATATGAATTTGGCTAAGTGTAGCTTAGGCTTTCTTGCTCAAAATAAGGTTTTCCTTATTAGTTGAAAACACTAAGTTTTTGTTTGTCAAAAACACCCAAGGAACCACCAATAGACATTGGTGAACCTTTACCCTTGTTCAACCACAAGTTTTTAACTTAGAAATTGGGATGAGGAGATCCTTGATTGCTTCAATGTCTTTGATGCTAAAATTGTCGGTTGCCAGGGACACGGCTAAGTACTTAGGTTTTACCCTCTCGAGAGGTGGTGCACTTTCCCCACAAGACTCAACATGCATCGAGACGAGACTTTTCAGAAGCATTCCCTTAGACCAGCATAGACGCGTTCCATCCTATCACCCTACCACCAACTGTCCATCTGACTAAGTTCTTGCAACCTATTCGGTCAAGGCAGAGCCCATATGCCATGTGGTTGCACTAGAAGATTCTCAACACTAAACATCTCAAATCCCTTTGTTCCTGGGTGACAATCTGAAGGGAATATGCCCTGAGAGGCAATAATAAAATGGTTATTATGTATATTCCAAGTATATGATAGATGTTTATTTTACATGCTATAATTTTATTAATACGAAAACATTAATACATGTGCGTTTAATAAACAAACAGAAAGTTCCTAGTCATGCCTCTCTCATAAACTAGCTCGTTGATTAACAATGATCAAGATTTCCTGATCATAGACATAGGATGTTGTTAATAACGAGGTAACAACATTAGTGTACTGATGTGATGAACATTCAACCAAAGTATAGCATTATGATCAAAGTCATTGAGCTTATATTGCTATAACATCATACGAAGTGATCCTAATCCTTAGACCATGAGATCATGTCAATCACTAACACCGGAAGAGTATCTTGATAACATCAAATGTCACACCATAACAGGGTGATTATAAAGATGGGTTTAGTACTACTAAATGTTATGTTGAGGCCCATGGACCGAGAGTGGAATTTGTTCATCACGATGATGGATAGATATACTCTGGTCCCTCTTGGTGATATCACATTGATTAGCTTGCAAGCAAGTGATTTGATCACTAGAATGTTATATCACGGGAACGAGAAAAAAGTACATGTCAGTAACGAGATCAAACTAGGTATGGAGATACCAATTATCGAATCTTGGACATGTAATATATCGCGAAACAAAAGGATTAATATACTAGCGTAAAAGGTTCTGACGATCACAAGAAAGTCATCGTTGAATGTGTGGGAGTCAGTACGGATCTCCAGGTCCCGCTTATGATTATTGTTCAGAGAGGAGTCTCGATCATGTCCGCATTATTCGCGAACCGTAGGGTGACACACTTAAGAGACACTGACATCCATTTGGAGCAAAAGTTTCATGCCGGAAATAATAACAAGCGCAGGAATTTATTTCACTAGATACCGAAACGGGTTTTTGGGTGAAATTGCAGAAAGTGTTTTTGCCTGTGAAATGAAATACTATCAAGGCGTTATATGTGAATGATTGTCATTAAAGTAATTGACAAAATTCTGAATAAATAAAAGGAGTTTTATTTAATGAGAGTTTGCATTAAATTTGGTGAAATTTTAATGGGAATTTGAGTGGGTTTTTAGTGGAGGGAATTGAAAGGGATTTTTGTGAGTGGAGTGTCCACCCACATGAATGAGGGGAGGGAAAGGGGCAGCCCCCATGCGCTGGCCACCCCCTTGGGGTCCCCCTCTCCCATAAAAGGAGCCCTCTCTCCTCTCTCTCACTCACACTTCCTCGTGAAGGATCTCTATCCCCTTCTAGAATTTATCCCCCATGGTCTCGGACTAGCGAGATACATGTTCTCGGTGGCTATTCGGCAAGAAAGAGTTGTGCTTCCGCTGCATCGCTGGAGCGAGGAGGCGGAGGTTGCTCGGTGCCTCGGACGTGTGTGCGAGCACGGATGCGCCGCTAAGTTGGGTGCTAAGGACTTCCTCTCGATCTTGAGATCAGCAAGAGATTGTCACATCCCAAGATTTTCCAAATCTTGTAATGTGAAAAACAAATGAATAAAATAAAACTTTGTTGGTTTTCAGGGTGAGAAGAAACTTTTTGTATTTATTTGAAAAAAAACCTTCAAATCTATTTTGATAAAGATAAAGTCCTAAAGGGATTTAAAAAGATAAAACATTTGATAAAGGAAAATAAAAATATTTAAAATTACTATTTTGGATCTTTTAAATAAAAAGATTTGGTTTTCAAAGGAAATAGAAATTTTACAAATAAGGATTATTTTGTAAGCCAAAATAAAACTTGGCCAAGCCTTTGAAATAAAATATTCCTATTTGATAAAAATAGTAAAGGTTTATTTAAAATAAAATAATGAGGATTTAATATCCAAGTTTTATAAATAAAGGTTTTACTATTTTAATTAACCATCAAAACTTATTTATTTATTTCAAATAAGTTTTCCAAGTATTTTATATTCTCAAAATAAAACCTACTGTTTTGGTTTTGTTATTGTTTTAGATTTGAAAATGGAGTTTTGAATAAATCAAAATCTATTTTATTTGATAACAAAGGTCTATTTATTTAATTAATAATGGACCCTAAAATAAAAATATTATTTTATTTTATTTTGGATTTTGGTTTATGTGGTTAAGCAGAACCAAATTCAATTGCATTGTTTGGTGAATGTTTGAATTGTTTTGAATGGTTGATTTGTTGTTTGAATTTCAAAACAGAAAACAGAATTGGAAAAAGAAAAACATTCAGGAAGAAAAAAATAGAAACAGGCAGCAGCCCAGCCGGCCAGCCCACTAAGCCCAGTACCAGCCCACTCCCAATCTCCCTCAGCGAAACGTTTTCCACCTATTAACTGACCCGCAGAGACACCGATTGGTGGACCCTCCTTCCCTCTCTCTTCCTCACTGATGCCCGGACCCCACACAGCCAGCTCGTTCTCTTCTTCCTCGCGCAGACGACGCCGGTCGTTTCCTGCCGTTGATGCCGCGCTTAAATTCGCCTTAACGCCTTCGCCATTACTCGCCGCGACCACGCACGTTAAAGCGCCCACTCCTCCTCTCCATTTCCCCTCACGTGCCTCCCTCTCTCTGCCCCCAGGCTGTCCTGAATCGAGATTGCCCTCTCACTGCTCCAACCACCGTCTCCGACCAATTCCGGCCGAGCCTCACCACCACTTGCCTCCCCAAGCACACGGGAACATTCCCCACTCCCAGACGCTTCTCCCTGTACCCTCCGTTCAACCGCGGGCGCCCCAGAAAGCCGTCTTTGACAAAGCTCTGAGCGCCGCCGCGTCTGCCTCTCTCCGGCGAAGTCCCCTGGTAAGCACAGACCGCCCCATGCCTTCTTGTTCACGCTCCTGCACTCGCCACACTCGGCTGCGTCTAACCATGTTCTCGTTTTCCTTCGGGGTGAACCACAGCACCGCCCTCGACAACAACCAGGACCACCCGACGCCGTTCCCCACTCCGGCGAGGAATTGCTGCCGTCCCAGAGCGCCCCTTGCCACGCCAACCACACGTCGAGCACCACCTCGACCTCGCGAACACGGTGAGAACCCCCCTGTCTTCTTTGCTTCCTAGAACCGCCTCTAGCCCGTCGCCTGACCGTTGCCGCCGTCTGCCGCCGCGCAGCGCCGCCAGCTTTTGGTCAAACACGAGAGAGCCGTTAGATCTCCATCATGTGGCGTAGACAGAACGACTTAAGCCAGCCGTGCGATCTTTTTAGATCCAACGCATCAGAGAGCGCAATCCGCGCGAACCGGTACCGCCCAATAGGAACGCGACGCGTGGCCAGTTTCTGTTTAAAACAGAATTTGAAAACATATTTGATTTGCAAATTGAAACCCTTGTAACTTTTGATCCACACGTCCAAAAATGACAAACTTTATATCGTTGGAATCAGTGGAACAAGCCCTAGTCAACCATGCCATTTGTTTAGAAAATAGTATCTGTTAGATTGTTTGTTTTTGCAGAAACATTTGTATGCTTGTTTAGATTTGAAAAATTGTTCAAAAATGTTTTTGAGGTTGAAATCTTGGCAAATTAGTTTGTGGTGAACTTACTGACCCTAGGAATCAACCCATGGTTTTAAAAATGGATTTGGTGAAGTTTAGGATGGATTAATTGATTTAGCCCATTTCTAGCCAAATAAAAATAATGGTTTTGTTATGAAAATGTTTTTGAAGTAACAACCTTGGGAAAATTATTTGAAACAAACCTACTGACCCTAAACACCAAGTTTTGAGAAACAACAACTTATTTGGTGAACAACTTAAAGTTGTTGCTTTGATAAAAATATTTTTCACCACATAAAATAATGAATGAATTTAAAAATGGTTTATGAATAAAACCGTTTTTCAAATGACTTTGCCACTTTGGAAAAAAAACGACCACTTTGGACTTTACAAAGATTAGAGCCCAGTAGAAACCATCTTTGCAAATAAAACTACCTTTTGCATGCTTGCATGCATGACTTAGATCCCATTGTTTTATGTGTGTGAATTGTTTGATTGATTATTGGTTTGGAATGCTAGTTGATATTGTGTTTGCTTGATTGATTGTAGTGAAGTTAGTAAAGTGTGAGACTAGCAAGATCAAGGAGTGAACCAACATTCCCTACCAAAAGAAAGGCAAGTGACACTATCATCTAAAGTCCTACTATTTTTCATTATACTTAGTGGATTTTGAAACATGCATGAAAAGAGTTCCTATACTTATGCGATGATAAATCCTAATAGGATACCCTATACATTCCTTAGTGAAACAATGTAGTTGTTACATGCTTATCCATGCTATATTTTGAAAAGAGATACATGTTGAGATTTTATGAAGTTTAGAAAAGACTTGTGTTTTTATATAATAAAACAAGGACTCAATGAACCACCTGGGTGGCCAAGGATACTTTGAGTTTTGGAGAAGGTGGCAACAAAATGAACCATGTCTATGGCAATCTCTTTGTGTTGTGCTCCAAAGGAAACCACCCAGGAAACTTAGAGATTGAACATGTTTCTCCAATTGTGGCTTTCGTGTGCAACCACATGCTATTTATGGCTTTGGCTTAGTCAACTACATTGGGAAGACCCATGCATTGTCTTCAAGTTACTGGACATGAGGACCTGGAATCCTACATGGGTACTGAAGACAAGCTAGCAATGGTGTATGGGAGGACCCTCTAGAAAGACTTCGTCACATTCTCAATCTGCCGGTACTCCATCTTGGTGAGCACCAATCCAGTGGCCACTGGTGGCAACAAGATGGGATTGTGACATGTGGGTAAAGTGTACTACTTCTGCAGAAGATAATAAAATCTAAGTACTTAGCCGTGTCCCCGGTTATGGACAATACTGAGCAACTAAAGTTTGAAGCTATGGGAAATCTCGACATTCAAATTTCTAAAAGAAAACTTTCTAAGTGATAACAAAAGACTTGAAGTACTTGGGGGTACCAAGGATCTCAAGAAATTTTGACAAAGACACTTGGTGGAGTCCAAGGAGTACAGAAAATATTTGACAAAGGAACAAAACCATTTTGAAAAGATAGGATAAATTTTGCTTTCTGCAAATGAGCCTTAAAACCCTACTTAGCCAAAAATGCATGTAATGATAGGATCCACTTATATCCCACTTAGTAGTGAAACTTGCCAATACAATTCAAATGTATTGACCCTTGTGGCTATAACTTGTAATGTTGCAGGTTTGATTGATTTTAGTGAAGATTGATTGATTAGGATTACAAAGTCTACAACCAACATGTTTGCCTGTGGTACTTTGAAGATGAAGGACCCCATGACTATAGTTATTCCGCTGCAATGTAATGTATTAGCCAAATGAGCTATGTATGATGTAATAAAATTATGTTATTCCTGGTTATAAAGTTATATTATGACCTTTGTTTCTTGATATTACATCTTAACTGTGGATGCTAGCTATTGATCCAGGGACTAGCATTGTAAACACAGGGGACTCTACCTTATTTAAAGGTTGGGACCCTTACAGAGATCGTCTACATCAACCACGAATTTGAACTTGTTAAGATTTTTCGGTCTTCAAGGGTATGTTATCTACGGATATACATCCGCCCGTTGTTTGTATCTAGTAGATAGATCTTGGTACATAGTTGTTCCCATCGTAGGAATTATTTTTGTTTTCTATGTTGCGAACCCTACAGTGGTATCAGAGCCGGATATATGCGTAGATGCTTTGCACAGGTAGTACACATATGAGTATGTGGGCGATGATGATCATGTTATTGCTTCTTAGTTGTCTTTTAGATATTGGTGGCATAGTGGGATGAAGCATCCCAGACAAACCTTACATGTCCTCGCACAAGAGACATGTTCCACGCTTGACATGAAACTAGTTTTGCATAAGTGGCTAGCGAGTGTCTGTCTCTCCTACTATATTCAATATCTAATTTGCAACGA
Source organism: Avena atlantica (assembly GCA_910589765.1). NCBI lineage: Eukaryota > Viridiplantae > Streptophyta > Magnoliopsida > Poales > Poaceae > Avena > Avena atlantica. The sequence goes on from OU342733.1 coordinate 80,777,302, forward strand.
GTTGTCAACAATTTGGTTATCCTCGTTGTGGTTCATGTTCGTATGTAAGAACAGTTCTATCTTTAAAAGCCCTAAGCCACATAAAACTTGAAATGGATAAATTAGAGGTGTCTAGTTTAGATTGTTGCTGGGCTGGTGTCATGATATGGTGATGTTGTAAGTAGAAGTATGAGTTGATACTCTTACACACACATAACGTTTAAGTTCCATAGACCTTGGCCTTACACATAAAGGTATGATAGTGATCATACCGTGATGCACATGATGGAGATCAAGTGCAAGAACCATATCATTTCAGTTATAAGCATGTGATGTTTGATTGCATCTTATATTGCTTGTTTGGCATTTTATTAGCATAATAAGATGATCCCTCATTTAAATATCAAGATAATAATGTGTTCTTCCTTAAGTATGCACCGATTATGTTTCATCGCTCCAAGACATCACGTGATGATCGGGTGTTCTTGGATCCACGACCATATTTCGGGTGTAAGACAGTTACACACATGAATACTAAGGTTCTTACTTGGCGAGCCTAGCATGTACAGACATGACCTCGGAACACGGACCGAAAGGTTAAGCATTAGTCATATGGTAGATATGATGCACATTTAATGCTCGCCTTTCAAGCTGCACCGACTCACGTGATGATCGGACTTGGTGTAGTGGATTTGGTTCATGTAATCACCAAAAAGGCACGAGGGATGTCGTTTTTGAGTGGGAGTTCATTCATAATGTGGATTAGTTGAACTCAATATATCATAAACTTAGTCTAAACTTTACAAATTCTGTTGTAGATGGCACCACCTTCTTTTAACTTCAATGTGTTCATGGAGAAAGAGAAACTTGCAACGAATGGTAGCAACTTTACCGAATGGGCCATGAATTTGAGGATTCTCCTCTCCGCTGCACAAAAGCAATATGTGATAGAAGCGTCATTAGGCCCCCCACCATTCGATGATTCCCCTAACAAGGAGAAGAATGTCTATCAGACTCGTCAGGAGGACCACAACTTAGTTCATTGCGGCATATTGTATGGGCAAGAGCCAGAACTTCGAAAGCGTTTTGAAAACGGCAATGCATTTGATACAATAGGTGAGTTGAAAATGATTTTCGACACACATGCTGCTGTAGAGAGCTACAACTCTTCAGAAAAGTTCTTTAGCTGCATGATGGAAGAAAACAGCTCCGTAAGTGAGCATGTACTCAAGATGTCAGGTTACGCCGATAAGCTTGTGTCCTTGGGAATAACGATTCCCATTGACTTAGGCATCCATCGTGTTCAGCAGTCCCTGCGACCTAGCTATAAGAGCTTCGTGATGAACTATAATATGCAAGGCATGAAGAAGTCTCTCCTCGAGCTTCTGTCAATGCTTAAAACTGCAGAAGTGGAGATCAAGAAAGAACATCAAGTGTTGATGATCAATAAGAACACTGGTTTCAAGAAAGACAAGGAGGGAAAATGGAAGGGAAGTAAGGGCGGCAAGCCGGTTGCCATGCCTGAAAAGAAACCCCTAGTTGGCCCTAAGTCTGACACCGAGTGCTATTATTGTAAGGGGACTGGCCACTGGAAGCGCAACCACCCCAAGTATTTGGCAGACAAGAAGGCCGACAAGGCAAACAAAGGTATATATGATATACATGTTATTGATGTGTACTTGACTATTACTCGTAGTAGCACCTGGGTATTTGATACCGGTTCAGTTGCTAATATTTGTAACTCAAATCAGGGGTTGTGGAACAAGCGGCCGCTAGCAAGGGGTGAGGTCAAGATGTGTGTCGGCAATAGATCAAGTGTTGATGTGATCGCTGTCGGAATTCTACCTATCCACTTACCATCGGGATTAGTAATAAACTTGATTAATTGTTATCTCGTGCCAGCACTGAGCATGAACATTGTATCTGGATCATGTTTGATGCGAAGTGGTTATTCATTTAAATCCGAGAACAATGGTTGTTCTATTTATATGAATGCAATCTTTTATGGTCATGCACCGATGATGAATGGTTTATTTCCGTTGGATCTCGATAATAGTGTTACACATATTCATAATGTTGATGCTAAAAGGATTAAACTTAATGATGATATATCCGCATATATGTGGCACTGCCGTCTAGGTCATATTGGTATTAAACGCATGAAGAAGCTCCATTCGGATGGACTTTTGGAATCACTTGATTTTGAATCATTTGATACATGTGAGCCATGCCTTATTGGCAAGATGACTAGAACGCCGTTTTTCGGTTCAATGGAACGGGCGACAGATTTATTGGAAATCATACATTCTGATGTATGTGGTCCAATGAGTGTGCCGGCTCGAGGTGGATATCGTTATTTTGTTACTTTCACGGATGATTTGAGTAGATACGGTTATATCTACTTGATGAAACACAAGTCTGAAACATTTGAAAAGTTCAAGGAATTTCAGAGTGAAGTGGAAAATCATCATAATAGAAATATCAAATTTCTACGGTCCGTCCATGGAGGAGATTATCTAAGTTACGAGTTTAGCACTCATATGAAAGAGTGTGGAATTGTTTAACAACTCACACCTACCGAAATACCACATCGAAATGGTGTGTCAGAATGTCGTAATCATACTTTATTGGATATGGTTCGATCTATGATGTCTCTGACGGACTTGTCGTTGTCATTTTGGGGTTATGCACTAGAAACTGCTGCATTCACTTTATACCGGGCACCATCTAAATCCGTTAAAAAGACACCGTATGAATTGTGGTTTGGAAACAAACCTAAGCTGTCATTTCTGAAAGTTTGGGGATGCGATGCTTATGTGAAGAAACTTCAACCGGATAAACTCGAACCCAAAGAGGAAAAATACGTCTTCATAGGATACCCTAAGGAAACTATTGGGTATTCCTTCTATCACATATCCGAGGGCAAGGTTTTTGTTGCCAAGAATGGATCTTTCTAGAGAAAGAGTTTCTCGCAAAAGGTGTGAGTAGTCGGAAGGTTGAACTCGAAGAGGTTGTAGAACCTTCTCTTCATAGTATGGCGAGTAGTGCAGCGTCGGAAGTCGTTCCGGAGTTGGATTCACCAATTGAAGAGGGAACTAATGATAATGATCATGAAACTCCGAAAGAGAGTACTACCTAACCTCGCAGGTCTAGCAGGACGCGTGCAGCTCCCGAGCTGTACGGAAACCCTGTTATGAATTTCATGGTTGATGAAATTGATGACCCTGCGACGTATGAAGAAGTGATGATGAGCCCGGATTACAACAAATGGTTAGAAGCCATGAAAACCGAGATGGAATCCATGTATGAAAATCAAGTTTGGAACTTGATGGACTTACCTCACGACCGAAAGGCCGTGGAGAATAAATGGATTTTCAAAAGGAAAATTGATGCTGATGGTAATGTGACCGTCTATAAAGCTCAACTTAGTCGCAAAGGGGTTTCGACAAATTCAAGGAGGTGACTACGATGAGACATTCTCTCCCGTAGCGATGCTAAAGTTAGTTAGGATTATGTTAGCAATTGCTGCATATTTCGACTATGAGATATGGCAGATGGATGTCAAAACTGCGTTCCTCAATGGCAATATTGAAGAAGAGTTGTATATGATACAACCAAAGGGTTTTGTCGATCCTAAGGATGCTAACAAGGTATGCAAGCTTCAGCGATCCATCTATGGATTGAAGCAAGCATCCAGGAGTTGGAATATCCGCTTTGATGAGGTGATCAAAGAGTTTGGATTTGTCCAAACTTATGGAGAGGCTTGTATTTACAAGAAAGTGAGTGAGAGCAATGTGGCATTTCTGATATTATATGTGGATGACATATTATTGATCGGAAATGATATAGATCTTTTAAACAGTGTTAAAAGTTATCTAAATAGAAAATTTTCAATGAAGGACCTAGGTGAAGCGTCATACATATTACGCATAAAGATCTTCAGAGATAGATCTAGGCGCCTAATAGGGCTATCGCAAAGTACATACCTTGATAAGATTTTAAATAAGTTTAAAATGGACGAAAGTAAGAAGGGGTTCTTACCTATGTTGCAAGGCAAGACATTGAGTAAGACTCAAAGTCCGGCTACAGCGGAAGAAAGAGAGATAATGGACAAAGTCCCCTATGCTTCAGCCATAGGCTCTATAATGTACGACATGCTATGTACAAGACCGGATGTGGCACATGCTATTAGTTTGACTAGTAGGTACCAATCGGATCCAGGTTTGGAACACTGGATAGCGGTCAAGAATATCCTTAAGTACTTGCGAAGAACTAAGGATATGTTTCTTGTGTATGGAGGTGAAGAAGAGCTCATCGCTAAGTGTGATGTTGATGCTAGCTTTGACACCGATCCGGATGACTCTAAGTCTCATTCCGAATACGTATTTCTCATGAATGGTGGAGCGGTTAGTTGGAGGAGTTCCAAACAATCCGTGGTGGCGGGATCAACAACGGAGGACGAATATGTTGATGCTTCGGAAGCGGCTCAGGAAGCGGTTTGGATCAAGGAGTTCATTATCCGAACTAGGTGTGATTGCGAGTGCGTTGGACCCAATGGTGATCTATTGTGACAATAATGGTGCCATTGCCAATTCCAAAGAACCAAGCTCTCACAAGAATTCCAAGCATATTAAGCGCCGGTTTCACTCCATCCGCGAGCATGTCAAGGATGGAGATATAAAGATTTGTAAAGTACAGGATCTCAATGTAACAGATCCGTTCACTAAAACTCTCCCTAGAGCAAAACATGATCAACACCAGAACTCCATGGGTGTTAGATTCATCACTATGTAATTAGATTATTGTCTCTAGTGCAAGTGGGAGACTGAAGGGAATATGCCCTGAGAGGCAATAATAAAATGGTTATTATGTATATTCCAAGTATATGATAGATGTTTATTTTACATGCTATAATTGTATTAATACGTAAACGTTAATACATGTGTATTTAATAAAAAAAATAGAAAGTTATGCCTCTCTCATAAACTAGCTCGTTGATTAACAAGATGATCAAGGTTTCCTGATCATAGACATAGGATGTTGTTAATAACGAGGTCAAAACATTAGTGTAATGATGTGATGAACATTCATCCGAAGTATAGCATTACGATCAAAGTCATTGAGTTTATATTGCTATAACATCATACGAAGTGATCCTAATCCTTAGACCATGAGATCATGTCAATCACCAACACCGGAAGAGTATCTTGATAACATCAAACGTCACACCGTAACAGGGTGATTATAAAGATGGGTTTAGTACTACTAAATGTTATGTTGAGGCCCATGGATCGAGAGTGAAATTTGTTCATCACGATGATGGATAGATATACTCTGGTCCCTCTTGGTGATATCACATTGATTAGCTTGCAAGCAAGTGATTTGATCACTAGAATGTTATATCACGGGAACGAGAAAAGAGTACATGTCAGTAACGAGATCAAACTAGGTATGTAGATACCGATGATCGAATCTTGGACATGTAATATATCACGAAACAAAAGGATTAAGATACTAGCGTAAAAGGTTCTGACGATCACAAGAAAGTCATCGCTGAATGTGTGGGAGTCAGTACGGATCTCCAGGTCCCGCTTATGATTATTGTTCAGAGAGGAGTCTCGATCATGTCCGCATTATTTGCGAACCGTAGGGTGACACACTTAAGAGACACTGACATCCATTTGGAGCAAAAGTTTCATGCCGTAAATAATAACAAGTGCAGGAATTTATTTCACTAGATACCGAAACTGGTTTTTGGGTGAACTTGCGGAAAGTGTTTTTGCATGTGAAATGAAATACTATCAAGGGGTTATATGTGAATGTTTGTCATTAAAGTAATTGACAAAATTCTGAATAAATAAAAGGAGGTTTATTTAATGAGAGTTTGCATTAAATTTGGTGGAAATTTAATGGGAATTTGAGTGGGCTTTTGAGTGGAGGGAATTGAAAGGGATGTTTGTGAGTGGAGTGTCCACCCACATGAATGAGTGGAGGGTAAGGGGGCAGCCCCCATACGGCGGCCACCCCCTTGGGGTCCCCCCTCTCCTATAAAAGGATCCGCTATCCTGTCTCTCTCTCACTCACACCTCCTCGTGAAGGATCTCTCTCCCCTCTAGTATTTATCCCCCATGGTCTCGGAGTAGCGAGATACATGTTCCCTGTGGCTATTTGGGAAGAAAGAGTTGTGTTTCCTCTGCATTGCTGGAGCGAGGAGGCGGAGGTTGCTCGGTCCTCGGACGTGTGTGCGAGCACGGATGCGCCGCTAAGTTGCAGTGCTAAGGACTTCCTCTTGATCTTGAGATCGGCAACAGATCCTCTACATCAACCATGAGTTTGAACTCATTAAGATTTGTCGGTCTACAAGCGTATATTCTCTACGGATATACATCTGACCGTTGTTTGTATCTAGTAGATAGATCTTGGTATATATTTGTTCCCATCGTAGGAATTTTTTTTGTTTTCTATACTGCGAACCCTACACCATCGACAAGTATGATACAGAAGGTAAACCATAGACATGGGCCTTGTGTAACCACTCAACATAAACCAACCATACCATTCCACCCAGGTGATTCATTCACTTAGTGGTTTTATTAATCAAAAACACAAATCATAGACTTAGCAAAATTTCATAGCATGAATATTCCACCCTTGTTTTCTACTAGCTAGGCTAAGCATTATAACCTAACAAGTTTTCTTGAATTAGGAAAAAATCTACTAAGACTACAACTACTAGGATTTCCCAAGGCATAACATAGTATATACTTAGAAAATTTCCAATGCAAGCCCTACTCAAAATAACACTAGTGCATAGTCAAAATAGTAGGACAAAAATATGAAGCATCACTTGCCTTGACAGTTGGGAGAGTAGTAATAATCCTCACAATCACAATCACCAAAATATACACATAAAATCATAACACCAAATTCACATTTGAATATTCAAACAAAAATACATATGAATGCATGCAAATGCAATGAAATGATTTTTCTACACTAACAAGTCAAACTAAACAGTACTGAACACAAAGTGAACTTTCTAAAGTCTAAACAAACTCAAATTTACTTTAAAAACATTTTCTATATAATTTATATAGCCAAAATAAGCCTATAAATGGTTTTGAAAATAATCCTATTTTTCAGAAGCAATATACTAATTCAAGGCCACATAAGTGTAGGGCTTAATTTTCTTAATCCAATGATATATTATTTGCAATTTTTGGACAAACGGATCAAAAGATATGAATTTTACAAGTTTGAATATCTAATACATTCAAAACAGATTTTTAAAAAGAAAACACAGACACGTGGCCATGTCTGATTGGCCCGTACCGCTTCGCGCGGATCACGTTTCCGCGTCGTTGGATCAAGTCAGATCCAACGCGCCATATCTAAACAAAACGGTTCGGTAAACGATCTAATCTACAATGCACGATCTAGATCTAACGGCTCTGGATCAACTGACCAAAAGCGAGCGGCGATGATGGCGCTGGGAGCAGCGGCACTACTGCCGGTGATGCTTCGGCCGTGCTAGGGGGTAAGGGGGTGGTAGCAAGGTTTACCTGACTCGCCTGAACACGAGGATGCTCAAGGTGGAACTGGCTTGGTGAGGGGCATACTCTCGTGGCCGTGGGAGCTCGTCGGAGACCTCGCTAGTGTCGGCTGGTTGCTGGCGTAGATGGTGGTGACGACCAAGGTCACCATAAGGCAGACGAAGGGCATCAGGACGTGGAAAAAGTCGTGGCGCACATAGTGGTTTGAACCAGAGGGAAAGGGGCGTGCGAACCTTACCGGAATTACTCGCCGGAGTCATGGTCGGCGTCGGGTGCTTGCAGAGCTTGTCGAGGGCGACGTTTTGGGGCAAGTTTGGACAAACAAATGGTATGAGAAGGTGCACTAGGTGATGGTGATCAATATAGCATCAACCATAGGGAGAGAGGTGTACGGAGCTCACCGTAATTACTCGTCGGAGTTCCTCGGGCAGCGGCGGAGAAAGATCGATTACTAGCAGCCTCGGGGCACTCTGGTGATGTGGGTTGAGGGGAAATGACCGTGGCGAGGTGGGGGTTAAGTAGAAGGCATCGGGGCGGCAATCACGCGGTGAATCAAAGCAATTTAAGCGAATTCATCGTGGAAGTGGTGGGGAGGAAACGGGCGGCCACGGCGTCGTCTGCGCGTGGGGTCTGGGGAACGATGATCTGACGTGGCGAAGGGGCCACTGGCAGTGAGGGAGTGGGTGTGTGCACGCGAGTGATAAAAGGATAGAGGGAGGGGGAACCCAGGTGGGCTAGATGGGCCGAAAGTGGGTCTGGGTTAGATAGGTGGCGACAGTTTTATTTTTTTCCTTTAACCTTTTTCTTTTCTATTTTGATTTTTAGGAATGGTTTTGAAACCCTAATTCAAATCTGTTTGAATTCAGACCTTTTCCAAATTTTTGTATTGTAATCCTAGCATTCAAAAGTGTGTCAAACACATCTGTTCACCCAAAAACACTTTGGTCTTTTGAAAATAATAATAAAACCATGCCCTATATATGATATATAAAGTGGGGTTTAAATATGGTTTCAAATAGGGTTTTGGTTTGAACATGTTGGTGCAAGACAAACATGCTATGATGATATGAATGCAATACATGATTTTGTATTTCATGAAATTTGGGATGTTACAATGGAGTTATGTATGTGTGTTAGAGAAACTCCTGGGCCGCTAGCCTAAGCTATGCCTAATCATAGTGGAAACTTGCAGCATCACCATAATGAGCAATCTATGGATCATTCTTCTTATAAAAAAGAGATTGAGAAAAAGAAAAAAACATGAAAAAAGAGGAAAGAGAGAAAAAGCACCATTTTCCCATGGTAAATAAGAAGATTGCTGAGATGGTCATTGTCTGCTTGCCTTGTCATTTTGATTGTGGGATAGCTCCTGTATCATGTGCAAGGGGTACCCCGTTGGCGGTTCTCTATGATACACATGTACTTACTGTGACAAGAACTTGCAAGTAACTAAACTTGAGTAGCATGAGGAGCGGCCCTCGTATTCAAGAGACATGAGATTGCCAACTTATACTTTGTCAAGCATATACTCCATAGTTTGTTCACTTTAACCTTAATCACTTCAAGATGCTTATGGTAGGGGCAATGAGAGCTAAAAACTAACAAGTACCATAATTTTTGGAAGCTCTTTATGAGACTTGAAATCCCTGCTTCCCTTTTTATGAAGGGCGTTTCTTCCACTATTATATTGAGTCTCCACCTTCTATCCTTAGGCACCAATTAAGAGAGCATAGTTGCCATTCTTAGTTTTATGTGCATTGTCCCAAAACTTATTGATTGATTCATATTGTTGATATTGCATGCTCATGAGCTATTTGTATCTAGTCACTCTTATGAACTTTGAAGGTGTCCTATGCATCTATTTGCTAGTCCATGAGGGACAAGCTGAATGCCACTATGCTAGGTTTTCTATATGTGAAACAAACAAATGTCTTTCAATGCATTGTTATTCATGAATCTTTTTTTGTAACCTTTCTTGTTAAATGCATAGTTACTTTGTCTTACTATTAGAACTTCTTCTTTCATGCTCATGTTTAGAGTTCTTTGATCCCAGCTTCCAATGCTTACAAATGGTTTGATCTTGATTTTCATGGTGCATGTCACCTCAAAAATTATTATTTTTATCACTTACCTACTCGAGGACGAGCAGGAGTTAAGCTTGGGGATGCTTGATACGTCGTAAACATATCTATAATTTTTTATGTTCCATGCTTGTTTAGTATCTACTTTTCTTTGATTTGTCCTTACTTTGAGGTGTTTTTATATGTTTCTGGGACTAACCTATTAACAAGATGCCATAGTGCTAGTTGCCTGTTTTCTTCTGTTTTTGGTTCCAGAAAAGGCAGAAAATCAATATTCTCGAAATTGGACGGGACAAAAGTCAAAGTCAATATTTTACCGTGGGGAACACGGAGCCAGAAGACGAGACGGAGAAGAGCCACTAGGGAGCCACACCCCTGGCCATGCAGCCAGGCTTGGCCCGCGCCTAGGGGTGCAGCCACCCTGGATGCCCCCTACTTCGCCTCTTCGCCTATAAAGACCCCGCATACCAAAACCCTAAGTACCCGATCAATATTCCACGAAATAGTCCGTAGCCGCCGCCACCATCGTCCCTAGATTGGGGGGATCTGAAGCTCTTCCCGGCACCCTGTCGAGGGGGAGATCATCCCGAAGGCCTTCTTCATCACCATGTCAGCCTCCGGTATGATGTGTGAGTAGTTCCACCTTGGACTATGGGTCCATGTAGTAGCTAGATGGTTATCTCTCCTCCTATGTGTTACCATGTTTAGATCTTGTGAGCTCCATTCATGAACAAGATCATCTATTTGTAATCACGCTGTTGTGTTTGCGGGGATCCGATGGATATTGAGATTACTATGTCAGATTGATTAATGGTTTTGTCTTATTGATTCTATCATGTCTCTATTGTTTGTGATCTATTTTGGCCAAGTAGATGCTAGTGACTCCAAGAGGGAGTATTTATGCTCGATAGTGGGTTCATGCCTCTATTTAATCTAAGGGAAGTGACAGAAATCTCTAAGGTTGTAGATGTGATGTTGCTACTAGGGCAAAACAATTGTCTCTTGTTCATGAAACAAGTGGATTGTTTACCTTACACACTTTGCTTAAAGCAGTTATCCGTTGCTTGCAACTTAATACTGGAGGGGGTTCGGATGATAACCTGAAGGTGGATTACTAGTCATAAATGCAATTGGATTGCGGTCTATGTATATTGTTGTATTGCCCAATCGAATCTCATAGGATCATGAATGTCTAGTATTGCATTGTTATGCCTTGCTCAGTCCTGTCAATTGCCCTGCTATAATTTGTTTACCCAGCATGCCATGTTTGTTTATCTTAAGGAGAACATCTCTAGTGAACTATGGATCCCGGTCCAATATTTACCATTGATACATCTTCCACTGTTACTGTTTACTTTCTGCAAACCACTATTACCTTCCACACCATACAGTTAATCCTTGTTTTCAGCAAACCGGTGAGATTGACAACCTCACTGTTCGTTGGGGCAAAGTCTTGAGTTTGTGTTGTGCAGGTTTCCAAGTTTCTAGCAACACCTTTGAGTCGTTTCCTTCTTCCTACTGGTTCGATAACCTTGGTTTCTTTCTGAGGGAAAACTTGCTGCTGTGCTCATCATACCTTCCTCTTGGGGTATCCCAATGAAGCTCTACATGGAACTGAGCCACCATCACTTCTTACCTTGTGGAGATCTCTTACTGTGCCATTCAAAATAATTAACCATCATATTATCAAGGAGCTTTGTTGCAACACCCAAAGTAATGGTCATAAAGGTACCTCCATCAGCAGAATCCAACCGATTTTTTGAAGAAAAATTTAGTCCTGCATGAAAAGTTTGGATAATCATCCAAGCAGTCATTCCATGAGTGGGACAATTCTTTACCAAAGATTTCATTCTTTCCCAAGATTAAGCAACATGTTCATTATCAAGTTGTTTAAATTTCATTATTTCACTTCTCATAGATATAATCTTAGCAGGAGGATAGTATTTTCCAATAAAAACATCTTTGCATTTAATCCAAGAACAAATACTATTTCTAGTCAAGGATAGCAACCATTCTTTAGCTTTTCCTCTCAAAGAGAAGGGAAACAATTTAAGCTTAATAATATCTCCATCTACATCCTTATATTTTTGCATCTCACAAAGTTCAACAAAATTATTAAGGTGAGTAGCAGCATCATCAGAACTAGCACCAGAAAATTGCTCTTTCATAACAAGATTCAACAAAGCAGGTTTAATTTCATAAAATATATCATCAGAAGCAGGTGGGGCAATAGGTGTGCAAAAGAAATTATTGTTGTTTGTGCTAGTGAAGTCACACAACTTGGTGTTCTCAGGAGTGTTCAGTTTTTTCAAAAGTGAGGCAAGCCAACAGTAGTAGCAACTAAAGTAGGAACTAATTTTTTTGTGTTGTTTATAAGAAAAAGCAAACCAAACGAAACTAATTTTTTTGTATCTTTGAAAGAAAGAAACAAGCAAAACAAAGCAAAATAAACTAGGCAAAACAAAAACAAAGTAAAGAGAATGGTTGTGAGATACTCCCCTTGCAAAGTTGTCCTTAACTCCCCGGCAACGGCGCCAAAAAATGTCTTGATGCGGCTCAGATCACTGTAGAGCTTCGTTGGGATACCCCAAGAGGATGGTGTGAACAGCACAGCAGTAAGTTTTCCCTCAGTTATGAAACCAAGGTTATCGAACCACTAGGAGGAAGGAAACAACTCCAAGGTGTTGCTAACAACTTGGAACCTGCACAACACAAACTCAAGACTTTGCCCCAACATACAGTGAGGTTGTTAATCTTATCGGTTTGCTGAAAACAAAGGATTAAACGTATAGTGCGGAAGATAATAGTTGCTTATAGAAAGTAAACGATAACAGTAGATGATGTATCAATGATAAAGGAATGGACCGGGGTCCACGGTTCACTAGAGGTGTTCTCCTTAAGATAGATAACATGCCGGGTGAACAAATTACAGCGGGGCAATTGACAGATTGATAAAGCATAACAATGCATAAACTAGACATCATGACTCCTATGAGATTTGATTGGGCATTACAACAATATACATAGACCGTAATACAACTGCATCTATGACTAATAATCCACCTTCAGGTTATCATCCGAACCCCTTCCAGTATTAAGTTGCAAGCAACAGATAACTGCATTAAGCAATGTGTGTAAAGTAAACAATACAATTGTTCCATGAACAAAAGATTCTTGTTTTCTCCCTAGTAGCAACATCACACTACAACCTTAGAGATTTATGTCACTTCCCTAGATTACTAGAGGTATGAACCTACTATCGAGCATAAATACTCCCTATTGGAGTCACAAGCATCTACTTGGCCAAGATAGCTACTAGTAATGGAGAGCATGCAAGATCACAACTAACATAGACATGATAGAATCAATAATCAATCTGACATAGTATCTCAATATCCATCGGACCCCCGCAAACACAACATGTATGATTACAAATAAATGATCTTGATCATGAACGAAGCTCACAATATCTAAACATGACACAAAGGAGGAGAAACAACCATCTAGCTAATGTATGGACCCATAGTACAAGGATGAACTACTCACGCATCATACCGGAGGCTAGCATGGTGATGAAGAAGGCCACCGGGATGATCTCTCCCCTCTGACAGGGTACCGGGAAGAGCTTCAGATACCCCCCCGATCTAGGGACGATGGTGGCGGCGGCTACGGACTGTTTCGTGGAGATTTGATCAGGTACTTAGGTTTTCTGTATCAGGGTGACTTTATAGGTGAAGGGGCGAAGTCGGTTGAGGGCCAGGGGCCCACACCCTACCCTGGAGCGGCCTAGGGTGGACCCTCGCCAGGGGGTGTGGCCACCCTGTGGCGCCCCTCCGTCTCTCCTCTGGAATCCATGTTCGCTCCGATAAAATATTGACTTTGGCTTTTGTCCTGTCCAATTCCGAGAATATTTCCTTACTAGCTTTTCTGAAACCAAAAACATCAAAAAACAGGCAACTGGCACTGCGGCATCTTGTTAATAGGTTAGTCCTAGAAAATGTATAAGAATACCTCAAAGTGTAGACAAAACATAGCAAAGTTGATACTAAACAAGCATGGAACATAAAAAATTATAGATACATTTACGACGTATCACTCGTTAAGATGGTCTGCTTGCAAGACTTTCAAGAAAGAGCGCCACCAGCAAGTGTGAATACATATCCACTCGTGGACTTTATCTCGTCAGCATCAGATATCCAATCTGAATCACTAAAACCCTCTAGTACCCTCGGATACCCGGTATAGTGAATGCCATAGCTTACAGTGCCTTTTAGATAGGGCATAACTCTCTCAAGAGCATGCCAGTGATCATCTCCTCGATTTGAAACAAATCGACTGAGTTTTATCACAGCAAAGGCGATGTCAGGCCTCGTGGTGCTATCTAAATACATAAGTGAATCAATAATTTGAGAGTATCTAAGTTGGACTCTAGCATTTCCTCGATTCTTTAGAAGCAACACACTAGGATCATATAGTGTAGGAGAAGACTTGCAGTCACTCTACACAAAATGACTCAAGACCTTTTCGACATAGTGAGACTGAAGCAACGTAATCCCATCATCATCATCTCTCAATAGCTTGATGTTCAGGATAACATCACCTACTCCCAGATCCTTCATCTCAAAAGAACAAGATAAGAAATCCTTGACTTCCTTAATTGAATTAAGGTTGGTTCCGAAAATCAGTATGTCATTAACATACAAACAAAGGATGACTCCCTCACCCCACCATGACGATGGTACGCATATTTGTCAGCTTCATTTACAACAAAGCCTGCAGCAGTTAAAGTTCTTTCAAACTTCTCATGCCACTGCTTAGGGGCTTGTTTTATAACATATAAAGACTTCAATAACTTGCAAATCTTTCCTTCTTGACCACTTACCACAAAACCATCTGGATGATCCATGTAGATGTCCTCATCCAACTCTCCATTTAGGAAAGATCTTAACGTCCATTTGTTGGACGGGAAAACCATGAGAGGCAGCCAATGAAAGTACTACTCGAATGGTGGTCAATCTGGCAATAGGCGAGTAAGTTTCAAAGAAGTCTTCACCTTTTTTTTGAGTATAACCTTTGGCCACAAGTCGTGCCTTATACTTCTCAATGGTACCATCAGCCCTAAGCTTTTTCTTAAACACCTACTTGCATCCTACAGGTTTGCACCCATAACGGCGATCAATGATCTCCCATGTTTCATTAGCTAAGATGGAATCCATCTCACTACGGACGGCTTCCTTCTAGTAGTCAGCATCAGGAGATGCATATGCTTCTGAAATGGAAGTGGGAGTGTTATCCACAAGGTACACAATGAAATCATCACCAAATGACTTTGCAGTCTTCTGTCTCTTGCTCCTTTTAGGAATTTCATTATCATCCTCCTTAGGACTTTCAGAGTGTTTAGTTGGAATGGTAGGTTCAGAATTTTTAGCAAATTTTTGATTAGATGAACTAGGTATCTCTGGATTTGATGAGTTAGGTTTATCCTTCATAGGAAATATATGCTCAAAGAAAGTCGCATCAGTTGATTCCATGATTGTACCAACATGAATGTCAGGTACTTAAGATTTTACTGTCAAGAATCTATAACCAATTCTATGGAAAGTATAGCCTAGAAAAACGCAATCAATGGTTTTTTATCCAAGCTTGCGCTTCTTGGAGATTGGTACATTAACCTTTGCCAAACAATCCCAAGTTCGTAAATAAGAGAGTTTTAATCTTTTCTTCTCCCATTCTTTGAATGAAGTAATTTCTTTGTTCTTTATGGGAACTCGGTTTAAGACATGACACGCAGTCAATAGTGCCTCCCCCACCATTCCTTGGAGAGACCCGATGTGTCTAACATGGCATTAACCAAATCTATTAGAGTATGGTTCTTTATTTCGGCTACTCCACTTGACTGGGGTGAGTAGGGATGCGTCCTCTCATGAATAATGCCATGTTCCGTACAAAAGTAATCAAACTCGTTGGAAAAATACTCTCCACCATGATCAGAACTAAGCCTCTTAATCTTTCGATCAAGTTAATTTTCTGCTTCACCTTTATAGATTTTGAATAAACTCAAAGCCTCATCTTTTGATTTCAAAAGATACACATGACAGTATCTTGTATATTCATCGATCAAAGTCATGAAATATTTATTTCCACTTTTTGTCAACACACCATTCATCTTACAAAGATCAGAATGTATCAGCTCTAGTGGTGTTAAATTTCTCACCTCTACAGTCGTATGTGACTTGCGAGATTGTTTAGCTTTCACGCAAACTTGGCACTTAGATCGCTTAACAGTTGTGAAATCAGGGATTATATTATACAACAAAAATTAATATGGAAAATACGAGAGTGCCAGAAATTTGATTCAAAATTCGTGTAAATATGATTAACAACTTTATTACAAATGTCTGACAGAGATAAGCGGAACAATCCTCCGCACTCATAACCTTTACCAACAAAGGTTCCATACTTAGAGATTACAATTTTGTTGGACTCGAATACAATCTTGTAGCCATCTCGACACAGAAGAGATCCGCTAACAAGATTTTTATTTATTGAGGGAACATGATGCACGTTCTTCGGGCGCACGGTCTTTCCCAAAGTGAACTTCAGATCGACCTTACCAACACCATGAATAGAAGCATACAAGCCGTTCCCCATCAGCATGGTTTGAGTCCCTCTAACCTGATATGAAGAAAACACGAAAATATCAGAACAAACATGTACATTAGCGCCCATGTCAATCCACCAATCAGGATAATGACATAATGAAAGAACGGTAGATAATATACCATACCCAACATATTTCATCTCAACGTCGCTCATGACATTAGCAGTCTTGCTTCCCTTCCCATGCTGGCGCTTGTCAAAGCGCTTGGGACAAGCAGGAGTCCAATGATCAGGATCACCGCACACAAGACAAACACCATTCTTATTATCAGTCTTCTTCTTGAAACTGGTAGAATGTGAGGCCTTGTTCTTTCCATCGAACTTTCCTTTGCCATCAAACTTTCCCTTGTTCTTGAACTTGTGAGGCTGGAAGTTCCTTTTCTGTACTAGATTTGCATTAGAACCTCCCTTGGTACCTTGATCACGTGTGTCTTTTGATCTCGCATTCTCTTCCTCCACATCAAGAGTCCCAATGAGATCCATCACGGAAAACTCTTGTCTCTTGTGCTTCAGATAAGTAGCAAAATTCCTCCATGACTGGGAAAGCTTGGCAATAATGCCTCTGGCAACAAACTTGTCCGGTAACACACAAGTGAAGTGCTCAAGCTCCCTGACAAGTGACTGTATTTCATGAGCCTGCTCCACAATGGGGTGGTCATCAACCATATTATAGTCATAGAATTTTTCCATGACATACAGTTCACAGCCAGCATCGGAGACTCCAAATTTTTACTCGAGCGTATCCCACATATCCTTGCCATTTCTAAATGACAGATATGAATTGACAATATTGTCGCCAAGAATGTTGATCAAGGCAGCCTTGAAAGTGGTATAAATTTTTTGGAACGCCTCTTCCTGAGCAGGATTAAGATCTCCCTCAGGTGTGCCATAGATGGTATAGCAACTCATGGTCTAAAACCAGAGCACTGCTCTCGCACGCCATCGTTTGTAATTGACACCTTCAGACACAAGTGGTTTCATGGAAGCAACAAAGCCACTTGGGGCAAATTGCCTGAAATAAGGTTTTTGGATTGTTGAATAAAAGAGCAATTTACCAAGAGAATTAACCATAATAAACACTAGATAAAACATGAATAGAATAATAGAAATTAAACTAATCCTGTGAAATAGCGAATACAGATTAAGACAGATAACCAAACGGATTGCAAGGCATATAACTTGAGATACAATCAGAACAAGGTTGAAAAAAGACAATGTACATGACAGCAGCAGCAGAGGAACCGCCAGCGTTCGCGTTGGCACCATCATCAACCATGTCATTGCGGAAAAGGTTGCTGATGTCGGGGAAGAAGTCATCGTTGGGGAAGACGTCGGTGCTATCGCTATCCGTGAAGGAGTCTGTGATGAAGCCAGTAGTCGCGCCAATAGCGCCCCACAAAAACCTTATCGCCCTTCTCCCGTATAGGACTCGAAGCAGCGGGGTCTTGGAGGCCTACAGTCCCGGATCATGGTGCACGCCGCAAGACATGATGGAAAAGATCTAGGTAGCGCAATGTTCTGGAACTAGAGTCGAAAAGGAGTGTGTTATGGTGTGTCTGAGAGCATAAGTAAACAGGCGGCAGCCAAAAATCGGATAGCGTCCACTCAGTTCGCATTCATTTCCACTTAGCTTGTATTAAAAATCCACTTAAGCAAAACGTTTCAGCTTCTGTATAACTATTCATATACCATTCATATGTGGCAAAATAAAGCTCGGCTTGGCGAGATTCCCGCAACCCGCAATCCGAGGCGCGCACGTGTCATGACGCTATGAGGCGATGCGAGGCATGGAGAGGAGGAGGAGGAGGAGGAGGAGAGTGCATGTATATCTCTTCTCTTCTCAAGCTCTTACAAGTGGTGGAAGAGCTCTCCTTATAAGCTGATCCAACTTCCACTCAATTACCAATGTGGGACTAAACTTTTGTTCCAGCTCTTGCCTTCCATGAATTGGCCAAATGAGCCTCTAGGATTTAAGGAATTTATTAATATATAATAAATTGGTTGGGCCTGTTTAGGAAAAATTCCAACACCAGTGATATTATTTTTACATGTTCATCTTACGTCAGGAAGAGCATTCATGACGGTCGCTTCAAATATTTTCAGCCATGCTTCGTGACGGCATACTAGTAGATTGAGAGATATCTAACTTTTGTATGCGTTCTCTTATAAGACTTTTAGTTATGTTCAAATGGTTGGTGTCCATATCTAATCCATGAGCTATAATAATTTAGCTACGTGTGACTTCTTACTTGATACTTTAACTTATTAATAAAGGTTATGTGCACATCCTAGGATGCAGAGGCCGGGATCCCCTATTTTTGGAAAAAATGACAGGAAGAGCATATGGCTTTAATTTTTCATATTAGAACTGCAACTAGATGTTTTTTCTTCTAAAATTTCTTTTTTTCTAAAGGAGATTTTACTTGAAATATCTCTGTACAGAAAGGAAACCCAGTTGGTTCATCACCAAATTTCACGAGGTGGGGGAGCAACAAAGGAGGCCCCAGTAGCCAGTACGCCCGAAAGCCCATGAGTTCCACGCCGATGCTCTCGCGGCGGTGCTGATCGATTCATGCATGCTGCCTCCCATGATAACGGTGGAGTCTGCTCGGTCGCCCTGAAGGAACTGAAGAAGCTTCAACGCGGCATGTTTTGCCCGAGATAGCACTGTTTTCACCCATGACAACCGTCCACGTGGAACGCACTTGGTCACCAACCTTCCCTGCAGTCTCTCCCCTCCCTATAAATACATGCCCGAGCTGCCCATATTCTCATCGCAGCAACACACACGTACTACGTACAGACCCAAATACTCCTCACTCACTAGCTAGGACGTACGTGAACACTAGTATCCTGTCGATTGATTAACTCTGTATAAGTAGGGAATTTGAAGTTCAAACTTCGTCTGCAGCTCTAGCCCATCACGCCATGGGTTCCTCGAAAGCAATCTTGATCGCGTTCGTGCTCCTCTTGGCAGCGTCGCCGTGCGTGGTGAGAGCTAGGATGGCGCCACGCGACCATGCAGACCCTGCCCCTGCGACGACGACCTCGTCGTCACTCAAGCTTCTCTGCAAGGAGTAGCGCTCATGGCTCCGCCGATGCCGCCACCGTCGTCGTCAACGCCAGTGGAGAACAAGCCAGTGATTGGCGTCGCCAAGCGTTGGGGGACGATGGCCCAGCTTGACGGGTCTGTGCCGAGCCCGGGCATAGGCCATCCTTAACTAACTTGATGATGTACACGCCTGCCGTATACGCCGAAGATATATAGATATAACTTTGAAAGGTGTAGAGATGATTGTAGTCCGAGAACAAAATGTATTATGTTTTTATCTATGTAGTTCTTTCGTGTGATTATGAACTTGGTATGTTGGTAATTCCTGACACATGTTTTCATCAGCAAATAACTCACGAGGAGTTTGAATGTATACTAGTTATTTCAGTTAATTCTCGTACCTGATCTTTTTTCTATGTTTAATGGCATGTCATGTGTTATGAATGTTGGACCAAAGCTCAGACAAACATTTTCTCGATAAATTTTAGGACGACCCGTTAAATGTAAGACTAGTACTCTCATGATACGCCTTGTGGCAAGTACATATTTGGTCGATTTGTCATGCTTGGGGCATATCGCACACGTTTGGACAGACAAATCGATTATGGTTGTTGTACACCGCACACCACCGCTTAGACTGAACATGCAGATCGGTCATGTTTGGTGTAAGCCACACGCCGCTTAGGCCTTCCACAACAGTATAATGTGCTCCTATGCCGAGAGGTGAACCGAGCCCCTTCTTTGTTCCATGGCGGAACCTAGGGTTTTCTCTTCTCTCTAGCCACCGTCTAGATCCCTCCCGTTTGTGGCCTCCGATTTGGTGAGGGTGTAGTAGTTAGACTCATATCGACTTTTCAGGGTACAAAGCTTAGGGTTTTTCGATTGTCGGTGTGCATCGGTGACATCCATGTTCTTGGTCGAGATTGGCGAGGCGGTAATAGCTAGCGAACTTGGCAGAATATATTTCCTTGGGGATACTTCTTGTTGTAACGGTTCATCACTCCATCGTCTAAGAGAAGACCGTGAGTTAAGTGTAGGGGTTCACCGGTTATGTCTTCTCTCTGGGGAAATGGATCTAGAGTTAGAAGAGTGACCAAAAACTCATCACATGGGAGGTGGAGAAGGGCCTAAGAATTTTTCCATGGCAGCGCCGCCATTGTGGGATATTTTTCTGGATGGCAAGCTTCAAAGAGGAAGGGTGCTCGCATTTGTACCACTCGTAGCGGCGATGTCCTTTCATGGAGAGATGAAATGCCTCATGACTATGAGACATCAGTGGTGACTTCGCCAATATCAAGATTTAACAACTCGGTTTTCCGGAAGTAATCATAAAGGTGGGATGTGTGTGCGCGCGCGTGTACATAGGGTGAGTGGCGTTGCGAGGTTGTGTGTCGGAAGAGCCCTAATAGGACGTTACTCAAGGTCTCAGCCCCGGCAATCTGAAGACGGAATTTAACTTTCTGGACAGCAAACCTAGTGCATAATCATGCACAGAGCAAACAACTTAGATCGGTTTTGGTTTGGAAAAACGATCTACGCCAAAACGCCAATGTGATCAGCAACACGTCAAAGAGAGCAAAGACGCTCGCAAAGCGACGCCGACGTACATACAGATACTATACATACGGGCGAACGTGTACGTGTCTTGGTGTGGAACTGCTAGCTAGCTCTCCTGTGCACTTTTTTTTTTTGACCTGAGCTCTCCTGTGCACTTTGTGGCGCGCATCACACATTACCGTCAAAATTTCCCCATCACATCGGTAGCACAGGTGTTGGTGGACTCGAGAATAAGGGCGCCTGCTCACCGAAATGGAGCACTCACGCGCCGCCATTGCGCTGAGCGGGGAGCAGTGGGCGGTCTACTTGGGCAGAAAAAGTGCATCCATGAGTTGGATGCTGGCGCGGCGGCGGCGGCCGTAGTGGGGGTCGGGACACGCGGTGGTTCGCTCGGGCGCACGAGCCCCACGCGGCACCTCGTGGTAGGCTCTGCAGGCTCTGCAGTGGGCGGTCAAGCAGAAGACCGAAAGCACATGAGGAATTGACAGCTCGTCTGCCTAGCGTCGTCGGAGCACCATCCGATTCCTTCTGACGAGTTAATTTTGTGTCCCTGGTATAATCAGACAATCATCGATCATACTACAGTACTACTGATATTAGACATTTTAGAGTACTCGTACGTGCAATACACTTTAGTTTCTCGCTGGCAATAATGTAGATTTTCATCTCCGCAATCGGATGGGAAACTCAATTCGCTAACTCGCGAATGTAGCCCTCATCAGAAACTGACGTCGCTCCATCCAACAAGGACGGCGCGCACTGAATGCCTCTGATGATGCATTGGTCGGGCGCACGAGGGAAGAAGCTTCCACGCGGCACGCTGTGGCAGCTTCAGCCGCAAGGCGCTAGTCACTCCAGTCCCATCAAATTGGTTGGAACGAACCAGTCGACTGAAACAGAATTATTTGAGGCAGACCAAAACACTTGCATGAACAGACTAATAGCGCCCCACGTGGAACCGACAGTACGTTCCGTGTACTAGCTGCTTTATTTCTCCGGGACAGAAGAAACTTTACTTGGAGCTTGCCAAGCTAAAGTTAACTTCGTTAGTGGCCTGTGTATTCCACTCTTATTTGACGTGGCCACAAGCTTGTCACTCCACAATCATGTCATTCTAAATCAGGCACAGGTTCAACGATGTACATAGCACCAGCATACAGGAAGTGCATACATGAAACAAATGACATGCGCTACAACACCAGGGGGCACTTTTGCCAATAGCCACACGCGGGAGAGCTACACGTGTCGACAAAGGTGTCAGAAAAACGGATGAGCTCCACCTTGGCGCCCTTGGAGTTACCCGAACTCCCCGCCAACAGAGACATTGGCATCGGCGGAGATGGTAGGATGTTATAATTGTGCAGTAGCCCCAAGAGAAGAGGAAGGTTAGCAGAACCTCACTATAAGAACGGCACGCTACGCCGAGGGAAAAAGTTATCGGCGTAGGTCAAAATATCCTCGGCAAAGGACTTTCTCGGCGGAGACACTTTTGCCCGTCGGCGTATGCTACACTGACGGTTTTGCCCTTGGCACAGCCCCGTAGGCATAATAACGGCAGGTTGTAAAAAAATCCAAAAAAAATAAAAAAACATATTATATTTTTATTTATTTTTTTAATTTTTTCTTAACCTTTTAAAATCTTTGAATTGTTAATCTTCTCACCTGAAACATTTTTAACACTAATTATATTTAATCTTTGATCAATTTGCAGTCTTTAACAAAGTTCATCCTCGGTCACCAATGCTAGCACTACTCCAGCTCCAGCACGCTAAAAATATAATAATTTTACCTTTTTGTATTTTTCTATTTAAATGGAATAATTAATATCTTTAAATCCGTAAATCGTAATTTGATAAATAATATGTCTAAATTGATAAAAACATGAAAGGAATCTAAATATGATATCCATATCAACTTATCACAAACCCCTGTTTTTAAATTAGCTATTTGGTGGTTGCTTCACAAAATCTCCTTTTTGTGCGTTTGGAAAATGGAAAATGGCTTTTTTTGCGACAAAAAGGAAAACTCCCTCCTACAATATTGTTCGCCATCCCATGATGCACATATATGCATAATATGGGCACATTATCACAAACTATGCCTTGATTCTAGCCATAAGATTAGTCATTTAATTTGACTCAAAAGCCAAAAAACCTCGAATGAGATAGGTCATTTTGTGAAGGTTTTTTCAGACATAATCAATATACCAAGTTTAATATTTTTTTCTTATAACTATGTCACATAATATGACATCACGCGAAGGTTTCACATTGTTTCGATCGTTTTTTATTTTTTATGCCTGTTTAAACTATTGTCAATTTTTTCGAACGACGGGCATGAAGATTCTTAGCTCGGGGCCAAGCCTCGCTAAACTTGCATTGGATCTTTGATAAAATAGCATATTATGAACCTAAAAATGATTTTTGTAAAAAAACATGAGCATCGGATCATATACATGTAGTTCATATCTGATCCACTTCATTCTTGCCGATTCGACAGGAATTTGTCTTTTTCACCAGGGGTGAATGAAAAGGTTTCAGATCTCCCTGTTGGGACATTGTCCATATAAGGTGGTCTAGTATTTTTGTAAAATGTGGTGGTAGCATTTTGAATTAGCTATTTGATGGTTGCTTCACAAAACCGTCCATTTTTTGTGCTCGGAAAATGAAAAATGTCTTTTTGGTTTGACGAAAAAGAAAACTTCCTCCTGCAACATTGTTCGCCATTCCATGATGCACATGTATGCACAATATGAAAATATTATCACAAACTATGCCTTAATTCTAGCCATAATATTGGTTATTTGACCCGAAAGCCAAGAAACCTCGAATGAGATAGGTTATTTTGTGAAGGTTTTTTTCAGACATAATCAATATAGCAGTTTTGGTATTTTTTCTTCCAACTATGTCACATAATATGACACCACGCGAAGGTTTCGCATTGTTTCGATCGTTTTTTAATTTTTTATGCCCATTTTAATCTATATATAATATTATATGTTTTACTTAATTTTTTTGTAAATATGTAATATTTGAGCGTAGATAGATAGATCTTATTTTTTACAAATTTTGATATATTATTTATATTTTTTCGAATTAGAATGATTTAGTTATGATTTTTCAAAGTTTAATGAGGTAAAAGGAAAAATAGCTACGCCGAGAGCAGCCGTCGGCGTAGCGTAGGATACGCTGAGGGCATTCAACGCCTACAGCTGCTTAGCGGGACTGGCCTGGTCACGGTCTACGCCGACGGCCCTGATGTTTGGCCGTCGGCGTATTCATTCATTCCTAGAGTGCCTTGTCTACCTCCAAAATCGCACGTGAAGGGATGAGAGGAAATGAGCTCATTGAAGCATACGATGGGGAAGGCAGGCCTCACCGATAAGTTTGGGAGTTGATGACCTAGAAATACGTGGAGTAACTAATTAACGACTCTATTGTACACTCATAATACCTCTGAGTTTAATCTTGACGGTCTAAAGATTTTTTTAGATCACACCATTAGTTGTTAC
Organism: Avena atlantica; assembly: GCA_910589765.1. Classification (NCBI taxonomy): domain Eukaryota; kingdom Viridiplantae; phylum Streptophyta; class Magnoliopsida; order Poales; family Poaceae; genus Avena; species Avena atlantica. The sequence continues at coordinate 80,801,695 of OU342733.1, forward strand.
TCCCTCCGTTTGGAAATATAAGATGTTTTAGGTTTGTGAATGAGATGTATCTAGACACCTTTTAGTGTCTAGATTCGTTTAAACTTATACACTAAAACGTGTCTAGATACATCTCCTTCACAAACCTAAAACATCTTATATTTCTAAACGGAGGGAGTACCTTTTAGTATAGTTTTACTCTTTTAGGTTTTCTATCTGTTTTCACTGGAACCTATCTACTTTGAGCATTTACACATCTTCACGAGTAGAGTAATTTTTAAGCTACAATAGAGGAGACGAATTGCCGCATTTGGTAACCTGCAAGGTACACCCTCACTATGTGATTAAATGAAGAAATCACCGACATGAAAGTTGTACGTCTCTTTCAGCTTCTCATTAACCGGTGCATGACATGTTCTATTGACCTATATTCTCATGTAGCTTGGCATCCTTCTTTTGGGCATGTTTTAGGGAAATTTTGGGTGCAGTTGGGCCCCTAACTCTTTTCAGCACACTTGGTCGCTCATTCGGATGACCTCTGGTCTCTCTAGGCGTATGTTTTGAGTCGTTTTTGCGGAAATGCCATGGGCGCTTTGGAATATTCGTAATAAAGCCCTCATTGAGGGTAAGTTCATTTCTTCTGCCACCGATGGCTTATATAAATGTGTTATGTATCTGTAGCAATGGGCGCTTCTTTGCCGAGCGCCGGAGAGGGACGCGTTCTTTTCCCTCGTTGAAGCCATCAAAAACAAGATTGCCGCTCTTTGGGGAGCCTTGGCGTGAGGAGTAGTTGGACTCGCTCGACGCTGGATGCTGGAAATTTTCGCATCCGGTCCTCTTCTTTGGTGGCTTTTCCTCCTAGCGTGTGTCCCTCCTTTGTTTTTCTACCTGTGTGTCGTGGTGACGAGATGGCTTGTTCTGTGTTTCTAGGGGCGGAGCCAGGGGGGCTAGCAGGGGCTAGACCCCACTAACCATCGGCCCCCCTCAATACATAGATGCAGATTTTAGTAGTAAACTAATAGCATCATAAGATTAATTAATACTAAGTCTAAATTTAATTGATTTGTCATTCTTCTATGTACCGAAAACCAAAGTAGCCCATAAATTTGTTTTATTAATCAACCGTAGTAACATGTCCCAACATTTTTTGATCGTGTAACTAGACGTAATAGCTAGCATCATATGCAATCGTTTAGATCAATTGACTGGATGCATGTTACCATCGCTCGCTCCTACTCAGTAGCCAGATGCCACGCGATGCCGCGGCCGTGGCACCAAGCTAGCCAGCCATATTGTTTGCCAGTTTCTACCTTTATTAATCATGCCGCAACGCTAACAAAAAGCATGTTGTGCCATCGAGTATAGGAACCAATCTTACTCACTCTGATTGAAGGTACCAAATCGTTAGTATTTTGTCGATAGATTGCATAACCTATAGTCTAATTGATTAATTTACAAAAAAATATGCGTCTTTTGTTTGATGTTTGCTCGGTGATGACGACAACTTATTGCATAATAATTAGAAAATAATAATAGGAAGGTCAGCTGCAATGGAATTATCAGACTTTATACTCGTAGAGATAAAGTTGATCCAATATAAACTAATCTTTTGTTTTGTATTGTCTAGGATTTAGTGCTACGTATTAATATAAGTTCTATGCCGATACTTTGATATATTGTTATGTTTTTTATCCAAACAGTTCTTCCAACACAAAATGATAGGTAGTTGATATCTTCATGAGAAAAAAATCTTATATATGATCATTGGTATCTTCACCCTCCTTAATGTCAAATCCTGGCTCCGCCCCTGTGTGTTTCTATGAACTTTTACCTTGTGTAGTCTCTGGCTTAGCTAGTTTCTGGTTGGTTCTTTGTGTTGTAAACTCTTTGGTCCTTTGGGGATTTATTTATAAAACTAGGCCACATGCCTTTTATCTAAAAAAATTGACCTATCCTTGAAGAGGCAATTACTTGGTTTCTTTGTTTTGTCTTAATTATTACTTGGTTTCTAAAGCTTATACCTAGGTACATAGGGAGATGGTTGTGCCCCCAATACTTTATCCGGCTTTTGGAGCTCTTCTTGCCATATGAGGCAAAACGTTTTCTTTGGGTACTTTCTATATAATACTCAACACTAGGGAACTGCTATGGAGGAAAAACTTTCACTTTCCTAAGTACCCTTGTGTTATGCATGTAAACTGTCATTTGACGACAAATCCCTAGTGATCTATGCTTAGAGGAACATGATCTTTATGCCTAAGTTTGTTTAGTCTGCCTAGATCTTCAATTCACGCTAATTGATCCAGGATATAGACTGTCTTGCGGACAAAAAAGCTGAAGGTAGCACCTACACCAGGAAGACAATAATTGGCAAGAGGGCATGGCTTAGGAGTTGGATGTGAAATCACTACTGTTAGTTTTAGTCATTTTCTACTGTTTTGATGTGTGACAGTGGTCGTGATATGTTGATGAAGATTATGTATATTTTTTGAGGCGGTCTAGTATTCCCTCTATTAGTTAGAACTTGATGAAAATGGATGTCAGATCTGTAATAAATCTTCTAATGATGAACTTATGATGCATTACGAGGTATTGTTGGTTAACTCGTGGTGCATCATTAATTAGGTTAAGTGTTAGTTTCAGTGGTACTCCCTAGTACCACTTTTTTTCGATAAAAGTAATATATTTATACCGTGAAGATACCAATTACACCCAGCCTGAAAGTGCATGTGTGCCCCATATATGGTTTTTTAATTAATGATAATCTATATGGACTAATGTTTGTATTGAGTTACACTTGTAGAAATTTTTCACTGGCATCGCTGTTGTGGATATACCAAATGGGTATACCTACGGCATAGTCTCATACCGGCAAGCCAGGGTGGCCCACGGTTGGCGGTTTAGTCCTATGGCATAACCGAATGGCCTAGTTGCTGATAGGAAGATGGAGGTCCAGCACGGATAAAGGAAGACGACGTGCCACCGCCATAGATGGAAGCCGGAGCCTTGGAGGACACGAAGACTAGTTATTATTAGTCTAGGACTCTGTAACCGTATCCGGCTAGGACTCTCCATATAACCTTAGGTCCTGGCGCCCTTATAAGCCGGCCTACGGGAGCCTTTAGGGCAGATAACAAAAAGTGCATACAACAACTCACACACAACGAACCTCCAATCCTGTAACTCGGCATATTGATATTATAGTGATTTATAGCAGGAGTAGGATCTCGCCACCATCGTGAGATCTGAACCTGGGTAAACTGTGCCAAGCCGACCCAGACGCTCTCCGTCTTCCCCCCACGTCTCTAAACTCGCCGTTGGGATACCCCTATGGCGTACGTGTCGACAATACCACGACAGTTGGCGTCCACCGTGGGGCAAGAGGCGCTTACAACACGGATCCGGGTGGGATCCCTTGCTGATATCAAAGACGGCCAGATCGCATCTGGTTGACACATCTTCGTTGTCGGCATCAATTTCGTCGGCAGCATCTGACATCAAGCATGAACACCGCAGACGGCCCGGGTTCCGTCTAACTCGGCCACCCCGGAGTCTAGCGGTTCAATTCTGACGCATTGTTGTGTTAGGACCAGCGGAAGTTTTGACTCGCGCGATGTCTTCTAAGTTTCCGCATTGAGTCCTCTTGGCATTTTTTCTTCCAACTATGTCACATAATATGACACCACGCGAAGGTTTCGCATTGTTTCGATCGTTTTTGAATTTTTTATGCCCATTTTAAACTATATATAATATTTTATGTTTTACTTATTTTTTTAAATATGTAATATTTGAGTGTAGATAGATAGATCTTATTTTTTACAAATTTTGATATATTATTTATATTTTTTCGAATTAGAATGATTTAGTTATGATTTTTCAAAGTTTAATGAGGTAAAAGGAAAAATAGCTACGCCGAGAGCAGCCGTCGGCATAGCGTAGGATACGCTGAGGGCATTCTACGCCGACAGCTGCTTAGCGGGGCTGGCCTGGTCACGGTCTACGCCGACGGCCCTGATGTTTGGCCGTCGGCGTATTCATTCATTCCTAGAGTGCCTTGTCTACCTCCAAAATCGCACGTGAAGGGATGAGAGGAAATGAGCTCATTGAAGCATACGATGGGGAAGGCAGGCCTCACCGACAAGTTTGGGAGTTGATGACCTAGAAATACGTGGAGTAACTAATTAACGACTCTATTGTACACTCATAATACCTCTAAGTTTAATCTTGACGGTCTAAAGATTTTTTTAGATCACACCATTAGTTGTTACTCCCTCCGTTTGGAAATATAAGATGTTTTAGGTTTGTGAATGAGATGTATCTAGACACCTTTTAGTGTCTAGATTCGTTTAAACTTATACACTAAAACATGTCTAGATACATCTCCTTCACAAACCTAAAACATCTTATATTTATAAACGGAGGGATTACCTTTTAGTTTAGTTTTACTCTTTTAGGTTTTCCATCTGTTTTCACTGGAACCTATCTACTTTGAGCCTTTACACATCTTCACGAGTAGAGTAATTTTTAAGCTACAATAGAGGAGACGAATTGCCGCATTTGGTAACCTGCAAGGTACACCCTCACTATGTGATTAAATGAAGAAATCACCGACATGAAAGTTGTGCGTCTCTTTCAGCTTCTCATTAACCGGTGCATGACATGTTCTATTGACCTATATTCTCATGTAGCTTGGCATCCTTCTTTTGGGCGTGTTTTAGGGAAATTTTGGGTGCAGTTGGGCCCCTAACTCTTTTCAGCACACTTGGTCGCTCATTCGGACGACCTCTGGTCTCTCTAGGCGTATGTTTTGGGTTGTTTTTGCGGAAATGCCGTGGGCGCTTTGGAATATTCGTAATAAAGCCCTCATTGAGGGTAAGTTCATTTCTTCTGCCACCGATGGCTTATATAAATGTGTTATGTATCTGTAGCAATGGGCGCTTCTTTGCCGAGCGCCGGAGAGGGACGCGTTCTCTTCCCTCGTTGAAGCCATCAAAGACAAGATTGCCGCTCTTTGGGGAGCCTTGGCGTGAGGAGTAGTTGGACTCGCTCGACGCTGGATGCTGGAAATTTTCGCATCCGGTCCTCTTCTTTGGTGGCTTTTCCTCCTAGCGTGTGTCCCCCCTTTGTTTTTCTACCTGTGTGTCGTGGTGACGAGATGGCTTGTTCTGTGTTTCTAGGGGCGGAGCCAAGGGGGGGGGGCTAGCAGGGGCTAGACCCCCTAACCATCGGCCCCCCTCAATACATAGGTGCAGATTTTAGTAGTAAACTAATAGCCTCATAAGATTGATTAATACTAAGTCTAAATTTAATTGATTTGTCATTCTTCTATGTACCGAAAGCCAAAGTAGCCCATAAATTTGTTTTATTAATCAACCGTAGTAACATGTCCCAACATTTTTCGATCGTGTAACTAGACCTAATATCTAGCACCATATGCAATGTTTAGATCAATTGACTGGATGCATGTTATCATCGCTCGGTCCTACTCAGTAGCCAGATGCCACTCGATGCCGCGGCCGTGGCACCAAGCTAGCCAGCCATGTTGTTTGCCAGTTTCTACCTTTATTAATCATGCCGCAACGCTAACAAAACGCATGTTGTGCCACCGAGTATAGGAACCAATCTTACTCACTCTGATTGAAGGTACCAAATCGTTAGTATTTTGTCGATAGATTGCATAACCTATAGTCTAATTAATTAATTTACAAAAAAATATGCGTCTTTTGTTTGATGTTTGCTCGGTGATGACGACAACTTATTGCATAATAATTAGAAAATAATAATAGGAAGGTCAGCTATAATGGAATTATCAGGCTTTATACTCGTAGAGATAAAGTTGATCCAATATAAACTAATCTTTTGTTTTGTATTGTCTAGGATTTAGTGCTACGTATTAATATAAGTTCTTTGCCGATACTTTGATATATTGTTATGTTTTTTATCCAAACAGTTCTTCCAACACAAAATGATAGGTAGTTGATATCTTCATGAGAAAAAAATCTTATATATGATCATTGGTATCTTCGGCCTCCTTAATGTCAAATCCTGGCTCCGCCCCTGTGTGTTTCTATGAACTTTTACCTTGTGTAGTCTCTGGCTTAGCTAGTTTCTGGTTGGTTCTTTGTGTTGTAAACTCTTTGGTCCTTTGGGGATTTATTTATAAAACTAGGCCACATGCCTTTTATCTAAAAAAATTGACCTATGTCTGAAGAGGCAATTACTTGGTTTCTTTTTTTTGTCTTAATTATTACTTGGTTTCTAAAGCTTATACCTAGGTACATAGGGAGATGGTTGTGCCCCCAATACTTTATCCGGCTTTTAGAGCTCTTCTTGCCATATGAGGCAAAACGTTTTCTTTGGGTACTTTCTATATAATACTCAACACTAGGGACTGCTATGGAGGAAAAACTTTCACTTTCCTAAGTACCCTTGTGTTATGCATGTAAACTGTCATTTGACGACAAAACCCTAGTGATCTATGCTTAGAGGAACATGATCTTTATGCCTAAGTTTTTTTAGTCTGCCTAGCTCTTCAATTCACGCTAACTGATCCAGGATATAGATTGTCTTGCGGACAAAAAAGCTGAAGGTAGCACCTACACCAGGAAGACAATAATTGGCAAGAGGGCATGACTTAGGAGTTGGATGTGAAATCACTACTGTTAGTTTTAGTCATTTTCTACTGTTTTGATGTGTGACAGTGGTCGTGATATGTTGATGAAGATTATGTATATTTTTTGAGGCGGTCTAGTATTCCCTCTATTAGTTAGAACTTGATGAAAATGGATGTCAGATCTGTAATAAATCTTTTAATGATGAACTTATGATGCATTACGAGGTATTGTTGGTTAACTCGTGGTGCATCAATAATTAGGTTAAGTGTTAGTTTCAGTGGTACTGCCTAGTACCACTTTTTTTTCGATAAAAGTAATATATTTATACCGTGAAGATACCAATTACACCCAGCCTGAAAGTGCATGTGTGCCCCATATATGGTTTTTTAATTAATGATAATCTATATGGACTAATGTTTGCATTGAGCTACACTTGTAAAAAATTTTCATTGGCATCGCTGTTGTGGATATACCAAATGGGTATACCTACGACATAGTCTCATACCGGCAAGCCAGGGTGGCCCACGGTTGGTGGTTTAGTCCTATGGCATAACCGAATGGCCTAGTTGCTGATAGGAAGACGGAGGTCCAGCACGGATGAAGGAAGGCGACGTGCCACCGCCATAGATGGAAGCCGGAGCCTTGGAGAACACGAAGACTAGTTATTGTTAGTCTAGGACTCTGTAATCGTATCCGGCTAGGACTCTCCATATAACCTTAGGTCTTGGCGCCCTTATAAGCCGGCCTACGGGAGCCTTTAGGGCAGATAACAAAAAGTGCATAGCACAACTCACACACAGCGAACCCCCAATCCTGTAACTCGGCGTATTGATATTATAGTGATTTATAGCAGGAGTAGGATCTCGCCACCGTCGTGAGATTTGAACCTGGGTAAACTGTGCCAAGCCGACCCAGACGCTCTCCGTCTTCCCCCCACGTCTCTAAACTCGCCGTTGGGATACCCCTTATGACGTACGTGTCGACAATACCACGACAGTTGGCGTCCACCGTGGGGCAAGAGGCGCTTACAGCACGGATCCGGGTGGGATCCCTCGCTGATATCAAAGACGGCCAGATCACATCTGGTTGACACATCTTCGTTGTCGGCATCAATTTCGTCGGCAGCATCCGACATCAAGCGTGAACACCGCAGACGGCCCGGGTTCCGTCTAACTCGGCCACCGCGGAGTCTAGCGGTTCAATTCTGACGCATTGTTGTGTTAGGACCAGCGGAAGTTTTGACTCGCGCGATGTCTTCTAAGTTTCCGCATTGAGTCCTCTTGGCATCGGATCATGGTTCGAGTTGGGTACTCTCGTGCTAGCATTCTCGCGTGATCGAGAGTCAAGCGCTATGCAACGTGAGTGGAACTCCTAGGCCTGACTAAATCACAATGTTCTAGCTTTGACTGAATTAACGATCGCCATGGGATGCTGCACGCATGCCGGTCAGATTAGTCCAAGCAAAGGTGGATGATCACATGCAAATCCCAAGGAAAAGCAATGGCTGTAGCAAGATCAAATAAGGCTAGTTAGCTACGTGCGTGGATTTTAGGGCACCGTATCATAGATTTATTTTTGGTCGGTATCAATCCGTATGTTGCTACTGCCAAGTTTGATTTGGGCCTCCGCCTTTGTTGCGCTCTCCGGGGAAATCACGTCTGATGGAAACGACTGAGAGGTAACTTGTGTATACACGACACCAGTCCGGCTTCGTTTTCGTGGCGACGACCTTTCGATCAGCTGCATCTCGACCAAATCTGTCTTCGTCACGACCAGATCCGTCTTCGTCACTTAAACAGCTAAGTCCCTATTTATATTTATTATTTTAATTATTTATAATCACGAGATTAAGATTGGTTTGCTTATATTATGAGTCTTTTATCGCTTTTGTTTTGATCTTATATTTTTACGATTTGCCTTGCGCTCGTGAGTATTAATCTTTTACTGGTTTGTCATTTAAGGCCCTAGTACCATCCAAAAAACCCGTCTTCGGACGTTAGCTTAAGTTTATCTGGATACACGTTTTGTTGTTTTTATGTGGATTTCGAAATAGTGACTTCTTGGCACTCAAAGCCGACGTTTTAGCCTTGGGTTCTGAACGGTGTCATTAGGCATCACCACCCAAGGACATAGTTCTGTGCTGCGAGTTTTCCGTCTCACGAAAGGTCAAGCATAAAAACCAGAATAATGGATAAGCCAGCACTTGTTTAAACAAAATTTTACATAACTGTTTAAAATTAGTTGAGTTTTTTCCTCCTAAATAGTTTTATGTGTTCAACTGCCGCATTGTTTCAGCTTTAATGCATTTGTTTAAATGCCATGTTTTTTCCACCCTACATTTGTCTGTTGGACACAATTAAAGGAACAATTTAATACATCTATATTTTTATGTTTATGTTTCAGGTACATAACGCTTGTACATTGCCGCGTTCCTTAGAATTAAGTTGTTTTGAGCCGGATTTTTACTAGGCTTGACACCTCGGGGGCTGCAATCGTAATTGTTGGCCAAGACTTGAGCCGCCTTTTGAGTAAGTCGACTCGACGCTTGGGGGCTTGACATCTCTAACTTAGGAGCTTTGTACCTCTTTGAGCATCAAGTCGGAACAATCCTCGGGGGCTACAGTACGTTGATCTACAAGATATGGTGAAAGTTCTCTTTAAGCATCAAAGCCGAAAAATTCAAGTGATTTCCATCTTGACGCTTGGGGGCTACACCAATGCTGAATTTTTGTGAAGTTCTCTTTGGAGCACCAAGCCGAAATAATTTCCTCCTTGGAGCTCGGAGGGCTACACTGTTCATATTTTTGCTAAAGCTACTCTGAGAGCATCAAGACGATTTTCTTTTGAAACTCCGACTTGGTGCTCGGGGCTACAATCATGTGATGTACAATTATGCATGTTCTTTTGAGCATCAAGCCGCCTTCGATGAAGACGACTCAATGCTCGGGGGCTACATATGGTTATGTCAACAAAACTTTCAAGACAGTGAAAAATCCGGTTAGAGAAACCCGGGGGCTCGACATCAACTTTGCCTTCACGGAAGTTTCACTGGGTTACATGGCTCGATGGCCTAAACGTTCGTGATATGAGAGGCTCTAAGACCTTAATTCGGCAAGCTCTTATGTATGTGACTTTGCTGGCTCTAAGTCGGTAGTTTGGCAGCCTTTACGACCGTTGCCCAGTAGCCGTAATTTTTTCCATCTTCCATACCATCCAGCATGGATGATAATATTTAAGCATTCCTAGAGCTTGGCAGAATTTCTAAAAATTCGTTAGAATTCTCCGACTTGGATTCGTTCGCAGAAGCATACAAGCAACTCTCTGGCTAGGCTTAGTCAGATGAGAATATGATATGGGAGCTCTCCAAGATTCTTCGCGAAGCACGCCTACAAATTGAAGACGATGTGATACTTACGCTCAAAGCTAGACGGAGGAACGTGAGGATCTTGAAGAACTCCGGGGGCTACTATTGTGGATATATCAAATGGGTATACCTACGACATAGTCTCATACCGGCAAGCCCGGATGGCCCACGGTTGGTGGTTAGGCCTATGGCATAACCGGGTGGCCCAGTTGATGATAGGAAGACGGAGGTCCAGTAGGGATGAAAGCGACGTGCCACCGCCATAGATGGAAGCCGGAGCCTTGGAGGACACGAAGACTAGTTATTGTTAGTCTAGGAATCTGTAACCGTATCCGGCCAGGACTCTCCATATAACCCTAGGTCCTGGCGCCCTTATAATCCGGCCTACGGGAGCATTTAGGGCAAATAACAACAAGTACATAGCACAACTCGCACACAGCGAACCCCCAATCCTATAACTCGGCGTATTGCCATTATAGTGATTTATAGCAGGAGTAGGATCTCGCCACCGTCGTGAGATCTGAACCTGGGTAAAATGTGTCAAGCCAACCCGGACGCTCTCCGTCTTCCTCCCACGTCTCTAAACTCGCCATTGGGATACCCATATGGTGTACGTGTCGACAATACCACGACAATCGCTTGGACCATGTGTTTACTTCAAGGTTGAAGGATGAAGAAATGAAAAGAATAAGTAATGTCCAAGGAGATATTCAAGGTGTTGTGAGCATTAACCCTATTGGAATCATGTTGAAGAAAAAAGATGATTCAAGGTTGATCAAGACGAAGTTTAAAGAGTTGATTTTAGACGGATAAACACTCAAAGAAGAATTTAAGTTCAAGTTTAAGATGATCCATCTCGAGAAGATCATGGATATATGAAGACAGGTACAGAGAAGAGGTTCTCCCATGGGAGTATGGGGAGGAATTGGCAAGTCTTCACCAAGCGAGCGCGAGTAAGAGCAATCACAAAAGGTGTTCCATATTGAGAAGGACAAGATCATATTCATCATCAAGTGATATGCACAAGGCAAAGGTATGATTTTGATAGGTTTTCTCTTTTGTCGGTCTCATGGCGTTAATTGGGAGATCTGGTTTAGGATAAATAGTCATAATAGCAAGTGGGGCTCTCGAGTGAGTAACTCGATCATATCTTTCAGAGAGAGCTCAAAACTTTGCATTAATAGCATCATGTTTTTTGGTTTTTATTTGGATCTTATCCATGTGAGGTTCAAGAGCTTGTGGTTATCTTCACAACAAGATCTAGTTCATCAAAAACGGATTTCCCTTATATATCGTATTACATTTTTTTATCATGGAGGTTTTACCGGCTCCTCACCTTGGGAGGTGTATCACATATTTCTACTTGGATTCTAAACTTCATTATCCTTCCAATAAAATTGGTTTCATCTCATTCGGAGTTCTTATGCTCAAGTTATTACATCTTTGGTTTCAGCATGTTGCTTGGGCTGGTAGAGTACCGCCGCTCTACTGAAAGTATTGCTGGGACATTTTTGGCACCGGTAGTACCGGTGAAGTCCAGGGTCAGTACCGCGAGTCCAGCGCCAACCTACAGTATTGAGCTTTGGTGTCTACAGTTTTCCAAGGGGCAGTAGTACCACCGCCTCACTGGTAGTACCGCTAGTGCATTTTGGCGCCGGTAGTACCTATGGAAGTTCTGAATCACTTTTGATCAGATCGCGCCACCCTTATGCACCCTCATAGCATGTTTGTTATATTTTATCGGAACTTGTGTTTGGTCGCGAGGAGAAAAACAAAACTTTTGCCCTATGCGGTGATCCCAAGATCCAGCTAAGGTAGAAGGCCACGAGGATTACCACTAGACGCGCAGTTGCGGAATTGATGAAGAACGTCTGTTGAATGCAGTGTAGTCCTTACGATCCGATCCGACCATCGAGGTGCTGATCGTACAACAACGCTTCTGATATCCACACATACAAGGAGGAGCGCCAGCGGTGAACTGCTAGGTTCGTTACGATGGCAGGACTGCTGCGGAGCTAGTGCTTCCAACGCATGGAATGACCTAACCGTCGTCCTCCTGGGTATTTGCGCCCCACTATATATAGGGAGTGAAAGTGGGATCCACTCACTTGTGGGCCATTCACTAAAGCCCATATAATATTATTCACTGTGAGTCTGACTTACTGACTCAGTCCAAATCCGACTTAGGTCCAACCCAACCAGATTTCCGGTTCAGATCCAATCCAAACTTGCTCCCGCTCTTAAGTGTGTGAACCCACAGGCTCATGGCAACTTGGACATGATTGGAGTCCGATTCTTAATCGATCAGTCGGTAGTGGCTCCTAGCAGAATGTGCCGACTCCCAACTACCAAAGAGTCATGACGACATGCCTTTCCAATATGACTTGCGTCCGAGTCGCTTTTGCCTCATGATATACCTTGTCACACTATAGACGAATAATTGTCATCCCTTAAATAGTCTGACTCTCTTATCGATCTAAGATAAGTGATTCATCTGACTAACTCTTAGAGTCTTATTCGATCGCCTCAGTTAACACTTAATCGAGTCGTGCATGGCCATGCTTTTCGAATCATATCATCCGAGAGGGCCTAGAGAATATCTCTCCAAGTGGAGGGTACAAATCCCATCTTGGTTATTCACATCACGTAGCTTGATTCTCAGTCGACCCGAACTCTGCCTTTATACCTTCCCTGTGATGGAACAACGTTTGACAGAATCTAAGTCGGTGACCCTCAAATCGGATTATGCAATAGCCTCAGGTCTAAGGATTACATTGATTGAGACATACAAATGACGACTTGTTCGTTGTATCTCAACATGGTTCAATCTGACTCTCTAAACACCTTAGCTGAATATGTGTAAGTCGGAATGACATCACCATTCCCATGACAAGTGGAACTGAGTCACCAGTTGACTTTCACATTAGTCTAAGTTGTGTGTTCAGCACAACCTCAATGACCAAGGATGTTTAGTATGAACAACATGATTGTATAGTTCCACAAACGAGTCACATATTCAATGATATAAATTAGATGTTCATACAGGGACAACTTAATAACTTTATGAATACAATGGGAATTACATCATACATGATTGCCTCTAGGGCATATTCCCAACTGTCTCCCACTTGCACTAGAGTCAATCTTCCAACATCACATGTCTAGGCATCTAATGCCCATAGCTCTTACGTGTGCCTCATGCTTCGGCTGTGGTAGCGGCTTTGTCAACGGATCCGCAATATTCGCATCTATGTGTACCTTGCATAACTTGATATCACCCTGATCCACGAACTGGTGAATCAGGTGGTTCCGCATGAGTATGTGCTTTTTCTTTGTGTTGTCTACGTTCCTTGGCTTGGGCAATAGAACCATTGTTGTCACAATACACTTCTAACGGATTGGACGAGCCCTAGACCACACCAAGATCCATGAGGAAATTCCTCATCCAAACAAATTTCTTTGCTGCTTCTGAGGCGGCAATATACTTAGCCTCTATTGTAGATGCAGACATAGTCTCTTGGTTCAAACTCTTCCTTCTCACAGCCCCTCCGTTTCTCACAAACACATATCCGGATTGCGAACGAGAATCATCAGAGTCGGTAAGATAACTCGCATCCGTGTAACCCTTTCATTGAGTTCATCTTCACCTCCATAAACCAAAAACATATCCTTAGTCCTTCTCAAGTACTTTAGGATATTTTTAGCTGTTGTCCAATGGATTTCTCCTAGATCAGCCTGGTATCTGCTCACAACACTTAGAGCATACGAAACATCCGGCCTAATACAAATCATGGCATACATGACGGATCCGACTACTGAAGCATACGGAATCACACTCATCTGACTTCGCTCATCAGTTGTCGAAGGACACTGAGTCTTGCTAAGTTTTACACCATGGGACACCGGTGATAACCCCTTCTTACATGATTCCATGTTGAACTTCTTCAACACTTTGTCCAAGTATGTACTCTGACTCAATCCAATGAGCTGTCTTGATCTATCTTTATAGAACCGTATTCCTAAAATGTATGTTGCCTCACCCAAGTATTTCATTGAGAAACTCCTTTCCAATGATTCCTTGGTTTCTTGCAACATCTGGACATCATTTCCAATCAATAATATGTCATACACATATAATATTAGAAAGTTTACCTTTCTCCCACTAAACTTCTTCTATAAACAAGAGTCATGATCACTCTTGATGAAGCCAAACGATGTGACTACCTCATCAAAACGAATGTTCCAATTCCGAGATGCTTGCAGCAACCCATAAATTGATTTCTGAAGCTTGTATACCTTGTCAGCATTCGCCATATCAACAAAACCCTCAGGCTGTATCATATACACGTCCTCGGTTAAATTTCTATTAAGGAAATCTGTTTTGATATCCATCTGCCATATCTCATAGTCGAAATAGGCTGCTGTAGCGAACAAGATCTAGACTGACTTAAGCATCGCTACATGAGAGAAAGTCTCGTCATAGTAAATTCCTTGAAACTTTCGGAACCCCTTCGTGACAAGCCGTGATTTATAAACAGAGACTGTTGGGTTCGTAGCATAGAAAACAATTTTTTCCTATGATAGGAACCACTAAGAACCACGATCTATCTACTAGATACAAGCAACGGGGGGATATACATCCATAGAGAACATACCCTTATAGACCGACAAAGTTTAACAAGTTTATACTCGTGGATGATGTAGACGAATGATACGTCCATTTTGCATCACTATTCTATATCATAATTTACTTCTATTCATTGATATATTTCATATTAAGAGGTGATACTTATGTTATTTCATCTATTTTTGCATGTTGGATGATTCTTGAAGGATGAACTGCCGGAGTCAGGATTCTGATGGAAAAAGCGGTGTTTGGATGCAATTTTCGCGAAGATCAGAAAATACCAGAAAATACACGGAAAATCCTATTTTTCTAGAAGATGAAGTAAGCCAGAAGGGGAGGCTGAGATGGGCCACAGGGGGCCCACACCCCCCAGGCACGGGCCACCCTAGGCCACGCCACCAGGGGTGTGTCCACCCTGGCCCACCTCCTGCCCTTCCTCTTCGCCTATATCTTCCTCCCGAAACCCTAATACATGGGGAGCGACCATAGAAATATTTTGCCGCCTTTGCGGGGCGGAAACTACGGAGAGAGAAAGAGCTCTCCGACAGACAGATTTCTACCGGGGAAATTCCTTCCCGGAGAGGGGAGATCGTCGCCATCAACACCGTCATCAAGCTAGACTTCATCGGGATCATCAAAATCATCATCCACACCACCATCTCCATACACACCATCATCAACACTCCATCTCGCTATAACAATTGTGTTGAATCTTGCATAGTTCTTAGGGGAAACTTTCCTGGTGTTGATTACTTTTGTAGTTGATGCTTGTGAGTGGAACCATTGAATTATTGTTTATGTTCAAATTGTTATTCACCATCATATCATCTCTGATCTTGATCCATATGATGTCTCATGATTAGTTCGTTTAATTCTGGAGGACATGGGAGAAGTCATGTTGTTAGTAGTGGAATTGTGTTGAGGTATTATTCAATGGTTTGATATTTAAGTTGTGGTGCTATTATTCTAGTGGTGTCATGTGAATGTCGACTACATGATACTTCACCATTTATGGGCCTAGGGGAATGCATTGTGTATTTGGCTACTAATTCTAGGGTTGCCGGAGTGACAGAAACCTGAACCCCCGTTAGGAAACCTTTTGTCGTGGTATTGCCGACGAGTACGCCATGGAGGGGTCCTCACAGTGAGTGTTTAGAGACATGGGGGAAGGAGGATGGTTGATGGGTACGAGGTAACACAGCTTACCTAGGTTTAGATCCCACAACGGTGGTGGAATCCAACTCCTGCTATAAATCACTATAAGGGCAATACGCCGAGTTAAAGAGATAGGTTCGCTATGCGAGGTTGTATGAATTGATACTAGGTTGTCTGATATTGTTTCCCTAAAGGCTCCCATAGGCCCGACTTATATAGTCGCCAGGTCCTAGGGTTACAGGGAAAAGTCCTAGCCGGACAGATTACAGAGTCCTACACCGTCTATTACTAGTCTATTGTATCTTGCACTCCAAGGCTCCGGGTACGTCGGTGACTCCAACCGTAGCCTTCCTTTATCCGGCATGGGCCTCCCTTTTGGATCCATCTAACTGGGCCGCCCAGCAGACCATGGGTCATGCTACCAATTGTGGGCCACCCGGGTTATTCAGATAGGAGTCATTCTATGAGGATACCCAAATAGCATATCCCCAACAGTAGCCCCCGGAGAACTCCGAGATCTTGCATCATCTTGCCTCTTCATGTGGAATGCTCTGTCTAGATGGATGTCGGCAAATCGTCAAGCAACATCTTGTAGTCCTCCCAAAGAACCCTGCAAGGTTTTCTCCGTCTTCAATATGTAAGTCGGAAAAATGCTGAATCTTCTATCGTACTCTTCCGTAGCCGGACTGGATCCGTCCATGCCGGAATCTTCCGATGTAATGGCTCATCTGCCTATGTCAGCTAGGGCGACATAGGCATAGGTAAGCGACGCCTCATAACTCACACATGTAGAGAACGCAATCATGTTCGATTTTCCCGCGTGAGCGATACGAACCGTTGGCGGCGACGGTTGGAAACATGGTGAAATTTCCGCACACGTTCGCGAACACATCGTCTACGCGGCAACCGTCCAATTAAGCTGCACGAATCTTGATGCTAGAGACGATAAATAGTAACTGCGGTGGAACTTTTTTACTTTTCACCTCATTCTCTCCTCGCATCGTCTTCTTCCTCCAGCGCGTGCCTCCTCGAGCTCTCCATGAAAAACCAACTCCAACCCTCGCCAATCACCTCCAAACTCACCCAATGGCCAGCAGTAGCACTACTCCTTCCATGGCAGCGTCGAGAGAAGACATGGCGAAGCTGGCGAGCTCTGTCGTCGTGCCCCCAGAGGGTTTGGTCATCCCCGTCTCGGCGGTGGTGGAGTCCACCGGCGGCGACCATAACTCAGCAGCGCTGGAGCCGCTGGAGGAGGAGCTCAACTCCCACAAGGGCGATTGGCGCGGTTCGGATATCACGTACCGCGATATCAAGGAGTTGATCGCCGAGGGCTACCTTCCTGCGACGGAGGGGCTCGCCTGGCTGGCGGCGCCGGCCGGCGAGGTGACACCTTCTCCCAAGCCGGAGATAAGGTGTACCTCAAAGCCCAATTGGTACGCGGCGTCTCCCTGCCCATCTCTAACTTCTTCCTTTCCGTCTTAAACCACTATAGAGTCCAACCCCAAAACCTCTCTCCCAATAGCATCCTAGCGCTTAGAAATTACGTGGTGCTCTGCGAGGGTTATCTAGGGATTAAGCCTAGGCTAGACCTCTTCGTGTATTTCTTCACCGTCAAGCGTGAAGTCGGAGCCAGTAAGGAGGAACTTAGAAATTGCGGCACCATAAGCTTCAAGATCCGCCCTGGCCGGCGGTTCCCCAACATCGTCGGCCACGAGTCCTGCAAAAACTGGCAGCGTACTTACTTCTACGGCCCAGATATCCCTTTGGCCGGCCGAGAAGTAACGTACCCGGACTTCGTCGATGGAGCCGCCGCTGAAGCCTCGTCATGGAGATCCCAAGCCTCCCTTCCCTCCGACCTTGATGCTTCCCGTGCCATAAGGCGGATAGAGTGGCTCGTAGAGACAGGTTTGATCGGCTTGGACCTAGCCATGTGCTGGTTCATCAGGCGAATCCAGCCTCTGCAGCACCGCGCGAAGCTAATGCATGAGTATACCAGCGATCGAAGGGATAGCATACGCATCTCCATGGACAATTTCTCAAGCGACTTCGTCAAGCTCCGTCTTAAGGACATCGCCAAGGTGAAAGACAAGCGGCGTGGCTTCACCATCACCTATGACATGTTCGTAGACGGCAAGTGCCCAAACGTATTTGTTTATTTTTCGTGTATGACATATACTCCAGTTCTTCCGTCTAGCCATTTTCATCTCATCTAACATGGTAACTTTTCACTTAACAGCTTAGCGATCTAGAGGAGGACAGCATGGCTGCCCAAATCTACGATCCAAAGATGAAGGAAGTCACAGTCGTGTCCTACGACGATGCTCCATTGGTGCGAAAGCGGAAGAGCTCCACCTCTGACGCTGCCGACAGAGGCAAGAAGAAGAAGACGGAGGGTGGAGCCTCCAAAAAGACTACCGCCGCCCTGGAGGCAGAGAAAAGAAAGACTGATGGGATCCCTTTTGCCAAAGCACCCCCACTTGTGTAAGCTTCTTTTCCTCCGACATTTTCTATTCATCTATCTTGCTCCTGTACTTATGCACTTTGCACATTTCAGGAAGAAAGCCACGACCAGCCTGAAGAAGACCTCCAAAACATTGGGGGCTTCTAGAACCATTAAGGACATGCTGCATCGCGATGCATCTCCCGCCATCGCCCCTGTCACTCCCTTCATCAAGCCCTCGTCTGCCCCGACAAGCTCACAAGCTAAGGAGGCATCTGGCCCTTCCGCCATGGAAGTGGACTCAGGTGCCTCTACCGAGGTCGCTGTTGTCGGTGAGCATGCGATGCAGGAGAGTGCCGCCCACAAAATGGCTGAAGCTCCGGCTAAGGATGCCATCGGTAGCAGTAAGGCGGTGTTGGAAAAAGGTACTTCTGCCGTAGGCGGCGCCTCCGCACCCAAGAAAGCCATAGTTTATCCAAAGATTGTCTACCCGGTACTTACGCCGGATAGCACTACTTTGGCTCCTGGTGCAACGCCGACATCTCCGACGTGCGGTCTAGAGGAGCTCCTCTGTCAAGCAGAGATCTTGCAAGGAAACAGCGTATCCTTTGGCAAGCTGCTGGCCGAGAGTGCTACTAACCTCAAGATCATTGCACTTGTAAGTTTTATTTGCCTTTTGCATTTCATATGAGTATCCCACTATAACCCCCGAGGATGTAGACGGAAAGCCATAGGTCTTTGCGTCTAGATGCTCTAAGAGTGACTAAGCTAGAAAACTTCTCACTGTAGCCCCCAAGCATATAGGTGGAATGAAATATTCCGACTAAATGCTTTAAGTGTAGCATACGCAGTGTTTATTAATTTCAATATTGTAGCCCCCAAGCCTCTAGTTGTAACTGAATTAGTTCCGACTAGATGCTTAAAGAAAATCTAAGCATATATCCAAGTTAAAAAACTTTATAATGTAGCCCCCAAGCTTCTAATCGAGAACTAAATTAGTTCCGGCCAGATGGTTAAAGAAAAGCTAAGCATATTGCTAAGTTAAAAACTCTTCGCTGTAGCCCCCGAGCGTCTAGGTGGATTTTTTCCGGCTAGATGCTCCAAGCAGACCAAACAACGTTTAACTTTTTCCTTTTTGCCACAGAACGAGAATGCTCGGAGGGGCTTGGCCAACGACAAGTATCATAAGATGCGCGCAGACTTGGAAGCTGAAAAGGGTAAAACTGCCTTCTTAAAGGAACAGATCACCAAGAGCAAGCATATGTTTTCTTTTTCGCATTCCGACTTGGTTTTGTGCCCGTATTCTCCGAGTACTCACTGTGTACTTTTCTTTCTCCGACTTGCAGAAACCATTGCCAATGCCAAGGATATTGTCGAGCAATCCAAGCATATTCAAGAGCTAGATGGCGAGAACAAGATCCTTAAGCAGGAGAGGAAGGACATGCTAAAGATTACAGAGAATCCATGAAAGTCCTGCAAGACTCCGCCACCGAGGAAATCAACCACTTGAAGGAGGAGATCGCGATCTTAAAAGATCAGAAGAAAGCTGCCGATGAGCAGAATCAACGCCATCATGAGGCGTATAAGCTCCTCCAACAAGAAAAAGAATCCTTGGCGGACACCCTCTGGTAGGCTGAGGCCAGCATCTTCAGTAAGTTTTCCTCCGTCTAGGATTTTCTGTAGTCTGGATACTTTGAATTTTTGAACTCATGTGCTCCTTGTCGGAATGTGCAGCTCCTTTGGGTTTAACCCGGTCGCCTCCTTCACCAAAGGAATGCATGGATCTTGACGGAAACTTCATCAACACCGCCATCACGCAAGCCAAGGAGATCGCCAAGCCCCTCCAAATCAACATCAAAGCATCGGACTCTATGGTGAAGTACTCGGAGATTCTGCGTCGAGCCCCCGAGCGTATCACAAGCTGGAAAGCTTCATGTGCACAGGCTGGCGCAAGGATGGCGCTGTCAATGGTGAAGGCACACTATGACGATGCCGACATTGACACGGTGACCTATGGTATTCCCGACGTGGATGACGATGGCAAACAGATTAATCATGAATCCATCTTGTCATCACTCGCGGGTTATGACACCAGAGTCGCCGAGTTAGTCGACATCAACGTCTTCATGCCGATGAACACCATCGATACCGGCAACCAAAGATCCTCTGAGTCCCTTCGCACCGCCGACTTCGAGGGTGGCTCTCCTGTTGCTGATGATGTTGCTTCCAAGTCGCCTGCGCCAAAGGAATGAAAAACAAACTTGTAATATTTGTTTCCTTTGTGATGCGTATGCGGAAAAACTATGTATTTAATCTTAAGGCAGAAAACAACGTTGTATGTCCTGCTACTTAAGAACCAGTTTCCAGCATGTATATATTTTTAAGCAAGTGCTGGTTTTGTAGGGTTTCGTAGCATGGAA
This sequence comes from Avena atlantica, assembly GCA_910589765.1. Classification (NCBI taxonomy): domain Eukaryota; kingdom Viridiplantae; phylum Streptophyta; class Magnoliopsida; order Poales; family Poaceae; genus Avena; species Avena atlantica. Next base: position 80,822,294 of record OU342733.1, read on the forward strand.
AACAAAAATTTTCTATCGCATATAAACAAACAAGCCAAGATATATCTACTAGATTGTAGCAACGAGTCGATGGAATAACTCACCTCGAAGATTCCAAAGTGTTTAACGAGAGCGGATTCTCGTGGGTGATGTAGTCGTACTCTTCTTGATCTCAAGATCGCGTAGACGATCCTTCCGGCGCTGCGTTCCGACAGCGCTCCCGCAGTCGGTCACACGTTCGGTACTCGACAAAGACCTTCCTCTCCCTTGTTCCAGCAGGCAGCGGAGGTTGTAGCACTCTCCTCGCGATTCCGGCAGCACAACGGCGTGGTACTAGAAGTAGAGGGGAGATCTCGCAGGGCTTCGCCTTAAGCCGGAGCGAGTATGGTGGAGTATGAGAGAGTCCCTCGACGATATAGGGTTTAGACACGCCGAGGAGGGGGCTAGGCCGGCGGATAGGGTTTGACCTAGGCGGCGGCGGCGAGTGCCCTAGGGCCGGCGGCGGCTATGGAGGGCGGCGGCGGCTTGGGGCTAGGGTTTAGAGGTAGGGAACTTGTGTGTCTAGGAGGGGAGCCCTGCCCCTCCTCTTATAGGTGGAGGGAGGCGTGCCAGGGGAGGGGAGTCCCTCCCCAACTCGGACCCAAGGTGGGCCGGCGGTGGAGGTGGTGGGACTCCTCCCCAACTCGGTTTCCACCTCCCCTCCACTTCCCAAAATAGCAGTTTGACTTTTTCAAACTAGGATTTGATTAAACCCTTTATTTTATTCAGCGATGACACCTAGTACATGATGCAATCATACCAACTTGATATAACACATTCATGTACCCTTCCCCTCCGGAGTGCCGGACATTCCGGAACCTTCTAGAACATTCCCGATGAAAACACCGGAACCATTCTCCAACTCCGAAACAAGACTTTCCTTATATGAATCTTATTCTCCGGACCATTCCGGATCTCTCGTGATATCCCAAATCCCATTCGAGACTCCAGACAACATTCGGTCTCTTTCTCATCATTCCATAACTACTCAAACAACATCGAATCCTTAAGTGTGTCTCCCTACGGTTCGTGAATTATGCGGACATGATCGAGACACTTCTCCGAACAATAACCAATAGAGGAATCTGGAAATTCATATGGCTCCCACATATTTCTACCCGATCGAATGAACCACTTACATACGATACCAATTTCCCTTTGTCTCACGATAGTTTACTTATCCGAGGTTATGATCGTCGGTATCTCTGCATACCTAGTTCAACCTCGTTACTGATAAGTACTCTTTTCTCGTTCCTGTGATATGTGATCCCTTGTGAGCCAGTCACATGCTTGCAAGCTAATTGGATGACATTTCACCGAGAGGGCCCAGAGTATATCTATCCGTCATATGGATGGACAAATCCCACTCTTGATCCATGTGTCTCAACCAATACTTTCCGAACACTCAATACCACCTTTATAGCCACCCAGTTACGGTGTGGTGTTTGATGTCATCAAAGCATCCATCCGGTAAAGGTGATATGCATGATCTCATGGTCGAAGGAATTAGGTTACTATGTATCAGAAAGCATATATCAATTGAACTATTAAAATGACTTGATCTTTATGCTACGCTTATCTATAGGAGTATGTCCACCGTATCATTCTCCTAACGATATGATGTTGTTGTTAATAACATCTCAATATTCATGATAGGGAAACCGCAATCATTGATTAACCAACAAGCTAGTGATGTATAGAGGCTTTACTAGGGACTTCAATTTAAGTTTACAAATCACACAAGTATTAATGTTTCCTTGTTAATACTATTATAGCATGAATGTAAACATTTATCATAAACACAAAGATATAATAATAACTACATTTATTATTGCCTCTAGCGCATATCTCCAACAGTCTCCCACTTGCACTAGAGTCATCTAATCTAGATTACATGGTAATATACCGAACACCCATGGAAGTTTGGTGTTGGTCATGTTTTTCCCTCGGGAGAGGTTTAGTCAACAGATCCGCCACATTCAGATCTGTGTGTACTTTGCAAATCTTTATGTCCCCATCTTGGACATGTTCTCGAATAGCGTGAAAACGTAGCTTGATGTGCTTCAGCTTCTTGTGTGACCTTGGTTCTTGCGCATTGGCTATGGCACCCATGTTATCACAGTAGATAGACATTGGGTCCAGCGCACTAGGAACCACACCCAGCTCTGTAATGAACTCTTTCATCCATATCGCTTCTTGTGAAGCCTCCAAAGCAGCCATGTATTCCGATTTAGTTGAAGATCTCGCCACAACGCTTTGCTTTGCACTCCTCCAGCTAACTGCTGCACCATTCAAAATAAATACGTATCCAGATTGTGATTTAGAATCATCCGGATCGGTGTTCGAACTAGCATCGGTGTAACCATTAACAACGAGCTGTTCATCACCTCCATAAGAAAGAACCATATCCTTCGTTTCTTCTCAAGTACTTAAGGATGTTTTTGACCGCTGTCCAATGATCCACTCCTGGATCACTTTGATATCTGCTAGTTAAACTAACATCATATGCAATGTCGGTTCTAGTACATAGCATGGCATACATTAGAGATCCTATGGCTGAGGCATAGGGAGTCTTACTCTTCCTTTCTCTATCTTCTGCCGATGTCGGACTTTGAGTTTTACTCAAGGCCGTATTGGGCAACATGGGCAAGAACCCTTTCTTGCTATCTTCCATTCCAAACCTCTTTAGAACTTTGTCCAAATATGTACTTTTTGACAATGATATTAGGCGTCTCGATCTATCTCTATAAATCTTTATGCCTAATATGTATGCTGCTTCGCCAAGATCCTTCATTGAAAAACTATTATTCAAATATTCCTTGACACTATTAAGAAGGTCTACATCATTCCCAATCAACAATATGTCATCTACATATAGTATTAAGAATGCTACAGAGCTCCCACTCACTTTCTTGTAAATACAAGCTTCTCCATAAGTTTGTATAAAACCAAAAATTTTGATCACCTTATCAAAACGTTGATTCCAACTTCGGGATGCTTGCTTCAATCCATAGATGGACCGTTGACGTTTGCATACCTTGTTAGCATCTTTAGGATCGACAAAACCTTTGGGTTGCATCATATACAACTCTTCATCAATGTCTCCATTGAGGAATGTTGTTTTGACATCCATCTGCCATATCTCATAATCATAATATGCAGTGATTGCTAACATAATCCTCACAGACTTTAGCTTTGCTACTGGTGAGATAGTCTCATCGTAGTCAACTCCTTGAATTTGTCGAAACCCCTTTGCGACAAGTCGAGCTTTATAGAAAGTAACATTACCATCAGCATCTGTTTTCTTCTTGAAAATCCATTTGTTCTCGACAGCCTTCCGGCCATCCGGTAAGTCCACCAAAGTCCATACTTGGTTTTCGTACATGGATCCAATCTCGGATTTCATGGCTTCTTGCCATTTATTGGAATCTGGGCTCATCATCGCTTCCTCATATGTCGCAGGGTCATCGGTGTTGTCCACCAACATGACACTCATAACGGGATCATACCAATCTGGAGTGGTACGAGTTCTGGTTGACCTGCGAGGCTCTATAGCAACTATAACCGAAGTTTCATGATCATCATCATTAGCTTCCTCTCTTATTGGTGCAGGCACCACAGGAACTTCTTCCGGTGCTGCGCTACTCGCAATTTTGAGAGAAGGTTCGACAACCTCGTCGAGTTCTACTTTCCTTCCAGTCACTTCTTTCGAGAGAAATTCTTTCTCTAGAAAGGATCCATTCTTGGCAACGAAGATTTTGCCCTCGGATCTATGATAGAAGGTATACCCAATAGTTTCCTTCGGGTATCCTATGAAGACGCATTTTTCCGCTTTGGGTTCAAGCTTGTCCGGCTGTAACTTCTTTACATAGGCTTCGCAACCCCAAACTTTAAGGAACGACAATTTAGGTTTCTTCCCAAACCATAATTCATACGGTGTCGTTTCAACGGATTTAGATGGTTCCCTATTTAAAGTGAATGCGGCTGTTTCTAATGCATAACCCCAAAATGATAGCGGTAAATCTGTAAGTGACATCATAGAACAAACCATATCTAAGAGAGTTCGATTATGACGTTCGGACACACCATTACGCTGTGGTGTTCCCGGCGGTGTCAATTGTGAAAGTATTCCGCATTTCTTCAAATGCTCGCCAAACTCGTAACTTAGATATTCACCTCCACGATCAGAACGTAGAAATTTAATCTTCTTGTTACGTTGATTCTCTACCTCACTTTGAAATTCCTTAAACTTCTTGAAAGTTTCAGACTTATGTTTTATGAAATAGATATACCCATATCTACTCAAGTCATCCGTGAAGGTAAGAACATAACGATAACCACCGCGCGATGCTACACTCATTGGACCACACACATCGGTATGTATGATTTCCAATAAGTCCGTAGCTCGCTCCATCATACCAGAAAATGGAGTCTTAGTCAATTTTTCCCATCAGACATGCTTCGCATCTTTCAAGTGATTCAAGAAGTCCATCGGAATGGAGTTTCTTCATACGCTTCACTCCAATGTGACCAAGACGACAGTGCCACATATAGGTCGAGTTATCGCTCGATTTCAAACGTTTAGCCTCAATGTTATTAATATGTGTATTTCCACTATCGAGATTCAATAAGAATAGACCATCTATCAAAGGTGCATGTGCATAAAACATATTACTCATATAAATCGAACAACCATTATTCTCGGACTTAAACAAGTAACCATCTCGCAATAAACAAGATCCCGATATAATGTTCATTCTTAACGCAGGCACCAAATAACAATTATTTAAGTATAAAACTAATCCCGATGGTAGATGAAGGGGTAGCGTGCCGACCGCGATCACATCAACCTTTGATCCGTTTCCCACGCGCATCGTCACCTCGTTCTTCGCTAGTTTCCGTTTATTCTGCAGCACCTGTTTCGAGTTACAAATATGAGCAACCGAACCAGTATCAAATACCCAGGCACTACTACGAGTACTAGTGAGATACACATCAATAACATGTATATCAGATATACCTTTCTTCTTGATGTTGCCGTTCTTCAAATCCGCCAAGTACTTTGGGCATTTCTGCTTCCAGTGACCCTCTCCCTTGCAGTAACAGCACTCAGTATCAGGCTTAGGTCCAGCCCTGGTCTTCTTCGTCGGCATGGTAACTTTCTTACCACCCTTCTTGAAGTGTCCCTTTTTCTTAGACTTGCCTTTCTTGAATTTGGTGGTCTTATTGACCATCAACACTTGGTGCTCTTTCTTGATCTCCACTTCTGTAGATTTCAACATAGCAAACAGTTATGGCAACTGCTTGTTCATGTTTTGCATATTGTAGTTCATCACAAAGTTCTTGTAACTTGGTGGTAGTGATTGGAGGACACGGTAAATCCCCAAAGCATTAGGAATCACTATACCCAAGCTTTGAAGTTTGTTTGCGTGCCCAGACATCTTAAGCACATGCTCACTGACGGAGCTGCCCTCTTCCATCTTGCAGTTAAAGAACTTTTCAGAAGCCTCATAGCTCTCAATTGCCGCGTGAGTCTCAAAGATCAATTTGAGATCACAGACAATATCATGTGGGTCTGAATTCTCAAACCTTTTCTGAAGCTCTGATTCTAAACCATACAAGATAGCACACTGAACTGTGGAGTACTGAGTCTTCCGAGCGAGGTAAACATTCTTTACTTCGTCGGCAGCATCAGCTGCAGGCGGGTCACCCAGCGGTGCATCCAGCACAAGGTCAAATTACCAGCTGTGAGGACAATCCTCAAATTGCGGAACCAATCCGCGAAGTTGCTTCCATTGTTTTTCAACTTTTCTTTCTCTAGGAACGCATTAAAATTGATGGTAGGGGCCGCCATTGATCTACAACATATTTGCAATAGTGTAGACTAAGTTTATGACAAATTTGAGTTCTAATTAATAGTTAAATTAATCTAGGTGAACTCCCACTCAAAACAATATCCCTCACATTGTTTTAGTGATCACACGAACCAAATCCACCACATCAACACCGATCATCACGAGAGTTGATATAGTTTCAATGGCGAACAATCGACATGTTCATCATATCTACTATATGATTCATGCTTTACCTTTTGGTGATCCGTGTTCCGAGACCATGTCTGTACATGCTAGGCTCGTCAAGATCGAACCTTAGCTTCCGCATGAGCAAATCTGGCTTGCTCACGTTGTATACACTTGCGGAATCTAACACACCCGATCATCATGGTGCTTCGAAACAACAAGCTTTAGCAACGGTGCTAACTAAGGGTGAACACTTTATGAATTGAAATTCATGTGCATGAGGGATCATCTTATAATTCTACCGTCGTCTACTAAGCAATACAAGATGCATAAAGGATTAACATCACATGCAATTCATAATATGTGATATGATATGGCCTTTCTTCTTTGTGCTTCTGATCTCTATCTTCAAGCACGAACATGATCTTCATCATCACCGGCATTGCATCAAGGTCAATGACGCTCCTCCATGGTTGTCGTCCACCGGCTTCAACTATTACAACTACTTTGAATAGACACGTGGGTCTTAACATAAATTAAAGACAACCATATGGCTCCTGCCGGTTGCCAATTTACAATAAGGAACATTGCATACATCAAATATAATCACAATCATGGCCATATCACATCACTGCACACCCTTGCAAAACAAAGTTAGACGCCTCTACTTTCTTTGCATGTTTTACGTGGTTTGGGGCTTTCAATAAGTGTCGTTCTAACTTACGAACATGAACCACAACATTGATACTAGTATTGTTAATCACCCGTTGTAAATTGGATCTTAACTATGCTAGGAGAAACAGGCACCCGCAAAGCCACTTATGCAATACAAGTTGCATGTCAAGCGTGCAACAAGTCTCATGAACGATGTCATGTAAGGTTAGCCCGGGCCGCTTCATCCCAACATCCCGCAAGATGCAAAGTACACAAGAAGCAATCGACAACAAAAGCACCAACGCCCACAATGACCATTGTGTTCTACTCGTGCAACAGATCTACATATAGACATGGCTCTGATACCACTGTAGGGTTTCGTAGCATGGAAAATAAAAAAATTCTATCGCATACAAACAAACAAGCCAAGATCTATCTACTAGATTGTAGCAACGAGTCGATGGAATAACTCACCCTCGAAGATTCCAAAGTGTTTAACGAGAGCGGATTCTCGTGGGTGATGTAGTCGTACTCTTCCCGATCTCAAGATCGCGTAGACGATCCTTCCGGCGCTGCGTTCCGGCAGCGCTCCCGCAGTCGGTCACACGTTCGGTACTCGACGAAGACCTTCCTCTCCCTTGTTCCAGCAGGCAGCGGAGGTTGTAGCACTCTCCTCGCGATTCCGGCAGCACAACGGCGTGGTACTAGAAGTAGAGGGGAGATCTCGCAGGGCTTCACCTTAAGCCGGAGCGAGTATGGTGGAGTATGAGAGAGTCCATCGACGATCTAGGGTTTAGACACACCGAGGAGGGGGCTAGGCCGGCGGCTAGGGTTTGACCTAGGCGGCGGCGAGTGCCCTAGGGCCGGCGGCGGCTATGGAGGGCGGCGGCGGCTTGGGGCTAGGGTTTAGAGGTAGGGAACTTGTGTGTCTAGGAGGGGAGCCCTGTCCCTCCTCTTATTGGTGGAGGGAGGCGCGCCAGGGGAGGGGAGTCCCTTACCAACTCGGACCCAAGGTGGGCCGGTGGTGGAGGTGGAGGGACTCCTCCCCAACTCGGTTTCCACCTCCCCTCCACTTCCCAAAATAGCCGTTTGACTTTCAAATTGGCGTTTGACTTTTTCAAACTAGGATTTGATTAAACCCTTTATTTTGTTCAGCGATGACACCTAGTACATGATGAAATCATACCAACTTGATATAACACATTCATGTACCCTTCCCCTCCGGAGTGCCGGACATTCCGGAACCTTCTAGAACATTCCCGATGAAAACACCGGAACCATTCTCCAACTCTGAAACAAGACTTTCCTTATATGAATCTTATTCTCCGGACCATTCCCGATCTCCTCGTGATATCCTGAATCCCATCCGAGACTCCGGACAACAATCGGTCTCTTTCTCATCATTCCATAACTACTCAAACAACGTCGAATCCTTAAGTGTGTCTCCCTACGGTTCATGAATTATGCGGACATGATCGAGACACTTCTCCGAACAATAACCAATAGAGGAATCTGGAAATTCATATGGCTCCCACATATTTCTACGATTACTTTGCGATCGAATGAACCACTTACATACGATACCAATTTCCCTTTGTCTCACGATAGTTTACTTATCCGAGGTTATGATCGTCGGTATCTCTGCATACCTAGTTCAACCTCGTTACTGATAATTACTCTTTTTTCGTTCCCGTGATATGTGATCCCTTGTGAGCCAGTCACATGCTTGCAAGCTAATTGGATGACATTTCACCGAGAGGGCCCAGAGTATATCTATCCGTCATATGGATGGACAAATCCCACTCTTGATCCATGTATCTCAACCAATACTTTCCGAACACTCAATGCCACCTTTATAGCCACCCAGTTACGGTGTGGTGTTTGATGTCATCAAAGCATCCATCTGGTAAAGGTGATATGCATGATCTCATGGTCGAAGGAATTAGGTTACTATGTATCAGAAAGCATATAGCAATTGAACTATTAAAATGACTTGATCTTTATGCTACGCTTATCTATAGGAGTATGTCCACCATATCATTCTCCTAACGATATGATCTTGTTGTTAATAACATCTCAATGTTCATGATAGGGAAACCACAATCATTGATTAACCAACAAGCTAGTGATGTATAGGGGCTTTACTAGGGACTTCAATTTAAGTTTACAAATCACACAAGTATTAATGTTTCCTTGTTAATACTATTATAGCATGAATGTAAACATTTATCATAAACACAAAGATATAATAATAACTACATTTATTATTGCCTCTAGGGCATATCTCCAACAGGTTTATCCATTACTTTGGTTCTTATGCTTGACTTTTCTTGAGTCGGAACCATGCGCTCAGGTGATGATGCCCAATGGCACCGTCAAAAACCTAAGCACAAAATCTCTGACAACAAGTGCCAAAAGTCACTACTCCAGAATCCACATAAAAACGACAAAGAACGTGTAGACCAGAAAACTTAAGCTAACGCCCATAGGCGGAATTTTCACAAGTGCAATCGCAAAATTTGTGCATAAAGGTTTTACATGATCCAAAAATGAACACTAAAGGAGGTAAAAGACTCAGAAATATGACTGAACCAGAGCGATTTATTTCATTGATCATATAAGAGGTACACAATTAGATAAAAAATTCTAAGTGTAAAAAGGACGTAGCTGCGCTATGTTCCATGGCCGATCAAGCTCCGGGTAGTCATCATCCGGGTCATGTCGCTTACGCTTATGATCCTCATTGGGTCTATCCTTTAGTTCACGATTGTCAACAAGGTAGTAAGACCCATTGAGCAGCGCCTTGCTTATGATAAACGGTCCTTCCCATGGCGGGGATAATTTGTGTGACTTCTTCTGCTTAAGTCGGAGCACCAAATCCCCCTATTTAAACGAGCGATGCCGAACACGGCGACTATGGTACCTGCGTAGCTTCTGCTGGTAGATGGCGGATCTTTGGCATGCCAAAACACGCTCCTCCTCGAGAAGGTCCACATCTAGGCCTCTGGATTCTTCAGCGTCATCTTCATCGTAGGAGGTAACTCTTGGTGCATCGTGAAGGATGTCGGAAGGCAGGATGGCTTCTGCTCCATATACCATGAAGTAAGGGGTGTAGCCGGTGGATCTGTTAGGTGTAGTTCGTAAACTCCACAGCACATATGGCAATTCTTCTGCCCAGGCTCCAGCTGCTCTATGTAGCGGTGCCTCAAGACGTGGCTTGATTCCCTGCAGAATTAATCCATTGGATCGCTCAACCTGACCGTTGGATTGTGGGTGTGCCACAGATGCAAGGTCTAGTCGGATGCCCTTCTCCCCACAATAAGCCTCCACTTCTTCGAGTGAAAAGTTGCTGCCGTTGTTGGTGATAATGCTATGTGGTAGACCAAATCTCACCACTAGATCCCGGACAAACCTGAGAGCAGTTGCCCCATCAAGATTTCTAATGGGTTTAGCTTCTATCCATTTAGTGAATTTATCAACTACTACTAGCATATGCGTAAACCCACATGGTGCCGTCTGCAACGGTCCCACCATGTCTAGCCCCCAGACTGCAAATGGCCAAGTTATTGGTATTGTTCGCAATTCTTCAGCAGGAACATGTGGTTGTCGAGCATAATACTGGCATCCGATGCATGTCTCAACCAGCTTGTCGGCGTCCGCCTTCGCGGTCAGCCAGTAGAATCCTTGCCGGAAGGCTTTCGCGACCAACGATCGAGGAGCAGCGTGATGCCCGCAATCTCCAAGATGGATTTCGCGCAGGATTTCCATACCTTATAGCTGGGAAACACACTTTAAGTATACACCAGTAGTGCTCCTTTTGTAGAGTTGCCCATTGATTATGGTATAACCCTTTGCTCGTTGTACTATTTGCCGTCTTTCGACCTCGTCGTCGGCAAAGTTCCGTGTTCGAGATATTCCATGAACGGTTTTGTCCAAGCCGGAGGAACCTTTGTCACCATGTTGACGAAAGAGTCAGCTCTATCCAAGTTGTCGATGTCGGCTCCCTTCACGGATGGTATATGCAAATGCTCTAGGAAAACTCCTGGCATAATTCGTTTGCGCCCTGATCCAAGCTTAGATAGCAGATCAGCCGCCTCGTTTTGCTCCCTAGGTACATACTTGACTTCGTAGCCCAAGAATCTCTTGGCTATCTCGTCCACTTCGTCTTGATATGCCGCCACCATAGGTTTCCGCGTATTCCAGGTGCCAGCCACCTGCTGGGCAACCAAGTCGGAATCTCCACAGCAAACTATGCGCTTGATGCCAATATCTTTGGCTACACGTAGTCCGTGAATGAGTGCTTCATACTCCGCCATGTTGTTTGTAGCCTCGAAGTGGATCTGCAGAACATAGGTAGCTTGTCTCCTGTTGGTGACTGTAGCAATACACCAGCCCCCAAGCAGTTGAGCAACTTTGATCCGTGAAAGTGCATCACCCAGTACTCTGGTACCGGCAACGGAGTAGCATCTGACATCTCCGTCCAATCTGCAACAAAATCCGCCAAGGCTTGTGATTTGATAGCGTCGCGTCTCTTGTAGGTGATCTCGAAGGCGGCAAGTTCAATGCCCCACTTCGCGACCCTTCCCATAGCGTCACTGTTGTTGATAATGTCGGACAGTGGAGTTTTTCTCACCACTGTGATTGGGTGCTCCTGAAAGTAATGCCTTAACTTCCATGAAGCAAGGAATACTCCATAAGCTATCTTTTGGTAGTGCGGGTAACGCTGCTTGGACTCCATCAAGACCTCGCTCACATAGTAAACTGGTCGTTGAACTCCGTGCTTGTAGCCTGGTTCCTTCCTCTCTACCACGACGATGATGCTGATTACCCGGTTTGTTGCCGCCATGTAGATTTACGGGGGCTCGCCAGTCTCGGGTGCTGCAAGGATAGGCGCTGAGGAAAGAATCTCCTTGAGCTGCTTCAATGCTGCATCTGCCTCGTCCGTCCACGTGAATTTGTCCACCTTCTTCAGCAACTTGTACAGCGGCAGAGCCTTCTCTCCAAGTCGGCTGACAAACCGACTAACTGTTGCAACACAACTTGTTAGTCGTTGAATGTCCTTTAGGCATGTCGGACGGTTTATGTTTAAGATGGCCTTGATTTTCTCCGGGTTGACCTCGATTCCGCGCTGGGAAACGATGAAACCTAACAATTTGCCGGCTGGAACCCCAAAGACACACTTCTTAGGGTTAAGCATCATGTTGTATTTCCGGAGATTATCAAAGGTTTCTTTTAAGTCAGAGATTAAGTCATTTGACTTTTTAGACATCACCGTGATATCGTCCACATAGGCGTGAACGTTCCGACCAATTTGGTCGTGTAGGCAACATTGCATTGTCCGCTGGTACGTAGCACCTGCATTTTATATCCCAAAGGGCATCGTGACATAGCAAAACGTGTTGTATGGGGTAGTGAACGAAGTGGCCAATTGGTCCGACTTCCTCATCTTGATCTGGTGTATCCTGAGTATGCATCAAGAAAACACAAAAGTTTCAAGCCAGCCGTCGAGTCAATGACTTGGTCAATGCGAGGCAAAGCAAACGGATCTTTGGGACATGCTTTGTTCAAGACGGTGTAATCAACGCACATTCTTAATTCTTTGGTTCCCTTTTTGGGGACAAGTACAGGATTGGCCACCCATCGGGTGTGAAGGACTTCTCAGATAAATCTAGCCTTAAGTAACCTAGCTATCTCTTTGCCAATGGCGCGTCTCTTCTTGTCTCCGAAGCGTCATAGAGGTTGTTTCACTGGTTTGCATTTTGGATCAATGTTTAAGATGTGCTCGGCAAGTTCCCTAGGTACACCTTTCATGTTGGCAGGTTGCCAGGCAAAGATGTCCCTATTCTCACGGAGGAACTCGACGAGCGCGCTTTCCTATTTGGGATCCAGGTTCATACCAATGGCGGTGACCTTGGAGGCATCGCCTACCACAAGTTCCACCGGCTTGGTCTCGATGGCGGCCTTGAATGCAGGAGCGGAGTCGGAGATCTGCTTCTTCGACGCGGTTATCTTTAAGCCATCGACCTTGCTATGGATCTCTTTGAATTCTTTGCTGTAGAGGACAGCTTCCGCGAAGGCCGCTTCGTTAATCTCGCAGTCCCTTGCCTTGGTAAAGCTTCCGGATATGTCGCGAACGTGTGGAATATGTCGCGGCCGAATATGTCCCTTGCCTTGGTAAAGCTTCGTTTGTTGTAGACGAAGCATGGTTTGGCCATGAACGTGCGGAATATGTCGCGGCCGAATATGACGTGGTACACGCTCTTGAAGGGGACCACCTCAAAGGTCATGCACTCTTGGCGGTAATTATTAACATCGCCAAAGGCAACCTGAAGTGTAATGCACCCAAGGGACCGAGCCTCCTGACCAGGAACTACGCCGTGGAAGATGGTGTTGGTCCGCCTTAGGTTTGCCTCTGTCAAGTTCATCTTCTGCAGTGTATCCAGGTACATGATGTTGATGTTGCTTCCACTATCCACCATACACTTGGTGAACTCCACACCGTCAATCAGGGGGTTGATGACCATGGCATATTGGTTCTCCGTAGGAACAAGGTTTGGGTGGTCCGTCCTGTCCCAAGTAATTGGAACCTCCGACCAGCGCAGGTACTGGGGAACTGGGGGCAGAGTAGCCATCAGGATCCTCATAGAGGTCTTGTATTGTCGGATGGTGGGGGTGCCAAGGAAAGTGTGGTAGACTGGTGCCTTCTTTACGAAGGGGTCCTTGCCCTTGTCGTCGCTCTTGGCGACGTGCTTGGGGTCAACGTACTCGTCCATGTGACTTGAATCCTTGGACTCCTCCTCCTTCTTATTCCCCTTGCCCTTGCCTCACGGTTTGTTCTTCCGACTTCGCTTATAGCCGGACTCCGGGTCTTCCTTGAGGTTGTTGACGAACTTGCAGTGTCGATTGGTATGGGTGGCCTTGCCGTTGACATCGGGGTGTACGAGGGATGGCATATCACGGTACTCCTCGTAGGTTTGGGTAATGCGGAGCGACGCCGAGGTAGTTTCGCTTCCTCGTTGCTTCCCACGACCAGCCCCCCTTCCTCGGCCACGTTGTCCGCCATCACCTCGTCCTGCAAAAGTCATAGCGACCATGTAGGTAGATTGCTTTTCTTCTGGAGCGGTTTTCCGCTTTGTACTGCTGTTCCTCCGAGCTTGAGTTGGAACGGCCGTTGCCGGCAAGGAGCCGCAAGCATCATCATCGGCAGCTGCGAACTCACTAGCCAACTGAATCATCTGGTTCAAGTCAAGCTGGTGATTGTCCTGCAAGCGCTTCAGTTTATGTTGGAGCAACGTGCCCCTTTCCAACCCATCGATGAAGGCGGCCATGGTGGTCTGGGCGTGCACTCCTGCGCAGGAATTTTTTATGTCCAGCCAGCGGGAGAGGTAGGCGCGAGATGTCTTGCCTTTATCTTGCACACACCGCTGTAGATCGCCAACAGTGCAGGGACGCTTGTACGTACCCTCAAAGTTCTTGGTGAACGCTTCTTGCATGTCCAAACAATTGCAAATGGATTTCTCTAGCAAGTCGTCGATCCATTGACGGGACATGCCCGCCAACATTAACGGGAGGTACTTGACATCGATGTTGGGGTTGCCTCCGGCAATCTCCACCATGTTGCCGTAGTCCTGCAACCATGTGGCTGGCTTGGCGGTGCCGTCATAGGGCTTGATGGTCTTGTCAATCCAGAAACCTTTGGGGTAAGTTGCGGACCGTATTGCAGGTCCAAAGCAACGTGGTGCCAGGTATGGCCCTTCCCGGGCCTCGTGGATCTTATCGATCCGCGAACGTGCATCGTCTGGCTCCGGGTTCTTCTTCTTCTTATCAACGGGGGATGGGCTGCGTGAACGACGTGGGCCTCCTCCGCCATGGTGACTGCTAGGTGGTGACGGAGGCGGAGGTGGCGGTGGGTTAGTCTTCTTGTTGTTACCCTCCTGCGACGCCTCACGCCCGTCACGGTTGCTTGTCGGACGCGGAGGGTCATGGCGTGACCTGCTCTTGTGTCCTTGGTTGCGCTCTCCGTCATGACGGGTCTGCTCCGTGTTGTCGCGGATGACGATGCCGCCCTGCCTTGGCGAGGGCATATCCATACGATGGTGAGCTTTGGGGTCTTCGTGATGTCGGGGGGATCGGGGCAGTGGCGATGGGCGACAAGGTCGGGCCTTTTCTCTGTGGTCGGAGGATATGGGGATAGCGTCCTTCCTATTGCGCGCATCCCTCCATCTTCTTTCTGATGAACACATTTGGGACCCGACATCAAGAGGAGATCTATCCCTTGGCGGCTTATGCTGGCTAGACTGGCAAAGCGTTGGGTCGGACTCAAGCCTCTAAGAGGTGGCCTTTTCCTGCTGCTTCACCGCCTTGGCTACTAGGTCGTAGACCTGTTCCACTGCCTCGGGCGATCTATCCTGCTCCAGAAGGGTCTTGGCGACGACGAGGTTAAGGAGTGGGGTGGGCATCACATGTTTGCCTTCACTTTCAATGTATGGCTTGGCCTGTGCCGGCTTCGAGGGAGCCCATCCTAGGTTGCGCCATACACCAGGATCGTTGATGACGCGAGCTGGAGCTTTCTTGGCCTTCTGCTGCTGTAGCAGAGTCTTGTACTCGGCCTCCATTGCTCTAGCTTTCTCTATGGACTTCTGCGCGTTGACCAGATCTCGATCTAGCTTAGCGCCTTGCTCCGCGATGGCATGCGCTTCCTCCAGCAGCTGCAGGCGCTTCTCGTCAAGTTGATTCACGTTCCGGATATGAGCTACGGTCAGTGGCTCGACGAGGAGATTGCCGTACATCACTCTATCAGCTGGAGTAACTTGGGCAGCAGCAGACGTAGATGCCGGAGGCGGCAAGTTTGTGGTGTTGTTGTTGCTCAGGCCGGTGCCGAGTTCCTGCGGCAGCTGCACTGGGTTAGACGGAGGAGGCATGACCTTTGCGTGATCATAGTCAGCAACAATAAGTGGCCCCTTCCCCTTTTCCAGCGCTGTAGGCGGAGCTCGTCTGGGTTGATCTTCATCCATCACCGTCCCAATGGTGACGAACACCTCTCGAGACGTGACGGCATTGTTGGATTGCTCGTCGCGCGTGTACTCCTCCTCCATCTCCTGCATGGCGGAGTCTAGTTCCTCTGGACTGAAATCTATCTCGTCTGAATCTGCACTGAAGTCAGCATAAAGCACGTCAATAACAGAGTCAGAGGGTGCCAGGACTTCCTCGATGACAGGCGGTGGAGGTGCAACAGTAGCGACGATGACTTTAGGTGGCGGTGCGGCTGCGACGATGGCGGCCAAAGGTGGAGGTGGCGGTGGCTGAATCGGAGGGGCTCCGTCAATGAGCGCAAGTGTTGTCTGAGCTGTCGCTCCGGCCTCCGCGTAGTTGTTGACGGTGTTCACCATGACTTCGAAGGTAAGGCGTCCTGACGCCTGTTGCCGTCTTAGAGAATGTCGGAGAAGCGTGCCATGGTCCAGTCCTTCCACAAAGTGATACATAGCATCATCATTGGGGTAGTGGGCCAGATCGGCTCATATGCGGAGCCACCTGGCCAGATAATCGCGGGGGTTTTCGCCCTCTCTCTGAACGCAACGCGCCAGATCGAAGATGGTAACCACGCCGACGAAATTGGATCTCTGCTGTCCAAACACACGGGCGAAGCCGGCGGACTTGCAGCGATCTTCCACCTTTATATCCTGCACAGGGGCGGTTTGGGTGGGCCTTGAATTTTTCCAATCTTTGCCGGAAAATTCCGAAGATAGATCCGACATCGATCCTTCCGCGAACGTATCATGCCCGTAGGCGGTCCGTGCGGGCCTTGATGCTCCTCCGACTCCCAGGGGACTAGTGCCCGAGTAGGTTTCGCCAATGAAGAGGTGGATGTCTCCGATAGGAACGATCGAACACCGCGTAGGGTTCGTGTTCGCCGGGATCTAGAACTCGTCGGGAGGGATGACCGGAACATTGCCGGAGAAGAGAACGCGGCCGATGGCTAAGGTTTCGCCGATTCCCGCGAAGATCTTGGTCCTCGCCCGCTGGAGAGCCTGAAGCGCCTCTTGCCCCACGGTGGGCGCCAACTGTCGTGGTATTGCCGACGAGTACACCATGGAGGGGTCCTCACAGTGCGTGTTTAGAGACGTGGGGGAAGGCGGACGGTTGACGGGTATGAGGTAACACAGCTTACCCAGGTTCAGATCCCACAACGGTGGCAGAATCCTACTCCTGCTATAAATCACTATAAGGGCAATACGCCGAGTTACAGAGATAGGTTCGCTGTGCGAGGTTGTATGAATCGATACTAGGTTGTCTGAGATTGTTTCCCTAAAGGCTCCCATAGGCCCGACTTATATAGTCGCCAGGTCCTAGGGTTACAGGGAAAAGTCCTAGCCGGACAAGTTACAGAGTCCTACATCGTCTATTACTAGTCTAGTGTATCTTGCACTCCAAGGCTCCGGGTACATCGGTGACTCCAACCGTAGCCTTTCTTTATCCGGCATGGGCCTCCCTTCTTGATCCATCTAACTGGGCCGCCCAGCAGGCCATGGGCCATGCTACCAACTGTGGGCCACCCGGGTTATTCGGATAGGAGACATGCTATGAGGATACCCATATAGAATATCCCCAACACCTTTGCACAAGGGAGTGTAGGATCTCAGAGTTTAATGATGTGGTTAGGATTTTATCTTAATTACTTTCTTGTAGTTGCGGATGCTTGCAAGGGGTTTAATCACAAGAATGTATTAGTCCTAGTAAGGTCAGTACATTAGCACAGGTTCACCCGCACAACACTTATCCAACCAAATAAGATTAATCAACTATATGACGCGAAAGCACTTGAGAGTATTCCCATGTGTCCTCGAGAACGTTTGGTCCTCATAAGTAATACAACCGGCTTGTCCTTTGCTAAGAAAGGATTGGGCCACTTGCTGCAATTATTTGTTGTCTTTATTTACTTGCACTTTATTTCTTTGCATTATCAAAAAACCCTAAAAATCCGTGTGCTAGTATTTACAATGAATTCTTGAGCCAGTACCACTAGTCAGCACCTTCTGCTCCTCGTTGGGATCGACACTCCTATTTATCAGAAGTACTACGATACACCCCCTATATTTGTGGGTCATCAAGACTATTTTCTGGTGTCATTGCTGGGGAGTGAAGCGCTATTGAAGAGTGGAATTGGTAAAGGAAACTTCTACTGTGAGTATTGCTTTTTATTTATGTTTGTTACTTTGTTTCCAATATGGATAACCCACTTGGTTTCCTATTTGGGAAATCTACTACCACTGCTAGGGTAGTAGATGAACCACCACCTACTGAGATAGATCCTTTTAAGATACCTACAAGAATTTTTGATCGTGTTATGGATAATTATTATTTTGGGGATGGAACGGTCCATCCTGGTGATCACTTGCTCTTTATCCATGAATTATGCGGGTTGTTTAAGTGTGCAGGTATCACAACAGAACAAGTTAAGAAGAAGTTACTCTCTATATCATTGAAAGGAAGAGCTGAAGAATGGTATAAGCTGCTGAAAAATGGACAATCTATGGAATGGGAGGAAATTGTACCTATCTTTTATTCTAAATTCTATCCTCCCAGTGAGATTCATAAGGATAGGAATCAAATATATAAATTTTGGCCTTGTGATGGAGAGAGTACAGCCCAAGCTTGGGGGAGATTGAAGATACTAATGCTTAAATACCCTATTCATGAACTCCCTAACAATATTATTATTAATAACTTTTATGCAAGGCTTTCTCTTCATGATAAAGATTTATTAGACACTTCTTGTGCTGGATCATTCACACGTATGAAAGAAGAATCTAAATGGGGTCTTCTAGACCGTATTCAAGAAAACACTGAAGCATGGGAGAATGAAAAAGGAAGAAAGTCAGTTATAAATTATGATTATGAATGCATTAAATCTTTTATGGGAACTGATGACTTTCATGATATTAGTACTGAGTATGTTCTTGATTCTCAATTTCTTGCAAAAAAATTTAAGGCCTTTGCCTCTTATATTGAAATTCCCAAGGAGAAGTGCAACAAGTACCATGCACCTTATAAAGATATTGTTAATCATGTTCCTGCTAGAAACACTGAAGTCTGTACTGTTGATCATATTTTGCCTAAACCCTATATTGAGAAAATCCATTTTCCTGCAAAGTTAAAGGAACATTCTATTATAGCTAATGTGGTTAGAAAAAGTACAAAGAAATATGTAGAACCTGATGACCAAATAAATATTGAACCTGTAGTAGCTATTGTGAAAGACCTTATCACTAAGAATGTAGAAGATGGGCACATTATATTTTGTGGAGATGCTTCTAATATTGTTTCTCATCCTAGTAAAGCTAGAAAATCTAGTGTCCCTATGCTTTCTGTTAGGATTGGTGATCATTGTTATTATGGTTTATGTGATATTGGTGCAAGTTCTAGTTTTATTCCTTACGAGCTTTATAGAGAAATTATGCATGAAATTGGTCCTTGTGAACTTGAAGACATTGATGTGGTTATTCACCTTGCTAATAGAGAGACAGTCTGTCCAATTGGTATTGTAAGAGATGTGGAAGTTCTTTGTGGTAAGACTAAATATCCTGGTGATTTTCTAGTTCTTGGTAAGGAAGCTAGTAAAACTTGTCCTATCATTTTTGGTAGACCTTTCTTGAACACTTGTGGAGCTATTATAGATTGTAAGAAGGAGAAGGTTTTTACTAAATTTGATGGAGAATCTTATGAGTTCAATTTTTCCAAATTTGCTAAAACTCCTTATGAAAATGAATTTCCTAATGAGGATTTCAGTGTTGAACAACTTTCTTCTATTTCTCCTGCTCCTAACAATGCTTTGCAGCAATATATGGAAGATCATGAAAGTGAGGTATTCAATGAAGAAAGAAATGAGATTGGCGAGATTTTCCTTCATCAACCTGAGATGCTTAAGCATCACCTACCTGTGGAAGATTTGGGTACCACACTACCACCAAAAGGGGATCCTGTCCTTGATTTAAAACCTCTACCTGATGATCTTAAATATGCTTATCTAGACGATAAGAAAATATATCCTGTTATTATTAGTTCTAAACTTTCAGGAAAGGAAGAGGAAAGGTTATTGGAAGAATTGAAGAAACACCGAGGATCTATGGTTATACTCTTAATGATTTAAAAGGAATTTCTCGTACTATATGCCAGCATGCTATTAATATAGAACCTGATGCAAATCTAGTTGTTGAACATCAACGCCATCTAAATCGTAATATGAAGGAAGTGGTAAGAAATGAGGTATTAAAACTTCTTGATGCTAGTATTATTTTTCATATTGCTAATAGTAATTGGGTTAGTCCTGTTCATTGTGTCCCTAAGAAAGGAGGAATAACTATTGTGCCTAATGAAAATAATGAGCTTATACCTCAAAGAGTAGTACTTGGTTATAGGATGTGCATTGACTTTAGAAAGTTTAATAAAGTCACTAAGAAAGATCATTATCCTCTGCCTTTTATTGATCAAATGCTAGAAAGGTTGTTCAAGAAGACTCACTTTTGTTTTCTTGATGGTTATTCTGGGTATTCTCAAATTGCTGTGAAAGCACAGGACCAAGAGAAAACCACTTTCACGTATCCCTATTGAACTTATGCTTATAGGCGTATGCCTTTTGGTTTATGTAATGCTCCTGCTACTTTTCAGAGATGTATGTCTGCTATCTTTCATGGTTTTTGTGAAGAAATTGTGGAAGTATTCATGGACGATTTTTCCGTCTATGGGACTTCCTTTGATAATTGTTTGCACAACCTTGATAAAGTTTTGTAGAGATGTGAAGAAATTAATCTTGGTCTTAATTGGGAGAAATGCCATTTCATGGTTAATGAAGGTATTGTTCTTGGACTCGATCAAATGGACACTGACAACGGACGGGAACTACAGTGTTGCTTCGGCTTACCACACGCAATGCAATGGAAGTTTCCCAAAGTTCAAAGCACAGAAGATTTGGTTGGCACATGCGGAGCCTAAATGCAAGCTTTTCTCATGGCTCGCCCTGCATGGCAAGCTCTTGACCGCTGATACGCTTGCGATCCGAGGATGGCCTCATGCCCCCCTTTGTCCTCTTTGTGTCTCTGCCCCCGAAACAGCCAACCACCACTACAAAGACTGTCCATTCACAACGATGATCTGGAACACCACGCAATCTTGGGACAATGAGGGCACAGTAAAATAGGGACAATCCTTCAACTCCATCTTAGAATGGTGGGACGATTTAATAAAGGGGAAGACAAATGCCGAACAGCAACGTCTTAGCAGTCGCCTGCTTTATGTCCTCTGGAATGCTTGGAAGGAGCGGAATCAGAGAATTTTCACCGGGAAAAGAATCACCTACATTGAGGTGGCCTCCATTGCTAGAGACGACATTCGCCAAAGGGAGTGCGCTTATGCATCCTATGTGCCCAACATTCCGGATGAGCCCGATTAGGCTCTAGGTTTTTCCTTTTGCTCCTTGGTGGATTTTGGCTTTTTCCCACCTTAACACAAAATTGCCTTCTCTGTAAAGTGAACTATGGCTCTTTTTACCCTCTTCTAATAGAATTAGTCAGTGCTCCTGCCGGTTGCTCCAAAAAAAAATCTGAAAGAGGCGTTGAAGTTGACAGAGCCAAGGTTGAAGCAATAGAGAAAATGCCCTGTCCAAGGGATGTTAAAGGTATTCGTAGTATTCTTGGTCATGTTGGTTTCTATAGAAGGTTTATTAAAGATTTCTCCAAAATTTCAAAACCCCTTACTAATCTTCTTCAAAAAGATGTACCTTTTGTTTTTGATGATGATTGCAAGGAAGCTTTTGAAACTCTAAAGAAAGCTTTAACTACCGCTCCTATTGTCCAACCTCCTGATTGGAATCTACCCTTTGAAATTATGTGTGATGCTAGTGATTTTGTTGTAGGTGCTATTCTTGGGCAACAAATAGATAAAAAACTTAATGTTATCCATTATGCTAGTAAGACTCTTGATGCCGCTCAAAAGAATTATGCCACTACTGAAAAAGAGTTCTTAGCTGTAATTTTTGCTTGTGGTAAGTTTAGACCCTATATTGTTGATTCAAAGTTTACAATTCATACTGATCATTCTGCTATTAAGTACCTTATGACAAAGAAATAAGCTAAGCCTAGACTTATTAGATGGGTGTTTCTTTTACAAGAGTTCGACCTACATATTGTAGATAGAAAAGGTGCGGAGAATCATATTGCTGATAATTTATCTCGTTTGGAAAATATTTCTTTTGATCCTATGCCTGTTAATGATAGTTTTCTGAACGAACAGTTGGCTGCAATAAGGTAAGCCCGCAAGAGAGTCCTTGGTATGCTGATTATGCTAACTTTATTGTTTCCAAGTATTTTCCTCCCACCTTTATAGCCCAGCAAAGAAGAAAATTCTTTTATGATTAAGGCACTATTTTTGGGATGATCCACACTTATATAAAGAAGGAGTAGATGGTATTATGCGAAGATGTGTTCCAGAATATGAACAACAAGAGATTTTGAGAAAATGTCATGGTAGTGCCTATGGAGGACATCATGCTAGAGATATAACTGCACAAAAGGTTTTACAATCAGGTTTTTATTGGCCTACTATTTTCAAAGATGCAAGAAAGTTTATTTCATCATGTGATGAATGCCAAAGAGTTGGTAAGATCTCTAGACACAATCAAATGCCTATGAGTTATTCTCTTGTTATTGAACCATTTGATTGTTGGGGATTCGAATTTATGGGTCCTTTTCCTCCTTCAAAAGGGTATAGTTATATTCTTGTTTCTGTTGATTATGTTACTAAGTGGGTAGAAGCCATACCTACAAACAGTGCTGATGGTAAAACCTCTTTAAAAATGCTTAAAGATGTTATTTTTCCTAGGTATGGTGTACCTAGATATCTTATGACTGATAGAGGTTCTCATTTTATTCATGGAGGTTTTAGGAAGACCCTTGCTAAATATGATGTTAATCATATAATTTCTTTAGCTTATCATCCTCAAACTAGTGGGCAGGTAGAACTTTCAAATAGAAAAATTAAATCTATCTTGCAAAAGACTATTAACAGATCTAGAAAAAATTGGGCTAAAAGGTTGAATGATGCTCTTTGGGCTTATAGAACTGCCTATAAAAATCCTATGGGAATGTCTCCTTATAAAATGGTTTATGGTAAAGCATGTCACTTGCCTTTAGAATTAGAACACAAAGCTTATTGGGAAGTGAAAGAACTGAATAGAGATTTTAAACTTGCTGGTGAGAAAATATTGCTTGACTTGAGTAATTTAGATGAGTGGAGAAGCGAAGCATATGAAAATGCTACACTCTTTAAAGAAAAATTTAAAAGATGGCATGATAGGAGGATTCGTAAGAGAGAGTTTCATGTTGGTGAGAAAGTTCTATTGTATAGGTATCATCTTAGATTTTTTGCATGAAAATGATGTCTAGGCACTTCTATTCTTGTAGACAGTTGTTGGGCCTCCGAGTGCAGAGGTTTGTAGAAAAACAGCAAGTTTCCCTTAAGTGGATTACCCAAGGTTTATCGAACTTAGGGAGGAAGTGGTCAAAGGTATCCCTCTCAAGCAACCCTGCAATCAAGTTACAAGAATTCTCTTGTGTCCCCAACACACCCAATACACTTGTCAGGTGTATAGGTGCACTAGTTCGGCGAAGAGATAGTGAAATACAAGTGGTAAAGATGCCAGAAAATAGCTTTTGACTTGTTGACGTGGCGGACTAAAGCAAACAAACATGCAACAGATCTAGTAGCAAATGGTGTTTCAATGCTGAGAAACAAGGCCTAGGGATCATACTTTCACTAGTGAACACTCTCATATAAATATCCTCTCTTCTTGATACTACTCTTAACTACTCTCCGGTTGGACACTCTAATCCATGGTAGGGCTATAACAGCACACCTCAAAGTCCGCCTTCCCCAATCTAGAAAACCCCACACTATCACCTTGAGCGCTAGATGGTTCCAAAAAACACCACAATTTCATAGAGACATCCAACTTCAAATATAACTCATAACAAATATTCAATCTAGCCAAAGTTCCACACACGGTATGCATGCTGTCACTTTAACACACGTGGGGAAAAGCATAGATCTATTAAAGCACAAAGAGTATTTATTTAGACTCAAGCCTA
The DNA here is from genome assembly GCA_910589765.1 of Avena atlantica. Classification (NCBI taxonomy): domain Eukaryota; kingdom Viridiplantae; phylum Streptophyta; class Magnoliopsida; order Poales; family Poaceae; genus Avena; species Avena atlantica. Next base: position 80,846,124 of record OU342733.1, read on the forward strand.
AGTGCCACCATGGCGTGCACGCTGTCACTTTCACACACATGGGGAGAGCAGAGATATATTGAAGCACTAGAGTAGCAAGGTAGATCTACTTGATTACAAAGCTCATGACCACAACATGATCATGCATAGAGAGAGAGAGAGATGAACACATAGCTACCAATACAGACGTTAGCCTCGAGGGAGAACTACTCCCTCCTCATCATGGGAATCAGCAACGGTGATGGAGATGGTGGTGAATATCGATGGAGATGGCTCCGGGGGAACTTCCCCATCCCGGCAGGGTGCCGGAACAGAGACTTTCTGTCCTCCAAATCTCCCCTTCGGTGGCGGAGGCGTTGTCGAACTTTTCGTGGCTTTCTGATCGATTCTTTAGAGTTTCTGAGTCGGGGGCTTCTTATAGGCAAAGGAGGCAAGGTCGGTGGAGGTCCAGGGGCCCACACCCCTGTGGGCGCGGCCAAGGTGGGACCCGTGCCCACCTCGGGTGTGGCCACCCTGGTTTCCTCCTCCGTCTCGTCTTCGATTTTCGGTATCGCTCCTAAAAAAATATGAACTTTGGCTTTTGTCCCGTCCAATTCCGAGAATATTGATTTTCTGCCTTTCTGGAACCAAAAACAGAAGAAAACAGGAAACTGGCACTGTGGAAACTTGTTAATAGGTTAGTTCCAGAAAAGATATAAAAACACCTCAAAGTGTAGACAAAGCAAAGAAAAGTACATACTAAACAAGCATGGAACATCAAAAATTATAGATACGTTTCCGACGTATCATAAAACTACTCTCAAAATGGTAAGGGCATTTTGTTATTGAGGAGGTGTATCGTTCAGGAGCTATAAAAATTTCCTCTTTAAGGGATAACACTACACAAGTGGTGAATGGTCAAAGGCTCAAACATTATATTTCTGGAAATTCTTATAATGAAGATGTTGATGTTATTCAAATGGTGACTCCGGAAGAATTTAAATAGGTAAAAGTGTTGGAAATTGAAGGTTCGCAAAAAACTTTTATCTTTATATTTTTGCAGTTTTTATTACATACGGAAGGTAATGAGTAAAAACAGGGGAGGAAACGGAGCCCGAGTGGACCACACCCCACCAGGCGCGGGCCCCACCTGGCCGTGCCACCAGGGGGTGTGACCACCCCGGAGCCCGTCTCCGTCCCGTTTTCGCACAGTACCTTCCTTATGTCGTAAAACTCCGTAATATATCACCCCCGGATCCCCCGAGATTCGTATATCGTCTTCTCGTCATGTTTTTTGTTTCGACCTATTTCTGTCAGGAAATATTCTCAAGTTTAGAGGCACCATGGTCTCCGCCAACGACAAGGGCAAGAAACATGTGGAAGAGGAAAGTATCGCAGCTAGGCGCGAAGACATGGATTGGAGCGTCGAGGGGAAAGTAAACAACTTGTCGGCGGGCATAAAGGGAAAAACTGCCACGGGATCAAGGGCGAGAAAACCTACTTTGGTAGGGGCAATTAACACTGGACGTGCTTTTTCTCATAATATGCAGGACCTCCGTTCCAGACTTCAGTTCCTGCCCTGAGGCAGTGGAAGCCACTGATGAGTTTTGCGATTAAGTATCGAGCCCTAAGGAGGAAGGTGGATAAGCTTCAAGAGGATAATAATAGGCTTCATGAGATGCTGGAGGGTTTCCTCACCCTGAAGAAAGGAACAACACCACCACCTAAGGAGTAATTCGTCATCAGGTTTTTGGCATCCCCTTGGATTGTTCCAAGCTTGGGGGAGTGCCGCGGTATCACATCATTATCTTTCGTCTTTTACCTTTTTAGTAGAATCTTATCATGATTAGAGAAGTTATCATATAGGATGGTTTGCATTGTGGAAGTATCTCTCCTTTAGTTGGTTATCTATGTATCCCTTGGTGTGAGTGCCTTTATGGAATATTAATGAGAAGTTTCATCATTTACTTTTTGCACATCTTCTCTTAGTTTGCAATCTCTATTATATAATTGATCTTGTTGATTAGTATTGGTATCACTTTGGGAGCATCAAGTAAATCTAAATTGGTTTTGGCAAACCGAGCTCTGGTTAGTAGCAACACATTTTGAGGTTTGAAAGGAAAAGAAAAAAGCACTTACAGGTATTTTAATAAATTTTCTATCTTTATTGGCTCATAAGCTTAGTATTCTTTAGTTAAGATCTTTTGTGTTTTCAAGGAAGATTGCATGTTTGCCTTTATCAATTGTATGTTTGCTTTGTTTCCTTCAACTCTTTTGCTTGGTACCCAGCGTTGCTTGCCAAAAACTTCTACAGAGAGGGAATACTTCTCGTGCATCCAATACTTGGACTTAAACCTATGCCATTTGTGTTCAGCATATCTACTTATTAGCATTACTGCAATTCCAAGTAAATTCTCGAGTTTCATCTACCTTTCAAATTAAAAATTATTTTGTTATGTGAAAACTACTTAGTAAAGCTCTCACGAACTTGATGGCACACCTTATTTTCCTGCCTTTAATAAACTTTAACCATTGTGTCATCTATGTTGTATATGCTTGCACTTATAAGTTGGGATTAGCAGAACTGTGTTGTCACGGGGAACACTTTCAACACCTGTAAATATCTACCCAGTTGATATCATGCTCTTTTCTTTATGGATGTCGTCGGTGTGAAATAAAAGGGGAGCTTGTAAGTCCGTGGAGTTATGTATATGTGTTAGATAAAAGCATATGTTGCTAGCCTAAGCCATGCCTAATCATGGTGGAAACTTGCAGCATAACCATAGTGAGCAATCTATGAAGCATTATTCTTATATAAAAAAAAAGAGATACGAGAAAGAGAAAAAGAGTAAAGAAGAGAAAATAGCACCATTTTCCCCTGGTAAATAAGAAGATTGCTGAGATTCCCATTATCTGTTGCCTTGTCATTTTGATATGGGATAGCTCCTGTAACATGGGGCAAGGGGTACCCCGTTGACGGTTCTCTATGATACACATGTACTTACTATGACAAGAACTTACGGTAACTAAAGTTGAGTAGCATGAGGAGCGGCCCTCGTACTCAAGGCACATGAGATTTCCAAGTTATACTTTGTCAAGCATATACTCCATATTTGTTCACTTTAACCTTAATCACCTCAAGATGCTTATGATAGGGGCAATGAGAGCTCAAAACTAGTAAGTACCATAATATTTTGGAAGATCTTTATGAAACTTGAAATCCCTGCTTCCCTCTGTGAAGGGCCTTTCTTTTACTTTTTAGTTAAGTCAGTAAACCTATTCCTTTCTATCGCCAGCAAGAATTTGAGTTGTTATGTTTCAATCATTCATATGATGATTTATTCAATCATGTTTCTTATCTTCTTTGTTTTGCACAAAACTCTTATCTGAATGAATATTACTTTGAAAGCTATCATTGTAAAAATCCTTTTATGTTTGAGAAAAAGGACTCCTGTTATAAACTTCATGACAAAATCTTTGCTTGAAAACTATGTATGATTTTTCATCCGTTCCCAAACCAAGAACAAAGTTTGCCATTACCAATCATGATTTGTCTTTATGCATCTTTATTGTAACTCCCATACTCGTTGCAAGTTAAGTTATATAATGGTGAGTTGCTTTATACTATGAGTTGTGTATTGGTAAGTGTGATGCTTCTTATCCGTATTCTTTTTATCGACACTTCACTCCATAAACCTGTGGTCATGTTTACTGAGCTCAGTTTTCGCTTGGGGACAAGCGAGGTCTAAGCTTGGGGGGAATTGATACGTCCATTTTGCATCACTATTCTATATCATAATTTACTTCTATTCATTGATATATTTCATATTAAGAGGTGATACTTATTTTATTTCATCTATTTTTGCATGTTGCATGATTCTTGGAGGACGAACTGCCGAAGTCAGGATTCTGATGGAAAAGCGGTGTTTGGATGCAATTTTCGTAAAGATTAAAAAATAGCAGAAAATACACGGAAAATCCTATTTTTCTAGAAGGCGAAGGAAGCCATAAGGGGAGGCTGAAATGGGCCAAAGGAGGCCCACACCCCCCAGGCGCGGGCCACCCTGGGCCGCACCACCAGGGGGTGTGGCCACCCTGGCCCACCTCCTGCCTCGCCTCTTCGCCTATATCTTCCTCCCGAAACCCTAATACACGGGGAGCGACCACAGAAAGATTCCATCGCCTCTGCGGAGCGGAAACTACAGAGAGAGAAAGAGCTCTCCGATAGACAGATTCCCGCCGGGGAAATTCCTTCTTGGAGAGGGGAGATCGTTGCCATCAACATCGTCATAAAGCTAGACTTCATCGGGATCATCATCATCATCCACACCACCATCTCCATCAACACAATCATCACCACTCCATCCCGCTGTAACAATTGTGTTGAATCTTGCATAGTTCTTAGGGGAAACTTTCCCGGTGTCGATTACTTTTGTAGTTGATGCTTGTGAGTGGAACCATTGAATTATTTTTTATGTTCAGATTGTTATTCACCATCATATCATCTCTGATCTTGATCCATATGATGTCTCATGAGTAGTTCATTTAGTTCTTGAGGACATGGGAGAAGTCATGTTGTTAGTAGTGGAATTGTGTTGAGGTATTATTCAATGGTTTGATATTTAAGTTGTGGTGCTATTCTTCTAGTGGTGTCATGTGAACGTTGACTATTATACTTCACCATTTATCGGCCTAGGGGAATTGTAACACCTCAAAAATATTAAACAAGATTATCAAGTTCTAATCACCCAAGTTTAGGGTTACCAAAAACTTTTATTATTAAAATTAATATGAATGCATGTGTGTGTGTGTGATTAATCCATGAATGATTGCAATTGCCATGTTTGATTGCTATGAATGCTAAGGATTGGTTTAAAGATGAAAACAATATCATGTAGATCATTTCCAAACAGAATCAAATGAATAGAAAATCAAAAATAAACAATATGAGCAAATGGTCATTTTGGCCAAACTTGTTCACTAGACCACTTTAGGTGTTCCTAGTCCAAGATTTCTAACAGAAACAAATCCAATTCTTTTCACCCCTTGCTAGACCAAGTAATAGTGAACCCAAGACCACTTTACAAACCAACAGAAACAATTTCCAAATCTATTTAAAGGACAATTCAAAATTGAATCCTTAATAGATACTAAGATGGCCATTTCTGAAAAACCAACCAAATCAATTCACCTTGCCAAACCCAAGCAACCAGAGACTACCAAGTTTATGACCAGAGAACTCACCAAAATTCATCCAAAAATTCAAAATTTGAATTTGTAACATCCCAGATTCTATATTAGGATGATATTAGAGTCATGCATCATCCTTGCATCATTGCGTCCTGCATTTGAAAAATTGCAATAAAAACCCTGGCACATAAACCCATTTAAAAACCCTATTTAATATCCCCATAAGTGAGCACCCTTGTTGTAGTAGCATGACCCTCTAAAAACCTTGTAAAACATTAAAACTATGGCCTATGTTGTCCACCTCATTTTTATGAAAATTTAGAAACCAGATTTATCATCTTTGGACTTGGTTTGCAAAAGATATTAGAGTTTTACTAAAAACAGAAAAAGGGAAATTGTTAAACAAAAAAAAGAGGAAAGGGCCAGCAGCTAAACCTAGCTGGGCCGGCTCGCCAGCCAGCCCACCCCTCCCCAGCGCCGCGCGGCAGGGAGCCTATCCGCGCCCGTCGTCCCACTTCCCCCTGCCACCGACAGCCCTACCCCACCTGTCATTCCTCTCCTCTCCCCAACGCGAACGGGACAGAGTCCCCGTCGGCCATGACCTCTGCCCCCTCCCCCGTGTCCGACAAGGACTCCCCCAGGCCGTGTATTTATGCCAGCCGCATGACCACCCCCTCCGTTCCCAGGCTCGCAAAACCCTGAAATTCTCCCCGATTTCGCTGGTACAAGCCGCCGCCGACCAGGTGAGTTGCGTCAATGCCGAGCCTCCCCTCCCTCTATTCTTCCCCCTGGGATGATCCCTATGCTCGACTGGTTCGCCTCATCTGCTTTTCCCATTGTCTGCCGCAGCGTGCCGTCGCCAATCGCTCGCCGGAGCTACGGGAGAGAAGCTGCCAGCGCCACCATTAGAGGAAGAGGGGGCCGAAATCAAGGCGACAGACGGAACCGCGAGGAGGAGGCGATCACCAGCGGCAGATCCTTCTTCCTCGAAGTGCACCCGAGCGCCGCCGCCGTCGCCACCGACACCGCCGCCGCCCACCACCACCGTCGTCGCAATCTGTAAGTCGCCGAGCCACCTCCCCCGTTCAATCTGCGATCTGTGGCTAGGATTAGTTCTTGACCCGAAGGGGTATGCTCCAATCGCGCGCCACCGCGTGGCTGCCACGCCAGCTCGCCACTTCTCCACACCGCGCTGCGCCACGTCACCCCCCCCCCCGTTGCCAGCTGGGCCAGTCAGGAGCTGCCACTTGGCAAGCCCTTTTAGATCTGTTTGCAGATTTGATTTTAAACTTGCGAAATTCATATAAAATTGAATATTTGGTCAAATTTAGCTTATAATATACCGTTGGATTCCTAATTTTATGTAGAATCCAAATCTGTAATAATATTGCAGGTTTGCAGTAATGTTTTAGGTGTAGATTTTAATCATTAGATTAGAGAGTTTAATGTATAGAAAAATAATTAAAATTCTATTCTACTTGATTCTTGTTGCAATAACATTGTTTCCACAATACCTACTAATCCAAATATTTAAGCTTTGCTTAGGATCATTAGATCTAACTTGGGGCTATTTAGATGGTTTGATCTTCTTATAATCCCAGGATTTGTTTTTAGTGACTCTATTAGATCTAAACCTTTGGGAATCAATCCTAGTGACATCCTTAAACTATCACCACACAATCTTGCTACCTTGATCAATTTAACCAACCTTGCATAAATACCATGTTGCATGCATGCATGATTTTCTTTGTGTTATGCTTTGAACAAGTTGTGATCAGATCTATGTTTGTGATTCGTTAGATTGCTCGGAGTGCGCTAAGGAGTGCTATTGTGTAGAGTGCTGCTCGGATCAAGGCAAGTTACACCACTTGTTCATAATTTTGTCCCAGTTTTGATTCTATGCATGTGATCTTCAAAATTCTGTAGTATGCATGTGTAGGATGTTCTAGTAGAATTTTTCCGTAGTATTATTTTGCAAGTGCGATGATTTTGTAGTATGCCATGAGTAGCTCTATACTTAGGATTTCCCATCCTAATAGGTTACCCCTGTTGTTTTTACTAAGTATTGCTTGCCATGCTATATATACAAAGTACCGTTGGGGGGTTCGAAAGACAAAGAATTTTTCTAAGTATAAAGGCTCTCTAGAGCAAACTTTTCTTCTCAAATCCACTTCAAAATAAAACTAAGTTTTCTTCTGGGCGGAATGGTTGTCGGGTCAACGAGTGTGATTTTGGTGGAGGACGGCCGCCCAGGAATCAAAGAAGTCTGCCATGTTTCAGAATTCAGAAGCTTCCAGTGCAACCACAATACATTATGGGCTCTGTCTTGGCCTAGTACTTAGTGGCAAACCTCACCCGGGTACCAACATTTGGAGGTTCTTGGCACGGTTGGATCCAGAAGGTAGAGGGGCTACTAAGGGAAAGCCTCGCCATGGTCTTGTCTGTAAAAGGACTTGATCGTGGATTGTGGGTAAAGTGCTGTTAAACCCCTCCTTTATAAAGGAAAGGATCCCTGTGATTGCAATGCTAGTCCCTGGATCAACGCTAGCATCCACAGTTTAAGATGAAGTACACAGATACAAAGGTCGTTTATTACATTTATTCCAGAGATTAAAACATAGTCTTTTACAACTCAGGGCCATAGGCCTAATACAAGAGTTTAAGGAATAAGTAAATAAACATAAGTCTTCATCTTCATGTGCCACAGGCAAGCATGTTGAGTGTAGACTCATGACTCCTATTCATCATCGGAGTGACCTGCAACATCACAAGTTACAGCCACAGAGGGTCAATACTTTGGAATAGTATTGGCAAGTGATACCTTAGTATATTTTAAGTGGACTATATAACTATATGCATTATGGCTAAGTGTAGCTTGGCTTGCTTTTGCTTGAAAATAGATTTTTCCTATTAGTTGAAATTGCTAAGTTTTTCTTTATCAAAAACATTCCCAAGGAATCCACCAATAGACATTGGGGTCCTTCACCCTTGTTCACCCACAAATTTTTATTGTAGAAGTTGGAGTGATGAGATTCTTGTAGCTTCCATGTCTTGATGCTCAAAAGTGTCCATTTCCTTGGACTAGGCTAAGTACTTAGGTTTTCCATCTGCAGAGGTTGTGCACTTTCCCCACCAGACTTGGTTTCCCAAGACAGGACCTTTCAGAAGCTTTTCCTTAGTCAAAATGGACGCGCTCCAACCTATCAACCCAACTACCACCATCTGTCCAAAATGACTAAGTTCTAGCAACCTATATGATCATGGCAGAGCCCATATTGCCAAGTGGTTGCACTGTAAGCTTTCTCAACACTTGGCCTCCAAATCCCTTTGTGCCTGGGTGGCATTCCACAAGTGAGATACACAACCCAAGTCCATGGCCTTGTGTAACCACTCAACATAACCCAATCTTTCCATTCCACCCAGGAGGTTCATTTGACTTAGTTGTTTTATTAAGAAAATATAAGTCCCTTTGACTTAGAATATTTTTATCATAGAATAAATAGATGTTCACCACCCTTGTTTACTAAAAGCTAGGCTATGCAAAGTATGGAACCCTATCTTAGGAGAAATTTCCCTAGCAATTCTACTACTTCACTCTACTTAGGATTTCCCATCTTAGTACTAAGCAAAATATCATGCATTTTACTTTAGCAAAATATCTAATGCAAGTATAGAATCTAAAATAGGAATTTCATGAAAATATCACTTGCCTTGGTAGTGTGGAGAGTAGCACTCTTCACAATCACAATCACTATCAAAATCTACACAAGAGATCAAAGCATACAATTACACACAATTTCAAATACAACCAAAAAAAATAATATGAATGTATGCATGCAAGAATTTACTATATGGTGATTTTTTGAAAATTATATCAAGTATGTTCATTAGTACAAAACCTAATATGTCACAAGTTTGCCAATTACACTTATTTGGTCTCAAAATAATAAACAAGAATAAAACTATATCTAAACTAGCCTCAAACTTGTTCCACAAATAAAATCACTTTTACTGTTACTATATGCTAAATAAAGTGGATATTCAGAAAGGCCTTGTTTCACTGAATTCAACGGTATAAAGTTTGTAAAAATCCAACATGGGATTCAAAAGTTATAAGCATTTGAAGTTTGAATCTAAATCAGGTTTTAAATTCTGTTTTTAATCCAACCTTGCCACGCGTCGCGTTATTACTGGCGCGTACCGGTTCGCACCGGATCACCCTTCTGTACCGTTGGATCTAACTAACACTGCGCGGCTCAGATTCGTCCATACCCCTTCATTAAGTGAGGTGTTTCTACGCGTAGGATTTAGATCTAACGACTAAAATTCTTCTAACCATAAACGAGCGGTGCTGCCGGCGGTGACAGGCGGCGGCGCGTCAGTCAGTGGCGGTGCCGGTGTTCTAGGTCGTCCGCGAGAGGGAGAGGGGTATTACCAGGTTCGCCGGAGGCTGCTGAAGCTCGTCGTGGTACTGGCTTGTGGAGGGGCGTTCGGAGATGGGCTCTAGACCTCGTCGGAGTTGCGTCTGGCGTCAAGTGGGGGTCGTCGGAGTCGTTGCCGACGTTCTGCGTCGCCTGAGCACGAACCAATGGGTTTAGAAGATGCGCAGGACAACTACGAACACGCTCGGATGAACAAGAAAGCAAGGGCGCTCGAAACTTACTGGGATTGCTCGCCGGAGTTCGCGAAAACGTCAGCCACGGTCAGTTGTCGACATTGGCGAGGTTTCTCGTCGTGCTAGGCCAAAATAGGGACACTGTCAGACGCGCACGATGGTGAGGATTCTATGTGTATCATCCAGAGGGAAAGGGGCGGTGGCTACTTACGAAGAGAGGTCGCCGGAGTTCGTGAAGAAGACGGTGGCGGCCAGTCGTCGACGTTGCCAGAGCTAGGGGTCATGCGAAGGCAAACGGCGAGTGTCAGAAGATGCGCATGAGTTCACTGAACAAGATAGTGTGAATGAGAGATAGAGGGGAACTCGAAGCTCACCGGAATTAGTCGCCGGAGGGGGCTCTGTCAGCGGCGATTCGCGGAGGATTTCGGGCAGCCTGGTGGCGGAGTGAGCGAGGTGTTTGGGGGAAAAAGATCGCGGGGCAGAGGGGGTCTTATAGCCGGGGAATCGACAAGAAACGTTCGAGGATTACTGCCCATTTACTCCGCGCCATTACCGGCCATCACTGCCGCAGCGACGTGGTCGCAGGCGCAGTATGGGGAAGACGAGGGTGACGTGGTCTGGTCCCGCTTGTCAGCGAAACGCGCAAAGTGATTGTGGGGTCGTGTTGTCAGCGTCTGTTGGCGTGTGCTCGCGCGTGTGAGAAGAAACGAGGATCCCCGGGTGGGCTTGCTGGGCTTGCTTGGCTGCTGGGCCAGATTCTGGCCGCGCGGCCTTTTCCTTTTGTTTAAGTCTTTTCTTTTTCTATTTCTATTTCCTGGAATGATTTTTGATATGAATTCAAATCCTTTTGATTCTAAACTGTTTTGGAAATTTTTGTAGGGTTTTGTGGTTTCATAAACAGTCATTTTTAACTAAGTGTTTACTTGGCATAGCTTGGTCAAGCTTGGTTTCCAAAGTAAACAGAGATTTGCTCTAGTTTGCAAATATTTGAAAAAAAAAAGACTTTGAATCCATTTCTAAATTTGAAAACTTGGGTTTTAAAGTCTCTCCTAATCTTTCCATCAATGGAGGCAAGCAAACAAGTATTTAAACTTTCAAATTACAAAGGGTGATGGTCATTTGGGGATAAATTCTCTACATGAAATCATAGTTCCAACTTCTGTTTCTAGATGATTTTTAAGAAAACCCTAAATGGATGAATGATGCAAAGATGATATGAATGAATTTGAAACCATGATTTTTGGGATGTTACAAATCTAACCCCCTTAAGATGAATCTCGCCCTCGAGATTCGGTTTGGCTAGCAAATAGGTGAGGGTGGTCTTTCCGAAGATCATCTTCTCTTTCCCATGTTGCTTCCTCTTCGGAGTGATGGTTCCATTGTACTTTACAAAATTTGATAGTCTTGGTCCTGGTGACTCTTTCTGCGGTCTCTAGAATCTTGACAGGCTTTTCTTCATAAGTGAGATCACTTTCTAGTTGAACCTCTTCCAAAGGTATGGTATCCTTCAAAGAGGACTCTTCCATTTCTGGGTGACATTTCTTAAGTTGACTCACATGAAATACGTTATGGACTGCTGATAGAGATTCTGGCAATTCAACTTCATATGCAACTTCTCCTTTGCGACTTAGAATCCTGAATGGCCCAACATATCTTGGTGCCAACTTACCTTTGACTCCAAATCTTTTCACTCCACGGAGTGGTGATACCCTGAGGTAGGCTCTATCCCCAACTTCGTAGGTGACTTCTCTACGCTTAGAATCTGCGTAGCTTTTCTGTCGGGACTGTGCTACCTTCAACCTGTCCTTAACCAACTTGACTTTCTCTTCGGCTTCCTTGATAAGATCAGGTCCAAATAAGCTTCTTTCTCCCACGCCATTCCATAATAATGGGGTGGTACACTTTCTTCCATAGAGTAACTCAAACGGTGCCATTCCAATACTTGATTGATGGCTGTTATTGTAAGAGAACTCCGCGTAAGGTAAACTTTCATCCCAACTTGCTCCATAGTCTAAAGCACAAGCTCTCAACATGTCCTCAAGTACTTGGTTGGTCCTTTCTGTTTGTCCATCCGTTTGGGGATGAAAAGCGGTGCTAAATTTCAATCTCGTTCCTAAGGATTCATGAAGCTGTCTCCAAAAGTGAGAAGTGAACTGGGTTCCTCTATCTGACACAATACTCTTTGGCACACCGTGAAGGCATACAATTCTGCTCATGTATATTTTTGCTAACTTGGCACTGGTATAAGTTGTTTTCACAGGTATGAAATGAGCCACCTTAGTTAGGCGATCCACTACTACCCATATGGAATCATACCCTGATCTAGTCCTTGGTAATCCGGTAATGAAATCCATACCAATGTTTTCCCACTTCCATTCAGGAATAGGCAGTGGTTGAAGCAACCCTGCCGGTTTTTGGTGCTCTGCTTTGACTCTGCTACACACATCACACAAAGCAATATGTTCGGCGATGTCCCTTTTGAGATTGTTCCACCAAAACCTTTCCTTCATGTCCATGTACATCTTGGTGTTTCCCGGGTGAATAGAATACGGGGAGTTGTGACCTTCTTGTAAGATCAGTTTCCGCAATTCTGGGTCTTGTGGAACGCATATACGTTTCCCGTGCCATAAAGTACCTTTTTCATCAACATGAAAATTCTTAGCTTTCCCTAAACCAATGTTTACTTTAATCTTTTCAATTTCCTCATCAGTCTTCTGGACTTCTCGGATCTTGTCCAACAGAGTGGGTTGAACATCTAAGGACATGAGATGTCCTTCTGGTACAATCTCCAATCTGAGTTCTTTGAATTGCTTACACAAGTCATCTGGCAATTCCCCTTTTGTAAGGCCATTTACAAAAGTCTTACGACTTAGAGCATCCGCTACTACATTTGCTTTACCGGGATGGTATTGCAAACTTAAGTCGTAATCTTTGATAAGTTCTAGCCATCTACTTTGTCTCATGTTGATTTCCTTCTGGGTGAAGATGTACTTCAAGCTCTTGTGATCGGTGAATACTTCACAACGCTTTCCCAAAAGGTAATGTCTCCATGTTTTGAGTGCATGGACAACAGAAGCTAACTCCAAATCATGAGTAGGATAATTTACTTCATGAGTTTTGAGTTGTCTCGATGCATAGGCTACGACTTTACCATCTTGCATAAGTACGGCACCCAAACCTTGATGAGAAGCATCACAATACACTTGGAAATCTTTTTCCAAATCTGGCAGACATAGCACTGGTGCTGTTACAAGTCTCTTCTTCATTTCTTGGAAACTGATTTCGCAACCTTCAGTCCAAGCAAACTTCTTGTCCTTCTTTAGTAATTCTGTCATAGGCTTAGCAACTTTCGAGAAATTTTCTATGAACCTTCTGTAGTAACCTGCTAAGCCGAGGAAACTACGAACTTCTTTCACATTCTTGGGTGATTCCCAATCTGTCACAACTGAAACTTTAGCAGGATCAACTGCCACACCATCTTTTGTCATCACATGACCAAGAAAACCAACTTTCTCTAACCAAAACTCACACTTGCTGAATTTGGCATATAGTTTATGTTCCCGCAGTTTCTCAAGTATCAAGCGTAAGTGTCTTTCATGCTCTTCCTTGCTCTTGGAGTAAACCAAGATGTCATCGATGAAAACGACAACGAACTTGTCAAGGAACTCCATGAACACCTTGTTCATCATATTCATGAAGTATGCTGGGGCGTTGGTTAAACCGAAAGGCATCACGGTATACTCATATAATCCATACCTTGTGGTGAATGATGTTTTTGGTATGTCTTGTTCTCGTATCTTGAGTTGAAAATAACCTGACCGGAGATCAATCTTCGAGAATACGCATGCTCCTTCTAGCTGATCAAATAAGTCATTGATTCTTGGCAAAGGATACTTGTTCTTGATTGTAACCTCGTTGAGGGAACGGTAGTCAATACATAACCTTTGTGTTCTATCCTTCTTTTCCACGAATAACACTGGGGCTCCCCAAGATGAAGAACTTGGTTGAATAAACCCTTTCTGTAATTGTTCTCCTAGCTGTTTCTTGAGCTCTTTCAATTCATCAACAGACATTTTGTATGGTCTCTTAGCTATTGGTCCAGATCCTGGCACCAAATCTATCAGAAACTCCACATCTCTATCCGGTGGCATTCCTGGTAGTTCTTCCGGAAACACATCCGGATATTCACATACTATCGGTACACTATCCATGCTAACCCCCTTAAGAGAATTCAGCTTACTTCCTTTGGATTCAAAGTTTGACTTAAATTTTATTCTTTTTGCTTCGGGGGTTGTGAGTGTAACGGTACGTTTTGCACAATCCAATACTCCTTCATACTTGGCCATCCAATCCATTCCCAATATTACATCTAGTCCTTGGGAATCTAGGATTATCAGGTTTACTGGAAATTTATGTTTACCAAACTCTATGGTGAGATCCCGGCATCCAAGGCTTACTATCATGTCTCCCCCCGGAGAACTAACTTTTATTGGACACCCAATGTTTTCTGATGCAAACCCATTTTTTTCAACAAAAGCCTTTGATACGAATGAATGAGATGCACCGGTATCAAAGAGTACAAATGCTAAAATTGAATTGAGTCTGAACTTACCAGCCACGGCATCAGGCTCCTCATAGACCTCCTCCACATTTATGTGGTTAACCTGTCCTTTCTGGAAAGGATTTGGCTTGTTAGGTCCTTCAACTTTCTTTTCAGGGCACTCATTTGCATAATGCCCTAGCTTTTTGCATTTGAAGCACTCAACCTGACTGATGTCCTTTTTAGGAGGTTGGCCTCCACTACCACTACCAATTCCACCATAGTGGCTCTTATGTCCACCCTTGTGGTTCTTGTACTTGTCCTTGTCATGACTGCGGTGATGTTTGTTGTCATGACGGTTGTGGTTGTGCTTGCTGAATTTCCCATTTTTATGAGATCCTGAACTGCCACTGTCATCATAGTGAGATCGTTTGTGAGACGATCCCGAGCTGTGCTTGTCGGAGTGTTTCCTCTTTCTACTCTCGACTTGCTTTAACTTACTCTCCAAAATAGCAGCCTTGTCACACAAAGACTGATACGTTGGAACATATGCCACAGCCAACTGCAGATTCAGCTCATCATTCAAACCTTCCAAGAACTTCTCTTTTCTCTTGGCATCTGTATCAACCTCATCCGGTGCATAGCGCGCCAGATTGTTGAACTCTTCTATGTATTCTGCCACGCTGCGGTGGCGCTGTTTCAGGTTGTGAAACTCCTTCTTTTTCAGACTCATCATTCCTGATGAGATATGAGCGGTGCGAAAGCCATCTTCAAAGATAGCCCAAGTCACCTCATCAATAGGAGTGGTGATTTGGAAGTTGTCCCACCATGTGGCGGCTGGTCCTTCCAACAGATGTGCTGCAAACCTGACCTTTTCAGCATCCGTGCAGCCCACGGTCACTAAGTCTTTGTTCACAGAACGTAACCAGTCATTGGCTACCATGGGATCAGTTGTTCCCGAAAACTTTGCTGGTCTCAGACGTAGAAATCTGGTGAGCATATCGAAACCCGGAGGGTTGTTGTTGTTGTTGTTGTTGTTGGGGTCGTTGTTGTTGTTGTTGTTGTTGTTGTTGTTATTCTGGTTTTGGATGAACGTTGTCATCATTTGCATAAGCTGGGTTTGCGCATTCATCATTTGTTGCATTTCCGGGGTGATGCTGTTGGGGTTAGGGTTTGCACGACGGGGAGGCATCTGTGGTTTGTTCAAATAGATAAGAATGAGATACCCATAGATGTTTCATGCACAATACAACATAAGCAAACACACAACAAGCAACATAAGAATAAAATCTCAACACCCACATAACAAGCTCATGAAGTAAAACACACAAGTGGCAAGCCATCCACATGTCGGATGGTCCAATAACAAGTTCACAATAACAAGTATGAATATGAAAGGTGTATGAATAGTCAAGTCTACTCATCAATAACAATCTCCTCCTCGACGAAGGTAAGACCTGCGTTTTCCATCGCGGTCTTGTTCTCCTCAATCGTAGTGGTCAAGGAATCGACCTTGGCCTTGAGAGCCCTCTTCTGGGAGCGAAGTCTCTCAATAACCATCTGCTGCTGCTCAAGTTCGAAGTCCTTGGACTTCAGTTCCTCGGTCATGTCCCGGATTCTTTTGTTCCTATCCTGGACGCGTTTCTCTTGACTCTTGAACTTGCGGTCCTGAGCCTCGAACTTTGTCTCCATTTCCTTGATCATCTCATCCTGCTGTGCAAAAAGCTTGTCCTTCTCGCGAAGCTGTACCTGAAGCTCGTCATTACCTAGCATGACGTTCGTCCTGTCCGTATCTACGTGCCTGAGAAGAGTCTCTAAGTCCTGAAGGTAAAGACGTATCGGCTCCGCAGTGCTCCTCGAGTCGTCCTCGAAGTCGATGGACTCTCCGTCATCATCACGTCTTCCGAAGACGTGGAAGTGAGTGCCTCTAACCTGACGGGAATGACGGCCTAACAGTCGTCCTATCAGATCCTGCATGACTACCTCCATGCCTCTCTCCCTGTCATCGTGCATCAATTTGAAGACGATGGCATCTGTAGTAGGCTCAGTCTGGCGTCCTGGCTGGGTCACCTTGAAGCCCCAGAGATCCTTCCTCTCGAACTTGGTGAGTGGGTACACCGTAATGGTAGGAAGAGGGAGATCAAGCAGAGTGGTAAGCTCAATGATACGAGGACCAAAACGAGTAACCCGAAACTCCTCAACAGTGCTGATGGCAACAGGCATCTATTTATAAGATTAAAAAGTTAGAACAACGCAATTCAAGATAAATCAAGACAAACATACATATCCATGAAACATAATCGTCACACAAGTCATGCATACATGTGTTCATTACTTCATTCAAGGTCCATACTTATTTAAAATATTTCTTGAAAATAAGGTGATAAGTGGTGGTCCAACTAACGAAGTGTCTTTACAAACCAATCTCACGGGATCTATTATTAAACACAATGTTCCTAGAGGCAATCCACCAATCTTGCTCCCTTGACTCTATCACTAAGTCAATAACATCTCCCCTTATTTCCTGGTTGTTGTCCTCCAACTCTTGAGTAAGCTCCTTCTCTTTTTCTAAGTCCTTTTGGAGGTTGAGCATTCTGCATTTGACTCTAGCACTTAGTTCCTTGATAGTCCTCCAAGCTGCATCCCTGGCTGACTCAAAGAATGTGGTGTGCATTGTTGTGTTGGTGTACATGCAGAATCCCCTTTCTTTGTGGTTGTCTTCCCTGTTTTTGTACAAGTGAAGTTGCACCCACCAATACTCCACTCCTTCATCCATCACTGGAAAGCCCTTGTACACGGCTTCACCATGTGCATCCATTGCCTCCATGAGGTCCTTGAGAATGTTGGGAGACTCAGTCTCACACTCCAAGGTCATGGTCATGAGTGGTCCCTTCTTCACGGCTTCGTTGATGGAGTTCATCTACAAGGGAAGTTTGAAAGGGATTAGAAAAGTTTTTTTACGAGAAGAATAGACAAGTGTAGAAGTAGTTGAAAAACTTTTTCCTTAGTGGTTTTCCAATCCTAGGGTCATAATCCTACAGGCAACACAGTGCTCTGATACCATCTGTTAAACCCCTCCTTTATAAAGGAAAGGATCCCTGTGATTGCAATGCTAGTCCCTGGATCAACGCTAGCATCCACAGTTTAAGATGAAGTACACAGATACAAAGGTCGTTTATTACATTTATTCCAGAGATTAAAACTTAGTCTTTTACAACTCAGGGCCATAGGCCTAATACAAGAGTTTAAGGAATAAGTAAATAAACATAAGTCTTCATCTTCATGTGCCACAGGCAAGCATGTTGAGTGTAGACTCATGACTCCTATTCATCATCGGAGTGACCTGCAACATCACAAGTTACAGCCACAGAGGGTCAATACTTTGGAATAGTATTGGCAAGTGATACCTTAGTATATTTTAAGTGGACTATATAACTATATGCATTATGTCTAAGTGTAGCTTGGCTTGCTTTTGCTTGAAAATAGATTTTTCCTATTAGTTGAAATTGCTAAGTTTTTCTTTATCAAAAACATTCCCAAGGAATCCACCAATAGACATTGGGGTCCTTCACCCTTGTTCACCCACAAATTTTTATTGTAGAAGTTGGAGTGATGAGATTCTTGTAGCTTCCATGTCTTGATGCTCAAAAGTGTCCATTTCCTTGGACTAGGCTAAGTACTTAGGTTTTCCATCTGCAGAGGTTGTGCACTTTCCCCACCAGACTTGGTTTCCCAAGACAGGACCTTTCAGAAGCTTTTCCTTAGTCAAAATGGACGCGCTCCAACCTATCAACCCAACTACCACCATCTGTCCAAAATGACTAAGTTCTAGCAACCTATATGATCATGGCAGAGCCCATATTGCCAAGTGGTTGCACTGTAAGCTTTCTCAACACTTGGCCTCCAAATCCCTTTGTGCCTGGGTGGCATTCCACAAGTGAGATACACAACCCAAGTCCATGGCCTTGTGTAACCACTCAACATAACCCAATCTTTCCATTCCACCCAGGAGGTTCATTTGACTTAGTTGTTTTATTAAGAAAATATAAGTCCCTTTGACTTAGAATATTTTTATCATAGAATAAATAGATGTTCACCACCCTTGTTTACTAAAAGCTAGGCTATGCAAAGTATGGAACCCTATCTTAGGAGAAATTTCCCTAGCAATTCTACTACTTCACTCTACTTAGGATTTCCCATCTTAGTACTAAGCAAAATATCATGCATTTTACTTTAGCAAAATATCTAATGCAAGTATAGAATCTAAAATAGGAATTTCATGAAAATATCACTTGCCTTGGTAGTGTGGAGAGTAGCACTCTTCACAATCACAATCACTATCAAAATCTACACAAGAGATCAAAGCATACAATTACACACAATTTCAAATACAACCAAAAAAAATAATATGAATGTATGCATGCAAGAATTTACTATATGGTGATTTTTTGAAAATTATATCAAGTATGTTCATTAGTACAAAACCTAATATGTCACAAGTTTGCCAATTACACTTATTTGGTCTCAAAATAATAAACAAGAATAAAACTATATCTAAACTAGCCTCAAACTTGTTCCACAAATAAAATCACTTTTACTGTTACTATATGCTAAATAAAGTGGATATTCAGAAAGGCCTTGTTTCACTGAATTCAACGGTATAAAGTTTGTAAAAATCCAACGTGGGATTCAAAAGTTATAAGCATTTGAAGTTTGAATCTAAATCAGGTTTTAAATTCTGTTTTTAATCCAACCTTGCCACGCGTCGCATTATTACTGGCGCGTACCGGTTCGCACCGGATCACCCTTCTGTACCGTTGGATCTAACTAACACTGCGCGGCTCAGATTCGTCCATACCCCTTCGTTAAGTGAGGTGTTTCTACGCGTAGGATTTAGATCTAACGGCTAAAATTCTTCTAACCATAAACGAGCGGTGCTGCCGGCGGTGACAGGCGGCGGCGCGTCAGTCAGTGGCGGTGCCGGTGTTCTAGGTCATCCGCGAGAGGGAGAGGGGTATTACCAGGTTCGCCGGAGGCTGCTGAAGCTCGTCGTGGTACTGGCTTGTGGAGGGGCGTTCGGAGATGGGCTCTAGACCTCGTCGGAGTTGCGTCTGGCGTCAAGTGGGGGTCGTCGGAGTCGTTGCCGACGTTCTGCGTCGCCTGAGCACGAACCAATGGGTTTAGAAGATGCGCAGGACAACTACGAACACGCTCGGATGAACAAGAAAGCAAGGGCGCTCGAAACTTACTGGGATTGCTCGCCGGAGTTCGCGAAAACGTCAGCCACGGTCAGTTGTCGACATTGGCGAGGTTTCTCGTCGTGCTAGGCCAAAATAGGGACACTGTCAGACGCGCACGATGGTGAGGATTCTATGTGTATCATCCAGAGGGAAAGGGGCGGTGGCTACTTACGAAGAGAGGTCGCCGGAGTTCGTGAAGAAGACGGTGGCGGCCAGTCGTCGACGTTGCTAGAGCTAGGGGTCATGCGAAGGCAAACGGCGAGTGTCAGAAGATGCGCATGAGTTCACTGAACAAGATAGTGTGAATGAGAGATAGAGGGGAACTCGAAGCTCACCGGAATTAGTCGCCGGAGGGGGCTCTGTCAGCGGCGATTCGCGGAGGATTTCGGGCAGCCTGGTGGCGGAGTGAGCGAGGTGTTTGGGGGAAAAAGATCGCGGGGCAGAGGGGGTCTTATAGCCGGGGAATCGACAAGAAACGTTCGAGGATTACTGCCCATTTACTCCGCGCCATTACCGGCCATCACTGCCGCAGCGACGTGGTCGCAGGCGCAGTCTGGGGAAGACGAGGGTGGCGTGGTCTGGTCCCGCTTGTCAGCGAAACGCGCAAAGTGATTGTGGGGTCGTGTTGTCAGCGTCTGTTGGCGTGTGCTCGCGCGTGTGAGAAGAAACGAGGATCCCCGGGTGGGCTTGCTGGGCTTGCTTGGCTGCTGGGCCAGATTCTGGCCGCGCGGCCTTTTCCTTTTGTTTAAGTCTTTTCTTTTTCTATTTCTATTTCCTGGAATGATTTTTGATATGAATTCAAATCCTTTTGATTCTAAACTGTTTTGGAAATTTTTGTAGGGTTTTGTGGTTTCATAAACAGTCATTTTTAACTAAGTGTTTACTTGGCATAGCTTGGTCAAGCTTGGTTTCCAAAGTAAACAGAGATTTGCTCTAGTTTGCAAATATTTGAAAAAAAAAGACTTTGAATCCATTTCTAAATTTGAAAACTTGGGTTTTAAAGTCTCTCCTAATCTTTCCATCAATGGAGGCAAGCAAACAAGTATTTAAACTTTCAAATTACAAAGGGTGATGGTCATTTGGGGATAAATTCTCTACATGAAATCATAGTTCCAACTTCTGTTTCTAGATGATTTTTAAGAAAACCCTAAATGGATGAATGATGCAAAGATGATATGAATGAATTTGAAACCATGATTTTTGGGATGTTACAAGTGCACAAACTCTCGAGAGTATTGCAATCTGATCGATCAGTCGTGTTCACGGTAACAGAACAACAATGAGCGTCTGAAGGATGGAGCCTCTGAAGGATCTTCCTCTCTCTTTTCTAAAACAAAGTTTTGAAACCCCGTGGCATGCGTAATATCGCTAATGGGTGGGAATTTGGGGAACTTGGTGTGTAATATCCAAGTGACGCTTGGTGCGTAATATCCAAGTGTTTGGTTGTTTGGACACTTGGTGCGTAATATCCTTGTGTGCCACTCGACCTTATTTTATCCAAGCAAATGTTTACAAAGCAGGGCAATCTTCTAATCTTCTCTCTACTTAAGAAAATTAGCTTTGAGCAAATGAACTCTACAGCCTATACCAGCCTTGCATGTAGTCTTTTCCCTCCTTGGTGTAATTTGCCAATACATTCAAAGTATTGACCCAACTTGTTGGCTGCACGTCTTATGTTCAGAATCCGAAGATTTAAAGGTGCGTAGGGATCGCGGGTCTACACTCGACAAGCCTGGGCGTTGATGGACTCATGCTGCTTTTATGTTTTCGCTGTTATTTGAGCTAGCATAATGCTAAGAAATTTTTGTAATAAATTTCATACTCTGGATTCTCCGTGTAATAAAGACTTTGTGTTTTACATGATATTTCATCGACTGTGAGTGCTAGCTATTGATCCAGGGACTAGCATGTTAATCACAGGGACTTAGGATCCTTACCGATCCGAGGTCATTACAGATGGTATCAGAGCACATCGTTGCCTGTAGGACGTGACCCTAGGATTGGAACCACCTCTAATTTTAGTACCTTACTTGTTTCCTACTAAGTTATTTTCCGCACATCTAGTATCTGCTTTCCTCTACTTGTTGAAGTATCTAACCCTCATTCTTCTAACTCAAAGATGACAAGCTTCCTCTACGACACTGTCGCGGACATCGAGCCCCTTCGCTTTGGAGGATGCCTCATGGATCTACTCACGCGTTTGGATCTTCCTCTCCCAACAATCCAAGGGAGCACAATGAAGAAACTCCACAAGGACGGCTGTTGGGGAGTCAAGGTCATCCAACCAGGAAAAGAGCGAGGCAAGAACCCGGAGGAAGACATAGCAATCCACATTGTTAGCGATTCCAAGGAGAAGGCCCTTAGCATTAGCTTGCAGCAACTCATTGGTCGCCTATGTGGACGTCATCATGAAGCTCTCCAAGGACACTGCGGCGACCTCTTTGGAAGAAGAGATGAGGAAGGGATTCCCATGGAGTTAACCTTTGAGGAAAGAACTTCTACCAAGCGCCGAAGAACACAATATCAAGACTTGGAGTGCCACATCCATGACCTTGAAAAGGGTACCTTCCTCGAGATGTTGAAGAACGACGAGCTATGCGCCCTCATCAAGGAGAAGGAAGAAATGATCAAGCAGCAGGAGGAGGCAATGAAGCTCCAAGAGATAAAATTCCAGGACCAAGAGAAGAAGTTCGCTAACCAAGAGAAGAGGGTGATATATAAAAACAAGAGAATTAGGGAACTCAAACAGCAGATCGATGGAGATGAAGTGCAAACTCAAGGCCTTTGCAAGATAATCAATGATGTACGTGCTTCCAAAAGGGACTTGGCAAAGCAACTTGAAGCCGCAATGAAGTCAAGTTTAGTGGAGGAACTACAAAGCGAGAAGGAGGGACTTCAGGAGCAGCTGGAAGCCACTACCCGGAAGCTACAGGATGAGATAAAGGACCTCCAAGAGAAGCTTGAAGCCACCACAAAGGAGATGGAGTTGTACAAGACAACTCTAGAGCAAGAAGGTTACTCATTCGGGGACAAGGAAGAGGAAGGCGTGGAAGATGTGTAGTAGTTGGACCACCTTTAATTCTATAGTAGAACGTTATTTGCAAATGTAATAAATACCAAGACAGGTCTGGTTTAGTTAAATTTGGTTGTTTACTGTGCTAAATCTGTGGTGTTATGCCTTGTGTACCTTGTGTGCCTTGTGTGCTTGGTGTGTTTTTCATAAGGTACGAGTTTACTACTTAGTCTTTCTGTCTATTTCTTAACTATTCTCTTAAACCCCACAGATGCCGCCAAGACGTGTGAATACCGAAATCCCGCCAGAAATAGCAGAACTTTTGGCCACTCAGAACCAGCTGATCCAACTGCTCACTCAGAACATGCAAAACAACAACAACAACCCGCCACCACCACCACCTCCGCCACCTCCTCAACAGGATCGCTTGACTCGGTTTTTGAGGCTGAACCCACCTACCTTTACTAGCAGCACTGAACCAATCATCGCAGATGACTGGCTGCGTACGATCAACAAGAAGCTAGACACCGTGCAAGCTGTCGGAGCCGACAGGGTGCGTTATGCCGCACACCAGCTTGAAGGACCTGCTGCAGAATGGTGGGATAACTACCAAATCACCCACCCGGACATTGATGCTATCACTTGGGAACAGTTTGAGTTAGCTTTTCGCACTCATCATGTGGCTGCTGGTGTCATGGCTCTAAAGAGGCGCGAGTTTCACGACCTACACCAGCTGCACCGTCTTGTCACCGAGTATGGTGAGCTTTTCAATAAGCTAGCCCGTTATGCACCCGATGATGTTTCTACTGATGCCAAGAGACAGGAGGAGCTCTTAAGAGGGCTCAATGATGAGATATCCATTCAGCTTGTGGCTCAGAAATTTGACAACTTTCAGGAACTCCTGGACAGAGCCATTGTGGTTGAATCAAAGAGGAAGAGCATAGAAAATCGCAAGAGGAAATCTAACCCTCACAAACACTCTATTCCGTACCAGAAGAAGCGCAATTCCTCAGCACCACCTTATAACAATAATGGCCACAACCATAACGGTCATAACCATGGTGGCCACAAACACAATGGGCACAGAAACCGCAATGGAAATGGCAGCAATGGAAAGGATCTCAGTGAGGTGACATGCTTTAAGTGCAACAAGACAGGGCACTATGCAACCTCTTGCCCCGAGAGGAAGAATGGCAATGACAATGGCAATGGGAATAGTAATGGACACAACCATGGCAATGGAAACGGGAAGAAGCCAAATCCGTTTGTCAAAGCCACGGTGAATCATGTTTCTATGGAGGATGCTTGTGATGCGCCAGACTCCGTGATTGGTAAGTTCGAACTCAATTCTATTCCCGCAGTTGTTCTTTTTGATACCGGTGCATCGCATTCATTCATATCAAGGGTATTTGTGGATAGAGGCAAGATAGCAACGGAGACTATAAACTTTCCTCTAAGGGTAAGTTCTCCTGGGGGAGAAATAGTGGCAAACTCCGGTTGCCGGGATTTAGAACTGAGGATTGGGACACACATCTTTCCCACCAGTCTAGTAGTTCTAGAATCACAAGGATTGGACATAATCTTGGGCATGAATTGGA
Organism: Avena atlantica; assembly: GCA_910589765.1. NCBI lineage: Eukaryota > Viridiplantae > Streptophyta > Magnoliopsida > Poales > Poaceae > Avena > Avena atlantica. The sequence continues at coordinate 80,870,278 of OU342733.1, forward strand.
TGACCGAATATGAAGGAGTCATAGATTGTGCCAAGAGAACTGTCATGCTCACAACACCGGAAGGGAGAAGGATTCGTATCAAGTTGAATTTCGCTCTTAAAGAAGTCATGGTGAACTCTCTTAAGGGGGTTAGCTTGGAGGAGGTACCTATTGTAAAGGAATACCCAGATGTCTTCCCAGAAGAGCTACCCGGAATGCCACCCGACCGTGATATCGAGTTTCTCATTGACTTAATGCCAGGCACGGGGCCGATAGCTAAGAGACCATACAAGATGGATGTGGACGAGTTAAAGGAACTCAAGAAACAGCTTAGGGAACAATTGGACAAGGGGTTCATTCAGCCCAGCACGTCATCTTGGGTAGCACCCGTCCTATTTGTGGAAAAGAAGGATAAGACCAAGAGGCTGGTTGTGAACTACCGCTCGTTGAACGAAGTGACGATTAAGAATAAGTATCCTCTTCCCAACATCAACGACCTGTTTGACCAGCTAAAAGGAGCCAGTGTATTCTCAAAGATCGATCTACGATCGGGCTACTTTCAGCTAAAGATTCGGGAACAGGATGTGCCCAAGACAGCATTCACCACAAGATACGGATTGTATGAGTACACCGTGATGTCTTTTGGTCTAACCAATGCCCCAGCATACTTCATGACCATGATGAACAAGGTGTTCATGGAATATTTGGACAAGTTTATCGTGGTATTCATAGACGATATACTCATATACTCTAAGGATGAGAAAGAACATGAGAAACATCTGTGCCTTATTATGGAAAAACTAAGAGAACACAAGTTGTATGCCAAATTCAGCAAGTGCGAATTCTGGTTAAGGGAAGTGGGATTCCTTGGCCATGTTGTGTAGCTAAAGGAATTGCCGTAGATCCTAGCAAGGTAGCTTCCGTGACGGAATGGGAGTCACCCAAGAATGTGGGAGATATTAGGAGTTTCTTGGGCCTCGCAGGATATTACCGCAGGTTCATCGAAAACTTTTCCAAGATAGAAAAACCCATGACGGAACTATTAAAGAAGGAAAAGAAATTCCTATGGACTGAGGCATGTGAAGCAAGTTTTCAAGAGTTGAAGAAACGCCTTGTAACGACACCAGTTCTGTGTCTGCCTGATATCCAGAAGGATTTTCAAGTCTATTGTGACGCTTCTCGACAAGGACTTGGAAGTGTATTGATGCAGGATGGGAAAGTGGTATCCTATGCCTCCCGACAACTTAAGAACCACGAACACAATTATCCCACTCATGATTTGGAACTTGCATCTGTGGTTCATGCACTCAAGGTATGGAGACACTACCTCATGGGCAAACATTGTGATGTGTTCACAGACCATAAAAGTTTGAAGTACATCTTCACCCAAAAAGAGTTGAATATGAGACAACGAAGATGGCTTGAGCTAATTAAGGATTATGACTTGGATTTACAGTACCACCCCAGAAAGGCAAACGTGGTGGCTGATGCCTTAAGCTGTAAGGTATATGTAAATGGACTTACTGCAAGGGAACTTCCAGAGGATTTATGCAAGCAATTCAGGGATATCAGGTTGGAGATAGTCCCGAAAGGACACGTAGCGACTATGGAAATAGTGTCCACTTTCCAAGAAAGAATCCAAGAAGCACAAAAGGGGGATAAAGAGTTGGAAGAAATAAGAGTCAGGATAAATGAAGGAAAGACTAAAGACTTCCGTCTGGACGAACAAGGAACCCTCTGGTATGGGAAGCGTTTGTCCGTTCCCAATGACCCCGATATCAGGAAGATGATTCTACAAGAAGCTCATGATTCACCATACTCAATTCATCCAGGCAACACAAAGATGTACATGGATGTGAAGGATAGATTCTGGTGGAATAACCTAAAGAGAGATATTGCAGAGTATATTTCTCTGTGTGATGTGTGCAACAGAGTTAAAGCCGAGCATCAGAAACCGGAAGGATTACTACAACCATTACCTATACCCGACTGGAAGTGGGACAAGGTAGGCATGGATTTCATCACGGGATTACCCCGGACTCGTTCTGGATTTGATTCTATCTGGGTAGTGGTGGATCACTTCACCAAGGTGGCTCACTTCGTCCCCGTAAAGACCACATATACAAGTGCTAAGCTTGCTAAGATATACATGTCAAGGATTGTAAGCCTACATGGTGTTCCCAAGGGAATTGTGTCAGACAGAGGCACCTAGTTTACTTCAAAGTTTTGGCATCAACTACATGAGTCTCTTGGAACCCGACTAGAATTCAGTACTGCCTTCCACCCTCAAACAGATGGCCAAACAGAAAGGGTGAATCAAATTTTGGAAGATATGTTGAGAGCTTGCGCACTAGACTATGGGTCTAGTTGGGACGATAACCTGCCATATGCTGAGTTCTCATACAACAACAGCTACCAGACAAGTATCAAGATGGCTCTGTTTGAAGTTCTATACGGCAGGAAGTGTAGGACTCCATTGCTATGGAATGGAGTTGGAGAACGTAGTCTTTTTGGACCTGACTTGATAAAGGATACCGAAGAAAAGGTGCGACAGATTCAGGATAGGCTAAAGGTAGCCCAATCCCGACAGAAGAGCTACGCTGATTCCAAACGCTGAGATGTGGCCTATGAAATAGGAGACCGTGCGTATCTCCGAGTTTCATCCCTACGTGGAGTTAAGAGGTTCGGAATCAAGGGCAAGTTAGCCCCACGATTCATAGGACAATATAAGGTCCTGGCCCGTAGAGGAGAAGTTGCTTATCAGTTGGAGTTACCGGAAGGATTGACTGTTCATGATGTGTTTCATGTGTCGCAACTAAAGAAGTGTCACCCGGAGATGGCTGAAACACCGCTAAGAGACACTGTTTCCCTAGATGAGGTTCAATTGGAGAATGACCTTACCTATGAGGAAAAACCCATCAAAATACTGGAAACAGCTGAAAGGATTACCCACACCAAGACTATAAGATTCTGCAAGGTACAATGGAACCACCACTCCGAGGAAGAAGCTACGTGGGAGCGTGAAGAAGACTTGAAGGCAGAGCACCCACGCCTATTTGCTAGCCAACCCGAATCTCGAGGACGAGATTCTTCTTAAGGGGGTAGGTTTGTAACATCCCAGATTCTATATTAGGATGATATTAGAGTCATGCATCATCCTTGCATCATTGCATCCTGCATTTGAAAAATTGCAATAAAAACCCTGGCACATAAACCCATTTAAAAACCCTATTTGATATCCCCATAAGTGAGCACCCTTGTTGTAGTAGCATGACCCTCTAAAAACCTTGTAAAACATTAAAACTATGTCCTATGTTGACCACCTCATTTTTATGAAAATTTAGAAACCAGATTCATCATCTTTGGACTTGGTTTGCAAAAGATATTAGAGTTTTACTAAAAACGGAAAAAGGGAAATTGTTAAACAAAAAAAAGAGGAAAGGGCCAGCAGCTAAACCTAGCTGGGCCGGCTCGCCAGCCAGCCCACCCCGCCCCAGCGCCGCGCGGTAGGGAGCCTATCCGCGCCCGTCGGCCCACTTCCCCCCTGCCACCGACAGCCATACCCCACCTGTCATCCCTCTCCTCTCCCCAACGCGAATGGGACAGAGTCCCCGTCGGCCACGACCTCTGCCCTCCCCGTGTCCGACCAGGACTCCTCCAGGCCGTGTATTTATGCCAGCCGCACGACCACCCCCTCCGTTCCCAGGCTCGCAAAACCCTGAAATTCTCCCCAATTTCGCTGGTACAAGCCGCCGCCGACCAGGTGAGTTGCGTCAATTCCGAGCCTCCCCTTCCCCTGTTCTTCCCCCTGGGATGATCCCTATGCTCGACTGGTTCGCCTCATCTGCTTTTCCCATTGTCTGCCGCAGCGTGCCGTCGCCAATCGCTCGCCGGAGCTGCGGGAGAGAAGCTACCAGCGCCACCGTTAGAGGAAGAGGGGGCCGAAATCAAGGCGACAGACGGAACCGCGAGGAGGAGGCGATCACCAGCGGCAGATCCTTCTTCCTCGAAGTGCACCCGAGCGCCGCCGCCGTCGCCACCGACACCGCCGCCGCCCACCGCCACCGTCGTCGCAATCTATAAGTCGCCAAGCCACCTCCTCCGTTCAATCTGCGATCTGTGGCTAGGATTAGTTCTTGACCCGAAGGGGTATGCTCCAATCGCGCACCGCCGCGTGGCTGCCACACCAGCTCGCCACTTCTCCGCACCGTGCTACGCCACGTCACCGCCCCCCCTTTGCCAGCTGGGCCAGTCAGGAGCTGCCACTTGGCAAGCCCTTTTAGATCTGTTTGCAGATTTGATTTTAAACTTGCGAAATTCATATAAAATTGAATATTTGGTCAAATTTAGCTTATAATATACCGTTGGATTCCTAATTTTATGTAGAATCCAAATCTGTAATAATATTGCAGGTTTGCAGTAATGTTTTAGGTGTAGATTTTAATCATTAGATTAGAGAGTTTAATGTATAGAAAAATAATTAAAATTCTATTCTACTTGATTCTTGTTGCAATAACATTGTTTCCACAATACCTACTAATCCAAATATTTAAGCTTTGCTTAGGATCATTAGATCTAACTTGGGGCTATTTAGATGGTTTGATCTTCTTATAATCCCAGGATTTGTTTTTAGTGACTCTATTAGATCTAAACCTTTGGGAATCAATCCTAGTGACATCCTTAAACTATCACCACACAATGTTGCTACCTTGATCAATTTAACCAACCTTGCATAAATACCATGTTGCATGCATGCATGATTTTCTTTGTGTTATGCTTTGAACAAGTTGTGATCAGATTTATGTTTGTGATTCGTTAGATTGCTCGGAGTGCGCTAAGGAGTGCTATTGTGTAGAGTGCTGCTCGGATCAAGGCAAGTTACACCACTTGTTCATAATTTTGTCCCAGTTTTGATTCTATGCATGTGATCTTCAAAATTCTGTAGTATGCATGTGTAGGATGTTCTAGTAGAATTTTTCCTTAGTATTATTTTGCAAGTGCGATGATTTTGTAGTATGCCATGAGTAGCTCTATACTTAGGATTTCCCATCCTAATAGGTTACCCCTGTTGTTTTTACTAAGTATTGCTTGCCATGCTATATATACAAAGTACCGTTGGGGGGTTCGAAAGACAAAGAATTTTTCTAAGTATAAAGGCTCTCTAGAGCAAACTTTTCTTCTCAAATCCACTTCAAAATAAAACTAAGTTTTCTTCTGGGCGGAATGGTTGTCGGGTCAACGAGTGTGATTTTGGTGGAGGACGGCCGCCCAGGAATCAAAGAAGTCTGCCATGTTTCAGAATTCAGAAGATTCCAGTGCAACCACAATACATTATGGGCTCTGTCTTGGCCTAGTACTTAGTGGGAAACCTCAGCTGGGTACCAACATTTGGAGGTTCTTGGCATGGTTGGATCCGAAAGGTAGAGGGGCTACTAAGGGAAAGCCTCGCCATGGTCTTGTCTGTAAAAGGACTTGATCGTGGATTGTGGGTAAAGTGCACAAACTCTCGAGAGTATTGCAATCTGATCGATCAGCCGTGTTCACGGTAACAGAACAACAATGAGCGTCTGAAGGATGGAGCCTCTGAAGGATCTTCCTCTCTCTTTTCTAAAACTAAGTTTTGAAACCCCGTGGCGTGCGTAATATCGCTAATGGGTGGGAATTTGGAGAACTTGGTGTGTAATATCCAAGTGACGCTTGGTGCGTAATATCCAAGTGTTTGGTTGTTTGGACACTTGGTGCGTAATATCCTTGTGTGCCACTCGACCTTATTTTATCCAAGCAAATGTTTACAAAGTAGGTCAATCTTCTAATCTTCTCTCTACTTAAGAAAATTAGCTTTGAGCAAATGAACTCTACAGCCTATACCAGCCTTGCATGTAGAGATAGTCTTTTCCCTCCTTGGTGTAATTTGCCAATACATTCAAAGTATTGACCTAACTTGTTGGCTGCACGTCTTATGTGCAGAATCCGAAGATTGAAAGGTGCGTAGGGATCGTGGGTCTACACTCGACAAGCCTGGGCGTTGATGGACTCATGCTGCTTTTATGTTTCCGCTGTTATTTGAGCTAGCATAATGCTAAGCAATTTTTGTAATAAATTTCATACTCTGGATTCTCCGTGTAATAAAGACTTTGTGTTTTACATGATATTTCATCGACTGTGAGTGCTAGCTATTGATCCAGGGACTAGCATGTTAATCACAGGGACTTAGGATCCTTACCGATCCGAGGTCATTACAGAATTTATCCGGCCATTTCATCAAACACCTGGGAGCATAGATCAACATTTCCTAACTTCTAATGTTCTTGATCAATGCCTTGTTCCCAAATTGTCCCCAAATCACTCCCCTTGTCACCCCCACCACCCATCAATGCATTGAAGCAGCTACCACTTCACTGCTTGCACTAGTGCCATGCCACCCGAAGCTCACTTGCCAGCCGACCGTGGACAGCTCGCAGGAGGAAGCGTCGCGCCCGTCCATGATGTCTAGGAGGCAGGCCACCGTCCATCACCACTCCCTGTCCACCCCTCGAGATCATCCAAGCCATGGACCACCCGAGAATGTCGCGCCCATTTTCTGTGCACCATGACGAGAGAACGCTAGAGCGCCACAGCCGACATGCGCGCACATGCCGCGCCTCGCTCTTTCCGCGCTTAACTGCACGCTCCATGACCCTAGATACCTCCCAGACAAGACCGTTCGCTATCGCATGACATGAAGCCCTTGTACACCGTCTCGAACACCGCCGTTTCCGTGCAGAGCACCGACCCGTTCCGACCATTCTCGACCGCCCCGTGCCATGCCTTTAAGCCCGTGATGATAGCCAGGAGACACCGCACCGTCCTACGCCCTCCGCCATGCCGTTAGCTCACTGCATCATCGTCACCGACGAGCCCTGACCATGTCGCTTGGTTCCCATCGCCGGTGTATAAATAGAGGCCACCCCAGCCCTCATTCTCCACACCATCTCACTCCCCTCTCTCTCAGAACCACCCCTGACCCTTCTCCAGAGCAAGGCGAGCACCAGCCCATCGAAATTTTACCGGAGTTTGCCGCTGTCGAGGAGGAGAGGAGCCGTTGATTGGAGCCACCCCAGGAGCCGCCGCAACCACCCTTTGAACCGCCATCGTTGACAACGTTGTTCGCCCCCATCGCCGACCCTAGCTGGAGCCCTGGTAAGCCACCACATACCCCCACCGTCGATGTTAGGGTTCAGTCTCGCTGGTGCTGTTCGATGGAGACGACGAACCTTAGCCGTAGATCGTAGTCTAATCGCACGGCCTAGATTTAAATGTACCACTTCGGGTTAACTGAGCCATTGACTAGTAGGAACCCCTTGTCAGCAGCCCGCTGCGCGTGCTGTGCAGTTGGGTCGGCCCAGTAATTCAAATAGATATTTTCCAATTTATTCAAACTCTAGTTCATTCAGTAACTTTGAAAATCAATTCAAGGAGATTCACTGAAACAAATTGCATGAAACCAATTTTGCTAGAAAGGTACTGAAATTATCAATCCAATCCCGTTGGATTCAAACCATTTGAAATTATAGATCACCTATACCAAAAATAACAAGACAGGGGCTTTTCCACATTCAAATATTTTTCAAGAATCAGCCATAAATGCTTTTGAGTTGATTCCAATTCTCAAAAATCACATTTGACAAGATCTATCTTAATATGTAAAAAAATAGGTTTACATGCAGTGATCTTGGACTTGTACTAAAAGAATGCCCCATAGGAATTTCTAGTCACTTTAATTATTTAAAATAATCCTTTTAAACTTTAGAAAATGTGACCACCACTTTAAATCACATTCCCAAATATTAGAATATGTGGTGATGACATGTGTCAATATGATCCCATATTTTAATTGGATAATATTAAATCTTAAGTAGTTTTCAATGAGTAGAAATTACGTTTCCAAAATAAAATAAATAAGACTAGGTATTTATTTCATGTGATGATTGTGATGATGCTAGATCATCTAGTGTGAACCTTTGTGTGCAAAATAGAGGTAGTTAAGTATTGTTTGGTGATTGCGTACCTCATATTTATTTATAGACGCTAGTACCAACCAAGGCTACAAGGAGGATGAGTACTACGAAGAAGAAGAAAACTTCAAACACTGCACTACTCAAGGCAAGCCTAGCACTACAAGTTAACTAGCGAGCTATTACTGGAAATTTATCTAATGCAAGCCATCCTAGCAAGCTATCACTTGCAAGTTAGATGCCTTAGGCATACTTTAGCTATGCAACCTTGATTATACAAAATACCAATTTTACTTGCAAGCTTTATTCTTTTATTTCTTTATCAAAGTTCTTTGCCTTACCTTAGTGACTTGTCAATTTTGGAAAGTTACTATAGGTAGCATAAAGATCATAAAACTAGGCCTAAGTTGTTAGAACTAGATGTCATACAGAGGCATGAGACTAGAGTTTGATAATCCCACTTGACTAGCACCCCTCATTAGTGAATACCCTCAACTTTAGTGGCTCGTGCTAAGCATAAAAATTGATCACTTTAGATGGGAATACTTGGTGAAAATGATTATGAAAACCTTGGAATGAAGATTCATTCTATTGAAATGTTTTGACATGTGTTATGAACACAAGATGATTTGATGATGAAAATGTGGAGGCATGAGCCTTAGCCCTTTTCAAAAACTGATGGTTGGGTTCAGATGCGACACCATTCCAATTTTACCGTACAACTACAATACGCGAATTTGGGTAGGGCTTGACTAGAAGTTTATATGTCTTAGTATGGGTTCCCTTGCGGAAAGAGGTTGAGAAGAGGCTACCTCATGAATGTGTATGTCCACCTATGCAGTTCCCAAGATGACAGACGGTCATGGTTGGAAGGCCAAACTCATAGGGTAGGTGCCTATACAAGGGTGTCTAATTTAAAGGTTAGGATTGATTATACGCATACTAAGTATGATGATTCAGGGTTATCCCTGACGGATGTATCGAATGTTGTGGTGAAATTGTACAATCTCTATAGAGTATCAAACTATTCGGATAGCCGCGTCCGCGGTTATGGACAGTTGGAGTGGCCATACTGTTCCGTCGTCAGATGTTTTCAAAATGACTTGTGAAGTGAACTATGACTTTGACTTGACCACAACAGGGTTGTGAACATGAAAACTAAGTTCCCACTTAGGTGTTGTAGAACATTAAACTAGTTTTCTTTACTTCTAAACTTAGTTTGAGATGAACCTGGCTTTTTGCAAACAAACCTAGGGCTTAGGATTCCTACTCGAACTACTTTACTTGTTAGTGATAGTTTGCGAGTACTTAAACTGTACTCATGGCTTTGTCCTTGTCTATTCCCATGGCCAGACTATGAGGAGGACTACCAGGATGATGGACATCAAGAGGTCTATGACAACTAGGATCATCTCCCATCGTCAGCATTGCATGTGACCCTGAAGATGAAGCTTCGACCATGCTACCCTTATTATTATTCCGTTGCGTTGATTGTATTAAGAATGGATCATGATATCCTATATTTGTAAGACCTTTATTATGGTTTCTAATGGATGATGAACTATGGTACCAATCTGTTATGTCTCGCAAAATGGTAATCCTGGGATTGCGATGTATGGCATAGCAGGCATCTTGGATTAAAAATCCGGGTGTTGACAGGAATGCATTGTGTATTTGGCTACTAATTGTGGGGTTGCCGGAGTGACAGAAACCTGAACCCCCGTTAGGAAACCTTTGCACAAGGGATTGTAGGATCTCAGAGTTTAATGTTGTGGTTACGTTTTTATCTTAATTACTTTCTTGTAGTTACGGATGCTTGCAAGGGGTTTAATCACAAGTATGTATTAGTCCTAGTAAGGTCGGTACATTAGCGCGGGTTCACCCATACAACACTTATCCAACCAAAGAATATTAATCAACTATATGACGCGAAAGCACTTGACAATATTCCCATGTGTCCTCGAGAACGTTTGATCCTCATAAGTAATACACCGGCTTGTACTTTGCTAAGAAAGGATTGGGCCACTTGCTGCAATTATTTGTTGTCTTTATTTACTTGCACTTTATTTCTTTGCATTATCAAAAACCCCTAAAAATCTGTTTGCTAGTAATTATAGTGAATTCTTGAGACAGTACCACTAGTCAGCACCTTCTGCTCCTCGTTGGGATCGACTTTCCTATTTATCAAAAGTACTACAATACACCCCCTATACTTGTGGGTCATCAACGAATGCTTGCCGTCTCAAGATCGAGAAGAAGTATAGCGCCGCAAATCACCAGCGCATCCGTGATTGCACACACGTTCAAGCCACCGAACATCCTCTGCCTCCTCGCTCCAGTGATGCAGTGGAAGCAGTAACTCCTTCCAGACGAAAAGCCACCGGGAACATGTATCTTGCTAGTCCGAGACCATGGGGGAATAATTCTAGAGGGGGAGATAGATCCTTCACGAGGAGGTGTGAGTGAGAGACAGGGAGTGGGGGGATTTTTATAGGAGGAGGGGGAAACCCAAGGGGCATGGCCGGCGCCATGGGGGCTGCCCCCACCCCTTCCTCCATTCATGTGAGTGGAGCTCCCACTCACAAATTGCCTCTCCATTTCCTCCACTCAAATTCCCATTAAATTTCCAGCAAATTTAATGTAATCTCTCATTAAATAAAACTCCTTTTATTTATTTATTCAGAATTTTGTCAATTACATTAATTAACAAACATTCACATAAAACCCCTTGCTACTATTAAATTTCACAAGAAGAAACAATTTTAGCAATTTCACCCAAAACAATTTCGGTATCTAGTGAAATAATTCCTGCGCTTTGTAATTCTTTCGTCTAGAACATATTTGCTCCAAATGGTGTCGGTAACCCTTAAATGTGTTACCCTACGGTTCATGAATAATGCGGACATGATAGATACTCCTGTCGGATCAATAATCAGAAGCGGGACCTGGAGATCCATACTGACTCCCACACATTCAACGATGACTTCTTATGATCGTGAGAACCTTTTATGCTAGCAACTTAATCCCTTTTTCTCGCCATATATTACATGTCCGAGGTTCGATAATTGGTATCTCCATACCTAGTTTGATCTCGTTAGGGACATGTACTCTTTTCTCGTTACTGTGATATAACATTCTAGTGATCACATCACTTGCTTGCAAGCTAACTAATGTGATATCACTGAGAGGGCCCAGAGTATACCTATCCGTCATCGGGATGGATAAATTCCACTCTTGATCCATGATCCTCTACATAACACCTTCGTAGCATTGAACCCACCTTTATAGTCACCATGTTACGGTGTGACGTTTGATGTTATCAAGATACTCTTCCAGTGTTAGTGATTCACATGATCTCATGGTCTAAGGACTAGGATTACTTCATATGATGTTATAGCAATATAAACACAGTGACTTTGATCGTAATGCTATACTTTAGATGAATGTTCATCACATCATTCCAATATTGTTGTGACCTAGTTATTAAAAACATCCAATGTCCATGATCAGGAAACCTTGATCATCTTGTTAATCAACGGGCCATTTTATAAGAGAGGCATAACTAGGAACTTTCCATTTGTTTATTAAACACACATGTATTAATGTTTCCGTATTAATACAATTATAGCATGAAAAATAAATAAATATCATATACTTGGAATACATATAATAACAACTTTATTATTGCCTCTCAGGGCATATTCCCTTCAGTCTCCCACTTGCACTAGAGACAGTAATCTAGTTACATAGTGATAAATCCAACACCCATGGCGTTCTGGTGTTGATCATGTTTTGCCCTAGGGAGAATTTTATTCAACGGATCTGCTACATTGAGATCTGTGTGTACTTTACAAATCTTTATATCTCCATCCTTGACATGTTCGCGGATGGAGTGAAACCGGCGCTTAATATGCTTGGAATACTTGTGAGACCTTGGTTCCTTGGCATTGGTTATGGTTCCATTATTGCCACAATATATCACCATTGGGTCCAACGCACTAGTAACCGCACCTAGTTCGGTTATAACTCCTTCATCCAAACCGCTTCCTAAGCTACTTCCGAAGCAGCAACATATTCGGCCTCCGTTGTTAATCCCGCCACCACGGGTTGTTTGGAACTCCTCCAACTAACTGCTGCTCCATTCATGAGAAATACGTATCTGGATTGAGACTTAGAGTCATCCGGATCGGTGTCGAAGCTAGCGTCGACATAACATTTACCGACGAGGTCTTCTTTACCTCCGTAAACAAGAAACATTTCCTAGTTCTTAAGTACTTAAGGATATTATTGACCGCTATCTAGTGTTTCGTACCTGGATCAGATTGGTTTCTACTAGTGATACGTCGGAAACGTATCTATAATTTTTGATGTTCCATGCTTGTTTAGTATCTATTTGCTTTGCTTTGTCTACACTCTCAGGTGTTTTTATATTTTTTCTGGTACTAACCTATTAACAAGTTTCCACAGTGCCAGTTGCATGTTTTCTTCTGTTTTTGGTTCTAGAAAGGCAAAAAATCAATATTCTCGGAATTGGACGGGACAAAACCAAAGTCAATATTTTACTGTGGGGAACACGAAGCCAGAATACGAGACGGAGGAGGATCACCAGGGGGCCACACCTAGCCCTAGCCGCGCCTAGGGGGAGCAGCCGCCCTGGTGCCCCCCTGCATTGCCTCTTCGCCTATAAAGTCCCCCCGATGCCTAAACCCTAAGCACCCAATCAATATTCCACAAAACTGTCTGTAGCCGCCGCCACCATTGTCCCTAGATCGGGGGGTCTGAAGCTCTTCCCGGCACCCTGCCGAAGGGGAGATCATCCCGGAGGCCTTCTTCTTCATCATGCCAGCCTCCGGTATGAAGCATGAGTAGTTCCACCTTGGACTGCGGGTCCATGTAGTAGCTAGATGGTTGTATCTCCTCCTTGTGCTTTCATGTCTAGATCTTGTGAGATCCGTTCATGATCAAGATCTCATCTATTTGTAATCATGCATGTTGTGTTTGCGGGGATCCGATGGACATTGAGATTACTATGTCAGACTGATTAATGGTTTTGTATATTTGATTCTATCATGTCTGTGTTGTTTGTGATCTTGCATGCTCTCCGTTGTTAGTAGCTATCTTGGCCAAGTAGTTGCTAGTGACTCCAAGAGGGGTATTTATGCTCGATAGTGGGTTCATGCCTCTACTTATCAAGGGAAGTGACAGAAATCTCTACGGTAGTAGATGTGTTGTTGCCACTAGGGAGAAAACAACGGTCTCTTGTTCATGGAACAAGTGGATTGTTTACCTTACACACTTTGCTTAAAGCAGTTGTCTGTTGCTTGCAACTTAATACTGGAGGGGTTCGGATGATAACCTGAAGGTGGAATTCTAGTCATAGATGCATTTGGATGGCGGACTATGTATATTGTTGTATTGCCCAATCGAATCTCATAGGATCTTTTTGTCTAGTATTGCATTGTTATGCCTTGCTCAGTCCTGTCAATTGCATTGGTATGCCTTGCTCAGTCCTGACAAGAGGAGTCCTCCTCAACCTTTCTATTTGCTTGGTTTTGTTTGCCTCTTTTTATCAAAAACTCCAAAAAAAATAGTTTAGTTTGGTTTGCTTTATCTTATCAAAAACACACAAAAAAATAGTTCCTGCCCTAGCTGCTGCTGTTTTTGGCATGCCCCACCTTTGCCAAAATGAACTCTGCTGAGAACACCAAGTTGTGTGACTTCACTAGCACAAACAACAATTATTTCCTAAGCACTCCTATTGCTCCACCTGCTCCTGATGCTACCATTTATGAAATTAAGCCTGCTTTGTTAAATCTTGTGATGAGAGAGCAATTTTCTGGTGCTAGTTCTGATGATGCTACTGCCCATCTCAATAGCTTTGTTAAACTTTGTGAGATGCAAAAGTATAAGTATGTAGATGGAGATATTATTAAGATCAAGTTGTTTCCTTTCTCCTTGAGATGAAAAGCTAAAGATTGGTTGCTATCCTTGCCTACAAATAGTATTGATTCTTAGATTAAGTGCAAAGATGTTTTATTAGAAAGTACCATCCTCCTGCTAAGATTATATCTATGAGAAGTGATATTATGAAATTTAAACAACTTGATAATGAACATGTTGCTCAAGCTTGGGAAAGAATCAAATCTTTGGTTAAGAATTGTCCCACTCATGGACTTACTGCTTGGATGATTATCCAGACTTTTTATGTAGGTTTGAACTTCTCTTCAAGAAACCTGTTGGATTCAGCTGCTGGAGGTACCTTTATGGGCATCACTTTGGGTGCTGCAACAAAACTCCTTGATAATATGATGGTTAATTACTCTAAATGGCACACTGAGAGAGCTCCACATGGTAAGAAGGTAACTTCTGTTGAAGAAACCTCCTCTTTGAGTGATAAGATTGATGTTATTATGGCTATGCTTGTTAATGGGAAATCTCCTTTAGATCCTAATAGTGTTCCCTTATCCTCTTTGGTTGCTCAAGAAGAGCAAGTTGATGTGATCTTCATTAGAAATAACAATTTCAACAACAATACCTATAGGAATAATTTTGGTAGTAACAACAATTATAGGCCTTATCCTCCTAATAATGGCAATACCTATGGAAACTCGTACAACAATGCTAGAAGTGCCCCCTCTGAACTTGAAGTCATGCTCAAAGACTTTATCAGTAAACAAACTACTTTCAACAAGACTATAGAGGAAAAGCTTTTGAATGTTGAGAAAAATATATCCTTTTTGTCTGAAGCATAGTCCTCTTTGATTAATAAAATGGCTGCTAAACCTGAAACCATGTAAAGTACATTTGCTGCTACTCATGCCATACAAGTTACTATTGATGAAAATGTTAAACTGTTAGCCCAACTTCATGCTAGGTGGGAAAGGGAAGCTGAAATTGATAGAAACAATAGTGTGTGCACCATCACCACTAAACCACAAGAAGTCCCTATTCCTCCTCCTACATTGCCTAAGCCTATTGAGTCTACTACTAGTGATGCTAAGTTTGATTTTGATATAGATGGTTGCAATATTTCTGAAGTGATTCTGTTCCTGCAAAAACTTGCTACAAGTCCCGATGCTAGTGATATGCATGTTGCTTTCACCAAACACATTACAGATGCTCTTGTTAAGATTAAGGAAGAGAGTTTAAAACACAAAGCTTCTATTCCTAGGAAAGTAGAAGATAGTTGGGAACCCATTATTAATATGCAAGTGAATGACTTTGATCTCAAATCTTCATGTGATCTTGGTTCTAGTGTCTCTGTTATGCCTAGGAGGATTTATGAAATGCTTGATTTGCCACCTTTGGAAGATTGTTATTTGGATGTCTCACTCAATGATAATGCTAAAAAGAAACTCATGGGGAGTATTAATGATGTTCTCATTATGGTTAACAATGCTTATGTCCCTGTTGATTTCTATGTTTTGGATGTTTAATATGATGCTTCTTGTCCTATAACTTTGGGAAAAACTTTTCTTAGAACTGTTGGTGCCATCATTGATATGAAAGAAGGCACCATTAAATATCAATTTCCATTCAATAAAGGTATTTAACACTTCCCTATGGGGAGAGATAATTTGCCTTTTTCTCCTCCTTTGAAAGAAAGTTTGATGTTAATGCTTCCTCATTTGAAAATACTTGATTTCTTGCTTCTTGTGCCTAACTTAAAGGCATTAAAGAAAAGTACTTGTTGGGAGATAACCCAAGAGTTTCCTTGAGTCTTGGAAGTTATTACTTCAGTAATGACCTCTCCTTATCCTTTTTGTTTACTTTTTGTGCCAAGAATGACCTCTAATGAGAGGGAAGTAAGATTTGGGGAGTTGCTGTCCCGAAACAGATTTCTGTCCTCCACCATAAAAATTCATGAGGAGTCTCTGTAAGTCGGATTGAGCAGAACAGTTACGAATAAATCCCCCAATATGTTTGATTTGAGCAATAGAAGGTCTTCAAAAAAATCGGTTTCTACTTGTTGGTCTGTTTTGACAAATTTCTGCCATTATTTGCATTTGCTTCTTATTGATTCCTTTTTGGGTTCTTTTTTGGGAAATTGAGATTTTTGAAGGAGTTGCTACACTAGCTTTTGTTTTT
This sequence comes from Avena atlantica, assembly GCA_910589765.1. NCBI lineage: Eukaryota > Viridiplantae > Streptophyta > Magnoliopsida > Poales > Poaceae > Avena > Avena atlantica. Next base: position 80,886,339 of record OU342733.1, read on the forward strand.
AGTGAAAAGTTTTGCCATTCCAAAGCTAAACCTAAGGGTCTATTATCTTTTGAATACACTAATGTTTCTAATGAAGATTGTGTGAAGTTTTGTATGAAGGAAAATTTTAGGTGTAGAGAGAGAATGATGTAATGAGATGAAGAATGGGAAAAATATCAAGCTTGGGGATGACACCCCGGTGTCACCCCAAGAAATATCTAAGAGGTACAAGCTTCAAAGCTTGGGGATGCCCATGGCATCCCCTTCTTCATCAATAAAAAGATTAGGTCTTTCTAGACACTTCGTTTTTATTGTTTCATGCACTGTTGTGTTGTTCTTGGAGCGTCTTAGTTTTTGTTTTACTTGCTTAGTTTTTTTTGTTTGCTTGAATAAAGTAGTTTGGACCCCCGTTCTCGTGTGTTATTTCAAATAAGTCGATTGGTGTTGGAAAGGAGTAGGAAGTTCTTGCTTGAAAAGTGCAAGAGGAGCTTGCATTGACTGTGACTTAGACTTCATCATGTAATGTTAGGTGTTGTTTTGAGCTTATGCTTAGTGATTATTGTGTAGCATGACTTGTTCCAAAAAATTGGGATTGCTTAGTGTGCCTTGAAGGAATCATGCGTTGTTTTAGCATACAAAAGCATAGTATTTTGGTATTCTCCTTTGATGCTTTGTTTGAGTTGACTTGGCACATGCTCACACCATTCTATGACTATGAACAAGTCACCATAGCCTCTATGATCATTTAGTCCTTGACTTGTAGTACCACTCTATGCTTTGATTAGTAATGTTTTGTCGCTCAGCATGATTATGGCCAGTATTGCTCTCTTAGTTGGTTACTCCCAGTCTTTTGCTAGCCTCCACTTGTATGAGTAAGGTCTACTCATGCTTACAACTCCCAAGAAACCAAGTTATTCCAAAGTGTCCACTATAAATTCCTATGCATGTTGTGTTACACCATTCCAAGTATATTCTTGTTTTCAGCTATCATCCAATTAAAAAGTATTTTGTTATGTGAAAACTTAGTGATTAAAGCTCTCACAAACTTGATGGCACACTTTATATTTCTTTGCTCCTAATAAACTTGAACCATTGTGTCATATATGTTGTATATGCTTGCACTTATACGTTGGAATTAGTAGAACCATGTTGTCATGGGGAACGTTTTCAACATTGCACTTGTACTTTGTACACAGTTGATATCATGCTATTTTGTCTATGGATGTCGCCGGTGTGAAATAAAAAGGGAGCTTGTAAGTCCATAGAGTTATGTATTTTGTGTTAGAGAAATGCCTGGGCCGCTATCCTAAGCCATGCCTAATCATGGTGGAAACTTGCAGCATCACCATAATGAGCAATCTGTGAAGCATCCTCAATAAAAATCTATACAAATAGTAAATAAAAGATCGCTGAGATGCTCATTGTCTGCTTGCCTTGTCATTTTGGTTATGGGATATCTCATGTACCATGTGCAAGGGGTACCCCATTGGCGGTTCTCTATGATACACATGTACTTAATATGACAAGAACTTACAGGTGACTGAAGTTGAGTAGCATGAGGTGCGACCCTCGTATTCAAGGGACATGAGATTGCCAACTTATACTTTGTCAAGCATATACTCCATAGTTTGTTCACTTTAACCTTAATCACTTCAAGATTCTTATGATAGGGGCAATGAGAGCTGAAAGCTAACAAGTACCATAAACTTTGGAAGCTCTTTTTGAAACTTGAAATCCCTGCTTCCCTTAATGAAGGGCCTTTCTTCCAATATTATATTGAGTCTCCACCTTCTACCTTTAGGCACCATTAAGAGAGCATAGTTGCCATTCTTAGTTCTATGTGTATTGTCCCAAAACATGTTGATTGATGCATATTGTGATATTACTTGTTCTTGTGCTATTTGTATCTAGTCACTCTTATGAACTTTGAAGGTGTACTATGCATCTATTTGCTACTCTATGAGGGACAAGCTGATTGCCACTATGCCATGTTTTCTGTATGTGAAATAAACAAACGTTTTTTAATGCATGTTATTCATGATCTTTGTTTGTAGCCTTTCATGTTGCATGCATAGTTACTTTGTCTTACTGTTAGAACTCCACCTTTCATGCACATGTTTAGAGTTCTTTGACCCAGCTTTCAATTCTTGCAAATGGTTTGATCTTGGTTTTGATGGTGCATGTCACCTCAAAAATTATTCTTTTATCACTTACCTACTCGAGGACGAGAAGGAGTTAAGCTTGGGGATGCTTGATACGTCGGAAACGTATCTATAATTTTTGATGTTCTATGCTTGTTTAGTATCTAGTTTTCTTTGATTTATCTACACTTTGAGGTGTTCTTATATGTTTTCTGGTACTAACCTATTAACAAGTTGCCACAATGCCAGTTGCCTGTTTTCTTCGGTTTTTGGTTCCAGAAAGGCAGAAAATCAATATTCTCGGAATTGGACGGGACAAAAGGCAAAGTCAATATTTTACCATGGGGAACACGAAGCCCGAATACAAGACGGGGAAGGCTCATCAGGGGGCCACACCCCTTGGCGTCGCGGGCTAGCCCTAGCCGCGCCTGGAAGGGGGGTGCAGCCGCCCTGGTGTCCCCCTGCCTTGCCTCTTCGCCTATAAAATCCCCCCGATGCCTAAACCCTAAGCACCCGATCAATATTCCACGAAACCGTCTATAGCCGGCGCCACCATCATCCCTAGATCGGGGGGATCTGAAGCTCTTTCGGCACCCTGCCGGAGGGGAGATCATCCCAGAGGCCTTATTCTTCATCATGCCAGCCTCCGGTATGAAGCGTGAGTAGTTCCACCTTGGACTACGGGTCCATGTAGTAGCTAGATGGTTGTATCTCCTCCTTGTGCTTTCATGTCTAGATCTTGTGAGCTCTGTTCATGATCAAGATATCATCTATTTGTAATCATGCATGTTGTGTTTGTGGAGATCCGATGGATATTGAGATTACTATGTCAGATTGATTAATGGTTTTATCTATTTTATTCTATCATGTCTGTGTTGTTTGTGATCTTGCATGCTATCCGTTGTTAGTAGCTATCTTGGCCAAGTAGTTGCTAGTGACTCCAAGAGGGGGTATTTATGCTCGATAGTGGGTTAATTCCTCTACTTATCAAGGGAAGTGACAGAAATCTCTACGGTAGTAGATGTGCTGTTTCCACTAGGGAGAAAACAACAGTCTCCTGTTCATGGAACAAGTGGATTGTTTACCTTACACACTTTGCTTAAAGCAGTTGTTTGTTACTTGCAACTTAATACTGGAGGGGGTTCGGATGATAACCTGAAGGTGGACTTCTAGTCATAGATGCAGTTGGATGGCGGTCTATGTATATTGTTTTATCGCCCAATCGAATCCCGTAGGATCTTTTTGTCTAGTATTGCATCATTATGCCTTGCTCAGACCTGTCAATTGCCCTCTGTAATTTGTTTACCCAGCATGCCATGTTTGTTTATCTAAGGAGAACACCTCTAGTGAACTATGGACCCCGGTCCAATCTTTACCATTGATACATCTTCCACTATTACTGTTTACCTGCTGCAAACCATCATCACCTTCCACACCATACAGTTAATCCTTTGTTACAGCAAACTATGAGCTTGACAACCTCATTGTTCGTTGGGGCAAAGTCTTGAGTTTGTGTTGTGCAGGTTTCCACGTTGCTTGCAACACCTTTGAGATGTTTCCTTCCCCCTACTGGTTCGATAACCTCGGTTTCTTACTGGGGGAAGACTTGTTGATGTGCTCATCACACCTTGCTCTTGGGGTCTCCAACGAAGCGTCCCACGACAACACCGGGCGCCATCAACTAGTCAAACTAATAGCATGTGCCACATCTGGTATTGTACATAGCATGGCGTACATGATAGAGCCTATGGCTGAAGCATAGTGGATCTTGTCCATTATCTCTCTTTCTTCCGATGTAGCCGTACTTTGAGTCTTACTCAATGTCTTTCCTTGCAACATAGGTAAGAACCCCTTCTTACTTTCGTCCATTTTAAACTTTTTAAAATCTTATAAAGGTATGTACTCTGTGATATCCCTATTAGGCGTATTGATCTATCTCTATAGATCTTTATGACAAATATGTATGACGCTTCACCTAGGTCCTTCATCGAAAATTTGTTGTTTAGATAACTTTAATATCAGTAATATGTCATCCACATTTAAAACATTTATACCACGTTGCTCCCACTCACTTTCTTTTGAATACAAGCCTCTCCATAAGTTTGGACAAATCCAAACTCTTTGATAACCTCATCAAAGCGGAGATTCCAACTCCGGGATGCTTGCTTCAGTCCATAGATGGATCGCTGAAGCTTGCATACCTTTCCAGCATCCTTAGTATCAACAAAACCCTTTGGTTGTATCATATACAACTCTTCTTCAATGTTGCCATTGAGGAACGCAGTTTTGACATCCATCTGCCATATCTCATAGTCGAAATATGCAGCAATTGCTAACATAATCCTAACTGACTTTAGCATCGCTACGGGAGAGAATTTCTCATCGTAGTCAACTCCTTGAATTTGTCGAAACACCTTTGTGACAAGTCGAGCTTTATAGATGGTTACATTACCATCAGCATCAATTTTTTTTTTGAAAATCCATTTGATCTCCACGGCCTTTCGGTCATGAGGTAAGTCCACCAAGGTCCAAACCTGGTTTTCGTACATGGATTCCATCTCGGATTTCATGGCTTCTAGCCATTTGTTGGAATCCAGGCTCATCATCGCTTCTTCATACGTCGTAGAGTCATCTATTTCATCAACCATGAAATTCATAACAGGATTTCCGTACAGTTCAAGAGTTGCACGTTTCCTGCTTGAGCTGCGAGGTTTAGTAGTATTCTATTTCGGAGTTTCATGATCATTATCTTAGTTCCTCTTCATTCGGTGAAGTCAACTCCAGAACAACTTCTGGCACTGCACTACTAGCCATATTATGAAGGGAAGGTTCAATAACCTCTTCGAGTTCTACCTTCCGACTACACACACCTTTCGTGGGAAACTCTTTCTCTAGAAAGGATCCATTCTTGGCAACAAAAACCTTGACCTCGGATCTGTGATAGAAGGAATACACAATAGTTTCCTTAGGGTATCCTATGAAGATGCATTTTTCTGGTTTGGGTTCGAGTTTATTAGGCTAAAGTTTCTTCACATAAACATTGCATCCCAAACTTTAATAAATGACAGCTTAGGTTTGTTTCCAAACCAGAATTCATATGGTGTCTTTTCAATGGATTTAGATGGTACCCGATTTAAAGTGAATGCAGCGGTTTCTAGTGCATAACCCCAAAATGACAGTGGCAAGTCAGTCAGAGACATCATAGATCAAACCATATCTAATAAAGTACGATTATGACATTCCAACATACCATTATGTTGTGGTGTTCCGGAAGGTGTGAGTTGTGAAACTATTCCACACTCTTTCATATGTGCGCTAAACTCGTAACTTAGATACTCACCACCACGGTCGGACCACAGAAATTTGATCTTTCTATTACGATGATTTTCCACTTCACTCTGAAATTCCTTGAACTTTTCAAAGGTTTCAGACTTGTGTTTCATCAAATAGATATACCCGTATCTACTCAAATCATCCGTGAAGGTAACAAAATAATGATATCCACCTCGCGCCGACACACTCATTGGACCACATACATTAGTATGTATGATTTCCAATAAATCTGTCACCCGTTCCACTGAACCGGAAAACGGCGTTCTAGTCATCTTGCCAATAAGGCATGGCTCACATGTATCAAATGATTCGAAATCAAGTGATTCCAAAAGTCCATCTGAATGGAGTTTCTTCATGCATTTAATTCCAAAATGACCTAGACAACAGTGCCACATATATGCAGATATATCATCATCAAGTTTAATCCTTTTAGCATCAACATTATGAATATATGTAACACTATTATCGAGATCCAACAGAAATAAACCATTCATCACGGGTGCATGACCATAAAAGATAGCATTCATATAAATCAAACAACCATTGTTTTCAGATTTAAATGAATAACCACTTCGCATCATACACGATCCGGATACAATGTTCATGCTCAGTGCAGGCACCAAATAAAAATTATTTAGGTTTATAAGTAATTTCGACGGTAAGTGGAGAGGTAGCGTTCCGACGGCGATCACATCAAATTTTGATCCATTGCTGACACGCATCATGACCTCACCCCTTGCTAGCGGTCGCTTGTTCCGCAGCCCCTGATTCGAGTTACATATATTAGCAACCGATCCAGTATCAAATACCTAGGTGCTACTAAGTGTACTAGTCAAGTACATATCAACAACATGTATATCATATATATATTTGTTTGCCTTGCTGCCTTTATATCAGCCAAATATTTGGGTCTATTCCGTTTCCATTGACTAGACTCTTTGCAATAAAAACATTCAGTAGCATGCTTAGGACCTCCCTTGACCTTTTTCCCAGGCGCAACAAATTTGCTGAGCATCTTGAATTTCCCTTTGGATTCATCCTTTTCTTTAGAGGATGCAATATTATCGACCATCAACTCCTGGTGCCTTTTCTTTATTTCTACTTCGATAGCCACCAAAATGGTAGCAAGTTCGGTGAGCGATCCAATCACACCACTTTTCTTGTAATTCAGCACAAACTCTTTGTAACTGGGTGGGAGAGACTGCAGAACTCTATCTGTCGCAAGGTCAACTGGGATATGATATCCCAACGCCTTAAGACGTTGAACATATCCCATCATCATGACGTGATCATTCACAGAGTTGTGTTCCTTCATCTTTGCACTAAAGAACTCGCTAGAGATCATATATCTCTCAGCGTGGATTTGGCTCTCAAACATGGATTTGATTTCCTTCACCGTAGCATCAGCGCTGCTAAGTTCAAAGCGTTCTTGGAGTTCAGGTTCCATTTACAAAACGATCGCATATTTCACAAGAGTGTATTCATCATGCTTTGTGTCATACACATTACGCTCATACTGAGATGTAGTATTTGCAGGAACGTCACCTATTGGACCATCCAGGACATATTGCTTTTGTGCATCTTTGAGGAAAAACCTCAAATTCATGAACCAGCTGGTAAAGTTGCTACCATTCGTCGCAAGTTTATCTTTCTCCATGAACACATTGAAATTAAAAGCAGGTGGTGCCATCTATAGCAGAATTTGTAAAGTTTAGAGTAAGTTTATGATATATCGAGTTCAACTAATCCAAATTATGAATGAACTCCCACTCAAGAACAACATCCCTCATGTTTTTTTGGTGATTACATGAACCAAATCCACTACACCAAGTCAGATCATCACGTGAGTCGGTGTAGTTTCAAAGGCGAGCACCTATATGGGCATCATATCAAATATATGACTCATGCTTAACCTTTCGGTCCGTGTTATGAGGCCATGTCTGTACATGCTAGGCTCGCCAAGTAAGAACCTTAGTATTTGCGTGTGTAAAATTGTCTTACACACGAAATATGATCGTGGATTCAAGTACACCCGATCATCACGTGATGTCTTGAAGCGGCAAAACATAATCGGTGCATACTTAAGGGAGAACACATTTTTATCTTGATATCTAAATGAGGGATTATCTTATAATGCTACTAAAATGCCAAACAAGCAATATAAGATGCAAAAACATCATATGTAAAAAGTAAAATTATATGGTTCTTGCACTTGATCACTATCATGTGTATCTTGGTATGATCTTTATCATTCCTTTGAGTGTAAGGCCAAGGTCTATGGAACTTACACGTTAGGTGTGTTGTAAGAGTATCAACTATACATCTACTTACAATATTACCATATCATGACACTAGCTCAACAACAATCTAAACTAGAAGTTTCTAATTTATCCATTGCAAGTTTTACGTGGCTTAGGGCTTTCGAAGATAGAACCGTTCTTACCTACGAACATGGAACCACAACGATGATAACCAAATTATTAGCAACTCATTGTAAATCAGATATTGATTATAGTAGGAGAGACAAACACCCGCTAGGCACTTATGCAAAACTAGTAGCATGTCAAGCGTGGAACAGGTCTCATGTGCGAGAACATGTAAAGTTTGGCTGAGCCGCTTCATCCCACTATGCCACCAATATCCAAAGTACAAGAAAGAAGCAATAACATGATCATCATCGCCCACATACTGATATGTGTACTACCCGTGCAAAACATCTATGCATGGATCCGGCTCTGATACCACTATTGGGTTCGCAGCATAGAAAACAAAAAATTCCTACGATGGGAACCACTAAGAACCAAGATCTATCTACTAGATATAAGCAACGGGTGGATATATATCCATAGATAACATACCCTTGTAGACCAACAAAGTTTAACGAGGTTGTACTCATGGATGATGCAGAGGAACGCTTTTTGATCTCAAGATCGAGAAAAGTACAACGTATCAAATCAGTAGCGCATCTGTGATCGCACACACGTTCAAGCCACCGAAAAACCTCCGCCTCCTTGCTCCAGCGATGCAGCAGAAGCATCAACTCCTTCCAGACAAAAAGCCACCGGGAACATGTATCTCGCTAGTCCGAGACCATGGTAAAATAATTCTAGAGGGGGAGACAGATCCTTCACGAGGAGGTGTGAGTGAGAGAGAGGAGTGGGAGCTTTTTATAGCAGGAGGGGGGTAACCCGGCGCCATGGGGCTTCCCCCACCCCTTCCTTCATTCATGTGAGTGGAGCTCACACTCACAAATTGCCTCTCCATTTCCTCCACTCAAAAACCCACTCAAATTCCCATTAAATTTCCACCAAATTTAATGTAATCTCTCATTAAATAAAACTCCTTTTATTTATTTATTCAGAATTTTGTCAATTACATTAATTAACAAACATTCACATAAAACCCCTTGCTACTATTTAATTTCACATGCAGAAACAATTTCAGCAATTTCACCCGAAACAATTCCGGTGTCTAGTGAAATAATTCCTGCGCTTTGTAATTCTTTCGTCTAGAATATATTTGCTCCAAATGGTGTAGGTATCCGTCAAGTGTGTAACCCTACGGTTCACGAATAATGCGTACATGATCGATACTCCTCTCGGATCAATAATCAGAAGAGGGAACTGGAGATCCATACTAACTCCCACACATTCAACAATGACTTCTTGTGATCGTGAGAACCTTTTACGCTAGCAACTTAATCCCTTTGCCTCGCGATATATTACATATCCGAGATTCGATCATTGGTATCTCCATACCTAGTTTGATATCGTTACCGACATGTGCTCTTTTCTTGTTCTCATGATATAACATTCTAGTGATCACATCACTTGCTTGCAAGCTAACTAATGTGATATCACCGAGAGGGCCTAGAGTATGTCTATCCATCATCGTGATGGACAAATTCAACTCTTGATCCATGAGCATCTACATAACACCTTCGTAGCACTGAACCCACCTTTATAGTCACCATGTTACGGTGTGACGTTTGATGTTATCAAGATACTCTTCTAGTGTTAGTGATTGACATGATCTCATGGTCTAAGGACTAGGATTACTTCGTATGATGTTATAGATATATAAACACAATGACTTTGATCATAATGCTATACTTCGGATGAATGTTCATCACATCATTCCAATAGTGTTGTGACCTTGTTATTAACAACATCCAATGCTCATGATCAGGAAACCTTGATCATCTTGTTAATCAACGAGCTAGTTTATAAGAGAGGCATAACTAGGAACTTTCCATTTGTTTACTAAACACACATGAATTAACGTTTCTGTATTAATAAAATTATAGCATGCAAAATAAACATCTATCATATACTTGGAATACATATAATAATAACTTTATTATTGCCTATCAGGGCATATTCCCTTCACGGCGGTAGACATTGGTGGCAGCGACAGTCGCATTCTCATCCGGCTCATCTGAAAGTGAATTGTCTAGGACATGGTCCTTCTTTTCTTTGAGAACAATTCTCATATTTCGATACCAGTTGGTAAAATTAGTTTCATTTAGTTTATCTTTCTCAAGAATGGTTCTCAAAGCAAAACCGGATATCTGAGGGTGACTGTTACTTGGTGCCATGATCTACAATAGAAGATATGCAGAACACTTAAGACATGTATTCATAAAATAGCAAGCATCTTAAATAATTTAATATTTATGCTTCCACTAGAACCAACACGCCTCCGATGGTTACTTAGTGATTCAGGATACTAGATAAGCAAGTCGACTAGTGAGATTTAGCATCACCGCTAGCCGCCAAGTGATCTTGGTAGACAACTCCTTGTCAATCGCATCTCATACGACTCATGTTGGTCGGGTGGCATCACATGCCCCGGCTCCCGTCGGACTTTTACCCAAGTCCCACAACTGTTGTGATAGATCCGTCTAGCTTATCGAGTGTTTCTGTTGTAAGAGTCTGACTCGAACCCACCTAGTCGGAAATAATTGGCGGCACCTTGATTTTATGAGCCCACTACCAGAAATGGCCGACTTGTGATGGTGCAAACACTGGCGGAAAAACTGACTAGACCTTCTTTGAGGGATTAAGTTTTACCGACTATATAATAGAGGTGAACTAGAGACATATAAATAACACAAAAAAGGCAATTATAATGTGAAATGGTATGGCTCTCTTCATGGGGATCTCCATCTTCACAAAGCCTGTAATCCGACATGTGCCAAATCTTGTTACTTGTCATTTTACTCCATATCGCCGACTTGTACATCGACTTGCATGCCATCTGGGTTCTCTAAACAGCTACACTAGCTTAGTAAAGTAAATTACATAGAAAATCCGACTCGTAGGTCGTTATACAATAAAATGACAGCACCTAGGCTCCAGCCAGCTGACAAAACCGTAATTCGCAGATCACGTATGGATTACACACATCACATGCACATAAGCCATACCATTCAGAACTCCCCGCAAAACAAGCTATGCATAGATACGATATCTACCGGCGTGTGAAAATCGCAATGACATCTAAGGCACTACAACTCCTTTAATATTCGATCACCGCATCTGGATTTACATGTCACAGTCTACCCCGATGGCGAAAACCGACCGGTAGGGGTATGTCATTCCACGACCGTAGCAATATGATCACCAAAACCAGATCATCCATTTTCCGAGTATAGTTGATCTAATCAACCTCATACAAAACTGATCTATCTCATAGATCGACCACCAAAACAACACATAGATCCAATCTATAGCCAACCGCATAATACATATGCGAAATCTCAATCCTAAAACCAGAAGCTATCGCTCTGATGCCACTGTTGGTCCGCGAGGAGAAAAACAAAACTTTTGGCCTACGCCGTGATCCCAAGATTTAGCTAAGGTAGAAGGCCACGAGTATTACCACTAGATGCGCAGTTGCAGAATTTATAAAGCACGTATGTTGAATGCAGTGCAGTCCTTACAATCTGATCTGATCGTCGAGGTACTGATCATACATCACCGTTGCTGGTATCCACACGTACAAGGAGGAGCGTCGGTGGTGAACTGCTAGGTTCGTTACAGCGGCAGGACTGCTATGGAGCTAGGGTTTCCAACGCATGGAATGACCTAACCGTCGTCCTCCTAGGTATTTGTGCCCCACTATATATAGGGAGTGAAAGTGGGATCCACTCACTTGTGGCCCATTCACTAAAGCCCATATTAGTCACTATGAGTCCGACTCACTGACTCAGTCCAAATCCGGTTCAGGTCCAACCCAAACATATTTCCGGTTCAGATCTAATCCGAACTTGCTCCTGCTCTTAAGTGTGTGACCCCGCAGGCTCATGGCAACTTGGACATAATTGGAGTCCGACTTTCAATTGATCAGTCGGTAGCGTCTCCTAGAACGTGCCGACTCCTAAGTACCAAAGAGTAATGACGACATGCCTTTCCAATGTGACTTGTGTCCGAGTCCCTTTTGCCTCACGATATACCTTGTCGGACTATAGGCGAATAATTGTCATCCCTTAAATAGTCTGAATCTCTTCTCAATCCAAGATAAGTGATTCATCTGACTAACTCTTAGTTGATTTCCTCGGTTAACACTTAACCGAGTCATGCATGTCCATGATTTCCGAATCATATCATCCGAGAGGGCCCAGAGAATATCTCTCCAAGTGGAGGGGGAAAATCACATCTTGGTTATTCACATCACGCAGCTTGATTCTCAGTCGACCCGAACTCTACCTTTATAACTGCCCTATGACGGAACAATGTTTGACAGAACCTAAGTTGATGATCCTCAACTCGGATTGTGCAACAGCCTCAAGTCTAAGGATTACATTGATTGAGACATACAAATGACGACTTGTTCGTTGTATCTCAATATGGGTCAATCTGACTTGCTAAACTCTTTAGCCGAATCTGTGTAAGTTGGAATGGCATCACCATGCCCATGACAAGTGGAACCGAGTCATCAGTCGACTTTCATATTGGTCTAAGTTATGTGTCCAGCACAACCTCAATGACCAAGGATGTTTAGTATGAACAACATGATTATATAGTTCCACAATCGAATCACATATTCAATGATATACATCAGATGTTCATACAGAGAAAACTAAATAACTTTATGAATACAATGGGAATTACATGATACATGATTGCCTCTAGGGTATATTCCCAACAACTTGGACAGAAGTGGATCGGTAGTACCGGTCGGAATTTCTGGCCCAGGTTAGGCGGTTCTTCTGGCCCGTACTATCAACACACTTCCACGGATGGAGAGCCATTGGGGTGGCGTAGGCAGTACTATTGGCCACATATGTAAATGGATCAAACGGTCGGATTTGGAGATAACTTTTTAAGGCCTCCTTCTTCCCCTTTGAGGGCATGTTCTTTTGCTATCTCTTCACTCTCTCTCTCTCTCTCTCTCTCTCTCTCTCTCTCTCTCTCTATATATATATATATATATATATATCTATCTATCTATATATATATCTCTCTATCTATCTATATATATCTCTATCTCCACCCCCCCTCCATTGTTGGCCTTCAAGATCTTGTCCTCTCCCCATCTCCCACCTATTATTCTTGTATCTTTTTGAGGGATTTGACAGAGGAGATCAAGATCTACAACCCTACCTAACCATATCCCTTCTTTGTGAAAGAATTCTTGGGATCTAGATCTTGGAGAATTTGGTGCTCTCTTCTTCTATTCTTCCTCTCTTATTGCCCCAATAGAATTTGTAGCTTTGGTGGAATTTTAGAGTGAAGGATTTTCCATTGCATTAGATGCATCAGTTTGAGTTCTCTACGGAGAATCGGTTGGTGAAAACTTGTGTGCGTGTTACTCTTGGGTTCTTCAAACCCTATAAGGTTGGTGGCCTTTGTGGTGATTCTTGGGTTTGGTGAACGCCCTCAAGTATTAGTGGATCATGTGCCTGCCTTTTGTGGTGAGCATACGGGATAATATGGTGAGGTGGTGACCCACAAGTATAGGGGATCGCAATAGTCTTCGAGGGTAGCATTACCCAATTTATTGATTTGACACAAGGGGAGCCAAAGAATACTTGCAAGCCTTAACAACTGAGTTGTCAATTCAGCTGCACCTAGAAAAAGTTCTTGCTCACAGAAGTTTATCAGTAGCAACAGTTTGGTAGTAGCAACAGCAACAGTAGAACAAGAGCAATAGTAACAGTAACAGTAAACAGTAGGATTCGAGTGTGGTAGGCATAGGGATGGATGGACGGGCGTTGTATGGACGAGTCTAAACATGTAACTTCAAGATCTAGGGCATTGCAGATAAATAAGAATAAGCATCCAAGTACTAAACAATCCTAGGCATGTGCTCCATATATAGTCATACGTGCTCGCAATGAGAACTTGCACAACATCTTCTATCCAGCCAGCCCGTTGCAGCGGGGCCTCTAGGGAACTACTGGAAATTAAGGTGCTCCTTTTAATAGAGCACCGGAGCAAAGAATTAACACCCCGTGAACATATGTGATCCTCATACCACAGCCATCCCCTCCGGTTGTCCCAATTTCTGTCACTTCGGGGCCTTTGGATCCGGACAATGATATGTGTACACAACTTGTAGATAAGATCACAAAAAATACTATCATAATGATCCAATAATAAGTTCAGATTTGAGATCATGACAATCGGGCCCTAGTGACAAGCATTAAGCACAACAAGTTGCAACAAAGTCAAATAGCACTAATAGAGATACTAGGCACTATGCCCTAACAATCTTATTCGATTACATGATAGAACTCATCCAATCCCTACCATCCCCATAGCCTACTGCGGGGGATTACTCACTCATGGATGAGGGAAACATGGATGGTTAATGGAGAGGCGTTGGTGATGACGATGGCGATGATCCTCTCCAAATTCCTTGTCCCGGCAGGGTGCCATAACAGAGTTTCTGGTTCTGAATCTTGGTTTCTAGTGGTGGCGGCGCAGCGGAACTCTTTCTGGAAAAACGTCGAACCCCCCTGAGTTTTTAGGTCAGAAGGCATCTTATAGGCGAACAGGGAGGCCGAGGGGGTGCCTGAGGTGGCTGCACCCCCACCCCAGGCGCAGCCAGGCCTGGCCCGTGCCTGGCAGGGGTGTGGCCCCCCTAGGCCTCCTCTCCGTCTCGTACTCTAGCTCCGTGTGTCTTCTGGTGAAATAGGATTTTTGGTATATTTTCCCGGATTTTTCCTGATAGTTGATTTTCTACACAAAAACTAATTCTGCTGAAAACAGTGTCAGTCCGTGTTAGTTGCATCCAAATCACACAAGTTTAGAGGAGAAACAATAGCAAAAGTGTTCGGGAAAGTAGATACGTTTTGGACGTATCAACTACCCCAAGCTTATTGCTTGTCCTCAAGCAATTCAGTTGAAAACTGAGTGCGATAAAAGAACTTTCACGGACATATTTGCTTCATATGATGTATATATTCTCAGCACAGGAGTAGATGCTTAAATCATTCATAATAAAGAGTATGCGACTAAGTCTACTCAGTAGTCATTGCAAGCTATGAAGAGAAACCAACTCAATAATAATAAGTAGCATGAAACATAAACATAAGCAACATTGCAATGCTCATAAAAAGGTATGATAGAGTGGTATCTTGCTTTCCTTTGTTTGTAGATCACAATATAAATGCCAAGGCACCTCTGAAGTTCAAGTGAAGACTATAAGTAAAGATATCAGAGATACAAGCATCAAAGTCATGACATAATTAACCAAGTTTTGAGACAAACACAAGAATGACAACTATGCTCTCAAGAAGGTGCTCATAGAATAAGTGGTGACTCAACAAGGAAGTGAAAAGGTTTTGAAAAGTTTGAAAGGCTTCCAAATGCTGAAAGTAAGGTACTCATTAGCTTTGAGCTCTCATTGCCCCTATCATAGGAATCTTTATGTGGTTAATGGTGAAAGTGAGGTCCAAACTGAGTTATATGCTTGACAGACCATAAACTGGAAATCCCATGTCCCTTGAGTACGAGGGCCGCTTCGTGTGCTACTCAACTTTGGTTACCTCTAAGTTCTTGTCATTGTAAATACATGCATATCATAGAGAACCGCCAATGGGGTACCCCTTGCACATGATACAGGAGCTATCCCGTGATCAAAATGACAAGGCAAGCAGACAATGAGCATCTCAGCGATCTTTTTATTTACTATGTGCATAGCTTTTTATTGAGGATGCTTCATAAATGCTCATTATGGTGATGCTGCAAGTTTCCACCATGATTAGGCATGGCTTAGGCTAGCGGCCCAGGCGTTTCTCTAAGGTAATGTATATAGCCCATGAACTCACAAACTCCCCTTTTATTTCACATCGACGACATCCGCAAACAAAAGAGCAAGGTATCAACTGGATATGTATCCATAAGTGTTGAAAGCATTCCCCGTGACAACACGGTTCTGCTAACTCCCAACATATATTTTCCAAGCATATAACTTTCATGGACAAGTCACAATAGTTCAAGATTATTATGTGCAAGAAATAAAGTGTTCCATCAAGTTCGTGAGAGCTTTACTAACTAACTTTCTCAAAACAGTCAAACATTTTATTTGGAAGAAAACAAGGCATAATGAATATGCACTGAAATAGCAAATGATGCTAATAGGTAGGTATGGTGGACACTGTTGGCAATATTGGCTTTGGGGAGTTGGATGCACAAGTAGAGCTCATACTCAGTACAAGTGAAGGCTAGCAACAGAGAGGGGCAACAAACGAGAGAGCAATAACTGTCATAATCATGCTTGCAACAAAATAGGACTAATTATAGCATGAAAGTGATACAAGAACTCTGAGGCAAAATAAATCATCGAGGCTTACTGACTATTGTTTAGTCATATGCATGCGTGAGCATGTGCCAAGTCAATTCACATGAAACATTCATAGGAGGATACCACAATATCATACCAAAATATGAATAGAACAATGCAAGCAAACATTCATATGACATGCTACACACTATTAGCAAGCTGGAGCTAATCATAAGCAAGCAAGAACTACTAAGCATCCATAATAACATACACCTTACACGAGTAGGCTAAGCATGCTCACAAGGATGAGTATATGTACAAAAATGAAAACAAATAGAGTTCGTTACCAGCCTCTTACCATACCTCAAGTTGTCTTAATCTTCATTATTGCCCTTCACTTGTGCGACTTGAATAATAAAATGAAACCAAACTCCACTGAGGACGGCTGAACCCTACAAAGAACTCACAAAACCAAAGAAGAACAACAAATATTTTTGGTGTTTTCGATTTTTTAAAGCAAGCAAACAAAGCAAAACCAAACAAAGAAAAAGCAAACCAAACAAAGCAAAATATTTTTGGATTTTTCTTTAAGTCAAACCAAAGCTAAAAAGCAAAGAAACAAACCAAGAGAAACAACGAAAATATTTTTGGTATTTCTGTGTTTTGGGAAAGCAAGAACAAAAACCAAAAGAAAGTGAAACAAGGGATATACAGAGAACCGACCGAACATGATATATAGATGAGCATGATGTTGGTATACCTCCCACCAAGGTTAGGCTTTTGGCCAGAGTGGGGCTCAATCCCATGGCGCCCAAGAAGGTGCACCTCCGTAGTACGATGAGGAGGCCCCTTCGTCCTGGTAAGATCTCGAGGACTCCCCTGTGTAGTGCACGGAGGGGTCGTATGAGGGCGTGTCCCCCTGATAGTGTCCATGGAAGCCAAGAATGTGCAGCTTGTCATCCATCTCATCCTTGGAGCGTGACAAAGTTCCCTGGGAAATACTGAACAAAGTGGTTTGGGGGAGAGGGATCTCTCTCTCTTCCCCGTCAATTAAAATCATTCTATAAACCAAGCTCTCAAGGGTAGAGCTAGCAATGACAAAGTGATGCTCTTCAATAGCAGCAAGATCAAGCCTCTGAGGAGCCAAAACTGTATCATTTGGACCAATAACAAGGTCCAAGGCAGCAACAACACGCGCAACAATAATTCCCCCATAAATGGGTCCCTTAGCAGCTAAGCGACGAGCAATGAGAGAACCAAGATTGTACTTAGTTTCATTGTTGAGCGCAGAAAGATATGAAGGCCAAATGATAGTTGGAAATGTTACTAGTGTTCTCCCTACCAAGAACACTAGTGGCAAGATAGTAATCAAAGTACCTGATAGCTGGGAGTTGAATATTTCTTATCTTTCCCCGTTGAGCTCTACGGTTATCATCATTAGTTATCCCGCGGTAGAGCTCCAACAAATCAGTGGGTTGAGCTGGAATCTTCTTCGCTGACCCAGCTGTACCAAGTCCCAGGGCCTCACAAAATTTATTCAATGTCATAGTGTAAGACCTGCCATAAATTTTGAAAGACACGTCTGGTTTGAACATGCTGTTAGCAAAAGATAAGCTCTCCACAAATGTTTTAGTGAGCGTAGCATACTGCACGCTCTCATCCTGCATATAACTTGTTAATCCAACCATTCGAACCAAGATTAGAAAATCCTCAAGAATCCCAGCATCCCGCAAGAAGGTTTGGCCAGGAAAGGTGTAAGGGTGCACATCCCCCTCATCTCCCTCGTCGCCAAATCGCGATGTAATGAGATCCTCGTTACATGAGGGCCTAGCTCGGGAGTATGATCTCAAAGGCCTTGCCCTCCTAGGTGCATCACTCTCAAATATTTCACCAAATGTGTCGTTGTCCATGACCTCTTTCTTTTTCTTAAATTTTTAGACAAACATCAAAACAAGTGATTTCCATGTTGATAAATGATGAGCAACTACTATAGGAACTTGCTAGAGGGCTACACATGCATCAAAATGAAATTTCTAAGCATAGAACAAGCATGCAAGCTCACACAACCTGACACCTATAGCAGAAAAATACTCAAGATACAATCTACCAATCACAAATCTAATTGGACAAGTGGAGGAGGCACATACCAAGGAGAAAACCCTCCAAAAATCATCAGCAAAGATGGGCTGAGCAAGGAGATCGAAATTCGCAAGCAAGAACAGCAAGAACTCGAGCTTGAGAAAGTTTTCCGGTGTTTTAGGGAGAAAGAAAGAAGATGGCTAGGAGGAGCCACCTTGAAGGGGCCCATGTGGGCCACACCCCAGCCAGGTGCCACCTGGGGGCTGGCCGCTGATGGCTAGCATGGTTGATGTGGAGCACTTCGTTGGACACCCCAAGAGCAAGGTGTGAAGTAGCACAGCAGCAAGTTTTCCCTCAGTAAGAAACCGAGGTTATCGAACCAGTAGGAGGAAGGAAACATCACATAGGTATTGCAAGCAACACGGAGACCTGCACAACACAAACTCAAGACTTTGCCCCAATAAATCAGTGAGGTTGTCAAGCTCACCGGTTTTCTGTAACAAAGGATTAAACATATGGTGTGGAAGGTAATGGTGGTTTGCAGCAAGTAAACAAGTACATAGACCGCCATCCTATGAGATTCGATTGGTCAATACAACAAGATACATAGACCGCCATCGAACTGCATCTATGACTAGAAGTCCACCTTCAGGTTATCATCCGAACCCCCTCCAGTATTAAGTTGCAAGCAACAGACAACTTCTTTAAGCAAAGTGTGTAAGGTAAACAGTCCACTTGTTCCATAAACAAGAGACCGTTGTTTTCTCCCTAGTAGCAACAACACTTCTACAACCGAAGAGATTTCTGTCACTTCCCTTGGAAACTAGAGGCATGAACCCACTATCGAGCATAAATACTCCCTCTTGGAGTCACTAGCAACTACTTGTCCAAGATATCTACTAACAACGGAGAGCATGAAAGATCACAAATAACACAGACATGATAGAATCATAAAGACAAAACCATTAATCAATCCAACATAATAATCTCAAAATCCATCGGATCCCCGCAAACACAACATGCATGATTACAAATAGATCAGATCTTGATCATGAACGGAGCTCACAAGATCTATACATGAAAGCACAAGGAAGAGATACAACCATCTAGCTACTACATGGACCCATAGTCCAAGGTGGAACTACTCACGCATCATACCGGAGAGAAGGCCTCCGGGATGATCTCCCCTCTAGCAGGGTGCCGGGAAGAACTTCAGATCCCCCCCCGATCTAGGGACGATTGTGGCGGTGGCTACAGAAGGTTTCGTGGAATATTGATTGGGTACTTAGGGTTTATGCATCAGGGGCTTCTTATAGGCGAAGGGGGAGGCCGAGGAGGCAACCAGGGGGCCCACACCCTGCCTAGGCGCGAGCCCACCCTGGCCGCGCATAGGAGGGTTTAGCCGCCCTGGCATGCTTCTCCGTCTCCCCTCTGGACTTCTTGTTCCACACGGAAAGTTATTGACTTTGGCTTTTGTCCCGTCCAATTCTAAGAATATTGATTTTCTGCCTTTCTGGAACCAAAAACAGAAGAAAACATGCAACTGGCACTATGGCAACTTGTTAATAGGTTAGTTCGAGAAAAGATATAAAAACACCTCAAAGAAAGACAAAGCAAAGTAAAGTAGATACTAAACAAGCATGGAACATCAAAAATTATAGATATGTGTCCGATGTATC
Source organism: Avena atlantica (assembly GCA_910589765.1). NCBI lineage: Eukaryota > Viridiplantae > Streptophyta > Magnoliopsida > Poales > Poaceae > Avena > Avena atlantica. The sequence goes on from OU342733.1 coordinate 80,906,284, forward strand.
AAGCATCCCCAAGCTTAACTCCTGCTCGTCCCCGAGTAGGTAAGTGATAAATGAATAATTTTTGAGGTGACATGCACCTTCACAATAAAGATCAAACCATTTGCAAGCATTGAAAGCTGGGATCAAAGAACTGTAAACATGTGCATGAAAGATGGAGTTCTAACAATAGGACATATTAACTATGCATGCAACATGAAAGGCTACAAACAAAGATCATGAATAACATGCAGTGAAAAACATTTGTTTGTTTCACATACAGAAAACATGGCAGAGTGGCAATCAGCTTGTCCCTCATAGAGTAGAAAATAGATGCATAGGACACCTTCAAAGTTCACAAGGGTGACTAGAAACAGATAGCACAAGAATAAGTAATATCACAATATGCATCAATTAATAAGCTTTGGGACACTGCACACAGAATGGCAACTATGCTCTCTTAATGGTGCCTAAAGGTAGAAGGTGGAGACTCAAATAGTGGTGGAAGAAAGGCCTTTTATAAAGGAAGCAGGGATTTCAAGTTTCAAAAAGAGCTTCCAAAAATTATGGTACTTGTTAGCTTTCTTCCCTCATTGCCCCTATCATTTGCATCTTGAAGTGATTAAGGTTAAAGTGAACTAACTATGGAGTATATGCTTGACAAAGTATAAGTTGGCAATCTCAAGTCCCTTGAGTACAAAGGCCACACCTCATGCTACTCAACTTCAGTCAATTGTAAGTTCTTGTCATTGTAAGTATTTGCATATCATACGGAACCGCCAATGGGGTACCCCTTGCACATGGTTCAGGAGCTATCCCGTAACAAAAATGACAAGGCAAGCAGACAATGAGCATCTCATCAATCTTTTTATTTACTATATGCATAGCTTTTTATTGAGGATGCTTCATAGATAGCTCACTATGGTGATGCTGCAAGTTTCCACCATGATTAGGCATGGCTTAGGCTAGCTTCCCAGGTGTTTCTCTAACACAAAATATAAACTCCATGGACTTACAAGCTCCCTCTTTATTTCACACCGGTGACATCCATAGACAAAAGAGCATGATATCAACTGAGTACAAAGTACAAGTGCAATGTTGAAAACGTTCCCCATGACAGCTTGGTTCTGCTAATTCCAGCGTATAAGTGCAAGCATATACAACATAGATGACACAATGGTTTAAGTTTATTAGGGGCAAAGAATATAAAGTGTGCCATCAAGTTTGTGAGGGCTTTAATCACTAATTTTTCACATAACAAAATAGTTTTTAATTGGAAGATAGCTGAAAACAAGAATATACTAGGAATGTTGTAACACACCATGCATAGGAGTTTATAGTGGACACTTTGGAATAACTTGGTTTCTTGGGAGTTGGAAGCATGAGTAGAGCTTACTCATACAAGTGGAGGCTAGCAAAAGACTGGGAGCAACCAACTAAGAGAGCATAATGGCCATAATCATGCAGAGCAACAAAGCATTACTAATCAAAGCATAGAGTGGTACTACAAGTCAAGGACTAAATGATCATAGAGGCTATGGTGACTTGTCATAGTCATAACATGGTGTGAGCATGTTCCAAGTCAACCCAAACAAAGCATCAAAGGAGAATACCACAATACTATGCTTTTGCATGCTAAAACAACGCATGATTTCTTCAAGGCACACTAAGCAATCCCAATTGTTTGGAACAAGACATGCTACAATAATAATCACTAAGCATAAGGTTAAAACAACACCTAGCATGTCATGCTAAAGTCTAAGTCACAGTCAATGCAAGCTCCTCTTGCACTTACAAGCAAGAACTTACTACTCCTTTCCAATACCAAGAAACTTATTTGCAAAACAACACAGCGAGAACGGGGGTCCAAACTACTTTATTCAAGCAAACTAAACAACCTAATAAAAGCAAACAAAAACTAAGATGCTCCAAGAACAACACAATTGTGCATGAAACAATAAAAACGAAGTGTCTAGAAAGACCTGAGCTTTTTATTGATGAAGAAGGGGATGCCTTGGGCATCCCCAAGCTTTGACGCTTGTACCTCTTGGATATTTCTTGGGTTAAAACCATGGTGGTATCCCCAAGCTTGATCTTTTGTCCATTATTCATCTCATTACATCATTCTCTCTCTACACCTGAAATTTTTCCTTCATACAAAACTTCACACAATCTTCATTAGCAACATTAGTGTATTCAAAAGATATTAGACCTCTAGCAAAGCTTTGGAACAACAAGACCTTTCACTAAAAACATAAGCTACTGTAGTAACTCCTTTAAAAAGCTCAATTCCCCAAAGGAGAACTCAAAAAGGAATCAATAAGAAGCAAATGCAAATAATGGCAGAAATCTGTCAAAACAGACCAACAGGTAGAAACCGATTTTTTAGAAAATCTTCTGTTGCTCAAATCAAAAAGTTTTGAACTAACAAGTTATCTAACATATTGGGGGATTTATTCGTAAATTTTGAGCTCAATCCGAGTTAGAGAGACTCCTCACGAATTTTTTTGGTGAAGGACGGAAATCTGTTTCGGGATAGCAACTCACCAAATCTTACTTCCCTCTTATTAGAGGTCATTATTGGCACAAACAGCAAACAAAAAGGATAATGAGAGGTCATTACTGAAGTAATAACTTCCAAGACTCAAGGAAACTCTTGGGTTATCTCCCAACAAGTACTTTTCTTTAACGTCTTTAAGTTAGGCACGATAGCTTGAGAAGATGCTCACATAAGAACTATGAGTTGAAGTAAAAGAGAGCATCAATAAGCAAAAACACTTAAGTCTAACCCACTTCCTATGCATAGGAATATTGTAAAGAAACAAGGCATGAAAGCACAAAGCAATAAGCATAGGAAAGCAAAACAAGTGCACCTTCAAGATTTTCAACATAAAGAGAGGAAACTTAATATTGTTGAGATACATAAGACCATGTTTCCCTCTCTCAAAATAACTTTCAGTAGCATCATGAATAAAATTAACAATATAACTATCACATAAAACATTGTTATCATGAGCCACATGCATAAAATGATTATTACTCTCCACATAAGTAGTGGGAGCAAATTCAACAAAATAGTTATCATTATTATTCTCATCACCATAATCATCAAATATAGGAGGCATATTGTAATCACAATCAATTTTCTCCTCAATAGTAGGTGCACTGAAAATATCATAATCATCATAAATTGGAGGTAAAGTATCATCATAGGCAATAGAATATTCAGAATTGGTACCAAAGATATTTTCAATATTAAAACTAGTGTGTTTTTCCCAATCATGATCACTACTATAGGTAAGAGGCATAGGAACATCATCACAAGTTTTACCCATAGTAGATATATCAAAAGGATCCACAGGAGCATAACATTCATCCTCCTCTTTTTCATCTAATGAGCTTCCTGTTTCAGCAATTTCTTCTTCCTCCTGCAAGGCATTAGTCTCTTCCATTTGTGGAAAGCACATATTAAAATATTCAAGAATATAGCCATTTTCTTCCTTGTAATATCAAAGTAGAATTTAAGTATCTCATAAACCTCGCATTCATAAGGTGCATCATCAGTATTTTCAAGCAAACTGGCAAGTTCAAATGCACCCTCGAAGGCAATAAATTCTTCAATTTGTTCCACATCATCAAAGTCATAATTTCCTTTAACATAAGAGGTTATGGTAACATTATCATTATACTCACATTGAAAAGGCAGGTGTTTATACCTCCTACAGCAACAAGACTTGTCAAAGCAATAAGTAAAATTATAAGTAGAGCACACCTCTCTAGGAATGGTATTCAACTTATTAATTTGTTCCCATAAGTGTTTCCCTTTTTGTGACAAACGGTGTTCCTTATAATAATACTTTTGTTCTTCCGTAAACCCACCTTGCCAATAAGAACTAGTTTCAAAGAAACCATCCATTGATAGAAAGCATGGCAAAGCAAGGCAAAAACAGACCAGGAACTAGAGCAGGAACTAATTTTTTTGTGTTTTTGAATAAACAAAGCAAAACAAACTAGACTAATTTTTTTTGGGTTTTTTTTTAAAAGAGGCAAACAAAACCAAGAAAAAGAAATAAAGCAAACTAAAAACAAAGTAAAGAGAGAGGAAGTGAAGTACTCCCCTTGTGAAGACGTCATTCGCCTCCCCGGAAACGGCGCCAGAAAAGCTTGTTCGTGCTTGACGGGGAGGAAAAGGTTGAAGCTGTTCTATATATGTCCCCAGCAACGGCACCAGAAAAGCTTGTTGATGGCTAGCATGGTTGACGTGGAGCACTTTGTTGGAAACCCCAAGAGCAAGGTGTGAAGCAGCACAGCAGCAAGTTTTCCCTCAGTAAGAAACCAAGGTTATCAAACCAGTAGGAGGAAGGAAACGTCACACAGGTGTTGCAAGAAACGCGAAGACCTGCACAACACCAACTCAAGACTTTCCCCCAATGAATTAGTGAGGTTGTCAAGTTCACCGGTTTGTTGTAACAAAGGATTAAACGGATGGTGTGGAAAGTAATGGTGGTTTGCAGCAAGTAAACAGGTAACAGTGGAAGATGTATCAATGGTAAAGATTGGACCAGGGTCCATAGTTCACTAGAGGTGCTCTCCTTATATAAACAACATGGCATGAAGGGTAAACAAATTACAGCAGGGCAATTGATAGGAACTGAGAAAGGCATACCAATGCAATACTAGTCAGAAAGATCCTATGAGATTCGATTGGGCAATACAACAAGATACATAGACCGCCATCCAACTGCATCTATGACTAGAAGTCCACCTTCAGGTTATCATCCGAACCCCCTCTAGTATTAAGTTGTAAGAAACAGACAACTGCTTTAAGCAAAGTGCGTAAGGTAAACCGTCCACATGTTCCATGAACAAGAGACCGTTGTTTTCTCCCTAGTAGAAATAGCACTTCTACAACCGAAGAGATTTATGTCACTTCCCTTGGAAACTAGAGGCATGAACCCACTATCGAGCATAAATAATCCCTCTTGGAGTCACTAGCAACTACTTGGCCAAGATAGCTACTAACAACAAAGAGCATGCAAGATCACAAATAACACAGACATGATAGAATCATAAAGACAAAACCATGAATCAATCCAACATAATAATCCCAATATCCATCGGATACCCGCAAACACAACATGCATGATTACAAATAGATTAGATCTTGATCATGAACGGAGCTCATAAGATCTATACATGAAAGCACAAGGAGATAAAACCATCTAGCTACTATATGGACCCATAGCCCAAGGTGGAACTACTCATGCATCATACCGGAGAGAAGGCCTCCGGGATATTCTCCCCTCCGACAGGGTGCCGGGAAGAACTTCAGATCCCTCCTGATCTAGGGACGACGGTGGCAGTGGCTACAGAAGGTTTCGTGGAATATTGATCGGGTACTTAGGGTTTCTGCATCGGGGGCTTCTTATAGGCGAAGGGGGAGGCCGAGGAGGCGACCAGGGGGCTGTCACATCCTAAAATTTTCCAAATTTTGTAATGTGAAAAATAAATAAATAAAATAAATAATTGTTGAAATTTAGGGTGAAAAGAAACCTTTGTTTCTAAATTTAAACATCAAAAACCCATCCGGAACAAACTTTGAAGAAATAGAATCCAACAAATTTCAAATCAAGTGAAATGCTGTCACATCCCAAGATTTTCCAAATCTTGTAATGTGAAAATAAATGAATAAAACTTTGTTGATTTTCAGAACCAGAAGAAACTTTTTGAATTCAATTAGAACTTCAAACCCATTGGAATTAAATAAAAATCCTAAAAGGATTTAAACAGTTAAACATTTAATAAAAGTAAAATAAAATGTTTTGGAATTACTATTTTGATCTTTAATAAAAGATTTGTTTTACAAAAGAAAAGTGGATTCATAAATAAAGATTATTTTATGAAGCCAAATTAAACCTTGGCCAAGCTTTGGAGTTAAAACATATTTGTTTTTGAATAAAAATAGCAAAGGTTGATTTAAATAAATTAATAAGAATTTAATATCCAAATTTATTTAAATAAAAGGTTTTTACCATTTTAATTAAAATATCAAAAACTTATTAAATCATTTAAATAAGTTCTTCCAAATATTTTATTCTCACATAAAACCTACTGAAGTGTTTTGGCTTTATTTTAGATTTCAAAATAAATATTTTAAATAAAATAAATCCTAATTGATTTTATGATGAAGGTCTATTATATTTAAATATTAATGGGCCCTAAAATAAAAGATTATTTAGTTTTAAACAAATTTCCAAGTATTCTATATTTCCCAAATAAAACCTACTGGTTTGGTTTTGAAAATATATAGGTTTCAAATAAAGATTTATTAATAAAATCAAACTCTATTTGATTAATAAACCATGGCCCATTTTATTTAGTTAAGGAATGGAACCTAAAAGATTAAAGTATTATTTTATTTTATTGGTATATGCTACTGAACAGAACCAGGTTCATGGTTGCAAAGATTGATAATGGTTTGAATTGATTTGAACCTTGTTTGATTGTTTTGAAATTTAAAACAGGAATTAGAATTAGAAAAGGAAAAGGATTCAGAAATAGAAAAAAATAAGAAAGAAATCGACCCAACCCAACAGCCCAACAGCAGCCCACCTAGCCCACCTGTTCCCACGCCCGAATCGTTTTTCCTCACTCAGGAACTTAACCGCGCAGAGACTGACCAGTGGACCTCACTCTCATTTATTTTCCCACTGACCGGTGGACCCCACCTCTACTGCTCATCGTCCACACCCGCGCGACCCTGTCACCCCCAAACCTCGCTGCCGTTGCTGCTTTGAATGCCACGTTCAATTCACAGTAATGTCGCGCATTAATCTCGCCGTGACTGCACGATATTAAGCGCCTGCATCTTCCCCTCCCTTTCCCTCTGTCACCATTCCCTCTCTGCCCCGAGGCTGCCCCAATTTGACTCGACACACTCCCAGCTCCGACCACCGTCTCCGACCGATTCCGGCCAAGCCACACCACCCCGAGCCTCCCTGAGCACGCTGGCAGTTTCCCCACTCCCAGACGCTTCCCCCCGTGCCCTTCATTCAACCACGAGCGCCCCGGAGCGTCGTCTTTGACAACCTCCGACAGCACCGCCGTCTGTTTCTTCTCCGACGACGTTTTCCAGGTGAACCAGACCGCCCCTTCACTTCTCGTTCACGCATACAGCGTTGTTTTGATCCTGCGCATCTGACCGCGCCTTCGTTTTGCCTTAGGGCGATCTGCAGCAACGTCCTCGACCTCAACCAGAGCCACCCGCCGCCAGAACGAACTCCGGCGAGAGATTCCACCTGACCCCGTGCGCCCCTTGCCACATCGACCACACGTCGAGCACCACCTCGTCCTCGCGAACACGGTAAACGCCACCTCCATCTTCCTTACTTCCTAGAACCACCGCGAGCACTTTGTCTGGCCGTCGCCGCCGTCCACCGCCGCGCAGCGCCGCCCATCTGTGACCGAGTAGTAGCATCCGTAGGATCTTAATCCAACGCCTACGATAGATCACTTAAGCCGCGAAGAGGTACGCGCCCTGTGTTGTGCGATCAAACTAAATCCTGCGGTCCACGTTGCCGATCCAACCGAACCGGTATCGACCAATGAAACAGCGACGTGTGGCCAGTATTAAAACTAAAAAACAGATTTGAATCAAATTTATTTGCAAACTTCAAACCCCTGTAACTTTCAAACCACATGTTCAAAAATTACAAATTTTATATCAATGGATTCAGGAGAACAAGACCTAACCAACCATGGCCTTAGTTTAGAAAATAGTATCTGTTAGTTTGCTTGATTTTGCAGATTCTTTTGTGAGCTTGTTTAGAGTAGGAAAAAGGTTTAAAAATGATTTTAGGGATAAAACTTCTGCAAAATGGTTTGTTGTGACCTTACTGACCCTAGGAACCAAACCATGGTTTTGAAAATGAAATTGGAAAAATTTATAATGGATTAATTAAATTAGTCCATTTCTAGCTAAGTAAAGATAATGGTTTTATTATGAAAAAGGATTTTGGAATAAAAACTTTGAGAAAATATTTAATTCAAAGCTACTGATCCAAAACACCAAGTCTTGAGAGCTAGAAACTTTCGGTGAGAAACTTAAAGATTTTGATTTGATAAAACCATTTTCCACCATATAAAATGTTGAATGGATTTTAAAATAGTTTTTGGGCAAAATCCTCTAACTAATGACTTTGCCATTTTTGGTAAATGACCAATTTGGACATTCCAAAGTTTAGAAACCTAGTGGAGACCATCCTTGCAATAGAACCATCATTTGCATAATTATGCATGACTTAGATTCCATTGCTTTGTGAGTGTGAAATTGTTTGTTTGACTTTGGTTTGGAATGTTAGTTGATTTTGTGTTTGCTTGATTGACTTGTAGTGAATTTAGAAAAGTGTGAGACTAGCAAGATCAAGGAGAGAACCACCATTCCCTACCAAAAAGGCAAGTTACACTATCATTCAAAAGTCCTACTATTTTCATTATACTTAGTGGATTTTGGAAACATGCATGAAAATAAATTATACTTATGCTATGCTAAAACCTAATAGGATTCCCTATACACTCCTTAGTGAAAATATTGTAGTTGTACATGCTTAGCCATACTTTATTTTGAAAAGAGATACATGTTGAGATTTTACAAAGGTTGAGAAAAGGACTTGTGTTTTACATAATAAAACAAGGACTCAATGAACCACCTAGGTGGTGGATACTTTAAGTTTTGGAGAAGGTGGAAACAAAAGGAACCATGTCTATGGGAATCACTTTGTGTTGTGCTCCAAAATAAAACCACCTAGGAAACTTAGAGATTGAACATGTTTCTCCAATTGTGGCTTTCGTGTGCAACCACATGCTATTATGGCTCTGGCTTAGTCAACTACATTGGGAAGACCCATGCACTGTCTTCAGTTAACTGGACATGGGGATCTGGAATGCTTCATGGGTGCTGAAGGCAAGCTAGCAATGGTGTATGGGAGGACCCTTTGGAAAGACTTCGTCACATTCTCAATCTGCCAGTACTCCATCTTGGTGAGCACTAATCCAGTAGGCCACTGGTGGCAAAAGGATGGGATTGTGACATGTGGGTAAAGTGTACTCCTTCTGCAGAAGTTAATAAAATCTAAGTACTTAGTCGTGTCCCCGGTTATGGACAATACTGAGCAACTAAAGTTTGAACCATGGGAGATCTCGACATTCCAACTTCTAATATAAAAACTTGATGCACTTGGGGGTACCAAGGAATTCAAAGAGATTTTGTTAAGCTTGATGCACTTGGGGTTACCAAGGTGCTCAAGAGCATGATGTACTTGGGGTTACCAAGGAACTCATGAGATTTCATAAAACTTGTTGCACTTGGGGTTACCAAGGAACTCATGAGATTTCATAAAACTTGTTGCACTTGGGGTTACCAAGTAGCTCAAGAGATTTTGACAAGGACTTGGACACTTGAGTTTCTACCAAGGAGTTCAAGGAACTTGGAAAAGAGATTTGACAAAGGACCAAAACCATTTTGAAAAGATAGGATAAATGTTGCTTTATGCAAATAAGCCTTAATCTCTACTTAGCCAAATATGCATGTATTGATAGGATCCACTCATATTACACATAGAAGTGAGACTTGCCAATACAATTCAAATGTATTGACCCTTGTGGCTGTAACTTGTAATGTTGCAGGTTTTGATTGATTTTAGTGAAGATTGTTGATTAGGATTACAAAGTCTACAACCAACATCTGCCTGTGGCACTTTGAAGATGAAGGACCCCATGACTATAGTTATTCCGTTGCAATGTAATGTAATAGCCAAATGAGCTATGTAAGATGTAATAAAATTTATGTTATTCCTGGTTATAAAGTTATATTATGACCTTTGTTTCTTGATATTACATCTTAACTGTGGATGCTAGCTATTGATCCAGGGACTAGCATTGTAAACACAGGAGGAATCTACCTTATTAGGTAGAGACCTCTACAGATGGTATCAGAGCATTGTGTTGCCTGTAGGATTTGTAAAACCTAGGATTGGACAAAAACCCTTAGAAAAATAGGAGTTATATTTTGATCCAAAACTTATTTACAAAAACACTTGTAAACTCTTTCCTTAACCATTTGGGTTTCAACTCTACATCTCTTCTACTTCAACTTGATGGAAAAGCCTACCCCATGACCAAAGACTACACCATGTGCAAGGGACTTCTTCAACTTCTTCAACTCTAATGACTTCAACATCTTCAGCATGTTCTCCAAAGACAACCAACTTAGAAACCACTAAGGACTACAAGTGATACAAGGAGATCTTACTCAAGATTTAGAGACTGAGGGAATGCAAAGCAAGAAGGAACCATCAACAACTTTGAAGTATTGTGACCAAGAGTTTTTATCAAGGAAACCATGATCCCAAGTAAGAAGAAGAAACCAAGAAAGAAGGAAGATCACAAGTGAACCATGTAGATGGACCACCATATTTTAGTTAAGTCAAAACCACCAACTTATGTGGTGTAACAAAAATATTTTGTTGCCTAGGTATGTGCTAGAACTTTGTTGTTTGAGTGAAATGTTTGATTTGTGAACGCTTGCACATTTGTGTGATTTGTGATGTGTGTGATTAGAAATATTTCCTTAGAAATATCTTGCATATTCTAATCTCCCTTCAACCCAAACAGATGACTACTCCAAAAGACTCCAAGGTTGATGACACGAAATCCAACCAAGAGGACAGCATGAAAGAGCTCATAGCAACCCAGAACCAGTTAAACCAACTGACAGCTCAGTTCATAGCCAACAATAGTGATAAAAATCCATCACTACAAAAGTTTTTGGAGGAACAATCCCAACTGATGCTTAAGGTGACTAATCAAATGATCAACATGGAAGAAAGCTATCCCAAAAGAGTGTATGATAACAAGGATGACAAGAATGTTGTTCTAGATGGAGCACCAGCTTGCATTATTTGTGGAGACAAGGATCATACTTCCAAGGAGCATGAAGGTCAATGCCCTAACTGTGAAGAAAATCATCATGTTGGACAATGTCCCACCTCTCAAGCTACTTGTTACCTTTGTGAAGGAAACGACCATACTCCTATCCAATGCCCCATATATGCCATTGTTGAACAAAGGAAACAAGAAGGATCCAAGTATGCCAAGAATGTTGATGGCAAAGGAAAAGGACCACTTATACCTCCAAACAAGACAACCCAATTCAAAGGATCAAAGAAACCCAAGAAACCAAGACCAGACATGAACCTTATGCAATGTCGTAAATGTAAGGAAATGGGACACCACTCCAGTGAATGCCCAGAGAACAAGAAGAATAAAGAGATTGACCAAGTGTGGTGCAACAACTGCAAAGAGTTAGGCCACTATGTAGCAACTTGTCCACAAGAGCCACGAAAAGAACTCAAGGACATCCATTGTTTCAACTGCAAGAATCCAGGACATTATGCAAGCAACTGTCCAGAAAAGATGAAGAACAAGTTGAACAAACCTATGGAGAAACTCAACCTTGGCCCATGAGTCAAGCATGGAAACCCAGGGCACAATGCAAAGGATTGCTTAGAGAAGTTTTTCCAGGATCCCAAGAAGGGCAAAATGTAATTTTTGTTTGAAAATTTTTAAGGGTGGTAGTACCCTAGTTGTTTTGAACCTGCTTGTAACCCTAGCCTCCCCAAATCTCGGGACGAGATTTATTTTAAGGGTGGTAGCCTGTCACATCCCAAGATTTTCCAAATCTTGTAATGTGAAAATAAACGAATAGAATAAAACTTTGTTGATTTTCAGAACCAGAAGAAACTTTTTGAATTCAATTAGAACTTCAAACCCATTGGAATTAAATAAAAATCCTAAAAGGATTTAAACAGATAAACATTTAATAAAAGTAAAATAAAATGTTTTGGAATTACTATTTTGATCTTTAATAAAAGATTTGTTTTACAAAAGAAAAGTGGATTCATAAATAAAGATTATTTTATGAAGCCAAATTAAACCTTGTCCAAGCTTTGGAGTTAAAACATATTTGTTTTTGAATAAAAATAGCAAAGGTTGATTTAAATAAATTAATAAGAATTTAATATCCAAATTTATTTAAATAAAAGGTTTTTACCATTTTAATTAAAATATCAAAAACTTATTAAATCATTTAAATAAGTTCTTCCAAATATTTTATTCTCACATAAAACCTACTGAAGTGTTTTGGATTTATTTTAGATTTCAAAATAAATATTTTAAATAAAATAAATCCTAATTGATTTTATGATGAAGGTCTATTATACTTAAATATTAATGGGCCCTAAAATAAAAGATTATTTAGTTTTAAACAAATTTTCAAGTATTCTATATTTCCCAAATAAAACCTACTGGTTTGGTTTTGAAAATATATAGGTTTCAAATAAAGATTTATTAATAAAATCAAACTCTATTTGATTAATAAACCATGGCCCATTTTATTTAGTTAAGGAATGGAACCTAAAATATTAAAGTATTATTTTATTTTATTGGTATATGCTACTGAACAGAACCAGGTTCATGGTTGCAAAGATTGATAATGGTTTGAATTTATTTGAACCTTGTTTGATTGTTTTGAAATTTAAAACAGGAAATAGAATTAGAAAAGGAAAAGGATTCAGAAACAGAAAAAAATAAGAAAGAAATCGACCCAACCCAACAGCCCAACAGCAGCCCACCTAGCCCACCTGTTCCCACGCCCGAATCATTTTTCCTCACTCAGGAACTTAACCGCGCAGAGGCTGACCAGTGGACCTCACTCTCATTTCTTTTCCCACTGACCGGTGGACCCCACCTCTACTGCTCATCGTCCACACCCGCGTGACCCTGTCACCCCCAAACCTCGCTGCCTTTGCTACCTTTGAATGCCACGTTCAATTCACAGTAATGCCGCGCGTTAATCTCGCCGTGACTGCACGATATTAAGCGCCTGCATCTTCCCCTCCCTTTCCCTCTGTCACCATTCCCTCTCTGCCCCGAGGCTGCCCCAATTTGACTCGACACACTCCCAGCTCCGACCATCGTCTCCGACCGATTCCGGCCAAGCCACACCACCCCGAGCCTCCCTGAGCACGCTGGCAGTTTCCCCACTCCCAGACGCTTCCCCACGTGCCCTTCATTCAACCACGAGCGCCCCGGAGCATCGGCTTTGACAAGCTCCGACAGCGTCGCCGTCTGTTTCTTCTCCGACGACGTTTTCCAGGTGAACCAGACTGCCCCTTCACTTCTCGTTCACGCATACAGCGTTGTCTTGATCCTGCGCATCTGACCGCGCCTTCGTTTTGCCTTAGGGCAATCTGCAGCAACGTCCTCGACCTCAACCAGAGCCACCCGCCGCCAGAACGAACTCCGGCGAGAGATTCCACCTGACCCCGTGCGCCCCTTGCCACATCGACCACACGTCGAGCACCACCTCGTCCTCGCGAACACGGTAAACGCCACCTCCATCTTCCTTACTTCCTAGAACCACCGCGAGCACTTTGTCTAGCCGTCGCCGCCGTCCACCGCCGCGCAGCGCCGCCCATCTGTGACCGAGTAGTAGCATCCGTAGGATCTTAATCCAACGCCTACGATAGATCACTTAAGCCGCAAAGAGGTACGCGCCCTGTGCTGTGCGATCAAACTAAATCCTGCGGTCCACGTTGCCGATCCAACCGAACCGGTATCGACCAATGAAACAGCGACGCTTGGCCAGTACTAAAACTAAAAAACAGATTTGAATCAAATTTATTTGCAAACTTCAAACCCCTGTAACTTTCAAACCACACGTTCAAAAATTACAAATTTTATATCAATGGATTCAGGAGAACAAGAACTAACCAACCATGGCCTTAGTTTAGAAAATAGTATCCGTTAGTTTGCTTGATTTTGCAGATTCTTTTGTGATCTTGTTTAGAGTAGGAAAAAGTTTTAAAAATGATTTTAGGGATAAAACTTCTGCAAAATGGTTTGTTGTGACCTTACTGACCCTAGGAACCAACCCATGGTTTTGAAAATGAAATTGGAAAAATTTAGAATGGATTAATTAAATTAGTCCATTTCTAGCTAAGTAAAGATAATGGTTTTATTATGAAAAAGGATTTTGGAATAAAAACTTTGAGAAAATATTTAATTCAAAGCTACTGATCCAAAACACCAAGTCTTGATAGCTAGAAACTTTCGGTGAGAAACTTAAAGATTTTTATTTGATAAAACCATTTTCCACCATATAAAATGTTGAATGGATTTTAAAATAGTTTTTGGGCAAAATCCTCTAACTAATTACTTTGCCATTTTTGGTAAATGACCAAGTTGGACCTTCCATAGTTTAGAAACCTCATGGATACCATACTTGCAATAGAACCATCCTTTGCATAATTATGCATGACTTAGATTCCATTGCTTTGTGAGTGTGAAATTGTTTGTTTGACTTTGGTTTGGAATGTTAGTTGATTTTGTGTTTGCTTGATTGACTTGTAGTGAATTTAGCAAAGTGTGAGACTAGCAAGATCAAGGAGAGAACCACCATTCCCTACCAAAAAGGCAAGTTACACTATCATTCAAAAGTCCTACTATTTTCATTATACTTAGTGGATTTTGGAAACATGCATGAAAATAAATAATACTTATGCTATGCTAAAACCTAATAGGATTGCCTATACACTCCTTAGTGAAAATATTGTAGTTGTACATGCTTAGCCATACATTATTTTGAAAAGAGATACATGTTGAGATTTTACAAAGGTTGAGAAAAGGACTTGTGTTTTACATAATAAAACAAGGACTCAATGAACCACCTAGGTGGTGGATACTTTAAGTTTTGGAGAAGGTGGCAACAAAAGGAACCATGTCTATGGGAATCACTTTGTGTTGTGCTCCAAAAGAAAACCACCTAGGAAACTTAGAGATTGAACATGTTTCTCCAATTGTGGCTTTCGTGTGCAACCACATGCTATTATGGCTCTGGCTTAGTCAACTACATTGGGAAGGCCCATGCACTGTCTTCAGTTAACTGGACATGGGGATCTGGAATGCTTCATGGGTGCTGAAGGCAAGCTAGCAATGGTGTATGGGAGGACCCTTTGGAAAGACTTCGTCACATTCTCAATCTGCCAGTACTCCATCTTGGTGAGCACTAATCCAGTAGGCCACTGGTGGCAAAAGGATGGGATTGTGACAAGTGGGTAAAGTGTACTCCTTCTGCAGAAGTTAATAAAATCTAAGTACTTAGTCGTGTCCCCGGTTATGGACAATACTGAGCAACTAAAGTTTGAACCATGGGAGATCTCGACATTCCAACTTCTAATATAAAAACTTGATGCACTTGGGGGTACCAAGGAATTCAAAGAGATTTTGTTAAGCTTGATGCACTTGGGGTTACCAAGGTGCTCAAGAGCATGATGTACTTGGGGTTACCAAGGAACTCATGAGATTTCATAAAACTTGTTGCACTTGGGGTTACCAAGGAACTCATGAGATTTCATAAAACTTGTTGCACTTGGGGTTACCATGTAGCTCAAGAGATTTTATCAAGGACTTGGACACTTGAGTTTCTACCAAGGAGTTCAAGGAACTTGGAAAAGAGATTTGACAAAGGACCAAAACCATTTTGAAAAGATAGGATAAATGTTGCTTTATGCAAATAAGCCTTAAGCTCTACTTAGCCAAATATGCATGTATTGATAGGATCCACTCATATTACACATAGAAGTGAGAGTTGCCAATACAATTCAAATGTATTGACCCATGTGGCTGTAACTTGTAATGTTGAAGGTTTTGATTGATTTTAGTGAAGATTGTTGATTAGGATTACAAAGTCTACAACCAACATCTGCCTGTGGCACTTTTAAGATGAAGGACCCCATGACTATAGTTATTCCGCTGCAATGTAATGTAATAGCCAAATGAGCTATGTAAGATGTAATAAAATTTATGTTATTCCTGGTTATAAAGTTATATTATGACCTTTGTTTCTTGATATTACATCTTAACTGTGGATTCTAGCTATTGATCCAGGGACTAGCATTATAAACACAGGAGGAATCTACCTTATTAGGTAGAGACCTCTACAAATGCATTCATCAATGAATGTATCTTGAAATTCAAACTTAGGAAAATAAACCCAAACTCAAAAAACCTTAATGAAAGAAAATCGTTTCGAAGATATCTCAAAGACTGGATTTGATCCATATAAAAATTTGTCAACAAACATTTATAAATGATCAAGGATGATAAATAAAAATATTATTAAACCATAGAAATTGATTTCAGTCAATTTGGAACCATAGATAAAAACTTATGAATTAAATAAGATGAAAGGAAATAATTTCCAAAGCTAATAAAGCTCCTATCTAATATCCATACCAAATTGTGAGCAAAATAATCCCAACAAGATTTAAAAGGATTAACAAATATTAAATAAAATTATACTAATTGGAATCACCAAGTTTGGATCTTTAAATAAAAAGATATGGATTTTATATAGCAAAGAAAGGAATAAATAAATAAATAAATAAGTAATATTTAAAAGCCAAATTAAATCTTAGCCAAATCCATAAGCAAATGAAATAAAGATAAATCAAATAAAATAAAGGGATAAGGAATATTCAAGTAAAATAATATGACATTAACCAAATTCTATTCTACTTTGAATAAAGATAAAATTCCATAGATAAATGATTAATTAAATCATAAGAAAATAATAAATTGGAATTTATCCAAGTGGACGTAAAAGTTATTTAGTTAACTTAAATGGAATAAAAGAATCATTGAAATAAAATTTATATGGAATTAAAACCATATTTGATTTTATTAAATAAAAGACAAATGCCCAAATTGAAGGATTAATAAATCGTATTAAAAATATTTTTAATAATAATCCAAGTGAATTATTTGCACTATAAATAAATAAAACCTACTGAAAAAGGTTTGGTGAAAATTAGAATTCAAATAAAGAGTTTGAAAATATAATTAAATCTTGTTTGAATAAAGAGAATTATCTATTTTAAACAAATAATAAATCCCAAGAAATATTCTAAAATGGACTTCAGAAAATATTATTAAACAGAATGAAATCCCTACTGAAAGTTGGGAAACATTTGAATTCAAACAAGAGTACTTTCCAACCATGCACTTTGTTTAGTGATTTTCTTCTGAAAAGTTAGTTGTTTTTGCATAAACATGTGTAGGTATATTTTGTGTATAAAATTTATTCTAGAAATGTTTATAGGGTAAAATCTTTTGTAAATGGATTGTTTTGAAACTACTAACCATAGAAACCAACTTTTGGATTTAAAACCATATTTTGTGAGGCTAAGGAATAAATCTTGGAATATATGCATTTCTAGATAAATAAAATATTGTTTATGGTTTAAAAATGCTTTTTGAGTAAAACCTTTGGAAAATGATTTGATTTAAACTTTCTGACCCTAAACACCAAGTTTTAGGATTTAAAAATATATTTCGTGAACACTATAAAATTATTACCTTGTTTAAAGGCATTTCCAACAAAATAAAATATGGCTTTGATTTAAAAATGGTTTATAGGTAAAACCTTTTGCAAATGGTTTTAATATTAAAAATTGAATCTTAAAACACTAACATTTGTGTTTAAAAATATATTTGGCAAACACTAGAAATTATTCCCTTGATTTAAATCATTTTAACAAAACAAAAATGATTTGAAGTGGCCAGTTTCACTAACTTAAAACCAAATGGTTTTGCCACTTTTATAAATGACCAATAGGTGTTTTATAATGTTTATACATATTTGAAACCACTTTTCCAAATAAAACGATCTTTGGCATGCTTGCAGAAACGTGTGTAGGCATAGTTTGAATATAAAATTCATTCTAAAATTATTTTTGTGATAAAATCTTTTGTGGATGGATTATTTTGAACCTACTGACCATTGAAACCAACTTATGGATTTAAAATTGTATTTTGTGAAGCTTAAGAATAAATCTTTGAATTAAAGCATTTCTAGCTAAATAAAAATATTGCTTATGTTTTTTTTGAGTAAAACCTTTTGGAAAATGATTTGATTTAAACTCTCTGACCCTTAACACCAAGTTTTAAGACATAAAAATATTTGATAAACCCTATAAAATTATTACCTTGCTAAAAGGCATTTCCAAACAACATAAAATATTGCTTTGGTATAAAAATTGTTTATAGGTAAAACCTTTTGCAAATGGTTTTAATAATAAAACACTTGACCTTAAAACACTAACATTTGTGTTTAAAAATATATTTGGCAAACACTAGAAATTACTACTTTGATTTGAACCATTTCTAGCAAAACAAAAATGACTTAAAGTGGCCATTTTCACTAACTTGATATCAAATGGTTTTACCACATTTATAAATGACCAATAGGTGTTTTAAAATGTTTATAACCTATTAGAAACCACTTTTCTAAATAAAACAATCTTTGGCAAGCTTGCATGCATTGCTTTGTTTTTATTATTCTATGTGATGAATTGCTTGAATGGTAGATTGAATTTGTGCCTTGATTGAATTGTAGTGAAAATTGAAGAGTGTGACCATTGCAAGCTCAAGGAGTGAACTTATATTCTCTACCAAAAAGGCAAGTGGTGCTTCATACTTTTGTCCCATTATTTTCACTATGCATTAGTGATATTTCTAAGTAGGACTTGCATGAATTTTCTAAGTGTTAACTATGCCATGGGAAATCCTAGTAGTTGATGCCTTAGTGAAATTTTTCCCTAAGTTAAGATTCCTACTACTATCATGCTTAGCCTAGCTAGTAGCAAACAAGGGTGGTTTATATATACATGTTATGGAAATTTTGCTAAGTCTTTTGACTTATGTTTTTGCTTAATAAAACTACTAAGTGAATGAATCACCTGGGTGGAATGGTAATTGCTTGGATGGATTTTTGTTGAGTGGTTACACGGGGCCAGTAAACTAGCAAAAACTTGTGTATCTCACTTGTGGAATGCCACCCAGGAACAAAGATATTTGAGATGTCAAATGTTGAGAAGCTTCAAGTGCAGCCACTTGGCATTATGGGATCTGCCTGGATCATATAGGTTGTAATATCTTAGCCAAATGGACAGTTGGTGGTAGGGGATGATAGGTTTGGGAATGCGTCCATTCTGGTCTAAGGGAAGGCTTCTAAAAGATCTTGTCTCGATGCATGTCGAGTCTTGTGGGGAAAGTGCACCACCTCTCAAGAGAGTAAAATCTAAGTACTTAGCCGTGTCCCAGGCAATGGACAATTTGAGCATCAAGACATGGAAGCTATCAAGAATCTCCTCATCCCAATTTCTAAGTTAAAAACTTGTGGTTGAAAAAGGGTTAAGGATCTTCAATCACTGATTGGTAGATGCCTTGGGTGATTTTGACAAAAAAAACTTAGTGTTTTCAAATGATAAGGAAAATCTATTTTGAGAAAAGCAATCCTAAGCTCCACTTAGCCAAATGCATAAACATGATAGACTCCACTATACTACCATAGTATCACTTGCCAATACAATTCAAATGTATTGACCCTTGTGGCTATAACTTTTTATGTTGCAGGTTTGTTTGATGTTAGTGAAGTATGTTGATTAGGATTACAAGTCTACAACCAACATGATTGCTATCACATCCCAAAATTTTCCAAAATTTGGAATGTGAAAAAAATAAATAACAAATAAACAATTGTTGAATTTTTAGGGTGAGAAGAAACTTTTTGATTCCAACTGAAAATATCAAAACCTATTTTGATCAAATAAAATCCTAAAGGGATTTAAAAAGATAAATAAAAAATAAAGTTAAAATAGTTGGAATCACTATTTTTAGATCTTTTAACAAAAAGATTTGGTTTTCAAAAGAAAAGGTAGAATTATAAATAAGGATTATTTTATAGAGCCAAATTAAATCTTGGCCAAGCTTTTGAAATAAAATATTTCTATTTGATAAAAAGAGTAAAGGTTTATTTAAATAAAATAATGAGGATTTATTAATATCCAATTTTATTTAAGTAAAGGCTTTTCCATTTTAAATAAACACTAAAACTTATTAATTTATTTTAAATAAGTTTTCTAAATGTTTTTGTTTTTCAAATAAAACCTACTGAAATGATTTTGGTATTATTTAGATTTCAAATAGAGTTTTTAAATAAATAAAATCCTATTTGAATTAAAGACTAAGGTCTATTTTATTTAATTATTAATGGATCCTAAAAAGAATAAAAATTATTCTATTTTGGTCTTTGGATTATGTGGTTAATCAGAATTAAAATAAATACAAAGTTTGGCAAAGGTTTGAATTCATTTGTTGCTTGAATTTTTTGTTTGAAAATCAAAACAGAAAATCAAATAGAAAAAGAAAAGGCAATCTGTGTAAAAAAATGAAACAGACACAGCCCAACCCAACAGGCCCAGCAGCCCAACTCGCAGCCCAACTCTCCCCCTCTAAGTGAAACGTTTTTCACCCGAAAAAGAACCCGCTGAGACGCAGACAAATGGACCCCACTCCCTCTCTCTCTCTCTCTCACTATCAGCACGGCCCCACATCGCCAGCCATCGTCTTCCCCACGACCACGTCGCCCTGTCGTTGCTGCCGAGTTATTTCCGGCGTCAATACGCGTAATTAGCTGAGTAAAACCTCACTGTGATCACGCACACATAAGCGCCCCTCTCTCCTCTACCTTTCCCCCCAAACAGCGCCTCCTCTCTGCCCTAGGGCTGCCCCAATTTCCTCTTGCACCGCCACAGACTCCGATGAGCTTCGCGAGCAATTCCGGCGCCGTCCAGCCACCCCTCTCCTCCCTCTGCATGCGAGCTTGTTCCCCTACTCCTGGAGCATCTGCCCGTGTGCTCCATTCACTCGTGCGCGCTCCAAAACTTCGACTTCGTCATCACCTGAGCACCGCCGCGTCTGTCCCTTCTCCGGCGACCTCCCCCTGGTAAGCCCAGACCGCCCCGAGCCCTCTCAGTGATGCTCTCATACTCCCCACACTCGTACGCGTCTAACCACACCTTTGTTTTGCCTCGACACGATCTGCAGCCTCGCCCCCGACGACCTCAAGAGACACCCGCCGCTCGCAGCAACTCCGACGAGCGATTACTCCCGTCCCTGTGCGCCCCTTGCTCCTCGCTACCACGTTGAGAATTAGCACGTCCAGGCAAACACGGTGATCCCTCTCCCATTCTTTCTCGCGTCATGCATCACCGGAGACGACCACGCCAGAGCGCTGCCGTCAGCGCCGCTCGATTTAGGTCAAAACGTTTTACACCATTAGATCTCCATCTGGCGGCTTAGATAGAATCATTAAACAAAGAGGTACGGGCTAATATGAACCGCACCATCTCACTTAGATCCAACGGCTGCAACTGCGCAATCCACGCGAACCGGTATCAGCGAATAAGAAACAGACGCGTGGCACTGGTTTAGTTTAAAACAGAAATTAGAATCTGATTGAATTGCAAACTTGTAAAATTCATAACTTTAATTCTACACGTCCAAATTTTGCAAATTTTATATCAATGGAATCAGTAGAACAATTACTTTGCAACCATGCACTTTGTTTAATGTTTTGCTTCTGTAAAATTGGTTGAAATTGCAGAAACATGTGTAGGCTTATTTTGAATATAAAAATTATTCTAGATATAATTTTAATGTGAAATCTGTGCAAAATGGTTTGTTGTGAACCTACTGACCCTAGGAACCAACTTAAGGATTTAAAAATATATTTTGTGAAGTTAGGGAATAAATAATTGAATTAGCTCATTTCTAGTCAAATAAAAATATTGATTTTGTTTTAGAAATGATTTTTGAGTAAAATCGTTGGGAAATGATTTCATTTAAACCTTCTGACCCTAAACACCAGGTTTTGAGAATTAAAATATATTTGGCGAACTCTTTAAAGAATATTGCTTTACTAAAAGCATTTTCAACCACATAAAATATTGAATTAATTTAAGAAATGGTTATAGATAAAACCTTTTGCACATGGTTTTACCACTTTAGAAAATGACCACTTTGAACTATATAATGTTTAGAGCTTAGTAGAAACCACCTTTGCAAATAAAACTATCTTTTGCATGCTTGCATGCATGACCTTGTTTTTGTTATTTTATGTGTGACAAATTGTTTGAATGTTGTGTTGAATATGTGTTTGCTTGATTGAATTGTAGTGGAATTAGAAGAGTGTGATATTTGCAAGATCAAGAAGTGAACCAACATTCTCTACTAAAAAGTCAAGTGACACTATCATCCAAGTCCTACTATTTTCATTGCACTTAGTGAATTTTTGAAACATGCATGATAAGGAATACTATTATTTTATGCTATGCTAAATCCTAATAGGATACCCTTATATCTCCCTTAGTGGAAACATTGTAGTTGTAGTATGCTTAGCCCAGCTATATATTTGGGATGGGATACTTGATATGACTATATGTAGTATTGAAAAGATATATGTTTTATATAATAAAACAAGTACTCAATGAACCACCTGGGTGGACAAGGATACTCAAGCTTTTGGACAAGGTGGCAACAAAAGGAACCATGTTTATATGGCCATCTCTTTTTTTATGCACTAGAAGAAAACCACCCAGGGACTTAGAGATTGAACGTGTTTCTCGTACAGTGTCTTCCGTGTACAGCCACATGCTAAATGGGCTCTGGCTTAGTCAACTACATAGTGGAAG
Organism: Avena atlantica; assembly: GCA_910589765.1. NCBI lineage: Eukaryota > Viridiplantae > Streptophyta > Magnoliopsida > Poales > Poaceae > Avena > Avena atlantica. The sequence goes on from OU342733.1 coordinate 80,928,912, forward strand.
ACCCATGCATTGGCATCTTCAGGTTAACTAGAATTGTGTAAGGGAACTTGAAACCCTACATTGGTGCCTGGATGACAAGCTAGCATTGTGTATTGGGAAGACTCCTATGGAAACACTTTGTCACAATCTCAATCTGCCAGTACTCCATCTTGGTGAGTACTTATCCAGCGGCCACTGGTGGCATCAAGATGATATTGTGTCATGTGGGTAAAGTGTACAACTTCTGCAGAAGATCAAATTCTAAGTACTTAGCCGTGTCCCCGGTTATGGACAATACTGAGCAACTAAGGCCTGAAGCTATGGAAGATCTTGACATTCCAATTTCTCAAAGTAAAACTTGATGGTGACAACAAGGGATTTGAAGCACTTGGAGTTTTCCAAGAAGTTCGGAAAGATTTGACAAAAGATCAAAACTATTTTGAAAATGTAGGATAAAACTATATTGCTTTCTGCAAATGAGCCTAAACCCTACTTAGCCAAATATGCATGTAATGATAGGATCCACCTATTTCTACATAGTAGTGAAACTTGCCAATACAATTCAAATGTATTGACCCTTGTGGCTGCAACTTATTATCTTGCAGGTTTGTTTGATGTTAGTGAAGTTTGTTGAATAGGATTACAAGTCTACAACCAACATGATTGCCTGTGGCACTTTGAAGATGAAGGACTCCATGCTTTATAGATTTCTGCTGCAATGTAATGTGTAGCTAAATAAGCTATGTAAGATGTAATAAATTATTTTATTCCTGGTTATAAAGTTATATTATGACCTTTGTTTCTTGATATTACATCTTAACTGTGGATGCTAGCTATTGATCCAGGGACTAGCATTGTAAACACAGGTATCTATGCCTTATTAAAGGTTGGGAACCTAATAGATGGTATCAGAGCACTGTGTTGCCTGTAGGATTGTAACCCTAGGATTGGACAAAAACCCTTAGAAAAATAGGAGTTGTATTTGTTCCAAAACTTATTTACAAACAATCTTGTAAATTCTTTCCTCAACCTTTTTGGTTTTGATTCTACATCTCTTCTATTTCAAACTTGATGGACAAAACCTACCCCATGGCCAAAGACTTCACCATGTGCAAAAGATTTCATCAACTCTAATGACTTCAACATCTTCAAGTGATTTCAACTTTAGTTTCACCAAGGACTTCAACTTAGACATCACTAAGGACTACAAGTGAAAAACCAAGAGACATTAGATTGCCTACCAAAGACATTGATATCAAGTTAGAGTATGGATCATATTGACCTATGAGGTATGATTATACTAAGTTATTATTTTCAAGAAAACTTGTTGTTTCCTTCAACTCATGAGTTAAGCTCATAAGTTGTTAAGTGGATAGTTGCTTGTTGATTGTTTGATTGAACTTGGTTGTTTTTGGGTTGTGTGTTAAAACTTCTTAAAAACCTATCCACCAATACTTATCCCTATCAAACCAACAGATGCCTCCCCGTTGTGCCAACCCCAACCAAAACAACAACATCACTCCTGAGATGCAGCAGATGATGACAGCTCAGACACAACTGATGCAGGAGATGACCACATACATACAGAATCAGAACAACAACAACAACAACAAACAACAACAACAACAACAACAACAACAACAACAACAACAACAACAACAACACAACAACAACACAACAACAACACAACAACAACAACAACAACAACAACAACAACAACAACAACAACAACAACAACAACAACACAACAACAACAACAACAACAACACAACAACAACAACAACAACAACAACAACACAACAACAACAACAACAACAACAACAACAACACAACAACAAACAACAACAACAACAACAACAACACAACAACAACAACAACAACAACAACAACAACAACAACAACAATCAGAATAATCCTCCAGCACTTGACATGCTCACCAAGTTTCTGAAACTTAGGCCTGCAAGGTTCTCTGGAACAACTGATCCAATGGAAGCCAATGACTGGTTACGTTCAGTGAACAAAGACTTAGTGACTGCTGGCTGCACCGATGAAGAAAAAGTTAGGTTTGCAGCATTTCTGCTTGAAGGACCAGCAGCAACATGGTGGGACAACTTTCAGATCACCACTCCCCTTGAGGATGTAACTTGGGCTATTTTTGAGGATGGTTTCCGTACAACTCACATCTCACCTGGAGTGATGTACTTGAAGAAAAAGGAGTTTCACAATCTGAAACAGTGCACCTCAGTGTGGCTGAGTATATTGAAGAATTCAACAATCTGGCACGCTATGCACCAGATGAAGTTGATACAGATGCTAAGAGAAAGGAGAAATTTCTTTAAGGACTTAATGATGAGTTGAACCTGCAGCTAGCTGTTGCCTATGTCCCAACTTATCAATCACTCTGTGACAAAGCCACCATTTTGGAAAACAAGATGAATCAAGTTGAGAACAGAAAGAGGAAACATAAACTCAAGAATCACTCAGGATCATCAAAAAAGAAGCATTCATTCAAAAAGAGCAATGAAGATTCTGAACCACATCAGTATCACCACAACAACAATGGAAGTGATAATAATGGAAATGATACTGACAATGGAGATGACCTTAGTCAGAATCAACAAGACACTTTCAGGAAGAAAGACATTAGCCAGTTGCAATGCTATAATTGCAAGGAGCTTGGACACTATGCATCAGACTTCCTGAGAAAAAAAGAAAAAGGATGCTAGAAGAGCCAATGGAAATGACTCCAATGTGACCTAGAAAGGACATGTGAACCACATTGACATGGATGGAAACTTTGAAGAGATAGAAGAAGTGGATGTAACTAGATAACTCAGTTGAGTCAAATAAGGATTCCTTGTCTGGATATTAAGTGTTGAACCCATAGTCAAGTGAACCATCAATGTAACCCTATGAGACTTTATTTTAAGGGTGGTAGTACCCTAGTTGCCTTGAATCCAACTTGTAACCTCTAGCCTTCCCAAATCATGGGACGAGATTTATTTTAAGGGTGGTAGCCTGTCACATCCCAAAATTTTCCAAATTTTGAAATGTGAAAAAAAAATAACAAATAAACAACTGTTGAATTTTTAGGGTGAGAAGAAACTTTTTGATTCCAATTGAAAATATCAAAACCTATTTTGATCAAATAAAATCCTAAAGGGATTTTAAAAAGATAAATAAACAATAAAGTTAAAATAGTTGGAATCACTATTTTTAGATCTTTTAACAAAAAGATTTGGTTTTCAAAGGAAAAGGTAGAATTATAAATAAGGATTATTTTATAGAGCCAAATTAAATCTTGGCCAAGATTTTGAAATAAAATATTTCTATTTGATAAAAAGAGTAAAGGTTTATTTAAATAAAATAATGAGGATTTATTAATATCCAATTTTATTTAAGTAAAGGCTTTTCCATTTTAAATAAACACTAAAACTTATTAATTTATTTTAAATAAGTTTTCTAAATGTTTTTGTTTTTCAAATAAAACCTACTAAAATGATTTTGGTATTATTTAGATTTCAAATAGAGTTTTTAAATAAATAAAATCCTATTTGAATTAAAGACTAAGGTCTATTTTATTTAATTATTAATGGATCCTAAAAAGAATAAAAATTATTCTATTTTGGTATTTGGATTATGTGGTTAATCAGAATTAAAATAAATACAAAGTTTGGCAAAGGTTTGAATACATTTGTTGCTTGAATTGTTTGTTTGAAAACCAAAACAGAAAATCAAATAGAAAAATAAAAAGCAATCTGTGTAAAAAAATGAAACAGACACAGCCCAACCCAACAGGCCCAGCAGCCCAACTCGCAGCCCAACTCTCCCCCTCTCAGTGAAACATTTTTCACCTGTAAAAGAACCCGCTGAGACGCAGACAAATGGACCCCACTCCCACTCTCTCTCTCACTGTCAGCACGGCCCCACATCGCCAGCCATCGTCTTCCCCACGACCACGTCGCCCTTCCGTTGCTGCCAAGTTATTGCCGGTGTCAATACGCGTAATTGGCTGAGTAAAACCTCACTGTGATCACGCACACATAAGCGCCCCTCTCTCCTCTACCTTTCCCCCCAAACAGCGCCTCCTCTCTGCCCCAGGGCTGCCCCGATATCCTCTTGCACCGCCGCGGACTCCGAAGAGCTTCGCGAGCAATTCCGGCACCGTCCAGCCACCCCTCTCCTCCCTCTGCACGCGAGCTTGCTCCCCACCTCCTGGCGCATCTTCCCATGTGCTCCATTCACTCGCGCGCGCTCTTCCTCATCACCTGAGCACCGCCGCGTCTGTCCCTTCTCCGGCGACCTCCCCCTGGTAAGCCCAGACCGCCCCGAGCCCTCTTAGTGATGCTCTCATACTCCCCACACTCGTACGCGTCTAACCACACCTTTGTTTTGCCTCGGCACGATCTGCAACCTCGCCCCCGACGACCACCAGAGACACCCGTCGCTCGCAGCAACTCCGACGAGCGATTACTCCCGTCCCTGTGCGCCCCTTGCCTCCTCGCGACCACGTTGAGCATCTGCACGTACAGGCGAACACGGTGAGCCCTCTACCATTCTTTCTCGCGTCATGCATCACCGGCGACGACCATGCCAGAGCGCTGCCGCCAGAGCGCCGCCGTCAGCGCCGCTCGATTTAGGTCAAAACGTTTTACACCGTTAGATCTCCATCTGGCAGCTTAGATAGAATCATTAAACAAAGAGGTACGGGCTAATCTGAACCGCACCATCTCACTTAGATCCAACGGCTGCAACTGTTCAATCCATGCAAACCGGTATCAGCGAATAAGAAACAGACGCGTGGCACTGGTTTAGTTTAAAACAGAAATTAGAATCTGATTGAATTGCAAACTTGTAAAATTCATAACTTTAATTCTACACGTCCAAATTTTGCAAATTTTATATCAAGGAATCAGTAGAACAAGTACTTTGCAACCATGCACTTTGTTTAATGTTTTGCTTCTGTAAAATTGGTTGAAATTGCAGAAACATGTGTAGGCTTATTTTGAATATAAAAATTATTCTAGATATAATTTTAATGTGAAATCTGTGCAAAATGGTTTGTTGTGAACCTACTGACCCTAGGAACCAACTTATGGATTTAAAAATGTATTTTGTGAAGTTAGGGAATAAATAATTGAATTATCTCATTTCTAGTCAAATAAAAATATTGATTTTGTTTTAGAAATGATTTTTGAGTAAAATCTTTGGGAAATGATTTGATTCAAACCTTCTGACCCTAAACACCAAGTTTTGAGAATTAAAATATATTTGGTGAACTCTTTAAAAAATATTGCTTTACTAAAAGCATTTTTAACCACATAAAATATTGAATTAATTTAAGAAATGGTTATAGATAAAACCTTTTGCAAATGGTCTTACCACTTTAGAAAATGACCACTTTGAACTTTATAATGTTTAGATCTTAGTAGAAACCACCTTTGCAAATAAAACTATCTTTTGCATGCTTGCATGCATGACCTTGTTTTTGTTATTTTATGTGTGACAAATTGTTTGAATGTTGTGTTGAATATGTGTTTGCTTGATTGAATTGTAGTCAAATTAGAAGAGTGTGATATTTGCAAGATCAAGAAGTGAACCAACATTCTCTACTAAAAAGGCAAGTGACACTATCATCCAAGTCCTACTATTTTCATTACACTTAGTGGATTTTTGAAACATGCATGATAAGGACTACTATTATTTTATGCTATGCTAAATCCTAATAGGATACCCTTATATCTCCCTTAGTGGAAACATTGTAGTTGTAGTATGCTTAGCCCAGCTATATATTTGGGATGGGATACATGATATGACTATATGAAGTATTGAAAAGATATATGTTTTATATAATAAAACAAGTACTCAATGAACCACCTGGGTGGACAAGGATACTCAAGCTTTTGGACAAGGTGGCAACAAAAGGAACCATGTTTATATGGCCATATATTTTTGTTGTGCACTAGAAGAAAACCACCCAGGGACTTAGAGATTGAACGTGTTTCTCGTACAGTGGCTTCCGTGTACAGCCACATGTTAAATGGGCTCTGGCTTAGTCAACTACATAGTGTAAGACCCATGCATTGGAATCTTCAGGTTAACTAGAATTGTGTAAGGGAACTTGAAACCCTACATTGGTGCCTGGATGACAAGCTAGCATTGTGTATTGGGAGGACTCCTATGGAAAGACTTTGTCACAATCTTAATCTTCCAGTACTCCATCTTGGTGAGTAATTATCCAGTGGCCACTGGTGGCATCAAGATAAGATTGTGTCATGTGGGTAAAGTGTACAACTTCTGCATAAGATCAAATTCTAAGTACTTAGCCGTGTCCCCGGTTATGGAAAATACTGAGCAACTAAGGCCTGAAGCTATGGAAGATCTCGACATTCCAATTTCTCAAAGTAAAACTTGATGGTGACTACAAGGGATTTGAAGCACTTGGAGTTTTCCAAGAAGTTCAGAAAGATTTGACAAAAGATCAAAACTATTTTGAAAATCTAGGATAAAACTATATTGCTTTCTGCAAATGAGCCTAAACCCTACTTAGCCAAATATGCATGTAATGATAGGATCCACTTATTTCTACATAGTAGTGAAACTTGCCAATACAATTCAAATGTATTGACCCTTGTGGCTGCAACTTATTATGTTGCAGGTTTGTTTGATGTTAGTGAAGTTTGTTGAATAGGATTACAAGTCTACAACCAACATGATTGCTTGTGGCACTTTGAAGATGAAGGACTCCATGCTTTATAGATTTCTGCTGGAATGTAATGTGATAGCTAAATAAGCTATGTAAGATGTAATAAATTATTTTATTCCTGGTTATAAAGTTGTATTATGACCTTTGTTTCTTGATATTACATCTTAACTGTGGATGTTAGCTATTGATCCAGGGACTAGCATTGTAAACACAGGGATCTCTACCTTATTAAAGGTTGGGAACCTTATAATTGCCTGTGGCACTTTGAAGATGAAGGACTCCATGCTATAGTTATTTCTGCTGCATTGTAATGAGATAGCCAAATGAGCTATGTAAGATGTAATGAGTTATTTTATTCCTGGTTATAAAGTTTTAATATGACCTTTGTTTATTGATATTACATCTTAACTGTGGATGCTAGCTATTGATCCAAGTACTAGCATTGTAAACACATGTATCTCTACCTTATTAAAGGTTGGGACCCCTACAGATGGTATCAGAGCACTGTGTTGCCTGTAGGATTGTAACCCTAGGATTGGACAAAACCCCTTAGAAAAAAATAGGAGTTGTATTTGTTCAAAAACTTATTTACAAACAATCTTGTATACTCTTTCCTCAACCTTTTGGTTTTGATTCTACATCTCTCCCTTTTCAAACTTGATGGACAAAAACACCACCATGAGCAAAGACTTCAACATGAGCAAAGGACTTCACCAACTCAAATGACTTCAACTTCAACATCACCAATGATTTCAACTTTAGTATCATCAAGGACTTCATTTTGGACATCACTAAGGACTACAAGTGAGACAAGAAATATTACTCAAGACTTGAAGACTAAGGAAACACAACTTAGAAGGAGCTATCATCACCTTTGAAGTTTTGTGACCAAGACACAAGAATTTTTCCAAGGAAGCCATGATATCATTCATGAAGAAACAACTAAGAAGAATGGAAGGAACCCAAGTGATAACCATAGTTGGACCACCATACTAGTGCTTAGTTTAGATCAAACACACCAACTTATGTAGTGTAGCAAAAATATTTTGTTGCCTAAAATTGTGCTTGAACCTTGTTGTTTGAGTGGAATGTTTGTTTGTGATTGCTTGCACATTGCTTGTGTGAATTGTGATGTGTGTAGTTAGACTCATTCCTTAGAAATCTTTTGCCTATTCTAATCCCAATCCAACCCAAACAGATGACTTCCCCAAGAGACTCCAACATCAAGAATGGTAACAACAATAACCAAGAGATGCTTCTAGCAACCCAAGCCCATTTGAATCAAGTAACAACTCAGTTTTTAGCCAACAACAATGAGTTAGACCCAACCATGCAAAAGTTTTTGGAGACCCAATCCCAATTGTTGCAAGGGATGACCAAACAAATGATCAACATGAGAGACAACTCTGCCCAAGAAGATTGTGACAACAATGATATCAAGGATGATATTATAGAAGGAACTCAAGATTGTAATATTTGTGGAGACATGGAACACAATTCTAAGGAGAATGTGGACCAATGCCCTAATTGTGAAGAGAAACATCCAACTAAACAATGCCCCACATCTCAAGTTACTTGTTTCCTATGTGAAGGAAATGATCATGTCCCTATCCAATGCCCCATATATCCTATAGTTCAACAAATGAAGCAAGATGGAATGCATCAAATGTTTGGAAACCTCCATAAGGGAACAACTTCTACCAAGATGGATGAAGGCAAAATCAGAACCATGCCTCATAAAGACAAATCCAAAGTAACCACAAAGTGTTGCTACTCTTGTGAAGAAGAAGGTCATATCTCTAGTAACTGCCCCAAGAAGAGAGAAAGATTTCCCACCTTTGAGGTGAGATATGAAGAGCATGAACTGGAAGAACTCCTAGCTTTGGAGAGACCCAAGAAAAGGAAGAAGGACATAAGCCAGTTGCAATGTTACAATTGCAAAGAGATGGGACACTATGCTAGTGATTGCCCAGAAAATAAGAAGAACCAAGGAAACAAACAAGAAGCAATGATCCCAAAGGAAAAGAAGGATAATATCCAAGTGATGTGTTTCAAATACAAAGAGCTAGGCCATTATGCAAACAAGTGTCCAGAGAAGATACATCAAGATCCCAAGTAAGCCAAGATGTAATCTGGTTGAAAACCTTTTTAAGGGTGGTAGTACCCTAGTTGCCTTGAAGCCAATTTGTAACCTCTAGCCTTCCAAAATCTCGGGACGAGATTTCTTTTAAGGGTGGTAGCCTGTCACTTCCCAAAATTTTCCAAATTTTGTAATGTGAAAAATAAATAAACAAAATAAATAATTGTTGAAATTTAGGGTGAAAAGAAACTTTTGTTTCTAAATTTAAACATCAAAAACCCATCTGGAACAAACTTTGAAGAATTAGAATCCAACAAATTTCAAATCAAGTGAAATGCATTCATCAATGAATGTATCTTGAAATTCAAACTTAGGAAAATAAACCCAAACCCAAAAAACCTTAATGAAAGAAAATCGTTTCCAAGATATCTCAAAGACTATGGATTTGATCCATATAAAAATTTGTCAACAAAAATTTATAAATGATCAAGGATGATAAATAAAAATATTATTAAACCATAGAAATTGATTTCATTCAATTTGGAACCATAGAAATTTAAATAAAAAGATATGTATTTTATAAGGCAAAGAAAGGAATAAATAAATAAGGAATATTTAAAAGCCAAATAAAATCTTGGCCAAATCCATAAGCAAATGAAATAAAGATAAATCAAATAAAATAAAGGGATAAGGAATATTCAAATAAAATAATATGACATTAACCAAATTCTATTATATTTTGAATAAAGATAAATTTCCATAGATAAATTATTAATTAAATCATAAGAAAATAATAAATTGGAATTTATCCAAGTGGATATAAAAGTTATTTAGTTAACTTAAATGGAATAAAAGAATCATTGAAATAAAATTTATATGGAATTAAAACCATATTTGATTTTATTAAATAAAAGACAAATGCCCAATTTGAAGGATTAATAAATCCTATTTAAAATATTTTTAATAATAATCCAAGTGAATTATTTGCACTATAAATAAATAAAACCTACTGAAAAAGGTTTGGTGAAAATTAGAATTCAAATAAAGAGTTTGAAAATATAATTAAATCTTGTTTGAATAAAGAGAATTGTCTATTTTAAATAAACAATAAAGCCCATGAAAATACAAAGAAATATTCTAAAATGGACTTTAGAAAATATTATTAAACAGAATGAAATCCCTACTGAAAGTTGGGAAACATTTGAATTCAAACAAATACTTGAAATCATTTGAATAAATCAAAACAGAATTCAGAAATGGAAAAAGGAAAAAGAAATAGTATAAAAAAAGAAGAAAGAACAGCCCAGCCCAACAAGCCCACTAGGCCTAACCAGCCCATCTCTCTCTCCCCGCAAGAAAAACGATTCGCACCAGAACTCTCACCCGCGCACTCTCTGACTTGCTGACCCCACCGCACCCTCTCTCTCTCATTCGCTGACCAAGAGGACCCACTGCCACGTTGTCTCGTCTTCAACCCGCGGTGACCTCGCCCCATTCCCCTCTACAGTTTTTGCCGTGATTTAATCCTCTTAAATTGGCGTAACCCGGCGAATCAATCCCGCCTCTGACCACGCGCATTAAATCTCCTCCCTCTTCTCTCCATTTCCCCCCAGACACTGTCCCCTCTCTGCCCCCAGACTGTCTCCATTTTCACTTGCACCGCCGCTGCCTCCGACGAGCTCATCGTCGAATTCCGGCCGAGCCTTACCTCCCCATGCTCCCTAACCTCCACAAGAACATTACCCATCTCCTGGCGAACCTTTCTGCAGCACTAGCTCGCCCGCGTGTGCTCCACATCGTCGGCAACATCAACACCGAGCGCCACCACGGTTTGCAGCAGCTCGGGTGAACCCTACTGGTAGTATCTGACCATGCCTTCCCCTCTCCTTGACACTCACGCCTTTGTAGCTCTCTCGCGCGTCTAACGCCGCCACTATTTGGTCTTCCCGTGCCTTGTATCCTCGCCATCGACGACACCAGAGTGAGCCCGTCGACAGACACGACTCCGGCGAGCGATTCAGGTCGACACCATGCGCCCCTGGCCTCCCCATGACGACCTTGAGCTTCACCACACCTCTGCGAACTTGGTAAGCCCTTCCCCTCTCTCTCTAGCCTCCTGTATCGCCGGCAACCTCACTGGCCGAGCGCGCCGCTAACATTCACCATCGCCAGCGTCGCCGGTAGATGGCCAGTAGTTGTGAGCCGTAGGATCTTGATCTAATGGATGCGATAGAAACTTAATCGAAGGGGTATCCTTTGATCTATGGCGTGCGTAGTCATTTATATCTCACGGCCCAGAAAGGTCGATCCAACCGAAGCGGTACCGTCCAATAAGATTGCTCCACGTGGCTCAGACTTTGATTTAAAAATAGAAACATTCCTATTAGATATGTGATTTTGTAAAATTCATAACTTCAAATCTACACGACCAAATTTTACAAATTTTATATCAATGGAATCAGAAAAAAGATTACTTTCCAACCATGCACTTATTTTAGTGATTTGCTTCTGAAAATTTAGTTGTTTTTGCAGAAACATGTGTAGGTATATTTTGTATATAAATTTTATTCTAGAAATGTTTATAGGGTAAAATCTTTTATAAATGGATTGTTTTGAACTACTGACCGTAGAAACCAACTTTTGGATTTAAAACCATATTTTGTGAGGCTAAGGAATAAATCTTGGAATAAATGCATTTCTAGCTAAATAAAATATTGTTTATGGTTTAAAAATGCGTTTTGAGTAAAACCTTTGGAAAATGATTTGATTTAAACTTTCTGACCCTAAAAACCGAGTTTTAGGAATTAAAAATATATTTGGTGAACACTATAAAATTATTACCTTGTTTAAAGGCATTTCCAAAAAAATAAAATATGGCTTTGATTTAAAAATGGATTATAGGTAAAACCTTTTGCAAATGGTTTTAATATTAAACATTTAATCTTAAAACACTAACATTTTTGTTTAAAAATATATTTGGCAAACACTAGAAATTATTCCCTTGTTTTAAATCATTTTAACAAAACAAAAATGATTTGAAGTGGCCAGTTTCACTAACTTAAAATCAAATGGTTTTGCCACTTTTATAAATGACCAATCGGTGTTTTATAATGTTTATAACCTATTTGAAACCACTTTTCCAAATAAAACAATCTTTGGCATGCTTGCATGTATTGCTTTGTTATTATTATTCTATGTGATGAATTGCTTGAATGGTAGATTGAATTTGTGCCTTGATTGAATTGTAGTGAAAATTGAAGAGTGTGACCATTGCAAGATCAAGGAGTGAACTTATATTGTCTACCAAAAAGTCAAGTGGTACTTCATACTTTTGTCCCATTATTTTCACTATGCATTAGTGATATTTCTAAGTAGGACTTGCATGAATTTTCTAAGTGTTAACTATGCCATGGGAAATCCTAGTAGTTGATGCCTTAGTAGAATTTTTCCCTAAGTTAAAATTCCTACTAGTATCATGCTTAGCCTAGCTAGTAGCAAACAAGCGTGGTTTATATATACATGTTATGGAAATTTTGCTAAGTCTTTTGACTTATGTTTTTGCTTAATAAAACTACTAAGTGAATGAATCACCTGGGTGGAATGGTAATTGCTTGGATGGATTTTTGTTGAGTGGTTACACAGGGCCAGTAAACTTGCGAAAAATTGTGTATCTCACTTGTGGAATGCCACCCAGGAACAAAGAGATTTGAGATGTCAAATTTTGAGAAGCTTCAAGTGCAGCCACTTGGCATTATGGGCTCTGCATGGATCATATAGGTTGCAATAACTTAGCCAAATGGACAGTTGGTGGTAGGGGGTGATAGGTTTGGGAACGCGTCCATTCTGGTCTAAGGGAAGGCTTCTGAAAGATCTTGTCTTGATGCATGTCGAGTCTTGTGGGGAAAGTGCACCACCTCTTGAGAGAGTAAAATCTAAGTACCTAGCCGTGTCCCCGGCAATGGACAATTTGAGCATCAAGATATGGAAGCTATCAAGAATCTCCTCATCCCAATTTCTAAGTTAAAAATTTGTGGTTGAACAAGGGTTAAGGATCTTCAATCACTGATTGGTAGATTCCTTGGGTGATTTTGACAAACAAAAACTTAGTGTTTTCAAATGATAAGGAAGATCTATTTTGAGCAAAGCAAGCCTAAGCTCCACTTATACAAATGCATAAACATGATAGACTCCACTATACTACCATAGTATCACTTGCCAATACAATTCAAATGTATTGACCCTTGTGGCTGTAACTTTTTATGTTGCAGGTTTGTTTGATGTTAGTGAAGTATGTTGATTAGGATTACAAGTCTACAACCAACATGATTGCATGTGGCACTTTGAAGATGAAGGACTCCATGCTATAGTTATTTCTACTGCATTGTAATGAGATAGCCAAATGATCTATGTAAGATGTAATGATTTATTTTATTCCTGGTTATAAAGTTGTAATATGACCTTTGTTTCTTGATATTACATCTTAACTGTGGATCCTATCTATTGATCCAGGGACTAGCATTGTAAACACGGGGATCTCTACCTTATTAAAGGTTGGGACCTCCATAGGGGCCCACACCCTTCCTAGGCACGGGCCCACCCTAGGTCGCGCCTAGGGGGGTTTGGCCGCCCTGGCACGCTTCTCCGTCTCCCCTCTAGACTTCTTGTTCCCCACGGAAAGTTATTGACTTTGGCTTTTGTCCCGTCCAATTCCGAGAATATTGATTTTCTGCCTTTCTAGAACCAAAAACAGAAGAAAGCAGGCAACTGGCACTGTGGCATCTTGTTAATAGGTTAGTTCCAGAAAAGATATAAAAACACCTCAAAGAAAGACAAAGCAAAGCAAAGTAGATACTAAACAAGCATGGAACATCAAAAAAATATAGATACGTTTCCAACGTATCAGCCACGCCCACCAGGGGTGTGCTGGCCTGGGGTGGCCCCCTGGGTCACTCCAGGTGTCCCTCTGCCCCTTTTTTCGAGGAAAAATTTATTTTGAATTTTCTGGGATTTTTCGGAAAACTTTATTTTTGGCGAATTTTCAGGGTATGAAAATTGATTTTCTCGCAGAAACAGAATTTTTAGAAGAAGCAAATGCAAACAAAAACCAAACTACAGAAGTTCTAAGACACTCTAACAAGCAATCAACTAGCAAAACTAAAGCTAACAAGAGAAAGAGCAAAGACTAGGAAGGAGAAAAGTAAAAGGGAGGAAGTATAACCACAGTGAAAACATTATTATGTTCATTAAAATCCTTTTGTTAACAAGGTTGATCAAGTCTTGTTACCAAAACAATCTTATATGAAACAAAACTTTGCATTCCACCAAGTGATTATGTTACCTCAAGCTTGATAGCAATGGTCCCAATCATAATATTTTCAAAATTTTCTTGTGGAATGGGACAATATATTTCTCCAACCTTGATGCTCTCAACATTTTCAATGGAGTTTAGGCAATAGATTTTAGCAACCTTCTTGGGGAAATAGACAGTATGCTCTTTGTAATTAATATTAAAAGTTACTTTTCCTTGATTATAATTAATGACAGCACCGGCAGTATTAAGAAAAGGTCTCCCAAGAATAATGGACATAATATCATCTTCAGACATTTCAAGCACAACAAAATCATTTAAAACCAAGCAATTATGAGCCACTTGAACAGGAACATCCTCACATATACCAACAGGAATAATAGTTGACTTATCAGCCATTTGCAAAGATATATCAGTTGGTATCAACTTTTCTAGCTAGAGTCTCTTGTAGAGAGAAAAAGGCATAACACTTACTCCAGCTCTCAAATCACATAAAGCAGTTCTAACATAATTGTTCTTAATAGAGCAAGGAATAGTTGGTATACCTGGATCACCAAGTTTCTTTGGAACCTTACCATTGAAGGAATAATTAGCAAGCAAAGTAGAAATCTCCTCATTAGGAATCTTCCTTTAATTAGAGACAATATCCTTCATATACTTTGAATAAGGAGGCAACTTAATAGCATCAGTCAAAGGAATTTGCAAAAATAAAGGTTTCATCCACTCACAAAACTTGTTGTAGTGTTCTTCCTCCTTTGACTTGTGTTTCTTACCTGGAAAAGGCATAGGTTTCTAAACCCAAGGTTCTCTCTCTTTACCATGCTTATTAGCAATAAAATCTTCCTTAGTGTACCTAGTGTTCTTAGTGTGCTTCTCACGTTCTTCCTCAACTTCCTCCTTATTAGGAGCGTCATTTTTATCAATACCACTCTCAGTTTCAGCATGAGAGACAGATATACTATTAGGATCTACATCAGGTTCAAGGTGTTCCTCAACTATTTTATGTTTCTTTTTCTTTCTCTTACCAGGGCTACCACTATCAACTTGTTGAGAATCCTGCTCAACTCTTTTGGGGTGTCCTTCAGGATATAAAGTACCTTGAGTAGCTATACCACTCCTAGTTCTAATTCTGTAAGCATAGTTATCTCCTGGGGCATTAACTAGCGTATCCTTTTGTACCTTAGCAAGTTGATCAATTTGAGTTTGAACCATTTGAAAGTGTTTATAAAGCATTTTAATATCATTAGAAGTTCTTTTCACAATATGTTTCAACTCTTTAATAGCTCTAGAGTTTTCCAATAAATGATTATGAACTTGTTTATTAAAATTACCTTGCTAAACAATAAAAATGTCAAGTTCCTCTAAACATTGATCAGGAGGCTTACCATAAGCACTACTAGGAAAATGGCTGTCTGTGGCGCACATGGAATGCCCATCTGTGGCGCACTAGCCGTGCGCCACTAGCCTTGCGCTACGGCTATCTCCTAGTCATGGCGCACTGCCTAGTGCGCCACGGTTGTGTCGAGATAGGCGTAGCGCACCTACTAGTGCGCCACGGCTATGTGGGCAGGTGCGCTACGCGTAGGATCTTCTGTGGCGCACTTCCCAGTGCGCCACTAAGCTTCTGAGGTGCGCTTTAGGTGTAGTGCGCCACAAAAGGTAGGTCAATGTGCGCCACAGGTGTTTTTTTGTTGTTTTTTTTAATTTCCGAGCCAGATTATATATAATACAGATTATATACAATATTACAAGCAGATATACACACACAGATACAAGATATACAATTATATATATAAATACACAATTTGAAAAACAAGATTGAAACAAATACATATAGATAAGTCTCATACATGAATACATAGTATAAGTTACATTGTTTCGATCAAGTTACAAAGTAGTTGGTGACATGCGAATACATGTGTCGATCGAACAAGTTAGAGCTCGGAAGCTCGCCTAGACATCTAAACTAGCTAGACACAAACGCAGGATAAACAACCAAAGAAGATAAGCATGATCACCACCGCGACGAAGGTGTAGGTCTTCTTCCGGTTCCTTGTCCTAACTCCCGCTAGATAGCGCGTGTATCTAGCTTCCGCCTCTGCCATAGTGTTGTACCCTTTGTAGCTATTGCCGCTAAAATGGTGCACCTGTCTCCGGCAGTCTTCCCAATCATCGTAGCCTCCGGAAACCCGTCCCTTGTACACGACGTACCACGTCATCTATAAGTTGACAATAATAATTAACCGATGATTGAAAAAAACATATATAATTAAAGTCGCATATGAAAATACACTTATAGAAAGTACTCCTAAATCAAAAAGACCAAACTCAAAAAGCATGCCTCATATATAACTAGGTTGTTCGACACAGGAATATGCTACGATGGAACCGTCCGCCAAGTAGGATGCACAACACCTGGACATGTGCATAGCACAAGGCGGACAATCCCATCGCAGCACATTCACATATATAGTGTGCCACGACATTTCAATCATCGGCATTATTCTCAAAAAAGACCAAAGTAACTCGAAAAGAATGCCTCATATATATATACATAGGTTGTTGGACACAGGAATATGCTACGATCGTGCTAGAATGCCATCATATCGTCGAAGCTTGCGTCGCTCAATTTGTGTTTTGCCTTCATCTCCATAGCCTTGAGCGTTACATTCAACCGGGTATCATCGAGCCTGCATCATTCATACAATGGAGTAACCGCGTCTTTCTCAAGTTGCGCAAGCTTGGATTTCTCTATAGCGGCAGCCCTGACATTACTCGTCTACTTGAGAAGCATCTCTTGCACATAAGGGTCCCGCACCCAGCCTGACATTGTTCCATCGTCGTCTGCTCCTCCGGCATCTAGATCATCATCATCCCGGTCTGCTTCCGCACCTTCACCATCTCTAGGAGACTCTTCATCATCTCGCCCGTTCTCGCCGTGATGATGATCATCGTCATGTTGCCCACCTTCACCGTCTCCATCGTCTTCGTCATCGCTTATCCAACGAGTGTATCCATCCATGAAACCATGGCGGAGCAGGTGCGCCTGCAGATTCCCGGAATCTGGGTCGATCACCCAGTTGAGTTTGCATCTTCTGCATGGACATCTTATATCCGTCTTGTTATTTTGTATCATGTCGGTCGTTGCACATTTCAAAAATCTAGCCACAATGTCTTCTCTCATTATGAGCACCATTTTTGCCTGCACGGTGTACACGGTATAATTAGAAGTCTATTAGAACCACATAATCAATGCATGCATGCAATGGTGTCGATAGAAAATTTCGGCATGACCTATCCTAAAATTAGGACCTTTGCGAAATGCCAAAGTCTTGCCAAAATGGAAATGAATCAACATTTTGGCAAAACAAATGGCAACTTGTTCACATACAAACACAAGAGAGAGAGACCGATCCATACACACATGAACATATCATTATCCTCTCCATACACACATGCATGAGCATCATCGATACTCTCCATATGAGCATCTACATACATATGAGCATATCATCCATATACACATGAACACATCCTTACATGGACAACTTACCGAGATGAGAGACCAATCGCGAGAAAGATGGAAAGGAGAGGTGCGCGCGAGACCGGAGAAGGAGATGAGAGACCGGAGACCTTCCTCTATTACTTATGTAACATCCAAGGCAAGTTCTACATGCTAAAAATGGTGAATGGGTGGAGAAATTGAGGTGGGAAGGAGAAGATCTTGACTAGATCTAAGGAAGAAGAAGAAGAAGGGGAAAGTGAAGTGTGGGGTGGTGGATGGTCACACATGTGCACATAAAGTGCAGCTGCCAAAAAAAATCGCCACATCCGTGGCACACTCTGCCCTAGTGCGCCACAGGGAGTAGTAACATCCGTGGCGCACATGCCATAGTGCACCACGGATGTGTCTAGCCGTTTCACAGCAGAGAGGGGCATGCGCTTAGGCGTAGCGCACCCCCTCCATGTGCGCCACGGTTGACACTAACAATCGTAGCGCACCTACCCTATGTGCGCTACGGATGTCTGGCGTGCGGCCAACAGGGCCCTGGCCCACACATATATGTGGCGCACTATGGTCATGTGCGCCACGGTTGTTCTAGTTACTAGTAGGGCACTGCCCATAGGTGAGCCACGCCTGTTTTAGCCGTGGGGCACTTTAACCATGTGAGCCACGGATGTGCTGATTACCTATAGCCATTTTCCTAGTAGTGAAGGAATATCACCTTCATCGAAGTGTTGGAGAGAGTGTACCTCAATAGTAGATGAGTGGGGAATTGGCTTACATAATTCTTCTATAGGAGGTAGATTCTTCACATCTTCAGCTATAATACCTTTCTCCTTTAGACATTTCTTAGCTTCCTTCATCACTTCATCATTTAATGCAATAACTCCTATTTTCTTTGATGTTGGTATTGCACTAGTTCAGATACAAATGGTTCAGGAGTAATAGGCTCGGGTGTATTTAGCTCAGTTGAAGTCCAATCATCATAATTCTTGCTTATTTTAGCCATTAATTCTGCAGCATTTGTAGGAGTTCTTTTCCTGAAAACACAATTAGCAAAGCTATCTAGGTATGTCCTAGAATCATCAGTTAGTCCATTATAATAAATATCAAGAAGCTCATTTTTAGGCAATGGACATCCAGGATGTGCATGAATCAAGGCACAGAACCTTGTCCATGACTTAGGCAATTTCTCTTCTTCTCCCTGTTTAAAATCAAAAAGTCTATACAAAGCAGCATGTCTAGCACTGGGAGGAAAATATTTCTGGAAGAAAGAAGCAATCAAGCAATCAGGACTATTAATGGAACCAGGAGGTAATCTATTAAACCAAGCCCTATCTTCTCCTTTTAGTGAAAAAGGGAAAATCTTAGTAACAAAGTACTTGTACATGTTAAAATCATCAGAGAATAAAGCACTCATAGTGGAAAGCTCATTCATATGAGCCACATCACTCTCATTTTCAGTCCCACAAAAAGGTTTTTTCTCAACAATGTCTAGATAGGATAAATCAAGAGAGAAATCATAATCTTTATCTTTAATATCTATAGGAGAGGTGGAAAACTTAGGATCAGAGGACAACTTAGGAATAATGGTGCATCTCGTAAGGATACTCTTAATAGCACTAGTACCATTTGTGTTTTGGCACTCGTCAACAAAATCATCAGTAAATTCAATGTAGCCATCATTAATATCATAACTCTATCTAGACTCAGGTGAGCTAACAGGTGTAACAGTGTCTTCACTAGGAGTTTCAGTATTTCCTAGACTAACCATAGTAGCATCTAGGAAAGGACCTAATGAACCACTCGCATCAAGCACAGTAGAAGTAACATCATGAGTATCAAAAGCAGTTTCAGACTCAGTAGTAGTAGCAGTGTGTGTAGCATGAGTATGTGGTGGTGTAACAAGCTTACTTATAACAGACGGTGAATCAAGAGTAGCAGAGGTGTTTAGGACTGTACCTCTTCTTGTAGTGGATGGTAAAATAGGAAACTTTCCATCAAGATACTTTCCCATGATGAAAGGAGTAGCAGTGAACAATAGTAGATCCAAGTGAACTTACAAATAAAGCTATACTCCCCGGCAACGGCTCTAGAAAATAGTTGCATTAGATGCATCAGTTTGAACTTACAAATGAACTTACAATCCAAGTGAACTTTCCATCAAGGATTTTCCATTGCATTAGATGCATCAGTTTGATTTCTCTACGGAGAATCGGTTGGTGAAAACTTGTGTGCTTGTTACTCTTGGGTTCTTCAAACCCTATAAGGTTGGTGGCCTTTGTGGTGATTCTTGGGTTCGGTGAACGCCCTCAAGTATTAGTGGATCATGTGCCTGCCTTTTGTGGTGACCACACAGGATAATATGGTGAGGTGATGACCCACAAGTATAGGGGATCGCAACAGTCTTCGAGGGTAGTATTACCCAATTTATTGATTCGACACAAGGGGAGCCAAAGAATACTTGCAAGTCTTAACAACTGAGTTGTCAATTCAGCTGCACCTGGAAATAGTTCTTTCTCACAGAAGTTTATCAGTACCAATAGTTTGGTAGTAGCAACGGCAACAGTAGAACAAGAGCAATAGTAACAGTAACAGTAAACAGTAGGATCCGAGTGCGGTAGGCATAGGGATGGATGGATGGGCGTTGCATGGACGAGTCTAAACATGTAACTTCAAGATCTAGGGCATTGCAGATAAATAAGAATAAGCATCCAAGTACTAAACAATCCTAGGCATGTGCTCTATATATAGTCATACGTGCTCGCAATGAGAACTTGCATAACATCTTCTGTCCAGCCAGCCCGTTGCAGCGGGGCCTCTAGGGAACTACTGGCAATTAAGGTGCTCCTTTTAATAGAGCACCGGAGTAAAGCATTAACACTCCGTGAACATATGTGATCCTCACACCACAGCCATCCCCTCCGGTTGTCCCAATTTTTTTCACTTCGGGGCCTTTGGATCCGAACAATGATATGTTTACACAACTTGCAGATAAGATCACAAACAATACTATCATAATGATTCAATAATAAGTTCAGATCTGAGATCATGGCACTCGGGCCCTAGTGGCAAGCATTAAGCACAACAAGTTGCAACAAAGTCAAATAGCACTAATAGAGATACTAGGCACTATGCCCTAACAATCTTATTCGATTACATGATAGAACTCATCCAATCCCTACCATCCCCATAGCCTACTGCGGGGTATTACTCACTCATGGATGAGGGAAACATGGATGGTTGATGGAGAGGCGTTGATCATGACGATGGCGATGATCCTCTCCAAATTCCCCGTCCCGGCAGGGTGCCAGAACAGAGTTTCTGGTTCCGAATCTTGGTTTCTGGTGGTGGTGGCGCAGCGGAACTCTTTATGGAAAAACATCGACCCCCCTGAGTTTTTAGGTCAGAAGGCATCTTATAGGCGAAGAGGGAGGCCGAGGGGGTGCCTAAGGTGGCTGCACCCCACCCCCTAGGCGCGGCCAGGTCTGGCCCGCGCCTGGCAGGGGTGTGTCCCCCCAGGCCTCCTCTCCGTCTCGTACTTTGGCTCCGTGTGTCTTCTCGTGAAATAGGATTTTTGGCATATTTTTCTGGATTTTTCCTGATAGTTGATTTTCTGCACAAAAACTAGACACCAAGTTAATTCTGCTGAAAATAGCGTCAGTCTGTGTTAGTTGTATCCAAATCACACAAGTTTAGAGGAGAAATAATAGCAAAAGTTTTCAGAAAAGTAGATACGTTTTGGACATATCATGAGGCTTTTATGGTATCAGTGCATGGTGTGCCTCCGCATCTTGATGTGAGGCCTTGTGTGGCATTGAGTGTGCATCGAGCCATCACACCTCAAGGTGAGCAATTTTTGGCATTCAGCGAGAATTATGCCGTCGCACCTCTCCAACAAAGATGTAGCTTATTTGGAAGTGAACTTTAGAATAAAATCACTATCTCCGTGTTCCTCGGTTATTTCTC
This sequence comes from Avena atlantica, assembly GCA_910589765.1. Taxonomy (NCBI): domain Eukaryota; kingdom Viridiplantae; phylum Streptophyta; class Magnoliopsida; order Poales; family Poaceae; genus Avena; species Avena atlantica. The sequence goes on from OU342733.1 coordinate 80,950,459, forward strand.
TTTACTTATGCATTTTACATTATGATAGCCTTCATGCTTTAAGTACTATATCTTTCAATCATATTATTGCTCATATGTTGGTGGTGCACTTAGTTGTTGAACCTAGTAAATTTAGGTTTTGTGTTTGATAAATTAAATGCTAGATTTATTCCGCATTTATTCGAGTCTAAATCGTAATTATTTAAAACATCTATCACCCCCTCGAGGAGACATCTGGATCCTTTCACGGCCTCTGCACCAGCAAAATGCCAAAAGACATCAAGAATACACACTTCATAGAAAAAATAAAAAAGAAGATAAATATAAAAAAGACCCTTTCGCGTGATGAAACACATGCAACAACAACACTCTAACCACCACTAAATATAACACCCGGGCTATAAAACGATTCTCCAAAAGAAATGCCTTAAAGTAGGAAGCAATGCACAAACGTTGTCGTCGCCCGATCAAAAATCTTGGGTTTCATCCTACAGACAGTCCGAGTTTTCAAAACAATGCCTTCAGCAAGGCTATTGTCAGGTACAACCAAAGATGGCAATACGTTGGGTTTTCACCCTGGAAAATACTTCTTGGTACTCAAGGAGGATCAAAGAAAAGGCATTTCACTTGTGCTGCCACCCTCTCTTGTCAAGACCGATGCTGTAAGTCATACAAAATGCAATATCACTTTCTTAAGATGGCTGATTATTATGAGTTTTCTAAGTTGTCTTTGATATTTCATAACTGTTACATAATCTCTCCACTCCATATAAGAGGTTACCACATGAGAAAGGTTGCGACCAACCAAACAATGGGCTCTCATATCTCTTCCCATGTTCCACAAGGTGCAAATTCTGGCCCAAGCTCCTAATCACACCCAATCTTCTTAGAAAAGTATTTTTCTGCAGAGGAGGTTACCAATAAGGTCATATCACTACAGGAATAGGAAGCTACGCCGACGGTCGGTCACTACGTCGACGGCCAAACGTCGGGGTCGTCGGTGTAGCCATCGTCTAGACCAGCCCCGCTAAGCAGCCATCAGCGTAGAATTGCCCTCAGCGTATCCTATGCTACGCCGACGACTGCCCTCGGCGTAGCTATTTTTTTTAACTCATTAAACTTTGAAAAATCATAAATAAATCATTCTAATTCGAAAAAATACAAATAATATAACAAAATCTGCAGAAAAATAAGATATATCTATCTACACTCAAATATTACACATTTGTAGATAAAAATTAAGTGAAACATAAAACATTATATATAGTTTAAAACGGGCATAAAAAATTTAAAAACGATCGAAACAATGCGAAACCTTCGTGTGGTGTCATATTATGTGACATAGTTAGAAGGAAAAATATCAAACTTTGTATATTGATTATGTCTCAAAAAACCTTCACAAAATGACCTATCTCATTCGAGGTTTCTTGGCTTTCGGGTCAAATGACCAATGTTATGGCTAGAATCAAGACATAGTTTATGATAATGTGCTTATATTGTACATACATGTGCATCATGGGATGACGAACAATATTGCAGTAGGAAGTTTTCCTTTTCGTCGCATCAAAAAGCCATTTTCCATTTTCCAAGCACAAAATACGGACGGTTTTGTGAAGCAACCACCAAATGGCTAATTCAAAATTCTACCACCATATTTTACAAAAATACTAGACCACCTTATATGGACAATAACCTGACAGGGGGATCTGAAACCTTTCCGTCCATCCCTGGTGAAAAAGACAAATTTCTGCCGAATCGGTAGGAAGTGGGTCAGATATGAACTACAGGTACATGATCCGATGCTCATGCTTTTTTTAAACCATCTTTAGGTTCACAATATGCTATTTTATCAAAGATCCAATGCAAGTTCAGCGAGGCTCGTCCCTGAGCTAAGAATCTTCATGCCCGTCGTTCAACAAAGTTTGACGATAGTTTAAAACAGACATAAAAATTCAAAGATGATCGAAACAATGCAAAACCTTCGTGTGGTGTCTTATTATGTGACATAGTTAGAAGCAAAAATATCAAACTTGGTATATTGATTATGTATCAAAAAAACCTTCACAAAATGACCTATCTCATTTAAGGTTTCTTGGTTTTCGGGTCAAATGACCAATATTATGACTAGAATCGAGTCATAGTTTATGATAATGTGCCTGTATTGTGTATATATGTGCATCATGGGATGGAGAACAATGTTGTAGGAGGAAGTTTTCCTTTTCGTCGCACCAAAAAGCCATTTTCCATTTTCCGAGCACAAAATACTGACGGTTTTGTGAAGCAACCACCAAATGGCTAATTCAAAATGCTACCACCACATTTTACAAAAATACTAGACCACCTTAAAATGCCCCAACATGGGGATCTGAAACTTTTCCGTCCACCCCTGGTGAAAAAGACAAATTTATGCTGAATCGATAGGAAGTGGGTCAGATATGAACTACAGGTACATGATCCGATGCTCATGTTTTTTACAAAAATCATTTTTAGGTTCACAATATTCTATTTTATCAAAGATCTAATGCAAGTTTAGCGAGGCTCGGCCCTGAGCTAAGAATCTTCATGTCTGTTGTTCGACAAAGTTTAACGATAGTTTAAAACGGACATAAAAATTGAAAAAGATCGAAACAATGTGAAACCTTCATGTGGTGTCATATTATGTGACATAGTTATAAGTAAAAATATCAAACCTGGTATATTGATTATGTCATAAAAAACCCTTCACAAAATGACCAATCTCATTCGAGGTTTCTTGGTTTTCGGGTCAAATGACCAATGTTATGGCTAGAATTGAGGTTTATGATAATATGCCCATATTATTCATACATGTGCATAATGGGATGGCGAACAATGTTGCAGCAGGAAGTTTTCCTTTTCGTCGCACCAAAAAGTCATTTTTCATTTTCTGAGCACAAAAACAGATGGTTTTGTGAAGCAACCACCAAATGGATAATTCAAAATGCTACCAACATATTTTACAAAAATACTAGACCACCTTATATGGATAATGTCCTAACAGGGGGATCCGAAACCTTTTCGTCCACCCCTGGTGAAAAAGATAAATTCGTGCCGAATTGGTAGGAAGTGGGTCAGAATGAACTACAGGTACATGATCCGATGCTCATGTTTTTTTACAAAAATCATTTTTAGGTTCAAAATATGCTATTTTATCAAAGATCCAATGCAAGTTTAGCGAGGCTCGGCCCTGAGCTAAGAATCTTTATGCATGTCGTTCGAAAAAGTTTAACGATAGTTTAAAACGGGCATAAAAAATTCAAAAATGATCGAAACAATATGAAACCTTCGTGTGGTGTAATATTATGTGATATAGTTATAAGGAAAAATATCAAACCTGGTATATTGATTATGTCATAAATAACCCTTCATAAAATGACCAATCTCATTCGAGGTTTCTTGGTTTCGTGTCAAATGACCAATGTTATGGCTAGAATCGATGTGTTTGTGATAATATGCCCATATTATGCATACATGTGCATCATGGGATGTCGAATAATATTACAGCAGGAAGTTTTCCTTTTCGTCGTATCAAAAAGCCATTTTTCATTTTCCAAGCACAAAAAAGGACGGTTTTGTGAAGCAACTACCAAATGGCTAATTCAAAATATTACCACCATATTTTACAAAAATACTAGACCACCTTATATGTACAATGTCCCAACAGAGGGATCCGAAACCTTTCCGTCCACCCGTGGTGAAAAAGATAAATTCCTGCTGAATCGGTAGGAAGTGGGTCAGATATGAACTACATGTACATGATCTGATGCTCATGTTTTTTTTACAAAAATTATTTTTAGGTTTACAATACTATTTTATCAAAGACCCAATACAGGTTTTCCTTTTCGTCGCACCAAAAAGGCATTTTTCATTTTTTAAGCACAAAACGGGGGATTTTCTAAAGCAACCACCAAATAGATAATTCAAAAATGGAGGGTTTGTGATTAGTTGGTATGGATATCATATTTAGATTCCTTTCATTTTTTTATCAATTTAGACATATTATTTATCAAATTTCGATTTACAGATTTAAAGATATTAATAATTCCATATTAAATAGAAAAATACAAAAAAATAAAATTATTATATTTTTATTTGAATTAAATAGTATTTTTTTGAATCAGTAATATTTTTTACTTATTCATTGTTCTTTACTTAAATAAGTGTTTGTAGTTTCAAAAAATAAGAACTTGTGACATAATTATATAAGAGTTAATAGGATTGGTATCACAGTATTAACAACTAGGTACAAATTGCTTCACGGAAACTGATTCGGAAGAAACTGAGAAGTTAAGCGTGATGGAGCTGGAGTAGTGCTAGGATGGGTGACCGAACGGGAAGTTTGTTAAAGACTGCAATTTGATCAAAGATTAAATGTAACTAGTGTTAAAAATGTTCCAGGTAAGAGATTAACGATTCAAACAATTCAAAGATTTTAAAAAGTTGAGAAAAAAATTCAAAAAAAATCAAAAAAAATTAAACAACCTGCCGTTATTATGCCAACGGGGCTATGCCGAGGGCAAGGCCGTCGGCGTAGCATACGCCGACGGCTAGAGCTACGCCGATGGGCAAAAATGCCTCCGCCGAGGAAAAGCATGCCGAGGAGGCTACGTCAAGGGAAGCCGTCGGCGTAGCGTACGCCGAGGGCATTTTGGCCTATGCCGACGGCTTTTTGCCCTCGGCGTAGCATGCCGTTCCTGTAGTGTATGTGTGTCAACTATCAACAACAAAAGGTTCTTCATGCTTCAAATGGAAGAGCAAAGGTAAACCCTGATCGCTAGGGTTTGTCGCAACAAAGCTCATTTCCTTGCCAACTCTCTCTATCTGCAAAAGAGTGTATTTTCAAATTTCTAGAGAGTCAAACTATTTTAGATTTTGACCGTTTATATACAAAAATGTCACAATGTTTAGAAATCAGATAACTATACGATGGAAATATATTTCATCATGAAGCTAATCTTGTGTCATACAAATGTGTGTGCACATTTATATAAATATAGTCAAAGTTAAAAAAGTTTGACTCTCCAAAGAAGATGGAATTACACTCTTTTGGAGCGATTCCAATAGTATGGTCAGTTGTTGACTATAAGTTTATCGTCATGTCATCTATAGCTAGCTTATAGACAACATGTATACTATTTAGTTTTATTAAGACATGGACCCCCTTTCAATCTCACAAAGTACATAGGACGGCTGGGACTTGCATGCGAGGCTATTCAGCCCTTTTTTCATGTGTCCTCCACATAGGTAAAATGCCACCAAAGTAGGCTATAAGCCCACTATTTTACTTGCTCCATGGAAATAGTAGACCTTTACTGTCTTAATTAGCATCAGTAAATACTTATTTTCTGTTATTTGTATTTAACTCTGTAAATATTAAATTAAAAAATATACATTACTCCCAAAGAAAAACAAGTGAAGCATGTGAGTGTTTGCTAGAACAAATTATGCTTCCACGTGGCAGACTCCCATAGCATAAGCCGGCCATATTCCCATAAAAACGTTGGACCTAAACTAAGGACATGAAACAAACAAAAAAAGCAATTATATGTAGTGCTCTAAATAGTACACTCGCAGGAGAGCTAGCTTTATGAGTTGTTTCAGTCGAAAGAGAACTTGATAGCGATGGCTCTGCACTAATTTTGACTAAGCCACGAATTCGATCGTCACCGCCACTCCACACTCAATCGCACAAAAACTTGCTGGCCCGCACCTCCCCCCTCTCCTCACACCTATAAATACATGCCCAGGCTGCTCACACTCTCATTGCATAGACACACAAACCCCTCCCAGGCTGTTCCTCTCTCACAGAAAATTGCATAGACACACACGTTAAACTCTTCGAACTTAGCTCGATCGATCATTCGACATGGCTTCTGCCCACGCCATTGTGATGCTTTGCTTAATTGTGTCGGCATCGACACACTCTATTGTGCAGGCTAGGATGATGCCAAGTGATGACCCACTGGTGCACTCGAAGAAGACAATAGGTGCAACTCCATACTTTTCAACTCCAGATTTGCTTCAAGTGTTCATGGCGCCACCGCCGCCAATGCCGCCGGTAACTACTACCAGGACTGGTGCTGAGCGTAGGCGTGCTATCCAGGTTGTCCAGGGGTCAGTTCCGAGCCCCGGTGTCGGCCATCATTATTAGCTGTCTTCTCCCAAGTGAATACATGTTTTCTACATTTTACACATACATAAATCTGTATCCAAGTACTGTTTTATACAGATGTGCTCCAATATCATACTGGTTAGCTGTAGCTAGCTAGAATAAACCATGAGGTACACAAGCATATATATCATGCAACAAGAAACGCATGCATATCATGCAATTGCTTCTTTTGTTGTATTACCACGATTTGTGTCTTATTTTCGTTATCTTAAAGAAGTATATTTGGCATGTACTGAACATACTGATTATGGTGAATATATATGTGAATTCTTAAGAAGGTTTGATGCTATTATACTGTTTCACCACGTTTCAAAACTTGTGGGTGAAGTATGAAGTAACCAGCTAACGGATTGCATGGTGCTTCTAAAATTCCATCTCCGCCAAGAATTATTCTATAATTCAGATTCTTAACATGTTACTCAACTTAACTAGCATCAACTTGCTTGCTACCATCGAATTACTGCATCTTGTTGTGTCAATTTTCTTCATCCCGTGTGATCATGTCGAGTGCATGAGCTATCGTTAACAATGTGATGGCATCTCTTTCTGAACACATGATCAGATAAACTGACAAAATACAAGATTGGTTTGACGGCTACTCCAGGAGAAATAATAAGGAACGTATGCGCAATCGAGATTCTTTGTTATCGTCGATCTTATCACGCAATCATCGACTATATAACTGGCCTAAGGTGCTCATCAACATAAAGTGTCAATTTTTAATCCAAAATGTTGTCAGACATGCATGCAGAGACCTAATTTTTGCACCATGGTCGATCCCAATAAACATGCTAAAGGAAGATCTCCCCCAAAAGCCTAAACAAAAGGTAGCTGGTAGGTTTGTTCTTATAATGAAGCATTACTTCCATTTAACTAAGCATAAAATGACATTTGAAACATGTGGATGAATACGTAATTTTGATTCTCCGTCTGATGGTTTATCATGTTGACTAAAAGTGCTGAGAAGGTTTTGTAAATACAGGAACCAGATTAATTTCATTTTGCATAGCGGACTTGAATATGATGACTTATGACCCGGTCTAGCTATCTATAACTCAGTAAACCTAATTTTATTTGGTGTTGTTTATTTTCTTGGTAACGTTTGGATATCCTAAAGTGGATATATTAGAATCATGTTACAACATCTCTCTCTTACTTCTAGTGTATGTATATGTGATGAATTATGAAGATGTGAATCATGTCTAATGCTATATATCTTCCTAATCGAAAAATTGTAGTATGCAGTTCCAAATGAATATTTTCAAGATTATACATTGCGCTAAGTAAGAATAAATTAGAAGCCAAGAGTCAACTTGTAGTCTTGTAGATAAGGGAAAGATAATAGTGACTATAAACGTGAATATATCACAACCTTGCATATTTACTTGCCTATCCAGCGATCCATGCCGGTTGTTTAGATGAGTACAACCTCCGTTTATAAATATAACATGTTTTGGGAGTTTAGTTTGAACTCCCAAACCATCTTATATTTACGAACGGAGGTACTAGTATTTACCGCTAAACTTTGTAGCACCCAATGACTGAAAATATTGTTGAAACTTCCATGATGCCGCATAACTTAAGATCGACTTTCTATATGGTGAGTCGATTTGCTTTCCAGGCCTGATAATACTAGATTGAAGCATACTATTTCTTGGACATATAGAAGCGCGTGAAGAAACAGTCTCAGGTGTTCCCTAAGAACACAAAACGAGTTGCTTTTTTTAAAGAGGAGGCAAAAGCTTTGCCTCATCTCATTAAATAAGAAGTTTTACATAGTTCGGTAACATGCGAGCATAAAAAAATGCTCACGAAAACAAAAACCTACTCTCCCGGCACAATTCATACCAAATGTTTTGCCCCGGCCATACACCATAGCCTCGCCTCATCTTTGATTCTTTGGGAGATCAATGTTGGAATGGTAGAGATCTTGCGGAAAACCCTCATGTTTCGTTCGTTCCAAAACTCCCAAGAGACTAGCATGAGGAGAGACGCCAATTTCCTTCTAGTGTCGCTTGTGTAGATGATTAAATTCCACTATTCCTCGACGGAGTTACAAGAGGACCAACTCGATGGGACAATGGAGCAAAGCCCTAGCCAATGAACAACTATGTTCCAAATCCGGATCGTGTAACGGCATTTGAAGAAGAGATACGCTGGAGACTCATCCTCTCTTTTGCAAAGTTGGCAAAGCCTGCAATTGAGCCACCCTCGTCTTTGAAGGCGTTCGGCCATCCAAACCCAGTCTTGCAGGATTAACCACGCAAAAAGCTGCCGTTCTAAACAAGTTTCTTTTTATTTCACAAATATCTTCTTAAGAAAAGTCAAATATGTTTCTTGACGATAATATTCATGTCCGAAATACTATTTTAACAGGAGGGGATGACATGGCGGCAGAGAAATTTATCATCCCTTTATAAAGGAGGACTAGCTGACTATGCCGAACAATTTACACCAACTATGTGTGGTCAAAATTGGTCGAAAGTAGTTATCAAAAAAACAAATTGGTCAGAAACTAACCACTAAATACAGTACTACACGAGCGAACTAATATTAAGCAGAAGAGCTAACTTAAGCCGTCCAAACCTCCAGCAGGTTTCAGCGCCCCTCCATGTTTCTACTATTCCACAAAGTACCTTTCTATAATTAGATCACTGCATACATCATCTCTCCGACAATTAGCCTTTGGCCGACATTACAATACTGATCGCCAGTCTGATCATTTCTTATTAGCTTGATCGTCCACTCAACTAAATTAAGCAACACGAGGACATAGCGTAGAGCATTTCATATTGATTTGTTGGTAAACTGTTTTCCTTATAAATAATTGTGTGGTATTTTGGGACGTTGCTAACCGTTGGAGGTGGGGCTATCTGCTTTCTAGTGGGCATGCTTTCGTAGCTGATGATTAGTAGGTGTCTTTTCAGAGAAACTCCGTTTGACAATGAAGACCACTGCTTCTACTGTGAGAAACTTTTAGGTTAGCTAGAGTTCATGGACCAGGACATTGCTGACAAGTGTTCATGGCATCAAAAGCAATCTTGGCTTGCTGCATTGCTGCACCACACATAAAACCAGCTCCACTAATATTTCGTTTCAGATCACACTCCACTAAACTAATGCCGGATAGAAAGTTGGTGATAAAACAATCAATTATTGGACTAACTTAGTTCATGCAATGCATTTGATCCTTTTCCTTTCTAATTTTATATTTTTGTTGTGTAGCTTGGTCGGTTATGGCAACAGAATCTTCTGGCCTTTTCAAACTACCAAAGTAAACGTCAGGTTCTTGATAATATGTTTAAATGTGGTGTGTTTTAAACACAGCTAGTGCCACAAGAAAGGTCCACTTATTTAAGACATGAAAAAAATTGAACTTGGACCAATGCGTATAAGTACAATTTGGTGAAGGTATTCCCAGTCTTATATAGTATGAGCCAATACACACCTTGCCAGCCAAACGAGCATTACACTTTAGACCATCATTTATCTTGCATGACACAAAAAGGAAGGAATAGGAAAATCATAGAGTTTGAGTGCCATGGCATGTTGAATCATGGATAATTTACCGGGACGCACAATTTGACATCCATACATCAATATACATAATTTGGAAGCGACGCACGTGCTAAATTGTAGTGCAGCGGGCAAATTCTTAGCGCCAAATCGCCAATAGTTCAACATAGGCAACGACAATTTACAATGGAAATAAGTTACAATCGTAATAAAAACACACAAACAATGTTGATAATAGTTATAACAATGTAGAGAGATAGAGAATGAAACCACTTGCAAGTGATAATAAAACCGATACATCTAACGGTCATCATTCAACCTTGGTACGGCAGTAGCGCTGCTAGCGCATAAAAAAGAGCAAACAGACTTATCGTTTTTGAGTGAGATACAGTAGAACGACCGAGAAGTTAATTCCAAAGTGATATCTTCTAGCGCATCATTTTCTTCTTGTGATGGCACTTTTTATTTGAGAAGAAAACCGTTCCATGATGAACCTACCATTTCACAAAGAAGGTTAATTATTTCAGCACCAAATTAAAACAGGGGAAAGGTATGAAAATTACAAAACACATTAAACAAACATGCGATATTGATAGTGATAAATCCAAACCAGCATTAGAACCCTAAGATAGCACATTCCCTAATGTAACTTAACTGAATCACTATACAGAAAAAATGCAACGGGAGGCATTGGGCCGCATGTGCAACGAACGGCGGATTGTTGGAGCGGGATCGTGTGAGTAGACGAATTGACCGACCATATATAGTGGAGCGCATATACCATGCTCAGTGCGGGATATATAGATTCACTCCCGCCTGAAGCGCAAACATCATATGGGCCGCTCCGAAATGTGGCTCTGTTATAGGTACTGTATTTTTTCCTTTTTTTTGTTCCAAAGAATACTTCGAAAATGTTCAGATTTAAAGAATAGTCAAATTCGAAAATTGTTTAGATTTTGAAATTTTCATTTCGAAAATTATTTTAATTTGAATCGTTTTCGTATTAGCAAAGGTTAACGTTTTGAAAAAGTTTAAATTTAAAATTGTTCGGATTTTAAAAAATGTTCAAATTAAAAATAGTTCAGATTCTAGAAATGTTCAAATTTTGGAAAAAATAGATTTAAAAATCTTCAGATTGTAAAATATGAAAATATAAAAAATAAAATTAAAAATTTCAGTATTAAGAAAAAAACATAAACGAAAGAAAAGAAAAACCCCCTACGTGGGAAGGAGCGGAATCCCACCCGCGATGAATAAGACATAGGATTCCGGACCACAGTTCCAGAGGTCGCTAGGCCAAAGTTTACGACGCCTGGAGTAAGGCCAACTCACAGTCAAGGGGCAGGCGACGACCCACCCACCAAAAGGCCGAAATGTTGACTTATTTATTCTCATATATACGGACCAGGCTTCTGGGCTGGAGATATGAATTATACTGGGCCTTAGTAGGATTCTGCAGTCTGGACCAGGGAGCTGCTCCACACCTCGTGGACATAAATTATTTTTTATGGAAGTCAGGGATCCTTGCTGAAGATTCGGTGTGCTCAGATGATTATCCAATCTGACTGTTTGCAAGTCATTGAAAACCTTCAGAGAGGTTGTTTTGCTTCGACGGCAGCAGCGGCCCTTTTCTGTGATATGCCCAGGCTTCTACGTTTAACTTTTGTATAAAACGGAAAGAAATACAGATTGCTTATTGAGAGAGAAGGATTCACTCTTGTGTGTCTGGTAGATGAACGTATAGCTTCTCTAATGTCTGTTGATTGAAGTTGTACTGTATTTATTATCTGATTAATAAAACTTACTGCAGAGATTGTTGTTTCCCTTGAAAGCTGCCAAGAGCAGATGTGGCCGTGTTCAGAAAATCCTGTCTCGCCCATAACCCCATACACGGCCGGTCGGTGGGTGGGGAGATTAGGCTGGGCGGTCGGAGGTGCACCGCGTGATTGTTGTGCACGCGTTCCTTGTATTCGGAGGGCGCCCAGTTATGCACCGCGCCATAGAGGTGTGCCAGAGACGGCACAACCAGATCACGAGTTTGCGCGGCAGTGGCAACCATGTCGTGCTTGCCGCCCTTGCACGCAGCGGCCGGTCGGTGGGTGGGGATGGGCTTCACAGCATCTCCACCAGTTGGCCGAAAGCCGAAATCCGGAATAATCTTTGGCCGGACGGCGCAAGTTTTTAGCCTAGGTACGCCAGTTTTCCACTCGCGTACCGAGGCTGACTTTTCGGGTCGTCCATTTTCGCTCAAATTTGGCTCAAATTCATCCAAATTTCGGCATAGTTAGTCATACGATGAATACAGAATACTTTAAGACCAAAGTTCGGCGAAATTTTAATGCGTAAATGTAAACATAGTTCGGCCTGCAATAAAAGTACAACATATTTCTGCCAAGTTCGGCCAGTTCATGGCCAAGTTCGGCCAGTTCATGCTCAGCATCTACGTCGTGTTGCCCCTGCGTATCATAGTTGTTCGACAAGATCATCCTGCAGCTGTTGATGCATCGCCGAATCTCGGATCTCCTGACGCATTGCGATGAATGCAGCCCATGTTGGAGGCACCTGATGATCAGGCTCGGCAAGAGGACCTTGTCTGTAGTATGGTTCGTCCTCCTCAAGCAAACTCATTGGATCCTTCCTCTCATCCTCAATGATCATGTTGTGCAAGGTCACACAACAGTTCATCACTTCCCACATCTGATCTTTTGACCAGGTCATAGAAGGAAATCGGACAACTGCAAACCTCTGCTGGAGCACACCAAATATCTGCTCCACGTCCTTCTTGCAAGCTTACTGTTCCTTGGCAAAGTGAGAATGCTTGGGGAGCATTGGGCTTGAGATAGTCTTCACAAATGTTGGCCATCTGGATAGATGTCATCTACTAGATAGTATCCCTTGTTGTAGTGGTGTCCACAGATCTCAAATTCCAAGGGGGAGCATGACCCTCAACAAGCTTGGAAAAGACAGTGGAGGAGTTGAGGACGTTAATGTCGTTGTTCGATCCTGTCATGCCAAAGAAGGAGTGCCAGATCCAAAGATCATGTGTAGAAACTGCCTCAAGTATCACAGTGCATCCTCCTTTGTGGCCTTTGTATATTCCTTGTCATTCAAATGGACAGTTCTTTCACTCCCAATGCATGCAATCTATGCTTCCAAGCATACCATAAAATCATCTACTTTCATTGACTGCGAGGATCCGAGCAGTGTCTTCAGCAGTGGGTGATCTCAAGTACTCTTTCCCGAACACTGCAATCACTGCCCTGCAGAACCTGTACAAGCAATCAAGGGCGGTGGACTCGGCAATGCGGAGATAGTCATCGGCATTGTCAGTCGGCGCTCCATATGCAAGCAACCTCATCGCCACGGTGCACTTCTGAAGCGAGGAAAACCCAACCAAGCTGGTGCAGTCCTTCTTGCAAAGGAAATATGGATCGAACTCCCGGATGGCATGCACGATCTTGAAGAAGAGCTTTCGGCTCATCCTGAAACGGCGGCGAAACACGTCCTATCCATGGAGTGGCTGGTCGGCGAAGTAATCGGCGTACAACATGCAATAGCTCTCTATCCTCTGTCTCGTCTTGCACTTCATGCGACCTAGCGCCGAACCACCGCGCTTCGGCTTCGCCATCTGCATGTACAGTTGGGCGAGCGATGCGAGGATCAGCAAGTGCTCTTCACCTTTGGCGACCTCGGCGCTCTCCTCCTCCAGGAGTATGGCGAGCAACTCCTCGTCGTCAGAATCCATGGCGAGTATCTCGTCCTCATCGAGTCAGTGGACAGTACCTCGTCGCCGTCGGAGTCCATGGCCGAATCCGGCCAATGTCAAACACCTAGCGGGCGTGGTTGTGGGCGGACGCAGCGAAGCAGAGCTACGGCGAGGCTTGGTCGGCGAAAGCGGCGACGGAGAAGGCGTGGAGGTGGGCGACAGCAACGACGAGCATAGCTAGAGGCGTGGGCATGTCTCGGCGCGGGGGAGTTTCGCCGGCGAAGTCATGGCGACAGAGCTCTCTGCGGCAGTCTGAGGGAGTGGAGTGGGTGGGAATGGGACTGTCTCGCCGACAGAGCTGGCTCACGCCCTTTTTTACGGCGTTCGACGTCTCTAGGACGTACCCGGGAACCTGGGTTCGACCTGGGTAGACCAGACCAAAATATGCCAAAATTCGGACGAAAACAGGTCACTGGATATGCGACTAAATCGATTTTTGATATTCGGACTAAATTTCGACGTTCGGATCAACGTCGTGGGTAGGGAGTGGAGATGCTCTTACGAGCTTCAGCGTTGAGCTGCCGGAGGAAACACGGTCGCATGATTAAGCACGGTCCTCACGCTTGCCAACAAATATCTCGCATCGCGCCTGGGAGCATCTGTGTGCAGAGTCCCCGAGCGCCTGCCTTTTTCGCCTTGGATTCGGACACTGCAAGTGCTGCGCCACGATGCGGAGGCCCACGCTAAGTTTTGACCGTTGAAACGTTTGCTTAGATTTGGAGCCAAGCTAAACGAAAGAGTACTACTGACACTGCTGCTACAAGTACGTACGATGTGGCCGGTGGTGCCGTGGTGATGCAATGATGCTGCCTACCTAATGCGTTTAGCTATTGCGTTGCATTTACACACGAGTTTTTACCCAGTCAACCGATGTCCTAACTCACGAGTCTGAGTAATTTATTTGAGCTCCGACGACAGGGATCCGAGGGCTTTGTCTCGACATTTCGTATATCTGGAACACAAATCCGCATTTTCTCGCTCTTCTACATCATCACTTAGGGCGTCTTTACCAAATCTCTTAAAATGTCGTCCCACCACCAGTAGGCAGTAAACGGCATCCCATTTAACACCACATATTTTTTGTTAGTTATAGGTTTATGATTGTTAAAACTAACCAAAAAAAAATAAGCCTACAATAAACTTATGTGGCCGGTCGTTTGACATCCATAACCACCAGGCCAGGGCCCGTCTTGGCCGTTGAGGGGCCTTGTGCAAGATGATAAACGGGGGATCTTTTTATCAAACAAAATCATTTATAAGTATCTCAAAATTCATAATTACTCCAATTACAAAATATTTTCTCCAAAATGACATCACCACACTCACTCAACACACATCATGATAACCGCTTCAGTATTAACTTGGTCAAACATATTCTTCTCGATGTATGTTAGCAAAGTATTTTCATGGTTCAACCACTCGGACCAAAAAGAACAGTTACTTCAACTTTGAAACAAAATTTTGTATGCAAAAAATTCAAATTATAGGGAGTAAACGTGAGAATTTTAGTTTCATGGATCAAAGGCTTTCAAAAACAAAATATGCCACATATCAAATTGCAAGGGCCGCACCCAAATTGTCGTGGCAAATTCCATTGAGTCACGCGCGGGGCAAACGGGCGAACTCTTGCGCACATAATTAGCGTCCAAAAAGAAAATTGTAAAACAGTTTAGCCTCTATCAAATTTGTTAAGATTATTGTAAAACTGAGTCCCTGAGCGTCTGCCTTTTGGGATTCTATCATGTCAACCATTATCCTTTTCCATCTCTTTCATAGCTAGATACACACTGCCTAGACGATATCTAAGCATAGAGAGAATTCAAGAAATTAAAGCCAGACCTTTATAAGAAAAATAGAAAAAAGATATAGATGATGTAGGCTGTAGTTTTTTTAGTCGATCTGCTTTGGTAGAGACAAGCAGGACTTTCATCTTGTGCTCTACTAGTACGTGGCAGAGAGACATGTGCTTGCTTGGCTACACTAGTGTTGTCTTTCCGATTGTTTTTGTTGGGCTAACAGGGGCGATGGACAAGAAAATGTTGGTGGACCAGCCATGTCGGTAGGAAGAACGCCCGTCTCAGTGCCTACTCCCGTATTCCCTGCATTTCTCCTCCACATCACCCCGTTCCCGCCCTCCTCACCACCCAGTCCCGCCATTTCCCTCTACCAGACGAGACATCGCCGCCATGCCACTTAAGAAGTACCAAGCTCCTCGTGCGACAGAGGGTGCGTGGCACTCAAAGAAGAAGGGGTAGGCCGAGAATGAGCGGTCGGAAGGGATGTCCAACGCCGAGTGGGCTTTCGACCTCCAGCGGCGAAAGATCTAGAACGTCGGCTGTTGGCAGAGGGAGATGAAAGCGAGGCAGCGAAAGGTGGCGGAGGCTCAGGCGGCCACAATTGTGGCTTAGAGGGCCGCGGCCATGTCGGGGATGGTGCCGCCTTCTCCTTCTGGGAAGCACATCCCTGGCACGTGGGGGAGTCAAAACAACGTCTTGTCACCCTCGTTGTCAAGCGTATCGTTGGCCTCTCCGGCGGTGCTCCATGAAAGCCAAGGGTACATGACACCGCAGCTCTCGCGGTTCTCGCCTGGCTACAATGACTTCGGTCCACTCGGTCGTTTCGATCCCAACACCTTCAACACCAACCTCAACGTTGCCTACGCCGGATCGTCGGCCCTCCATCATTCTCTCCTCAAAAGGTGGCGCGCCTCCACCTCAGCCTGACTTCCACCAGTTTTCTGCAAGCATAAGCAACCAGGGCGCCTAGAGACCATTCGGCGGTATGCCCAATCGCTACTACATCATGGACGGAAGCATCAACGGTGGCTCCCATCCCTACACACAAGATAAAGTCGAGTCCTACGACAAGGAGGAGGGCGACGGGGAGGCTTGGGAAGACGATAGTTGCGCCTCTGCCGAGGGCGACAAGGAGGAAGTGGAGGAGGTGTTGGTGCCTATCATGGCCGACCCGAAAGGGAAGAAGAAGGCAGCGACCATGGAGAAGAAGAAAGTCGGTGGCCGTGGACCCAAGTGGAGTTCGAGGGAGGAAAAGTGTCTTGCCTAAGCTTGGAAATATGTGAGCATCGACGCTTTCACCGGCGCCAACCAAAACCTGCAATGCTATTGGAAAAGGGTGAAGGCGGCGTTCGATGAGCAATGGATTTTGGATCCCTATTTCAAGATGTTGCGCCATAATCGCAACGACTCGGGAAGGTGGCATCATTGGGCCATGATCAAACATGCTTGCAACAAATCGCATGGCGTCTTGGAGGAGGTGCGCCGAGTACACGATAGCGGCACTAACTTCGATAATCAAGTAAAACTAGTCGATGTCCATTGTACATTGTTGCCCATTTTGAGGCCGTTGTGATTATATTGTGCCAATTGGATTGTAGATGTGCGCCATGATCGCCGCCTATTGAAGGGACAACGACGAACTCAACTTCAAGTTCATCCACGTCTTTGAAAGATTGAGACATGCAACAAGTGCAAGGAGACGCAGAATGCTCTCGTCAAGGCCAAGGACGTTGTATCCTTGTGATTTGGCAACCATTGTAAGAATATTTGATTTCATTCTAAGTATTTTTTACAATGTTTTCTATTCTTGATCTTATTGTTATGAGTGAGTAGTCCTCACAGGCTGCGGGTTGGGACGAAATCTCGTGGCGATTATGTGCATCTAAGACATAGAAATGTTGTGTGATTGAATAGAAGATATGTATCTTTGTTTCTTTATCTCTTGTCTCGATCTATAGACTTGTAGGTACCCAAGATCTCAATGATTGATAAAGGCTTGAGGTGAGTTGAGTGGTGAACGGTGACTTCATTCGAAACCCAGTGACAACAAGGAAAGTATGGTCTTATTTTAGGGATCCACTTGGGATTAACAACAACATCACCACTCTTAAAGCTTTGATCTGTATTTTACTTAATAATTGTTATGACCCGGTGAAAGGATCGTATGGGCACCTAGAGGAGGGGGGGTGAATACGTGCTACTTCAAATTTTATTCTTTTTCAAGTTAGGGTTTGACAAGAAAGGTAAATTCTCTAGAATATGAAACTATGGTGAATTTACCTATATGTCAACCAACCACAAGCTAACACAACACTAAGCAAGAACAAGTAAGTAAAGTGCGGTAAAGGATAGAAGTAACCAAAGGAGTGGACGCGGAGACACAAGGATTTGTTTCCCGTAGTTCCTTCCTTTTGAGGGGAAGTACGTCTACGTTTGGAGAGGGGGTGGCTTCAAACCACCAACGCCACGAGAGGCCTCCCTTGTTCTCCGATGAACCTCACCCCAATGGGCTCGATCCACCTTCCACTATATCGGCAACCTTCGAGGTGGAAGCCGGCACCTTTACAACAAGTTCGGGGCACACATCCACAACTTAATTGGAGGCTCCCAAATGCAAGCAAGCTGTCAAGACAAATCAAATACAAGCTTGTAAGAACCAAATCAAAGTTAGGGTTTCCAATGAAACACTAGAGCTTGGGGGCCCTCAAGTGAATGGGGGGAAATGAAGATCTCTCTTGGTGAAGATGTAGATCAAGGCCTCCTCCTTCGATTCTCCAAAGATCAATGACTTTGGATGGTTGGATGAAGAGATCTTGTAGATTTGGTGGCTCAAATGGGGTTGGAGTTCTTGAGCAGCTCGAGCAGCTGGAGGAAGAAGATAAGGGTCCCTTTTTATAGGCAGCCCCCTCCACGAACCGTTTTCTGACCGTTGTAGAAAAGTCAGACCGGAGACTCCGGTCTGTAGACCGGAGACTCCGGTATACACCGGAGACTCCGGCCAATCTCCGGACCAGCCTCCGGACTGCCCTTCTGACTGACCCAGAGCAAACCTGCCCCAGTAACACTAGAGACTCCGGTCTTCCAGCACTGGAGACTCCAGTCTGAACAAAGTCCGGAGATTCCGGAGTATCCTCCGGTGCAGGCTCCGGACCCCTAGTCAGAATGTCCCAGCCCTGATCCTGAAGACCCCACCGGAGATAAGTCCGGAAACTCCGGACCACACCGGAGACTCCGGTCTTGGAAGACCGGAGACTCTGGTCTGGAGTTTCCAGAAATGTGTCAACTAAGTGTGGACTTTTCCCAAGAGTGAGGGTGCTTTTCACTTATCATAATATCAACCTATGGACAGTAACAAACTGTAAAATGGTCTACTTGTTGTTACCGAACACCAAAAGTGATTATGACAATAAATGCCCTTTCAATCTCCCCATTTTTGGTGTTCGATGACAACAAGTGATTTGCATGGAATAACATATAAATGTGGCCCCCCTGACTATGTGCACCAAGATAATTAAGTAAAACATGTAAGGTGGATAGTATCAACGAGAGCACACATAAATCTCACATGAGTTACAATAGATGGTGCACACAAGCACATAGTCATAGTCACACACATTGAACAACGGATAACACACATAAAGTTCAAGTTCGAATATGGCAAATAAAAAGCAAATAAAGGCAGATAGTCACAAATCCCAAATCCCATGCAAACCGATGAGAATGTCTTCTCCCCCTTTGGCATCGAAACGCCGAAAAAGGGAAAAGACCTACACTAGCGCCCCAACAACTCAGTAGTCATCGTCATCCTCAGCATCCTCATCCTCCTCCTGGTCATCATCATCCTGATCATAGTCATCATCATCGTCATCAAGGACAGCAGGCCCTTTGCCGTGAGGGCAAGAGGAGGAAGAACCCTGGTACCCAAACCCAGAGGTGACATCAACAAACGTCTTCCAGTCCACCAGACTATCCTGTTGGGCATTCCATGCCCTAAATGAGAGGGTATGATCAGACTCTATGGACTGTTGATCCCCATGCTGATCATTGTATTCATCCTCACCTTCCTCGGCCCCCTATTCCTTGATCTCTTTGAGGAGCTTCTCAATGCGGCGGTTGCTTTGGTAGGATGCATGCTGCTGCCTACGGATGTCGACGTTCATGCAACAAAGGGTCCTCTCCCAAAAGCTGGCCTTCTTGACCCTCTCATGCACATAGTCTTGAGTCATAGTAGGCAAAGGGGCATTGGAGGCATTCTTCCTTTGAACTCTAGGTGGGGAGGGATCCCTCTCCGTCTCAATATCCTCATCATCATCCCCATAGCGATGCCTTGGAGCAGGCCCCATACGCCCCTTCTACTGCAGTGAGACCAGAGTGTGCTTAGTGAGGTGTGGTGGTATGCCAAGTGGATAATCATGCTCCTGGGAGTTGATGAGCCTCATCACCAAGGGTGCATATGGAGGAGATTTCTTGTAAAGAATGGCATGGAACATCTCCTCGAAAATAAAGTCCATCACATCAATAGGTGCAGCATCAGCCTCAGGTCCAGCATTGAAGGTCCTATGAGTATGGTACAGGAGGTTGACAAGCCCACCCCTAATAGCATCGTCATTTCCAGCACTTGGAGCAATAGTGTGACGGAAAATCCTCAGCATAAGGTTGTAGAGGGTCTTGAGTCTCTTGGAACCCCCCACAACACTATCATCATACAGAGGTGCCAACTTCAACTTGTTCTCTCCCAAAGCTGCTGAGTGCATGCGCAGCCCCACAGGAGTGGATACTCCATGAAAGGTCTCAAAGATGACGTTGGCAAAGTCATGAAATGTAGTCGTGCAGCGAGTGGTGCCAGACATCCACACCATGGTCCGATCAAGATCAGACCCAAACACAACTGTGGCATAGAACTGCTGGACAATATGGACATTGTAGTCTTCACGCAGCTCCATCAAGTTGTAGAGACCCAGCTTCTCACAGATCCACAGGGCATCATTGAAGTAAGGGCTCTGGCGCATCTGCTCAACACTCATGAACTTCTGAGGGCAGACAGGGGATTTGGTGAGTACACCATATACATCCTTCATGAACATAGCATGTTCTTTCCTCCAGTAACGAGGATCCTCACTGGTACGAGGCAGCGCATAGAAATCTGTCTTTCTCAGCTCATGGTACTCCTCTTTAGACATTTTGGCTGAGGACTGCAGGTTGTCATACTTGGCCCTCTTGGCACGGTCCTCCTGTTCAGCCCTCTCCTGATCCCTCTTCATGTAGGCTACATCACGTGACCGCTGTTTCCGGTTGGACGGAGGCACGATAAATTGACCCTGAGCTTCATCATAGCGAGGATTGCCCCATTGGGACTTGGCCTTGGTACGACGAGGACGACTAGAACGATCACCTGTGAACAACAGTGAGGGAGATAGCATGGAGATGAGTATATATGTCCCAATGATGCAGTACAAGAGCTTTGATGCATTTCTGGACCATTTTGATTTACCCAACACCGGAGTCTCCGTCCTGGACCGAAGTCTCCGGACTAAAGTTTAGAATCTCCGGTCAGGAGGCTCGGGTATGAGATGGGAAGATGCTGGTGAGGGTGAATCTAGTAGATCGGGTAATGCAACAATGCTAAAGTACTAGAGTGCACGCAAATAAGTGATTCCAATGGACAAATCAGCAACAATCCTCAAAAACACATCTAGATATGAACCCTAGGAGAAAAAATAGAGGAGAGGTACCAGATCTGTCCATGGGATCAATTCCTCCGGTGGGAATGACCCAATGGAGGAGAGGGGAAGGTTGGCCGGCGGCACGGCGGATCCCGGGGGCTTCTTGACCTCCGGGGAGGAGTTTTGGAAGAGGAGGCGACGGGTTTGGAGGTAGGGGACGGGGTGAAGAATGAGGAACTATTGTACCAGTTCACCCCGTGCCCCCTTCTTTAAGTGACAGAAACCGTCTACACCGGAGACTCCGGTGTGTGTACACCAGAGACTCCGGTACTCCTCGACCAAAAGTTCCAGAAAGGTTGTTTGGGGACATATATGAGAGATAGACAGTTTATAAGGTAGGGATAGGGCTTGGGTTGAGACATCAAACTGTGAAGAACCAACAAAAGCCATAGGAATTCACAAAATAATATTCAGAAAAGCTCCAAGAGACTAGAATCAAGCAAATGACAAACATGAGTAAGTACCAACCTCTCGAATGAGAGAGGGCGGTGGCCTAGGCCACCATATTTGAGTATACTTGGCTTGGCACCACGAAGATATATCTTGGGTCCATTACCAAAAATCATCATTAAGCTCACATATCACTAAATGATATTAAGAGGAATGATTTTGATTGCTTTGGGCATAATGGGGGGAGGGATGGTCCAATCAATTAGGACTGCACTCCCCCTATATCCATGCCTACACCTAAACCAAATATGAGTGGAACCATAGGTGATAATGCAATAAAATCAAGTCAAGCTCCTTGAATCTACGACATTTAGTTCATTCCTCAAGTAGCAAAACCTTGCTTCATCAAGTGGCTTCGTGAAGATATCGGCAAGTTGATCTTTGGTTGACACATATGATAGATCAATATCACCTCGAGCAACATGATATCTAATGAAGTGATGGCGAATCTCAATATTCTTTGTCCTTGTGTGATCCACCGGGTTATAGGCAATCTTGATGGCACTTTCATTGTCACATAGAAGAGGCACTTTTTCACAATGGACACCGTATTCCTTTAAATTTTGCCTCATCCATAGCAATTGGGTGCAAGCACTAGCAGCTGCCACATACTCGGCTTTGGCGGTGGAGAGAGATATGCAATTTTGCTTCTTGGAAGACCAACATACCAAGGACCTACCAAGGAATTGGCAAGCCCCGGATGTTGATTTTCTATCATCCTTGTCCCCCGCCCAATCCGAATCCGTGTATCCACAAAGAGCAAATGTTGAGCCTCGAGGATACCAAAGACCATAAAATGGGGTATGAACTAAATATCGAAAGATTCTCTTGACCGCCATTAAATGGCTTTCCTTAGGAGCCGCTTGATATCTTGCACACACACCTACACTCAACACAATATCGGGTCTAGATGCACAAAGGTAAAGCAAAGAACCAATCATAGACCGGTATACCTTTTGATCCACATCTTTACCATTTGGATTTTGTTCTAGATGAGTCTTTGTAGCCATGGGAGTCGGAGCTCCATTTAAATCTTGCATATTGAATCTTTTGAGCATATCTTGAGTATACTTGGCTTGATTGAAGAATGTCCCTCCTCTAACTTTCCTGATCTCAAAACCAAGAAATACTCCCAACCCCCCCATCAAAGACATCCGGAACCTACTAGTCATAAGCTTTGAGAATTCATCATTAAAAGCTTTGTTAGATGAGCCAAATATGATATCATCAACATATATTTGACATACAAAAAGATCCCCATTGACTTTCTTAGTAAAAAGAGTGGGATCGATTTTCCCAATCTCAAAGCCACAGTCAAACAATAACTCTCTAAGGTTCTCATACCACGTGCGTGGTGCTTGCTTGAGCCCATAGAGCGCCTTATCAAGTTTGTAGACATGGTTTGGGAAGTTGGGGTCCTCAAATCCCGGGGGTTGCTTAACATATACCAATTCATTTAATGGACCATAAAGAAATGCACTTTCTATATCCATTTGTTGCAACTTAAAGTTATGATGTGCCGCATAAGCAAGAAGGATACGGATGGACTCAAGGCGAGCCACGGGTGCATATGTCTCTCCATAGTCAATGCCTTCAATTTGAGAGAACCCTTGTGCAACCAATCTAGCCTTGTTTCTTACTATGATTCCATGCTCATCTTGCTTGTTCTTGAATATCCACTTTGTTCCAATAACATTGCGGCAATCCTTTGGCTTCTCAAATAACTTCCATACTTTGTTTCTCTCAAAGTTGTTGAGTTCTTTGTGCATAGCTTCTAACCAATCCGAATCTTCAAGAGCTTCCCACACTTTCTTTGGTTCAATCATGGAGATGTGTGCTTGGTGTTCACTGAACCTATTCAATTGTGCTCTTGTGGAGATACCTTTCCTTAGATCACCAACTACATTTTGGAGGGAGTGGTCTCTTAATTCCAACATTCTTTCCTTTCTAGCTTCGCGACGAGCGTGGATCTCCGTATTGTTTCTTGGCAGACCCTCTTCATCATTTTGATCCTCGTCTTGACCATCATCTTGACCTTGATCATCATTGGAATCATCCTCTATATTGGGAGGCAAAGATTGACCTTGGTCTTGATCAAGTGATCGTCTAGCATCAATTTGAGCTTGTCTCAAAGAAGTTTGTACGGATCTTCCTTGAGAAATTGACTTGGCACCACTTGACAACCTGGCGAATGGATCAAGCTCCCCTTGACTAGAGATGTCACTTTGATCACCATGTTGAGGGTCCACATCTTGTCTTTGGCTTGAGTTAATGTCCTCTTCGGTGGATGGAGCTTGTTGAGGTTGTGAAGATGAGGGCTCCACTTGAGTGGAGCATAGTTCTTCTCGATCCGCCATAAGGGGTTCCTCAACGGAGCGGATAAATCCCACACCCATTCTTCCTATGGCATCCTGAGGCATTTCATCATCTGCATCACAAGCATCAACACGCCCCCCTTGGGGACCATCATATTCTTCGAAGGTCACACTACAATATTCTATGACGGCTCCGGAAAGCTTATCATAGATTCTATACATGTGAGATTCGAGACCATAGCCAACAAAAAATACCCTCTAATGCTTTAGACTCGAATTTAGACAAACGAACACCTTCTATGAGATAGAAACACTTACAACCGAACACCCGGAAGTAAGATATGTTGGGCTTGTTACCGGTAAGAATTTCATATGGAGTCTTGTTGATTTCTTTGCGGAGGTAGAGCCGGTTTGAAGCATGGCAAGCGGTGGAGATGGCTTCGGCCCAAAAGTTGTATGGAGATTTAAACTCCGCCAACATGGTCCTAGCCATCTCAATAAGAGTCCGGTTCTTCCTTACGACCACACCATTTTGTTGAGGGGTGTATGCAGCGGAATATTGATGTTTAATCCCCTCATCACTAAGGAAATCATTCAAGGTGTAGTTCTTGAACTCGGTGCCGTTGTCGCTTCTTATAATCAACACGGGAACATTGTATTGCCGTTGAACCAAGTTGATGAAGTTGATAAAGGTCTCTTGAGTCTCACTCTTCAACTTGAAGAAATAAACCCAAGAGTATCTTGAAAAGTCGTCAACAATCACCAAACAATATTTCTTCCCACCAAGACTTGCATGAGATGGAGGACCAAATAGGTCCACATGGAGGAGTTCCAAGATCTTGGTAGACTTGATTTGGTTCTTAGGCTTGTGAGGAGCGCCATGCATCTTCCCTAGAACACATGCCCTGCAAACACGATCTTTGGCAAAGGAAACATTTTCTTTTAGTCCAACAATATGGCCCTCCTTATGAAGACTTTGCAAAGTTCTCATATTGACATGGGATAGTCGGCGATGCCATAGCCAACCCACATCGGCCTTTCCAAATAAGCACATCGGACCTATAGTGGCTTTCTCCGAAAAGTCCACCACATACAAGTCATGTTCGACGTAACCAACGAAAGCGACCTTGAGAGACTTGCTCCACAAGAGGACCACAATATCAACATCAATAAAGACGGCAAAGCCCATCTTTCCAAGAGCAAGGACTGAAAGTAAGTTGTATCCAAGGGTCTCAACAAGCATGACTTTCACGAGTGTAATGTCGTGAGCAACCACTACCTTGCCGAAACCCATTACCTTAGACTTTGATCTGTCGGCATATGTCACGGTGATTTGATCATTATTTGGCTTTAGGTCCTTGATAATAGACGAGCTTCCGGTCATATGACTAGTGCAACCACTATCAAGCACCCACTTTGAACCTCCAGAAGCACATGTCTCCGTTCCTCTTGCCATAAGGCAAGTGACGTTCTTGGTGGAAGAGTTCTCATTTGGAGAATCGAAGAGTGAGAATGTCAGAGTATAAGTGGTGGCTAACGCAGCCACACCATTAGAAGTTTTCTCTTCCTCATGTTCATCATCTTCATTATCGGAGGAGTATTCTTCATGAGTGATCAAGATAATTTCTCCCGAATTCTTGTTGATGGG
Organism: Avena atlantica; assembly: GCA_910589765.1. Taxonomy (NCBI): domain Eukaryota; kingdom Viridiplantae; phylum Streptophyta; class Magnoliopsida; order Poales; family Poaceae; genus Avena; species Avena atlantica. The sequence continues at coordinate 80,975,842 of OU342733.1, forward strand.
ATTCTTCTTGATTAAAGGTTTCTTGTAAGGTGCCTTGAGAGTCTTTTTCAACACAAGTTTACCACCATGATCTTCTCTCTTCTCATAGGGGCAACTTGCCACAAAGTGATAGCGTTCACCACAATTGAAGCAAGTTCTCAACCTAGTGGTATTCTCTCTTTTCCCATTAGGGTTGCTTCTCTGTTGCATTTCCATCTTAGCCTTGGCGGGGTTCTTCCAAATGTTCTTTGCATAGAAGGCCATATATTGACCATGAGCAATCTTGACTTCATCGGGATGATCCATGGAGAGGCCTTCATCACTATCATCTTCATCCCCATGATCCACAACTTTGGACTTCAAAGCAACATTGATAACATTACTCATACCAAGGGCACGAGCACGGGCGTCTTTGGCATTCTTGGCGGCAACCTTGATGTCACATCCCAAGATTTTCCAAATCTTGTAATGTGAAAAATAAATAAACAAAATAAATTATTGTTGAATTTTAGGGTGAAAAGAAACTTTTATTTTTAAATGGAAACTTAAAAATCCCATCTTGAACAAAATTTAATTAAAGTTTGAATTCAACAAAATCCAAATCAAGAGAAATGCTTTCCTTATAAAATGCATCTGGAAATTTAAACACTTGGAAAATAAATCCAAACCCTAAACCTAATGGAATAAAATCATTTCCAAGTTATCCCCAAGCCTATGGATTTGATCCATATAAAAATTTGTCAACAAACATTTACAAATGATCAAGAGAGAAAAATAGAAATATTATAAAACCATATAAATTGGTTTCACTTAATTGTGAACCATAAATAAAATCTTATGAATTATAATAAGATAAGGAAATTAAAATTCCAAAGCTAATAAAACACTTATCTAAAATCCATACCAAATAGTGAGCAAATAGTCCTAAATATATTTAAAAGGATAAACAATTATTAAATAAGATTTCACAAATTGGAATCACCAAGTTTGGGTCTATAAATAAAAGGATATGGATTTTATAAGATGAGAAAAGAATTATTAAATAAAGAATATTTAAAGACCAAATTAAATCTTGGCAAAGACCATAAGCAAATGTAATAAGATAAAATCTAAATCCAAATAAAATAAAATGATAAAGAATTTCCAGAGTAAAATAAAATGGCATTAACCATTCTATCCCTATTTTAATAAAGACAAATCCCTAATAAGAATAATTATATAATTCATGAGAAAATAGTATTTTGGAATTTACCCAAATGAAGTAAAAGTTGTTTAATTCAACTTAAATAAGATTAAAGAATTCTTCCAAATAAAATTTAGGGAAATAAAAACTATATTAAATTCCATTGGAATTAAAACAAATACCCAATTCAAATGATTTATGAATCATATCAAATACTTACCAAATATTCAAGATGAATTATTTGACACCCAAATGATCAAATAAAAACCTACTGAAAAGATTTGGAAAGTTTAAAGAATTTAAATGGAGTTTGAAAATATTTTTAAATCTTATTTGATTTGAAACAAGAGCATTTTTGAATAATTAAAAGACCCCAAACAGAATAAAGTTTTATTCAAAAATTGACTTCAGGTTATATTACTAATCAGTATTTAAACCTACACAAATTTTAGTTGAGGTTTGAATTCAAATGAGTGTTTGAATTGATTAAATAAAATCAAAACAAAATATTAGAAAAGGAAAAAGAAAAACAATCTGAACAAAAAAAATGAAAAGGAAGCAGCCCAGCTCGGCAGCCCAGTCCAGGCCCAGCAGCCCACCTCACCCCACTCTCTCGCGAAACGTTCTCTCACCGCAGAACTCACCCACTCCGCCACTGACTGCCAGGACCCACCTTCCCCTCTCTCTCACTCACTGTCAAACGGGCCCTGCAACCACGTCATCATCTTCCTCCCCGCGATGAACTCGCCTGACCGTTTCTGCCGCTGATTTCTCACGATCAATTCGCCATAATGCCGCGTTTAAACCTCGCCGCGACCATGCACGATTAAACGCCTGCCTCTCCTCCTCATTTCCCCTCACTCGCCCCCCCTCTCTGCCCCCAGGCTGGACGAATTTCTTCACGCACCCTCACTGCCCCGACGACCTTCCCCATACAATTCCGGCCAAGCCAGACCTCCCCTCGCCCCCTCGACCACACACGCGTGCTCCACGAACCCTGGCGCACCTCCCAGTGGCCTCAGCTCGGCCGCGCTCGCCCCAGAGCGTCGACAAGGAACCACTGCCCGCCGCTATCATCTGCACCAGCTCCGGCGAGATACTGACGCCAAACCCGTGCGCGCCTCGCGTTCTGGTGAGTACCTCTACAACCCCCGAGACCGTGCGCACCCTCCTAATACTTTTCCTCGCTTTCTTGCATCCCAGTCGCTCATCTTCGACCACGACCGTGCGCACCCGACGCCAGCAAGAACTCCGGCGAGAAATTGTCACTATCCTCGTGCGCCCCCTGCCTTCTCGAGAACACGTTGAGCATCAGCATCATACAGCCAATCCGGTGAGCTCCCTCTCTCGCTTTCTCGCTTCCTGCATCGCCGACGACGCCACTGCCAGGCCGCCGCCGCCGCGCGTTAGAGTCCAGCGCCGCCAGTTCTAGGTCATTAGACTAGGACCGTTGGATCTTGATCCCGAGGCTTAGATAGAATCACTTATAACCGAAGGGGTATGCAATCTGTGCCATGCGATCAAGTTGGATCCCGCGGTCTGTGTCTGTCGATCCAACCGAAGCGGTACCGACGAATAGTATCCCGCCACGTGGCCTCTGTTTGATTTAAAAACCAGAAAACTATCTAATTGATGTTCCAATTTGAATAATTCATAACTTTCAAACCACACGTCCAAATTTTGCAAATTTTATATCAATGGAATCAGCAAGACAAGTACTTTCTGACTATGCACTTTGTTTAGTAAATTGCTTCTGTTAAATTGAGTGTTTTTGCAGAAACTTGTGTATGCATGTTTAGAATATAAAAAATGTTCTAAAATGATTTTGGGGATAAAATCTTAGGCAAATGGTTTGTTTTGAACCTACTGACCATAGGAATCAAACTGTGGTTTCAAAAATGTATTTGGTGAAACAAAAGAATAAACTTTGGATTTAAACCATTTCTAGTCAAATAAAAATAATGTTTAATTATTAAAAATGCTTTTGGGAAATGTTTTGGAATAAACTCTCTGACCCAAACACCAAGTTTTATGATTTGAAAATGTATTTGGTGAATCCTATAAAAATGAGTACTTTACCAAAGACATTTTCAACCACATAAAATAATGACTTGGTTTAAAAATGGTTTATGAAGTGAAATCTTTTGCAAATGATTTTGCCACTTTATAAACTGACCCTTAGGTGTTTTCAAATGTTTACGACCCATTAGAAACCACTTCTCCAAATAAAACAATCTTTAGCATGCTTGCATGCATTGTTTTGTCTCTATCATTTTATGTGATGTTTTGCTTGATTGGTAGATTGATTTTGTGCCTTATTTGATTGAACTGTAGTGTCTTGAAGAGTGTGATTGTTGCAAGGACAAGAAGTGAACTTATACTATCTACCAAAAAGGCAAGTGACGCTTCATACTTTTGTCCCATTATTTTCACTATGCATTAGTGATATTTCTAAGTAGGACTTGCATGGAATTTTGCTAAGTATAAACTATGCCATGGGAAATCCTAGTAGATGAAACCTTAGTAGAATTTCCTAAGTTAAAGATTCCTAATACTATCATGCTTAGCTTGGCTAGTAGAAAACAAGGGTGGAATATATAATCATGCTATGGAAAATTTCTAAGTCTGAGGACTTATATTTTGTTTAATAAAACAACTAAGTGAATGAATCACCTGGGTGGAATGGACGGAATGGTTTGTGTTGAGTGGTTATGCAAGTCCAGTATGCTGGGGAAAACTTGGGCATCACCAATTCCAGTATACTGGGGAAAACTTGGTATCTCACTTGTGGATGGCCACCCAGGAACAAAGAGATTTGAGATGTCAAATTTTGAGAAGCTTCAAGTGCAGCCACTTGGCATTATGGGCTCTGCCTAGATCATATAGGTTGCAATAACTTAGCCAAATGGACAGTTGGTGGTAGGGGTTGATAGGTTGGAACGCGTCCATTCTGGTCTAAGGGAAGGCTTCTGAAAGATCTTGTCTTGGTGAAACCAAGTCTTGTGGGGAAAGTGCACCACCTCTGCAGAGTGTAAAATCTAAGTACTTAGCCATGTCCCTGGCAAAGGACAATTTGAGCATCAAGACATGGAAGCTATCAAGAATCTCATCATCCCAATTTCTAAGTTAAAAACTTGTGGTTGAACAAAGGTTAAAGGATCACCAATTTCTATTGGGGGATGCCTTGGAAAGATTTTGTCAAGCAAAAAATTAGTGTTTTCAAATGATAAGGAAAATCTATTTTGAACAAAGCAAGCCTAAGATCCACTTAGCCAAATGCATATAGATGATAGACTCCACTATACTTCCATAGTATCACTTGCCAATACAATTCAAGTGTATTGACCCTTGTGGCTGTAACTTGTTATGTTGCAGGTTTGTTTGATGTTAGTGAAGTTCATTGATTAGGATTACAAGTCTACAACCAACATGTCTGCCTGTGGCACTTTGAAGATGAAGGACCCCATGCTATTGTTATATTCTGCTGCATTGTAATGAGATAGCCAAATGAGCTATGTAAGATGTAATAAATTATTTTATTCCTGGTTATAAAGTTGTATTATGACCTATGTTTCTTGATATGACATCTTAACTGTGTATGCTAGCTATTGATCCAGGGACTAGCATTGTAAACATAGGGATCTCTACCTTATTAAAGGTTGGGAACCTTACACTTAAAAGCAGCCATCTCTTGCATAACTTAAGGTCATGAGATGGTAGTTGTGTCTACCTTGTAAGCTCTTCAAGTCCGTGGGCTCAAAGGGCATGAGTGCGCTCACATATTTCATTTTTATCCATGCATCATCCACATGTGAGGCACCCACATTTCTAAAAGCGCTGGCAGTGGTTTTGAGCCTTCGGTACATGTCTTCGTGATCTTCACCTTCTTTCATGTAGAAGCCTTCGGCTTCATTGCTTAGGGCATCATATCGGTTCCTCCTCATACTCTCATTTCCAACAAACAATACAGTGAGGGCATCCCAAGCTTCCTTGGCAATGCTCAAGTGCTCAATGTGTGGATAATCCTTTGTCCCCAATCCTTGTTAAATCATATGCAAAGCAGTGGCATTGAGTTGACTATTGACAACCCCTCTTCTTGTCATGTTGTTTGGATCCCCAATAAAGAGTCCATGCTTGATGATGTTCCATAGTTCAATGCAAGAGCTGCGCACATGAGTTCTCATTAGTGATTGCCATTGAGCAAAAGTAGCCGACTCTTCAAGCTTAGGTGGGTCACCCGTATTGTACACATGAGGGTGAGGGATGGGAGGATCGGGAGAGTACCAAGAATCATGGTGCTCACCCTTCCCCCCATCAAGTTGTGTGGAGGAATTAGCGTTGTCTTGTTTACCCCCCACCATCATACCCTCGGGGGATACCGACGTATTCCCTTTAGGTAAAATGGATGGTTGATCCTCTTGAGGAGATGGGGGTGATGAGCCTTCTTTGTCTTTAAGAAGTTGCTCAAGCATCTTCTTGACTTTGTTGACCAAGGAAGAGCTCAATCTTGTTTCCAAGTTTTTGAGATCTTCCATGGTCGCCAGGGTCGGCTCACTACCACCATCCCCTTCATTGCTACCCATATTCTCTTAGGCGGTAAATCCCAAATAAAGAGTCGAGGCTCTGATACCAATTGAAAGGATCGTATGGGCACCTAGAGGGGGGTGAATAGGTGCTACTTCAAATTTTATTCTTTTTCAAGTTAGGGTTTGACAAGAAAGGTAAATTCTATAGAATATGAAACTATGGTGAATTTACCTATATGTCAACCAACCACAAGCTAACACAACACTAAGCAAGAACAAGTAAGTAAAGTGCGGTAAAGGATAGAAGTAACCAAAGGAGTGGACGCGGAGACACAAGGATTTGTTTCCCGTAGTTCCTTCCTTTTGAGGGGAAGTACGTCTACGTTTGGAGAGGGGGTGGCTTCAAACCACCAACGCCACGAGAGGCCTCCCTTGTTCTCCGATGAACCTCACCCCAATGGGCTCGATCCACCTTCCACTATATCGGCAACCTTCGAGGTGCAAGCCGACACCTTTACAACAAGTTCGGGGCACACATCCACAACTTAATTGGAGGCTCCCAAATGCAATCAAGCTGTCAAGACAAATCAAAGACAAGCTTGTAAGAACCAAATCAAAGTTAGGGTTTCCAATGAAACACTAGAGCCTGGGGGCCCTCAAGTGAATGAGGGGGAAATGAAGATCTCTCTTGGTGAAGATATAGATCAAGGCCTCCTCCTTCGATTCTCTAAAGATCAATGCCTTTGGATGGTTGGATGAAGATATCTTGTAGATTTGGTGGCTCTAATGGGGTTGGAGTTCTTGAGCAGCTCGAGCAGCTGGAGGAAGAAGATAAGGGTCCCTTTTTATAGGCAGCCCCCTCCACGAACCATTTTCTGACCGTTGTAGAAAAGTCAGACCGGAGACTCCGGTCTACACCGGAGACTCCGGCCAATCTCCGGACCAGCCTTCGGACTGCCCCAGAGCAAACCTGCCCCAGCAACACCGGAGACTCCGGTCTTCCAGCACCGGAGACTCCGGTCTGAACAAAGTCCGGAGACTCCGGAGTATCCTCCGGTGCAGGCTCCGGACCCCTAGTCAGAATGTCCCGGCCCTGATCCTGAAGACCCCACCGGAGATAAGTCCGGAAACTCCGGACCACACCGGAGACTCCGGTCTGGAGTTTCTAGAAATGTGTCAACTGAGTGTGGACTTTTCCCAAGAGTGAGGGTGCTTTTCACTTATCATAATATCAATCTGTGGACAGTGACAAACTGTAAAATGATCTACTTGTTGTTACCGAACACCAAAAGTGATTATGACAATAAATGCCCTTTCACCCGGTGCTCCATGGTATAACGGTTGGATCAAAAGACTATTGCTATGTCTGTGGCTCGCAGGGGCTTTAGTGTTTATGGATGTGCTGCCCATAACCCTATCTATATTAGATCATTTCACACATGAATGTGCTTATTATTATCTTTATCCCATATGTATGTGCAGCTACAGGTGAATCTTCAACCCTGACCTATTTCCATCCAATGTAACAACTAACGATTCAAAGTAAACTAGAAAGGTCCTGTAAATATAAGGTAAAGCGAGTAAACAAGTCTTATAGAAGTACCTCATATTTTCATACATCAATTGTTTCATAAGGTTCAATAAAACCTAGGTCTACTGAAAAAAAAACTACTATACTGCATCTGTAATCCGGATCGAAGGTATCAGGCCGCGGCTCCACCGGCGACATCTACTCTACCATCGGCTACCTGGGAGGCGCCTTCTACCCCGACGAATGATCTCGCCCTTTGATTTCCGTAGCTATGTAAGGCCGGCATGCGTCCTTTTTTGCTCCCTAGACTTGAATTGTGATGATTTCTGACGACTTGATCAACGAGACCTATCTCGCGCTGCGCATCCTCGTCCACCGACCGGCGCCACCACCAGAGAGGAGAGGAGAGTGAGCCAGGTCTTCTTCGACTCTCAAGGAGGCGGTGGAGAGGAGAGGTGGAGGAGAACCGTACAATGTTGATCTAGGAAGTACATTAACTTAGATATCCATAGCAATGTCATAGTAATCTCATAACTAATCTTATACGGGGACCCAGTCTCGTTCCCCTCCTCTCTCCTTCTTGTTCTTATCCCTTGAGAGTCCACCGTCCTCCCCTAGCTCCTTTCCCCCTCTTCTCCGGCGGCCCTGCCGGTCGAAGGGGATGGGGGGTTGGAGGTCGGCCTCCTGTAGTTAGTAGCAGTAGTGTAGGGTTTTGCTATATGCACTGGTCATGGAGCATACGACGGTCGTCTTCGGGCGGCGACTTGCGGTTTGGGTGTTTCTCTGGTTGGGGGAGGCGGCGTGGAGCCATGTCCCTGCTGACCGGAGAGGATTTGGCGTCTCCTTCAATAAGCTCGAGTAGGGATCTGAGTGGACCTGCTGGTGGTGGTCAAGCCTTCGGCTTCCTTCCTCATGTTCGCCATGGTGGCGATAGAGGTCTGCAAGTCCTTAATTTGGGCATTTGGCGGCAGGATCTGCTACAAGGGAGCAGTAGTGCTTCAACCGGGAGATTCTTCACGGCGGCCATCTCGCTGTCGTTCTGTGGAGTCAACCGTCGACCTCTCCCACCCAGTGTGTTGATTTCGGTGGCTTCTTGTCGGCGCTCGATGGATTTCTTCAACCTCCAGGCTGATACGCCGCGACAGAGGCCCTCTAGTCTTGACGGAGTTGGCTCCCGCCTTTTCGCCCCAAGTGGTTTTGTCCCCGGCGGTAGTGAGGCTGGCTGCGTCGAGCTCATCGGCGGTGGAGAAGGAGCTAGGCCTGATCGCGTTTTCAAGTTTTTATTTAGGGTCATTTGTGCAAAAAGTTCTTCAGTCCAACTGGGCTTTCGGGGAAAGTAGGGAATATATACGTTGCAACAGTATCGAAGGAAAGATTTAAGCAATTGTTTTAGTATCAAGCACCCAATGGCAAAACTGGGAATGGCGCCGTGATCGCGTCGATGCAAATATGTGCTATAGCATCGATGGACGTTCAGAGGAAAAGGGGTGAGTAAGCTGCCAACATGCCTTAGTTTATATCGTGCTAATCCACGCCCCTTTGAGGCTTCGAGAGCTATAAACCGCAACCGTCGGCGGCGCCAAACGGCGATGGGCATCAGTGATGGCGGAAAGCAATGTAGTATGGCTTATGGCTAGCTGGACGTGAGCAGGCATGATTTGGCCACAAAAGCGAATGCGGCAGTGTAGCCCACGAGCACCGCCGGCCGCATCATTCCCAGGTACTGCCGCTGCGTCGAACGCATCATCACACGCTGCGACGGAATAAAAGGCAAACAGCAAAAATGCAAAATACTAGTACTAGTACAAGGCGAAATAGAGGTGACGGCAAAAGTTCAATAAGCTTCTCGTTGTCATCTGCGATCTCATGAAATTCTTGCACGGACCCGTCGCGCCGGGTCTGTTACTTTTGGACACGGTTTGACAATAGCGGCGAGGCGACACCATTGCGGTGCACGCACGCGCCGAATCACACTGTGAATCCGGGGTTCAGGGCCCTGTGGATCGATCGGATTCGGATGGTGAGCCGCACTGTAGCGCATGTGGGTGTCGGATCGCTCGAGCGGCGGCGTCTGTAGCGATCAAAAATCCGCGGACGTCAAGGCGAGATCGGACGGACCACGTCACGTTACGTAGCACTCACCCGTGCTGAGCACGCACGGACCACGCTGCCCTGCCCTGCCCTGCTGCAGCCTGCAGCTTGCAGCCAGCAACAGTACTCACTGCGCCGCGAATCCATGTGTTATATATACACATCACGTACAGATTTGGGATCCATTCTGCCTGCCTATATGGGGCTCATGTGCGTGCTCACGTCCACCACCCCCACCATGCCCCATGTACACATACTACATCTTTTTTGCCAATCTCTTTTCAGGCTTTTCGGCAAAGATCAAGTGGAATGTACACGCATTTCTGATCTCGATCGGCTGGCCTGCTGTCTCAACATGCGAGAAAGCTTGCCTTGTCGATTCAATTTCATTTTGGACCATGCTGTGCACCGTAAAAGCCATTCTTCCATCGCTAACAAAATTCCGATTTACCTTATGCTCATATTGCTACATTGACTGGTTTACATTGGTAGATAAATACAAAGGTACATTATGCATACGTAGTAACTACTAGTAACATACCCCCCACCCCACATACTACATTCCTGCCGGCCGCCCTTAAACCCCCGGCACGTCCACCCCAGCCACTGCCCGTAATGTGCTCTACCATGGCCTGGAAAAGCAACGCGCTGTCTCCGTCCTCACGTGTGTCGCGCCGGCCGCGAGAGGTATACTCGGCATTGCATCACCGACCGCCCCACTTTGAACCCGGGCACTACGGTGAACCCGACGACGTGGTTGCTGGCCGGAGCAATAAGCGCCATCCCGCCACCGTCCTCGCCGTCGTCCATGTCGCTCACGCTCTCCATGTACACCTCCGAGAACCGCTCCCCGGAGCGCGCCTGGAAGATGGACGCGCCGTCGTCCCCGCCGTCGAACGCGAAGAACAGGCAATGCAGCAGCCACACGCGGCGCGCCATCTCCGCGAACTCCGCGAACCACGCGGTCTCCGGGAACCCCACGCCGCGCTGCTGCGCCACCGGCCTCCCGGAGAACGCCGCCTCCATCCGCTCGTGCACCACCGACGAGTACCTGTCCCGCAAGAACTCGCCGAGCGCGCCCCACCGCGTGTTCCGCGGGTCGAGGAGTGCGGCCGTCGGAGCCGACTTGAGCTCCGCGAACTCCTCGAAGAAGCGGCGCCGGTCGTAGGAGCCCCGGTCCTGCAGGCAGCTCAGCCCGAAGTCTCTCCGGTGGAAGTCTGCGAACATCTTCAGCGCGACGTAGGACTCGAGGGCGAACCTGGCGTCGCCGGCCGAGTGGCGCAGCGGGACGCCCGGGTGCACCGCGGCGGCGGCCGCGGCGGGATCCCACCCGGCCAGCCGCATCTCGTCGAGCATCGACCTGGCGAAGGAGCGGACGGACCTGACGGTGTGCCGCAGCGCGGTGTTGAAGTGGGTGGCGCTGAGGCCGGAGAGGTGGAGGCCGTCGAGCGGCGCGAGGGTGCGGCCCGGGTGGACGCGCTCCTCCAGGGCCCGCGCCGCGCGGAGCTCCTCCGCGAGCTCGCCCCTGGCGCGCTCCGCGTCGGCGTCCCGCGCGCGCAGCTCCGTCTCCAGCTTACGTGCCGTGATCTCGTAGGTCCGGATGAGATGCCGCTGCTCCTCGGCGATCGCGGCGGGCCCCGCAGCCGCGTTCCTGGCGGCGCCGACCGGATCCCTGACGTACCGCCTCTTGTGGTCCGAGAGCTTGCCGAGCTCCGCGACCAGCGCCGCGTCCCCCAGCTGTATCGCCTCGGCGTCGTAGGGGTGCTGGGCGAGCTGCAGCTGCGCGTACGACGCCTTCACGGCGGACACCCCAGCGAAAAGGCTCGCCACGAATGCGTGCGCGTCCGCCGCCGGCACCGGCGGATGACGCGGCGCTAATCCCTTCTTCTTCTCCGCCGCGCTCTTGAAGAAGGCGTCGAAGGAGTAGGCGGCAGCCATGTTCCCGGAGAGCTTGAGCTTGCTGAGCGAGTTGATGGAGCTGTCCAGCGACTCGTCGTACACGTCGCTGGCCACAGAGTACGCCACGCTCGATCCCGCCGACGAGCCCTTGCGGCGGAGGAGCCTCGTCAGCCTCCGCGCTAGACCCCACGCCTTCTGCTGCGGCACCTCGGCCGCCATTAGCGTCTCCATTGCTGCTGGTACACTGCCCTGCTCCACTCCTCACGAGCTGGCTCCTTGGTTTTCTTCTTGGCTCCCCTGTGTCTGTGACTCTGTTTGGAGTGAGGAGAGGGGGAACGTAGAATAATTAGCGCGGTGTGGGTATGGTGTATGGAGGTATGGGTACTGTCACAGAGGAATTAATAGAGTAATTAGGGATGGATGCTGTCATGCACCCTGTCGTGATTATTTAAACATGTCTGTCGACTGTGGTACAGATCGCGACGTGTTTTCCTTCCCAGATTTTAGTTTAGTTTAGAAAAAGGAAGAAGGCACACCAGCGTGATTATACTCTTCTTCTTTACTCGTACTTTTGGGGTTTAGGCTTCCTTTTGCACGTCAAGGAACATAGGATCCGGATTCCCTGTTTGATGGGTTAGCGAAATGGTTAAACCGCCGCAAAGATTTATAAATTGGATTGTTGCAGGAATGTCAGGGAATATTTGCTCTGAGAATCTTGTAGAGACTCTTTTTTTAGAGAGATGAATACACTACTACCTCCATTGCTGCATTGTGGAACAAATTTAGTACACCTCCAGTATAGAAAAGTATACGGTCTTGTCTAGATTCACATATATTTAGACGTATTTTTAATTTATTGATAAATATAAATATATATAATTATAATATTTTTTTCAGGACGGAGGCAGTACTTTGAACCAAGCAGAAAACCATACCCCCGAACATGCCAAACTCAGGCAAGTGGGCAACGGTACTAGCAGGCAACCTCTATGTCAGACGCACTCTTTGGTAGTAGCTCTGGTTCATACTAGTGTTCTTAATTTTATCTAGGTGCAAATACATTTAGTCCAAATGTTTAACTAGATATATATGAATTTATATAAAGTTAAGAACATGAACAGAAGGAAGTAACAAAGCTTTTGCTTAGAACATTAAAGTGAAGTTTTTAGATGAAGAAAGTGAGAAGTATTGATGACATTGGAACGCTCATGATGTAAACGGCTCAGCAAGGATTCGAATTGCTTTAAAATCAACGAGCCGGACCCGCTATCACTCTGTCAGTAAAGTGACCAGCAAACAGGGATCATGTCTTCCTCCTCGCCGCGTCGTCAGAATCATCTATCCAGGGTCATCATCTACATCATTTAAGGTCTCTTTGGTCAAGTGAATTAGTGTCTTCGTTGAAGAAAAATAAAAATAAGAAAAATGCTCACATTCTTAAGAAGATTGGGCTTAAAGGAATGTAGCACAAAAATAGGGACATGAGTTTTTTTAATCTAATTTTCAGAACGGTTTTGCTAGTTCTCAGGCGCCTGAGAACTTGTTAGGTCTCAGTCGCCTCTTTCACCATTCGATTTAACTCGTGATTCGTGCAAACTGAAAGTTACACATGAGTTACAACTAGGGTGTAACTGAGAATTTAATGAGTTGCAACTAGGTTGTAACTGAGAATTAGTACAAATCTTATGGTTGCAACTAAAAATTAGCACAAATATTAGAATGACATCAGCGATTTAGACCTAAGAAGTTCTCAGGCGCCTGAGATCTAGACACTCCCCTATAGAAGCACAATTCGGAATTTTAATGCACAACGACGAGTTATTCTTTTTATGCGGTTGGGTTTTGATTTGATATTTTTTTTAACGGAAAGATTGATTTGACCATCTTTATTTATGATTTATGTTTTATTTGTGTTATGTGAACGAAAAACCTAAGGTTACAAACTTATAGTTTTCTTTAACCCTTTATTTTTGCACTTGCTTGCTATAACCAAACACATGCACAAGTCGAGTGCATACCCTTCAAACATACACTTAAACTTACGAAGATTGCATTCAAGTAAGACTATGGGAAAGTAATTTAGACAGAGACATATCCACATGATTAAACCCTAAGGGCATATATAAACTCATGCGACCGATATAAAAGTGGCAAATGTGAGTTTGTGTAACTTAGCAAAAAAAAACTATACGGTCTCTGGCATGATATATAGCAGGAATTACACCTTAACTACCTTAACATCATCTAGGAGAAACAAGCAACGATCTGATCTGGAGTGCCAAAAAACCTAGGACCTGATGGCCCATGATATAAAATCTTTAGGAGGGGTAGAAATTGGCAAACTTTTGATAAACGGAGTAAATAGATCTTTTTTGTTAAAATTGGTAATTAGTGTAAATAATGAGAAACTAGAGGGTAAAAACTGAAACTCGCCCTTCATACGGCTGTTCTTAAAAGAAATCCAACATAAATATGCATAATATTTAGGTATATAAACAGTATAAAATATATTATATCTGACTTGCACCATAACCTTTGGCTAGAAGTCCATGCGTTACGCTAGGTTTTTTTTTTTGACAGAGTGAGATGCTAGGTGTTATAACAGTCTGCCGAAATTATAGAGAAACATGATCATTTGGCTGAAATTTGGATAGTCCCATGTGTAGTAGCAATAGTTAGATGTAATGATAACTCGTCAAAACCAGGCCCGGTCCTGGTATTACGAGGGCCCGGGGCGAAATTAGAACTTGGGCCCCGAGGAGTATAACAAATAGTCATTTATGTAGACGTGTAATATAACCAATAAATAACTAAGACGTATATGAAAGTGATCATTTTGTCAAATAATTTATATATGTTGCCTTAATTTTCTTCCAACAACCCTAGATTCCAAATCACTGATATATGAATATAAATATTGCCTACTATGACATCAACTCTTCCTAGAATCTCTATCACCTCTCGGTGACTTGGCTGGGCGACGCGCTAGAATCCTAGGGGGATCGATTTTGCTAGGCGACAACTCGAGGATTTGGGCGGCGCAAAGATCTGGTGGCCGCAAGATAGTCTCGAGTTGCACGACAATCCCGAGTTATGCAATTCAAATTGCCGATCGCTGGTCCCGACAGCATGTCGAGTAATTTTGTAAATTGCCATAATTTTAGATGCTGTCAAGAAATGCAGAGCATCTTAAATTCTAATACCTAATACTGAGGGAATATTTTTTTAAAGAAATACGAAAGGAATATGTATGTACAGGCTCACGTCCCAGCCCTTTTTCTTCTCTATCGGAAGGACCTACCCCGCTTAATCATATGCGTTGCCAGCTGAATAAAAAGGAAAGGCCCAATCGAACATAAGAAACGAGGCCCAAGTTCTGGTCCAACTGAAAAACACGATAACGCTTCGTCCTCCCTCAACCGTACAAGAGAAACTCCCTGACGTGCTCCAATGGCGCCGCCACACTAGACATTCCCGTCGGCCGCTGGATATGCTTACCGAGGTTGGATTTGGGGCCCCTCAATTTCGGGGGCCCGGGGCGGCCGCCCCGCTCGCGCCGCCCCAGGGCCGGGCCTGGTCAAAACCAAAGGGACTACATAGGAAACAGCGTTGCACCGGTTTGTTCCTACTAGGTACTAGGAGGAACAAGGTGGGGAGAATATTTTAGCCAATGTAGGTGGGATTCATGGCTATGTTTTCCTTTGGCGGATGTGCATCACCATTCCTGAGTAGGGTTTTGGCCAATGTAGATGAGAGCTACATGCTACCATCACAGTAGGCAAGATGTAATTATAACTTCACTGTCTGCACGATTTTGGCGAGGTTTCAACTAACTCAATACACAGTTCTCAAACTTTTGTTACTTTGGTGTATGTCTGTTCTTTTTGTTGAGATTTTAGTATAGTCAAATCCTGAAAAGATAGCATGCATGTACAATCACACTACCCCATGTAGCGTCTTTTCCCTCCCCACCAATTCCAAAACCTTTGGCTTTCCTAGTTTTCTACACGACCAACACCTACCAAAAGGAACATTGTCCATAGCAATTGTTAGCATTCGGAATATATCTTTGAAATCTAGGTTAGGTCCACCATACATACTCAAAGCCCTACAAGAAATTCAGTAAAACACCTTGCCCCGTTTCCCGGCCGGGAGCCTTTCGGTTAGTTTAGTTCCTTCGATGTTCCTAACTAAGGTTGATTGCCCGACATCTCCTAGAGTAACATATAGTTTAGTCAAATAGTAGTACCTATTATGCATTAGCCGCTTTGATTTGGAGGAAGTACAAAGGAAATGTAGACGATTAGGAAATTTTCATGAGATGATACTATTTACACGTTTGATTCAAGGGAATGGTGGAAGGAAAAACCAAATAAACATTTCCTTTGTCTCTTAGTCTCAGAGCAAAACTTGCGGGAAGAGAAAAATGAGCTTAGACCGTTTGTACAAGGAACTAGGCAAGGGTTACACTTGCCATCCTTTCCTATTCCTATGTGTTTACTATTCCTTTGATTTTTCTGTATCTAAATCAAAGAGGCCCGTAGTAGATATTTTTGGGAAAATTGTCCCGATCTATTAATAACTATCAATAATAGTACAAAATCACCAAAAGTAATAAAAATACAAATTGATCTCTGGACCACCTAGCGATGACTATAGACACTAGCACGAGCTGAAGGTGTGTCGTTGTCCTCGCTCCTCCATCACTGAAACCGGACAAAGCTTGTCCTAGTAGAGTTTCTTGCAGTAGACAGATGAAAAATTGTCGTGCTAAGACCCAAATAACCAGTGCATGGAGAAACAACCATCGTCAATAATGACAACCGTAAATTTGGAAGAAACTGACATAAATTTGGAAGAAACTGGCATAAAATCACACCAATGAACATAAAAACTGTCCAGACCCGAGGATATCCTAAATAAAAATTTAGGAAAGGGAGAAAATGGGTTTATATAAATGGAAACTTCTACATCATAATAATATTATAGATTTTGTTTACAAATATCACAATATCCCAAAAAAAAAATCAAATTTGTTTAATGAAAACAATTGAATTGTTCTACAGAAATTCATGGGGACATTGATCGTAATGCTATACTTCGGATAATATTGTATTAATACAGAAATTGTTCTACAACAATATAAACACAATGACTTTGATCATAATGCTATACTTCGGATGAATGTTTATCACACCATTCCAATAATGTTGTGACCTGGTTATTAACAACATCCAATGTCCATGATCAGAAAACCTTGATAATCTTGTTAATCAACGAGCTAGTTTATAAGAGATGCATAACTAGGAACTTTCCATTTGTTTATTAAACATACATGTATTAACGTTTCCATATTAATACAATTATAGCATGCAAAATAAACATCTATCATATACTTGGAATATACATAATAACAACTTTATTATTGTCTCTCAGGACATATTCCCTTCAGTCTCCCACTTGCACTACAGACAATAATCTAGTTACATAGTGATAAATCTAACACCCATGGAGTTTTGTTGTTGATCATGTTTTTCCCTAGGAAGAGTTTTAATCAACGGATCTGCTACATTGAGATCCGTGTGTACTTTAAAAATCTTTATATCCAGTGGCGGATCCAGGATTGAAGCAAAGCCCGGGCCAAAAACTAAGTGTTAAAAAAGTACTAAAAAGCTCTTTTAGTAACAGAGAAATTTTGGTATAATAGCTGTTGAAGTGTATAAGTGGATTGCACTAGCCCTTTCCATCAGTTCGGACTGTTGGTTGCGTTGGCTAGTGCATGAAGCTTAACAATAGCAAAGAGGGAACATATATTTTCAATTCCATTTTTAACGCTCTAAAATGTACATAAAAATGACAAAATACTTGAAACAGTAGAACGGGGATAAAAACAGTACCAGGTCGCTAGTTTAATTTATCCAAGCCTACGATAACCTCATCAGCAGTAGAGGAGGTAAAATTCCTCTCCATATTCTATACGTTGAAAACGATAAAATATCATGATTGATAGAGTGGAGTTCCCTGTCTATTTTAAAAGAAGAAATTACGTGTCCAGAAGAACAACACTGCCGCAGTAATTGGCTAGTTGAGAGGATCAGCAGCTGAGACGGGGAGGCATAGACCAATCAGCAGGATTTGACTGCAGAAATTGGGCGGCGGCGCGGCACCCGGCCAAAGGTAGGGCGGCGTGGATTCAGAGGGAGCTGTGGAGGGCAGGACTGCAGGAGCCAGGAGGACTGCGCTGCGTGTAGCACTGGCGGAGACGGCCAGATACGCTGGCAGGCAGAGGCAGGGGCGCCGAGGCAGGCTCAGGTAGCGGTGGAACGACGGCGGAATGGCGTGCTGCTTGCGCAGCGACGAAGCGAGCGAGGGGATGGGAGACGGAGGCGGAAGGAGACTCGTTCTGTCAAAGTTGGGCCTGACCTCCGTCCCGGGCCAATATTTTTTTTGGATAAATAGTAGGAAGAAAATTTCCACGCGACCCGGGCCATGGCCCTTGTTGCCCTGGGCCTGAATCCGCCCCTGTTTATATCTCCATCCTTGACATGTTCGCGGATGGAGTGAAACTGGCGCTTAATTTGCTTGGAATTATTGTGAGACCTTGGTTCTTTGGCATTGGCTATGGCTCCATTGTTGTCACAATAGCTCTAGGAACCACACCTAGTTCGGTTATGAACTCCTTCATCCAAACTGCTTCCTGGGCCGCTTCCGAAGCAGCAACATATCCGGCATCCGTTGTTGATCCCGCCACCACGGGTTGTTTGGAACTCCTCCAACTAATCGCTCCTCCATTCATGAGAAATACGTATCCGGATTGAGACTTAGAGTCATTCGGATCGGTGTCGAAGTTAGCATCGACATAACACTTAGCGACGAGCTCTTATTCACCTCCGTACAAGAGAAACATTTCCCTAGTTCTTCTTAAGTACTTAAGGATATTCTTGACCGCTATCCAGTGTTCCAAACCTAGATTAGATTGGTATCTACTAGTCAAACTAATAGCATGTGCCACATCCGATCTTGTACATAGCATGGCGTATATTATAGAGCCTATGGCTGAAGCATAGGGGACCTTGTCCATTATCTCTCTTTCTTCCGCCGTAGCTGGACTTTGAGTCTTACTCAATGTCTTGCCTTGCAACATAGGTAAGAACTGTTGGAGATATGCCCAAAAGTCAATAATAAAGTGGTTATTAACATATATTTATGTTTATGATAAATGTTTACATACCATGTTATAATTGTATTAACCGAAAACATTAATACTTGTGTGATTTGTAAACATGTAAGAGTACCTAGAAAAGCCTCTTGTTAAACTAGCTTGTTGGTTAATATATGATCATGGTTTCTTGATCGTGAACATTGATATGTTATTGACAACAAGGTCATATCATTAGGAGAATAATGTGATGGACATACTCCTATAGTTAAGCGTAGCATAAGATCATGTCATTCAAATAGTTCACTTGCTATAAGCTTTCAAATACATAGTAACCTAAATCCTTCGACCATGAGATCATGTTAATCACCATCACCGGATGGATGCTTTGATGACATCAAACACCACTTCATAACTGGGTGGTTATAAAGGTGGCATTGAGTGTTCGGGAAGTACGTGTTGATGCACATGGATCAAGAGTGGGATTTGTCCATCTATATAACATATAGATATACTCTGGGCCCTCTCGGTGGAATGTCATCCAATTGGCTTGAAAGCATGTGACTAGCTCACAAGGGATCACATATCACAGGAACGAGAAAAGAGTACTTGTCGGTAACGAGTTTGAACTAGGTATGCAGAGATACCGACGATCAAACCTCGGATAAGTAAAGTATTGCGAGACAAAGGGAAATTGGTATCATATGTAAATGGTTCATTTAATCATGAAGTAATCGCAGAAATATGTGGGAGCCATATGAATGTCCAGATTCCTCTATTGGTTATTGATCGAAGAAAAGTCTCAATCATGTCGGCATAATTCACGAACCATAGGGAGACACACTTAAGGATTCGATGTTGTTTAGTAGATATGGAAAGTGAGTAAAGAGACCGAATGTTGTTCGGAGTCTCGGATTGGTCTGGGATATCACGAGGAGATCTGGAATAGTCCAGAGAATAAGATTCATATAACGAAAGTCCAATTCCGGAGTTTGGGAATGGTTTTGGTGTTTTCACCTGAATGTTCTAGAAGGTCCACCGGTCTGGAGTGGGAAGGGTACATGGATGTGTCATGACAAAGTGGAATGGTTGCATCATGTCCTAGGTAACTTGGCTGGACACTTGGAAGAGAGAAATAAAACTCTAGTTTGAAAGTCAAAAAGCTAGTTTGAAAAAGTCAAACTGGAACATTGGTTTCCAAGTGGATGGAGGGAAGGAATCCTACCTAAGGGAGGATTCCTCCCTCTCCCTTGCACCGGCCTAGAAGTGGAGTTCGGGAGGACTCTCCTATCCCCAAACCGCCTCTCCCTCTCATAAATAGAGGGAAGGAGCGGCCCCTTGAACCACACAAGAAACCCTAGGTTGGCCGCTGCCCCCCTCTCTAGTTGCGGCCGATCTAGATCCTCCTCTAAACAGTTGCCGACTAGCTAAACCCTAGTTGCCAACCACCTCTAAACCTCGACACTCTAAACTCTAGATCGTCAGGGCTCCCTCTACTCCACCATACCCGCTCTGGCTTAGGCGAAGCCCTGCGAGATCTCCCCTCTACTTTCGACACCACGTCGTCGTGCTACCGGAATCACGAGGAGAGAGCTGCAACCTCTGCTGCCTGCTGGAACAAGGGAGAAGAAGGTCTTCATCGAGTACCGTACATGTGACCGACTGCGAGAGCGCTGCTGGAACGTGACACCAGAAGTATCGTCTACGCGATCTTGAGATCGGCAAGTGAACGACTACATCAACCACGAGAATCCGATCTCGTTAACCGCTTTGGATCTTTGAGGGTTAGTACTCTATCAACTCGTTGCTACAATCTAGTAGATAGATCTTGGCTTGTGTGTGTTCATGCGGTAGAATTTTTTTTTGTTTCCCATGCTACGAACTCCTATAGTGTTATCAGAGCCGTGTCTATAAGTAGATCTGTTGCACAAGTAGAACACAATGGTCATTGTGGGCGGTGGTGCTTTTATTATCAATTGCTTCTTATGTACTTTGCATCTTGCGGGATGGTGGGATGAAGCGGCCTGGGCTAACCTTACATGACATTGTTCATGAGACTTGCTCTACGCTTGACATGCAACTTGTATTGCATAAGTGGCTTTGCGGGTGTCTGTCTCTCCCATCATAGTGAAGATTCAATTTACAACGGGCACTTAATAATACTTGCATCAACGTTGTGATTCTTGTTCGTAAGTTAGAATGGTTCTTATTCAAAAGCCCCAAACCACGTAAAACATGCAAAGAAAATTAGAGCCGTCTAACTTTGTTTTGCAGGGGTGTGATGTGATGTGATATGGTCATGATTGTGACTATATATGATGTATGCAATGATCGTTATTGTAATTTGGCAACCGGCAGGAGCCTTATGTTTGTCTTTTAATTTCGTTAAGACCTGCATGTCTATTATTCAAAGTAGTTGTAATAGTTGATGCTGGTGGACGACAACCATGGAGCGGTGCCATTGACCTTGATGCCACGCCGGTGATGATGGAGATCATGTTCGTGCTTGGAGATGGAGATCAGAAGCATAAGAAGAAAGGCCATATCATATCACATATTATGAATTACATGTGATGTTAATCCTTTTATGCATATTGTATTGCTTAGACCGCGATGGTAGAATTATAAGATGATCCCTCTCACAAAATATCAAGTATATATATTGTTCGTCCTTAGTAAGCACCGTTGCTAATACTTGTTGTTTTAGAGCACCACGTGATGATCGGGTGTGATAGATTCTGCGTGTGCATACAACGGGAGCAAGCCAGATTTTCTCATGCGGAAACTAAGGTTAACCTTGACGAGCCTAGCATGTACATACATGGTCTCGGAACACGGAATACCGAAAGGTAAAGCATGAGTCATATAGATGATATGATGAACATGATGATTGTTTGCCTTTGAAACTACATCATTTCATGTGATGATCGGACTTGGTGTAGTGGATTTGGTTCGTGTGATCACTAAAACAATTAAAAGTTAAACACTATTTATCATAAATTAAATCAAAGTGAATTTGCATAGTTTTTGTAGTCATTGGCATCCGTTCACCACCTTACGCTTAGATATAATTGAGATAATAAAACTATAGTATTATGGATAGTTACTTTATGAACTGGAATCGTATTGTTTTAAGTGTTAATCTAAAGTTTAAAAGTCTATTGCAAACTTTCAGCAAACTCTGAATTACTCCATGAAGTTTAATAATTAGTATTAAATCAAGAGTAACAATTCTAGTGTTAGTATATGAGTATCATGTTTGTCTTCATGATTCTTGATATTCAAAAGATTGTTTTAATATCAAGGTTATCTAGGAGCTGAAAAAATTGTTTCAGTAACCATCATGTTTGGAAGATATTGCGATATCTGAAACGAAGTTTTGGTTGCAACATGATAGAGTATAATATGGCAAAAAAATTATGTATTCATATTTGATGAGAATTTGCAAAAGGTTGGAGACGCTAGTCATCACTAATCCTCCAAAAGTTATTAGAGAGCAACATTATACTCGTGATTCACCATTATAAGCTAAAGTAGCTTGATCATGAAAATTGCCACGATAAGGATGAATATGAGATGTAGGTAAAATTTTACTACGCTAATAGATTACTAAAGAATGGAATTTTAAACTAGGCTTTTGATGATGGTGATATACATCAAAGTGCAAGTCCAAATACATTGGTATTTAACCATAGACGCTTTGGACTATGTGTCATGTGTATGGCTTCACTGTTGATGTTGATAGGTTCTTTTAAAAGGACAAGGAAATGATGAAAGAGAAATCTAACAAATATTTTGCAGAAAAGAAAATACTAGAATTGTCCAGCTTAGGTATATAGATGATATACATGTTATGGTTGTATTCTTTGCTTGTTAAACAATGTAGTTCTTGAGTATTTGATAGTGAATTCGTTGGTGTGAATTTTTATTCAAAACAACACAATTCATGAACTACAATGGCCTAAGTAACTAGCAAAATAATATGTGATGATATTCATAGAAAACAAATAAAGAGTTATTGTGTTTCCTGTTTATATCAAAGCTTACCTTCAAGATTTGTTTTAATCAGGTATTATGAGAACAAAAAAGTTGTTAAAATAATTTCCGTATTCCATAATAGATGGATGATATAAAAATCTAGTTGGAGAATTCACATCCATAAAACTAATGCTAAAAATGTTGAAATACAAATGATTGAAAGATCACTTAAGAAGTGACATCGTCGTTTAAATTATAATGGAAAGAAAACATGAAGAAACTCCATATTGATGGAATTTTGGAGTCTTTTGATTTTTGATCAAATGACGCTTGTAAAACTTTCCTAGAGATAATTAAAACTCTGTTTATAGGCCAAAAGGGAACGAATGACTAGCTTATTGGAACTTGTACATATAGATGTATGAAGCCCATTATTTATAGTCAAGAGCGATGGATTTCAACTTCATATACTTTTTCCGAAAATTTGAGTGAATATATGGATATTTATTTAATGAGGATGAAGTGTGAAACATTTGAAAAATGTTCAAAGACTTTCAAGACGAAGTGGAAAATCAATGTAAAAAGAAAATAAAGAATTTTTGATAGGATCATCAAGGAAGATATTTGAGTTACAAGTTTAGCAAAGCATCTAAGATTTGAGGAATCGTTTCATAGATTTACGTTTCCCAAAAAACACCATAGTAGTATGGAGTGTTCGAGATATGTAATAAAACCTTGTTTGACATGGTAAGATCAAAGGTGTAATTTATAAAACTGCATTATATTTTAAATATTAAAAGCTTTAGTGACTGCCGCTTTTTACACTAAAAAGATCTCCATCGTGATCCGTTGAAATGACACCATTTAAAGTTATGGGTTGGGATAAAACCCAAGTTGTCCTTTATTAAAGATTGGTATGCTATGTATAAGTAAGATGTTTACAACCAAAGTCAGATGAGCATGTCTTTGTAAGTTATTTTGAATAATAATTGAGTATTCCTCCTTAACACTGAAGACAAAAATGTTTGTTTCTTAGAACTTTAAGTTTCTTAAGAAGGAATTTTTCATGAAAACTTAAGTGGGAGGACAATAGAACTTTGATAAGGTTAAAAGAACCTTAGCTATATGTGCTGAGTTGCGCAGTACCAGAAAGTGTTCCGGAGGCAGCAACAATGCTCATGGCTCACGTGCCTCAAAGATTGTGGTCACGGAGGTCTAAGTTCCTATTGAACCAAGTAGGTCAGGTAAACAATCAAATACCAAGATCTGAGAGTTAAATAATTATTTGCCAATAATGAACCGATTACATGCAAAGAAGCGATGATGGGCCCTAACTCCGTCAAATGGCTTGAAGACATAAAATCTGCAATAGTTCCATACACGAGAAATCAAGCTTTGAACTTGGAAGACCCTCTAGAAAGGTGTAAGACCTTACAGTCATATTTGGATCTATAAATAAATAGACATGGATGTTTCACATCTATCAAATAGTCGACATATCAGGAAAGAGTTCACGACAATGTTCAAGCAGTTGACTATGACAAGATGTGATCTTTCATAGCGATATTTAGTCTAGACAGATTAATGTAGCAACCACTACATACAATTTTGTTATGTGGTAGTTGAATAAATAAAACAAGTTCTTCTAATAGAATGGTTACCTAGGGCATGTAGATGACACGATCCAAAGGGTTTTTGTTAATTCAAATGATGCTAAAAAGCGAATGCAAACCTCAATGGTTGAAGTAAGCATCGAGGAGTTGGAACCTTCACCATGATGAAACTGTTGAACCTCAATGGTTGAAGTCAGAGGTGATGAAGATGCTTGCATTTGCAAGAAATTAAGTGGGAGTGCTAAGACATATTTCTAATACATTATGTGAAAGGCATATTGTTGATTGGAAATGATGTATCTTTTATTGACACAGGTTAAGAATTTTATCTCGATGAAAGACTTAGGCAAAACCCGAATATTTGGCATCAACATCTATATGGATAGATTGAGGCGCTAATATGGTTGTGCCAAATGTACATAGATGAGATATTGAATGAGTTCAATATGGAAATGATAAAAAAGGTTCTTGACACACAGAAAGGATTAAATGAAATTCAAGTGTATCGACACTTGGTAAGTGAAACAAAGATTCAAGTATTTTTGATACTTGATGAATGAAACCACAAAGAGTATTTTTCAATCATACTGTGATATGTACACATCCAGATATGTCCTATGCTCTAATTATTATGAGAATATACCGGAATAATTCATAAGATGATTACTGGATGATAGTAAAGATATTCTTATGATCTTTTGGAAGAACTAAGAATATATTATTTTTGTAGAGGTGACAAATAGATGGTTAGCTCATGATGGCGCTACGTCAACATGGGAGCGCTTCGTCGGGAAACCCCAAGAGCAAGGTGTGATGTAGCACAACAGCAAGTCTTCCCTCAGTAAGAAACCGAGGTTATCGAACCAGTAGGAGGAAGGAAACATCTCAAAGGTGTTGC
Organism: Avena atlantica; assembly: GCA_910589765.1. NCBI lineage: Eukaryota > Viridiplantae > Streptophyta > Magnoliopsida > Poales > Poaceae > Avena > Avena atlantica. The sequence goes on from OU342733.1 coordinate 81,000,699, forward strand.
AAGCAACATGGAAACCTGCACAACACAAACTCAAGAATTTTCCCCAACAAATAGTGAGGTTGTCAATCTCACCGGTTGCTGTAGCAAAGGATTAACTGTATGGTATGGAAGGTGATGGTCGTTTGTAGAAATTAAATAGTAACATTGGAATATATATAAATGGTAAAGATTGGACTGGGGTCCATAGTTCACTAAAGGTGTTCTCCTTAGATAAACAAACATGACATGCAGGGTAAACAAATTACAGCAGGGAAATTTACAGGACTGAGCAAGGCATAACAATGCAATACTAGACATCATGATCCTATGAGATTCGATTGGGCAATACAACAAGATACATAGACCGCCATCCAACTGCATCTATGACTAGAAGTCCACCTTTGGGTTATCATCTGAACCCCCTCTAGTATTAAGTTGCAAGCAACAGACAACTGCTTTAAGCAAAGTGTGTAAGGTAAACAATCCACTTGTTCCATGAACAAAAGACCATTGTTTTCTCCCTAGTGGCAACAACACATCTACAACCTTAGAGATTTCTATCACTTCCCTTGATTAAATAGAGGCATGAACCCACTATCGAGCATAAATACCCCCTCTTGGAGTCACTAGCAACTACTTGGCCAAGATAGCTACTAATAACGGAGAGCATGCAAGATCACAAAAAACATAGACATGATAGAATCAATAAGATAAAACCATTAATCAATCTGACATAGTAATCTCAATATCCATCGGATCCCCGCAAACACAACATGCATGATTATAAATAGATGAGATCTTGATCATGAATGGAGCTCACAAGATCTAGACATGAAAGCACAAAGGAGGAGATACAGCCATCTAGCTAGTACATGGACCCGTAGTCCAAGGTGGAACAACTCACGCTTCATACTGGAGGCTGGCATGATGAAGAAGAAGGCCTCCGGGATGATCTCCCCTCTAGCAGGGTGCCAGGAAGAGCTTTAGATCCTCCCGATCTAGGGACGATGGTTGCGGCGGCTACAGACGGTTTCATGGAATATTGATTGGATGCTTAGGGTTTAGGCATCAAGGGCTTCTTATAGGCGAAGAGGTGAGGCAGGGAGGCATCCAGGGGGGCCACACCCTGCCCAGGCGCGACCTAGGGTGGGCCCGCGCCTGGGGAGGTGCGTCTGCCCTGTGGCTCCCCTCCGTCTCTCCTCTGGACTCCGTGTTCTCATCGGTGAAATATTGACTTTGGATTTTGTCCCGTCCAATTCCAAGAATATTTCCTTACTAGCTTTTCTGGAACCAAAAACAACAGAAAATAGGCAACTGGCACTGTGGCAACTTTTTAATAGGTTAGTACCAGAAAACATATAAAAAGCACCTCAAAGTGTGGACAAAGCAAAGAAAAGTAGATACTAAACAAGCATGGAACATCAAAAATTGTAGATACGTTTCCGACATATCAGCTCATTGTAAAAGTACTACATTGATACTAGTTTTGTCACAAAATACAAATTAAGTTTATCTCAATATAAACTAAGGGTGGCACAATATAATGGAAAGTAAGTTCCAAAATGGATTTGGATGAGTTCTCAAGTTAAGACATTATGACAGATACTACAACAAAAGGCTAAGTATATGACTGCTATTATAGCAGCAAAAGAGGGCATTGTGTCAAATAGTTTGTTATAAAACTAGGTGTGGTTCACAACGGGATAGTACTATGAAGATATATTGTGTGACAATATTATCAACATGTTTTAACCCCAAGGAACTAAAGGTCTCACCAAAGGACCAAATTTATACAAAGCCATCTCATTAGAGAATGAGTGATGCGTAAAGACGCAAATACATGCAATTGCACACGGACCTGAAAGTGTTGGATCCGAAGATCGTTTTACCAGTAGAAATCGTGTACATACAACACCATAAAGCCATATGTGTTGAATGCACAAAGGTTTAAAACTAGATTATTGACTATTGGAGATATGCCCAAGAGGCAATAATAAAGTGGTTATTATCATATCTTTATGTTTATGATAAATGTTTACATACCATGTTATAATTGTATTAACCAGAAACATTAATACTTGTGTGATTTGTAAACATGTAAGAGTACCTATTAAAGCCTCTTGTTAAACTAGCTTGTTGGTTAATATATGATCATGGTTTCCTGATCATAAACATTGAGATGTTATTAAAAACAAGGTCATATCATTAGGAGAATGATGTGATGGACATACTCCTATAGTTAAGCATAGCATAAGATCAAGTCATTCAAATAGTTCACTTGCTATAAGCTTTCAAATACATAGTAACCTCAATCCTTCGACCATGAGATCATGTGAATCACCATCACCGGATAGATGCTTTGATGACATCAAACATGTAAACACTCGGATTTTTAATCCTAGATGCCTGTTATGCCATACATCGCAATCCCATGATTATTATTTTTGCGAGACATAACAGATTGGTACCATAGTTCATCATCCATTATAAACCATAATAAAGGTCTTACAAATAAAGGATCTCATGATCCAGTCTTAATACAATCAACGCAGCGAAATAATAATAACGGTAGCATGGTCGAAGCTTCATCTTCAGGGTCACAGGCAATGCTAACGATGGGAGATGATCCTAGTTGTCATAGAATTCCTGCTGTCCATCATCCTAGTAGTCTTCTTCATAGTCTGGCCATGGGAATAGCCAGGGACAAAGCCATGAGTACTCTTTAAGTACTCACAAACTATCACTAACAAGTAAAGTAGTTCGAGTAGGAATCCTAAGCTCTAGGTTTATTTTCAAAAATCTAGGTTTATCTCTAACTGAGTTTAGAAGTAAAGAAAACTAGTTTAATGTTCTAAAACACCTAAGTGGGAACTTAGTTTTCATGTTCACAACCCTGTTGTGGTCAAGTCAAAGTCACAGTTCACTTCACAAGTCATTTTGAAAACATTTGATGACGGAATAGTATGGCCACTCCGACTGTCCATGACCGCGGACGCGACTATTCTCGGTGGTCTAGGGCTTGGCTTCTCTCGAGGGTTGTACAGGGGGTGGCGATGGACTACCTCCTGGACATTGTGGACGGGCGCGGCGCTTCCTCCTGCGTGCTGTCCATGGTCGGCCGGCGAGTGAGCTTCGGGCGGCATGGCATTGGTGCAAGGGTAGGGGTGGTAGCTGCTTCAATGTGTTGCTGGGTGCTGGGGGTGACAAGGGGAGTAAGTTGGGGACAATGGTTTGATCAAACACTGCTCAAAACAGTAGAAGTTAGGCAGGGTTGATATGTGCTCACCAAGTGTTTGATGAAATGGCCGCATGAAATTTGAATTTGAATTTTTGGCTGAATTTTGGTGAGTGCTCTGGTCATATGCTTGGTAGTCTCTGGTTGCTTGGTTTGGCAAGGTGAAGTGGTTTGGTTGGTTTTTGAGAAATGGCCATCTTAGTACCTACACTTGATTCAATTTTTAAGTGTCCTTTAAATAGATTTGGAAATTGTTTCTATTGGTTTGCAAAGTAGGCTTGGGTTCACTTTGACTTGGTCTAGCCAGGGGTGAAAAGAATTTGATTTGTTTCTGTTGGAAACCTTGGACTAGGAACACTCAAAGTGGTCTAGTGGTTAACTTTGGTGAAAATGACCATTTGCTCATATATCTTATATTTGATTTTCTCTTCATTTAATTCTGCTTGGAAATGATATAGATGATATTGTTTTCATATTTAAACCAATCCTTAGCATTCATAGTAATCAAACATGGCAATTGCAATCATTCATTCATTCCTCACACACACATGCATTCATATTAATTTTAATAATTAATTTTAATAACAAAAGTTTTTGTTAGCCCTAAACTTGGGTGATTAGAACTTGATAATCTTGATTAATATTTTGGGATGTTACAAACCTTCCCTCCTTAAATAAAATCTCGTCCCGAGATTTAATAAAAAAGAAAGCTAGGAACTAAAGAGATCTAGAAACTCAGTCCTAATGTAATCTTATCGCTCCCAAGTAGCTTCTTCTTCAGTATGGTTACTCCACTGGATCTTGAGAAACTTGATATTCCGGGTTCTGGTGGTTCTAAAGGCTTCTTCCAAAATACGAATGGGTACTTCACGATAAGTTAGGTCATTGTTGAGCTCTATGGTTCGGTGATCAATATTCTTGAAAACTTCGGTCTTCTACGAGACTTCTAGGCAGTTGCGAAGTAACGAGATATGGAACACATCATGTACGGCTGACATCTCCTCCGGCAGTTCCAGTTGATATGATACTTCTCCTCGGCGATTCAAAATCTTGAAGGGTCCAATATATCTAGGGGCTAACTTCCCTTTCAGTTGGAAATGTTGCATTCCTTTCAAGGGTGATACTTTGAGATATACAAAATCTTCGATGGTGAAGGCTAGATCTCGACGTCTCTCGTCGGCATAACTCTTCTGTCTGGATTGGGCGGTCTTAAGGTTCTCACGGATCTTGTGAACTTTCTCTTCGGCTTCTCTTAGGATGTCGGGTCTGAAAATCTAACTCTCTCCTACTTCTGACCAATTCAACGGGGTATGACACTTCCTTCCATACATAAACTCAAATGGGTCCATTTGCAAACTGGCTTGGTAACTGTTGTTGTATGAGAATTCTGCGAAAGGCAGACAGTCTTCCCATTTTGATCCATATTCTAACACACAAGCTCTCAACATATCTTTGAGTATTTGGTTTACTTGCTCCGTTTGTCCATCAGTCTGCGGGTGATAAGCTGTGCTGAAATCTAGTCTTGTTCCTAATCCTTCTTGGACTTTCTTCCAAAACCTCGAGATAAACTGGGTTCCTCGATCCGACACAATGTTCTTGGGGACTCCATGCAAACTAACTATCCTAGCAATGTACAACTCTGCTAACTTCGAACTCTGATAAGTGGTCTTGACTGGTAGGAAATGGGCTACTTTGGACAGTCTGTCCACTATGACCCAAATAGAGTCATTTCCCCTGCTAGACATAGGCAAATCGGTGATAAAATCCATTCCAACAGAATCTCATTTCCATTCCAGAATCTGCGATGGTTGCAAAAGTCCCGCTGGTCCCTGATGTCCCGCTTTAACTCTCTAACAGATATCACATTTGGCTATGTAGCTTCCGATTTCTCTCTTCATCTTGTGCCACCAAAATTGCTCCTTCAAATCCTGATACATCTTCGTTCCTCCCGGGTGGATAGAATAAAGAGTATCATGGGCTTCTTGCAAAATAGCTTGTTTCAACTCTGAATCTGCTGGTACACAGATACGTCCTTTGTACCAAAAAACTACTTCATCTTCGCTGAATCCGGGTACCTTCCCTGTACCGATACGTCGTTTGATTCTATACTAGCATTTCCTTTCCTCTAAAATTTTCCATCTCCTCATGCAAACTTGCTTGGGCTTATTTTATCATGGTGTTCAATCGACACGGCAATCTGCTAAGAGCATCTGCTACCACATTGGCTTTGCCGGGGTGATAGTGAATGTCAAGGTCATAGTCCTTGATTAACTCTATCCATCTCCTTTGCCTCATATTTAGCTCCTTCTGGGTGAAAATATACTTCATACTCTTGTGATCCGAATAAATCTCACAACGGTTACACATGAGGTAATGCCGCCATGTATTCAAGGATAAAACTACTGCCGCTAGTTCGAGGTCATGGGTGGGGTAATTCTTCTCATGTTGCTTCAGTTGTCGGGACAAATAGGATATGACTTTGCCTTCTTGCATTAACACACATCCGAGACCAACCTTGGATAATGCATCACAATACACATCAAAAGGCTTCTGGATATCCGGCATAATCAAGATTGGGGCTGAAATCAATCTCTTCTTGAGCTCTTGAAAACTTGCTTCACATTTGTTCATCCATTCAAACTTATTGTCTTTCTCCAACAACTGGGTCATGGGTCTTGCGATGCTCGAGAATCCTTCCACGAACTTGCGGTAATATTCCTGCTAATCCGAGAAATGCACGAACTTGGGTTTGTGTGGTTGGGGCTTGCCATTCTTCAACATCCTTAATCTTGGCGGGATCGACAGCAATTCCTCCTGTCGACACGATATGTCCTAGGAATCCTAATTCCTTTAACCAGAACTCACATTTGCTAAACTTGGCATACAACTGATGCTCTCTAAGGGTTTAAAGGATGGTCCTCAGGTGTAGCTCATGATCTTCTTTTGATTTGGAATAGATCAGAATATCATTGATAAAAACAACGACAAACTTATCCAGGAAGTTCATAAAAATCTTATTCATGAGGTTCATAAAATAAGCGGGGGCATTAGTTAATCCAAAAGACATGACAGTGTACTCATACAATCCATATCTGGTGGTAAAGGCAGTCTTTGGAATATGCGTTGCGCGAATCTTGAGTTGGTGATAACCAGTTCTAAGATCAATCTTAGAAAACACTTTGGCACCGGTCAACTGGTCAAACAGATCTTCTATCTTCGGCAGTGGGTACTTGTTCTTAATGGTGACATCATTCAGCTTCTGATAATCCATGCACAAACGGTTACCTCCATCTTTCTTATCCACAAACAAAACAGGTGATCTCCATGACGACGCACTTGGTTGAATCAGACCTATCTCCAGCATAACATCCATTTGCTTCTTTAGCTCCACTAATTCAGACGGGTTCATACTATAAGGTCTCTGAGCTATGGGTCCAGTTCCAGGGGATAGTTCAATGATAAACTCGATATCTCGATCTGGGGGCATACCAGGCAATACATCTGGGAATACGTCGGGGTATTCACATACTATTCTGACTTGGTCAATGGTTGGTTGGGCTAGACTCTTCTTGCACTTGAATTGACGGGGCAAAGTTTTAGATACATGCTCTACTGATACTCCAGTGGTACTAGTCATGGTTATAGCTTTCTTGGCACAGTCGATTAATCCTTTATGCCTCGACATCCAATCCATTCCTAGTACTACTTCAAAACCTTTGGTTCCAAGTACTATTAGATTAGCATAAAAATCTATCCCATGGATTCGGATAGGTATGGCCTTGCAAATTTGTCTATCTTTGGTGGTTGAACCAGGTATTTGAACTATCATAACATGCTTCAATTTTGTTGGTTGAATCTTACTAGTGCATGCAAATTCTTCTGTAACAAACGAGTGCGATGCTCCAGAATCAAACAACACTCTTGCAAGTACTGAGTTAACAGAAAACATACCCAGCACGATAGCTGGCGCTTCCTGAGCTTCTTCAGCATTCATGTGAAACAGACAGCCGTTGCGGTTGAGTGAGTTCCCTGGGGCAAACCTCCTTCCAGGTTGGACACGGCGCTGCTGCTGAGCTAGGGCATTCACATTGGCTGCTGCAAGCTTCTTGGGGCACTTGTTGGAGTAGTGACCCTTTACTCCGCATTCAAAACAAGTAACCTAAGACTTGTCTTTTCCTGCAACAGGCATGTCATTGCTTCCTGTCCTTGGGGCAGTATTGGTGTTGTTGGGGTTATTGTTGTTGTTGGACTTGGGCGGTGCACGGTTGAAATTGTTGGGGTTGTCGGGGTTGTTGTTGTGGTTTCCTCCGGGCCTTGGGTTTCCTCCTCCACGGTTGTGATAGTTTTGACGGGACGTAGGGGGTCTATTGTTTCTTGGAGCATATCCTGCAGACGGGTTGGGGCGATACTTCGGGGTATGGTGGGATCCTGGTTGATTCATCATTCGACGCTTGTGGTTCTCATTGGCTTGGTTGATCTTGCCTTCCATCTGGATTGCAGAATCCACTAAGAAACCCTAGGTTGTTCTGCCGCCCCCCTCTCTAGTTGCGGCTGATCTAGATCCTCCTCCAAACAGTTGCCGACTAGCTAAACCCTAGATTCCAACCACCTCTAAACCTCGACCCTCTAAACCCTAGATCACCGGGGCTCCTCTACTCCACCATACTCACGCCGGCTTAGGCGAAGCCCTGGATCTCCCGTCTACTTCCGACACGACGTCGTCGTGCTGCCGGAATCGCAAGGAGAGAGCTACAACCTCTGTTTCCTGCTGGAACAAGGGAGAGGAAGGTCTTCATCGAGTACCGTACGTGTGACCGACTGCGGGAGTGCTGCCGGAACGCGGCGCCGGAAGGATCGTCTAAGCGAACTTGAGATCGGCAAGTGAATGACTACATCAACCACGATAATCCAATCTCATTAACCGCTTTGGATCTTCGAGCGTTAGTACTCTATCAACTCGTTGCTACAATCTAATAGATAGATCTTGGCTTGTGTGTGTTCATGCGATAGAATTTTTTTGTTTTCCATGCTAAGAACTCCTACAATAACCCCTTCTTACTTTCATCCATTTTAAACTTCTTTAAAATATTATCAAGGAATGTACTTTGTGATAGCCCTATTAGGCGCCTTGATCTATATCTATAGATCATTATGCCTAATATGTATGATGCTTCACCTAGGTCCTTCATTGAAAATTTGCTGTTTAGATAACTTTTAACACTGTTTAAAAGATCTACATCATTTCTGATCAGTAATATGTCATCCACATATAATATCATAAATGCCACATCTCTCCCACTCACTTTCTTGTAAATACAAGCCTCTCCATAAGTTTGGACAAATCCAAACTATTTGATCACCTCATCAAAACGGATATTCCAACTCCGGGATGCTTGCTTCAGTCCATAGATGGATCGCTAAAGCTTGCATACCTTGTCAGCATCCTTAGGATCGACAAAACCCTTTGGTTGTATCATATACATCTCTTCTTCAATGTTGCCATTGAGGAACGAAGTTTTGGCATCCATCTGCCATATCTCATAGTCAAAATATGCAGCAATTGCTAACATAATCCTAACTAATTTTAGCTTTTTTTGAAAATCCATTTGTTATCCACGGCCTTTTGGTCGTGAGGTAAGTCCACCAAGGTCCAAACCTGGTTTTCGTACATGGATTCCATCTCGGATTTCATGGCTTCTAGCCATTTGTTGGAATCCAGACTCATCATCGCTTCTTCATATGTCACAGGGTCATCTATTTCATCAACCATGAAATTCATAATAGGATTTTCGTACAGTTCAGGAGCTTCACGCGTCCTGCTTGACCTGTGAGGTTCGGTAGTATTCTCTTTTGGAGTTTCATGATCATTATCATTAGTTCCCTCTTCATTCGGTGAAGTCAACTTCATAACAACTTCCGGTGTCCTATGAAGACCTTGCCCTCAGAGCTGTGATAGAAGGAATACCCAATAGTTTTCTTAGGGTATCCTATGAAGACGCATTTTTCCGCTTTTGGTTCGAGTTTATCAGGCTCAAGTTTCTTCACATAAACATCGCATCCCCAAACTTTAAGAAATAACAGCTTAGGTTTGTTTCCAAATCATAATTCATATGGTGTCTTTTCAACAGATTTAGATGGTGCCCGATTTAAAGTGAATGCATCGGTTTCTAGTGCATAACCCCAAAATGACAGTGGCAAGTCAGTCAGAGACAACATAGATCGAACCATATCTAATAAAGTACGATTACGACGTTCCAACACACCATAGTGTGAGTTGTGAAACTATTCCACACTCTTTCATATGTGCGTTAAACACATAATTAGATACTCCACGATCAGACCGTAAAAATTTGATCTTTCTATTACGATGATTTTCCACTTCATTATGAAATTCCTTGAACTTTTCATAGGTTTCAGACTTGTGTTTCATCAAGTAGATATAACCGTATGTACTCAAATCATCCGTGAAAGTAACAAAATAACGATATCCACCTCGCGCCGACACACTCATTGGACCACATACATCAGAATGTATGATTTCCAATAAATCTGTCGCCCATTCCATTGAACCGGAAAACGGCGTTCTAGTCATCTTGCCCATAAGGCATGGCTCACATGTATCAAATGATTCGAAATCAAGTGATTCCAAAAGTCCATCTGAATGGATTTTCTTCATGCGTTTAACGCCAATATGACCTCGACTGAGGTGCCACATATATGCGGATATATCATCATCAAGTTAATTCCGTTTAGCATCAACATTATGAATATGTGTAACACTATTATCGGTATCCAACAGAAATAAACCATTCATCACAGGTGCATGACCATAAAAGATATCATTCATATAAATCGAACAACCATTGTTTTCGGATTTAAATGAATAACCACTTCACATCAAACACGGTCCATATACAATGTTCATGCTTAGTGCAGACACCAAATAACAATTGTTTAGGTTTATAACTAATCCCGACGGTAAGTGGAGAGGCAGCATTCCGACGGCGATCGCATCAACACTTGATCCATTACCGATACGCATCTTGACCTCACCCCTTGCATGCGGTCGCTTGTTCCGCAGCCCCTGATTCGAGTTACAAATATTAGGAACTGATCCCGTATCAAATACCCAGGTGCTACTGCGAGTACTATTCAAGTACACATGAATAACATGTATATCATATATACCTTTGTTTGCCTTGCCGGCCTTCTTGTCTACCAAATACTTGGGGCAGTTGTGCTTACAATGGCCAGTCCCCTTACAATAATAGCACTCGGTATCAGACTTAGGTCCATCTCGGGATTTCTTTCAGGTGTGGAAATAGTTTTGCTTCCCTTATTTCCTTCTGTTTACCCTTCCTGTCTTTCTTGAAGCTGGTGGTCTTATTGATCATCAACACTTGATGTTCTTTCTTGATCTCCACCTCTGCAGTCTTAAGCATTTACAAAAGCTCGGGGAGAAACTTCTTCATGCCGTGCATGTTATAGTTCATCAGAAAGCTCTTGTAGCTTGGTGGCAGAGAATGGAGAACATGATGTATGCCTAAGTCAATGGGAATCGATATTCCCAAGGACACAAGCTTATCAGCGTACCTAGACATTTTGAGTACATGCTCACTAACGAAGTTGTTCTCTTCCATCATGCAGCTAAAGAACTTTTTAGAAGCATTATAACTCTCTATAGCAACATGGGCGTTGAAAATAATTTTCAACTCACCCATTGTATCAAAGGCATTGCTGTTTTTGAAATGCTTTCGATGTTCTGGCTCTAGCCCATACAGTATGTCTCAATGAACTAAGTAGTGGTCCTCCTGACGAGTCTGATAGACGTTCTTTTCCTAATCACGGGCATCATCAAGTGGTGGGGGGCCTAGCGGCGCTTCTAGCACATATTGATTTTGTGAAGCAGAGAGGAGAATCCTCAAATTCATGGCCCAGTCGGTAAAGTTGCTACTATTTGTCACAAGTTTCTATTTCTCCATGAACACATTGAAATTAAAAGCAGGTGGTGCCATCTACAACAGAATTTGTAAAGTTTAGACTAAGTTTATGATATATCAATTTCAACTAATCCAAATTATGAATGAACTCCCACTCAAAAATGACATCCCTCGTGTTTTTTTGGTGATTACATGAACCAAATCCACAACACCAAGTCCGATCATCACGTGAGTCAGTGTAGCTTCAAAGGCGAGCATCTATATGGGTATCATATCAACATATGACTCATGCTTAAACTTTTGGTCCGTGTTCCCAGGCCATGTATGTACATTCTAGGATCGCCAAGTAAGAACCTTAGTATTTAGCGTGTGTAAAACCGTCTTACACCCAAAATATGATCGTGGATTCAAGAACACCCGATCATCACGTGATGTCTTGAAGCGGCGAAACATAATTGGTGCATACTTAAGGGAGAACACATTTTTATCTTGATATCTAAATGAGGGAATATCTTATTATCCTAATAAAATTCCAAACAAGCAATATAAGATGCAACAATCATCATATGTGAAAAGTGAAATGATATGGTTCTTGCACTTGATCACTATCATCTGTATCGTGGTATGATATTTATCATTCCTTTGTGTGTAAGGCCAAGATCTATGGAACTTACATATTTGGTGTGTTGTAAGAGTATCAACTATACATCTACTTACAAAATTACCATATAATGACACTAGCCCAGCAACAATCTAAACTAGACGCTTTTAATTTATCCATTGCAGGTTTTACGTGGCTTAGGGCTTTCGAAGATAGAACCGTTCTTACCTACGAACATGGAACCACAACGAGGATAACCAAATTATTAACAACTCATTGTAGATTATATGTTGACTATAGTAGGAGAGACATACACCCGCTAGCCACTTATGCAAAACTAGTTGCATGTCAAGCGTGGAACAAGTCTCATGTGCAAGTACATGCAAAGTTTGTCTGGGCCACTTCATCCCACTATGCCACCAATATCTAAAGTACAAACAAGAAGTAATAACATGAAATTTATTGCCCACATACTCATAATGTGTACTACCCGTGCAAAGCATATATGCATAGATCTGGCTCTGATACCACTGTAGGGTTCGCAACATATAAAACAAAAATTTCATGCGATGGGAACAACTATGTACCAAGATCTATCTACTAGATACAAGCAACAGGTGGATATACATCCATAGAGAACATACCCTTGTAGACCGACAAAGTTTAACGAGGTTGTACTCATGGATGATGTAGACGAACACTTGTCGATCTCAATATCGAGAAGAAGTCTAGCGCCGCAAATCAGCAGCGCATCCGTGCTCGCACACACGTCCAAGCCACCGAGCAACCTTCGCCTCCTCGATCCAGCGATGCAGCAGAAGAAACAACTCTTTCCAAACGAAAAGCCACCGAGAACATGTATCTCGCTAGTCCGAGACCATGGGGATAAACTAGAGGGGGAGAGAGATCCTTCACGAGGAGGTGTGAATATGAGATAGGGAGAGGGGGGCTTTATATAGGAGGAGGGGGGACCCCAAGGGGGTGGCCGGCACATGGGGCTGCCCCTTCCCCTCGCTCCATTCATGTGGGTGGAGCTTCCACTCACAAAATGCCCCTTCATTTCTTGTAACATCCCAAAAATATTGATCAAGGTTATCAAATTCCAATCACCAAATTAGGGGTTAACAAAAACTTTTGTTAATCAAAATCATATGAATGCATGTGTGTATGTGATGATTGTATGAATGCATGAATGGACTTGTGTGAGTGATGTGAATAGCAAGGAATGGTTCAAAGATGAAAGCAACATCATCTAAATCATTTCCAAGCAGAAAGAATCAAGAGAAAAATCAAAAACAAACCAAATAAGGCAAATGGTCATTTTTGCCAATCTTGCTCACTAGACCACTTTGAGTGTTTCTAGTCCAAGATTTCAAACAGAAACAATTCCATTTCTTTTCACCCCTTGCTAGAACAAGTAAAAGAGAACCCAAGCCCACCTTACAAACTTATAGAAACATTTGGCAACTTGATTCAAATGACAATTCAAAATTGAATCTTTAACATATGTGAAGATCACCCATTTTCAAAAACCAACCAAACCAATTCCCCTTGACCTTTCCAACTAACCAGAGACTACCTAGTATGTAACTAGTACACCCACAAAGTTTGAATCAAAAATTCAAATTTGAATCTCTTTCGGCCATTTCATCAAACACCTTGCAGACACAAAACCAACAAACATCAACCACTATTGTGAGCAGTGATTTGGCCTAACTTGTTCCCTCTCTAGCTCACACTACACTCTCAATAAATCATCTAACTTGTTTAAGCCACTCTAGCTCACTGTAAACCAGACCATGCCTTTAATGGTGACCATGTCCGAGCCCAACTTGCCATCCCAATGTCGATAGCAGGCTAGGAGCCTCACTAGCATCGCCAACCTTGTCTAGCAGGCACTCCACCGTCCACCGCCAGCCCCTATCCAAGCCTCGAGCCTTTCCAGCCACTGGACCACCCTAGAAATGTCGTGCCCTATGCCTCTGTGCCATGCCGAGAGTGCGCCAGAGCGCCACCCACGACACACGCCCACAGACCGCGTGCCGCCCTCGCCGCGTGCAAGCGTGATCACCACCACCCCAGCAACCCCGCAGACACACATGTTCGTCGCCGCGTGACCAGGAGATCCCGTGCGCCATAAAACTTCCTGTCGGACCCTCCTAGAGCACCACGATGTTCCGACCATCTCGCACCACCCCACTCCGCGTAACCATGCCGTTGAGCTTCGACAGGGAGCACAGCACCGCCCCTATCATTGCCCATGCCAGTAGCCCTTATGGCACTATAAATAGAGGCCACCCCCGCTCGATTTCTTCACACCAACACACTCCCCTCTCTTTCAGAACCACCCCCACTTATCCCAAGAGCAAGGTGAGCAGCACATCGCCAGAATTTGGCCGGAGTCTGCCGCGGAGGAGGAAGAAATGAGCCAGCGATTGGAGCCGCCCCAGGAGAAGCCACCGGTACCAGGAGGTTCGCCGTCGTCGACTTCGTTATTCGGCCCCATCGCCGACCCTCGCCTGAGCCCCGGTGAGCCCCCGTAGACCCCCACCGGCCGCGCTAGGGTTCTGTCTTACCTGCGTTGCCCGACGGAGACGATTAGTCGTGGTTGTTGGATTAGAGTTTGATCGTACGGTCTAGATCACCCCGTACCTCTTCGCACCCCCTGTCTCGCTGACTGGTGGGGTCATTCACTTAAACCCACCCGCACGTGTGCTGTGCATCGTGGGCCGGCCCAGTTAACATTCCGCGCAACCCAGTTAGTTTGAATTATATTTTCCAATTTAGTTTCAAACCTAGTTCTGTACCTAGATTCAAAAATCAATCCCGCTCAATTCCCTGAACCAAATTGCATGGAACCAATTTTGTTAGGAAGGTACTGGAATTCTTAATCCAAGCCTGTTTGATTCAATTCATTTGGATTTGTAGATCACCTATAGTAAAAATAACAAGGCGGAAGATTTTATGTATTCAAACATTTTTCAAAATTCAACCACAAAAGATTTTGAGTTGATTCCAACTCTCATAATCACATTTAACTAGACCTTTGTGAATATATAAAAATATCTAGGTTTACTTGCAGAAATATTGGACAAACAATAAAAGAATGCCTCATAGGCCATTCTAGTCACTTTAATTAATTAAAATAACAAGGTTAAACCTTATTAAATTGTGACACCACTTTAAATCACATTCCCAAGTACTGAAATATGTGGTGATGACATGTGTCAACATGATTCCATGTTTTAGTTTGAGAATATTAAATCTTAAGTAGTTTTTCAATGAGTAGAAGTTACTTTTCTAAAATAAAGGAAATAAAACTATTTTCCTTAATCTTTGTGATGCTTGTGATGATCCTAGATCATCTAGTGAAAACCTTGGTGTGATAAATAAAAGTATTTAAGTATTGTTTGGTGATTGTGTACCTTGTATTTATCAACGGTAAGGAAATTAGTAATTGTTAACTGATCGGTTGTCTTGGGAGTAGCGACTAATCGGAATTCGGACGATTAACTGATTTAATCGGTCGGCTATTAATCGGTGCAACCTACAAAAATTAGCACCTAAAACACATATGACTCCTCTTGCACCTCAACCACCTACCCTATTAAAGGAAGCCTCAAGCTCCCAGATGAGATCCTGAAGGCGCTAGAGCTCTTGTATCTCAGGTATGATCGGCAACTACGAGAAACTAGTCAACAAAGACAAGGAACTGGCTGGTGATGGCAGAAATCGAGCTCTTGGAGGCCGGATCGAGCGGTAGCTTCAAAAAACCTACTTCATTGGGGCGGGCTAGTGGATGGATGGGCGATATGTGTTGATAATTTTGCAACTTTTTTACCAAGTGTAGTAGTTAATCTGGAACATACCTAGTAATCGGAATGTCAGAGCTATTAATTGGGCTAAACGATTAACACAAACGATTAGTGGTAATCGACTTGGTCAGGTCCCTAGTAGCGATTAATTGGCCTATTAATCGCCGATTCGGCCTATTTTTTGAATAGTGGTATTTATTTATAGACGCTAGTACCGACCAAGGATACGAGAAGGAAGGAGAATACTACGAGGAAGAAGCCGAGGACAACTTCAACCACTGCTCTGCACAAGTCAAGCTATTAACTAAGCAAGCTAACACTTGCAAGCTTATACTAATATCTTAGCAAGCTACTATCTTAGCAAGCTAAACCATGCAAGTTTTACTTGCAAGCTTACACCCTTGATACCGAATCCTAGTTTTACTTGCAATCTTAGTATTTTATTATCAAAGCTTTCTAGTTAAGGTTACTTGGTAACTTGTAGATTCTAGGAAGATATTTAAAGGTAGCATAAAGAGCATGAAACTTGGCCTAAGTTAGATAAATCTTGATGTCATCCTGAGGCATGAGATTGAACTTAGATAAGATACACCTGTTTACCACCCCTCATTAGTATTTACCCCACTTGTAGATGCTAGTGCTAAGAATAAAACTTTATCACTTTAGATGGGAATACTTGGTGAAAATGGTTATGAAAACCTTAGAATGATGAGTCATTCTACTGAAATGTTTTGACATGTGTTCTTGAACACCAGATGATTTTGATTATGAAAATGTTAAGGCATGAGCCTTAGCCCTTTATAAAACTGATGGTTGTCTAGATGTGATACCATTCCAATTTTACCGTACAACCACAATACCCGAAATTTGGGTAGGGCTTGACTGGAACTTTATATACCTTAGTATGGGTTCCCTTGCGGCCAAGGTTTGAGCTAAGGCTACCTTGTGAAGATTGTCCACTGTGCAGTTCCCATGATGACAGTTGGTCATGGTTGGGAGGCCAAACTCACAGGAGAGGTGCCTATACTAGGGCGTGTAATTGAAAGGTTAGGATTGATTATCCGCATACTAAGTATGGTGCATTCAGGATTGTTCCTGACTGATGTATCGAATATTGTGGTGAAAGTGTACCACCTCTTGAGAGTGTCAAACTATTCGAATAGCCGTGTCCGCGGTTATGGACAGTTAGAGTGGCCATACTATTCCGTCGTCAGATGTTTTCAAAATGACTTATGAAATGATTCGTGACTTGACTTGACCACAACAAGGTTGTGATATGAAATTCAAGTTCCCACTTAGGTGTTATAGAACTTTCAACTAGCTTTGTTTGCTTCTGAACTCAGTATAGACAGATCTAGCTTTTTGCAAAACAACCTAGAGCTTAGTACTTCCTACTCCAAAACCACTTCACTTGTTAGTATTAGTTTGCGAGTACTTAAAGAGTACTCATGGCTTTGTCCCTGGTTATTCCCGTGGCCAGACTATGAAGGAGACTATCAGGAGGATGGACAGCAGGAAGGTTACGACAACTAGGATCATCTCCCATCGTCAGCATTGCCTGTGTCCCTGAATATGGAGCTTCACCCACACTACCGTTATCATTACGTTATTCCGCTTCTTGATTTGTATTAAGACTGGATCATGTGATCCTATATTTGTGTAACCTTATGTATGGTTTGTAATGGATGATGTACTGTGATATCCAAATCTATTATGTCTCGCAAAAATGGTAATCCTGGGATTGCGATGTATGGCATAACAGGCATCTGGGATTAAAAATCGGGGTGTTGACATTTCTCCACTCAAAAAATTCTCTCATATTCCCATTAAATTTCCACCAAATTTAATGTAATCTATCTTTAAATTAAACTCCTTTTATTTATTTATTCATAATTTTTTCAATTACATTAATTAACAAACATTCACATAAAACCCCTTGCTATTATTCTATTTCACATGCAGAAACACTTTCGGCAATTTCACCCGAAACAATTCCGGTGTCTAGTGAAATAAATTCCTGCGCCTTGAAAATCTTTTCGTCTAGAAACTATTTGTTCCAAATGGTGTCGTGTTCCCTTAAGTGTGTCACCCTATGGTTCGCGAATAATGCGGACATGATAGAGACACCTCTCGGATCAATAATCAAAAGCGGGACATGGAGATCCATACTGACTCCCACACATTCAATGATGACTTCTTGTGATCGTGAGAACCTTTTACACTAGTAACTTAATCCCTTTGTCTCTCGATATATTACATGTACGAGATTCGATCATTGATATCTTCATACCTAGTTTGATCTCGTTACCAACATGTACTCTTTTCTTGTTCCCGTGATATAACATTCTAGTGATCACATCACTTGCTTGCAAGCTAACTAATGTGATATCATCGAGAGGTTCCTGAGTATATCTCTCCGTCATCGAGATGGAAAAATTCCACTCTTGATCCATGAGCCTCAACATAACACCTTCGTAGCACTAAACCCATCTTTATAGTCACCCTGTTAAGGTGTGACGTTTGATGTTATCAAGATACTCTTCTAGTGTTAGTGATTGACATGATCTCATGGTCTAAGGATTAGGATTACTTCGTATGATGTTATAACGATATATACACAATGACTTTGATCATAATGCTATACTTAGGATGAATGTTCATCACACCATTCCAATAATGTTGTGACCTTATTATTAACAACATCCAATGTCCATGATTAGGAAACCTTGATCATCTTGTTAATCAACGAGCTAGTTTGTAAGAGAGGCATAACTAGGAACTTTCCATTTGTTTATTAAACACACATGTATTAACGTTTCCATGTTAATACAATTTTAGCATGAAAAATAAACATCTATCATATACTTGGAATATACATAATAACAACTTTATTATTGCCTCTCATGGCATATTCCCTTCATGAACTTCAAGTGAAGGGGGAGGAGAATAGTAGATTCATGTGGGCAGTTTTAGTAGTTGTCATATCCATCCTAACAGTAGTATGGGGTTGTGGTTAAGGTGGCGCGTGTAATAATTAGTTTAATTGATAGCTAACTTAGAGAGTAGAATTGTTATTCAATGGATGGATGTGAGTTCCTGCTAATTTAGTCACTTTGCGGTCGCAAAGTTGTCAAGAGAATGCATTGCGGGGCCCGAGTTGCTTGCCATTGGATCTAGCTGCCCATAGTTGGCGTGACAAATGCCTAGAGGGTCAATTTGGGGGCCCTATCAGTTATGACCGTTGAGTCGCTGCCATCATGGCTGCCATGTAGAGTTGTAGCGTTGACGGCAGCATTAATTCCCCATTCTTCTTAACGTTGCATTCTTTTTCTCCAGCGAGGCGATCTGTAAAATAAAGTACTACTCCCTCCGATCCAAATTAGTTGACTCAAATTCGTCAATATATGGATGAATCTAATACTAATTCATGTCTAGATACAATCGAATCTAGACAAATCTAAATCAACTAATTCGGGTCAGAGGGCATACTACTTATGAATCAGCTTTAGAGCATATCCCTCCAATCCATATTACTACTTGTCACTCAAATGGATGTATCTAGACATGTTTTAGTGCTAGATACATCCATTTCAATGACAAGTAGTATGAATCGGAGGGAGTATAAATTTTGATTTAAATGATACATATTTTGATCAAATTTATACAAGCCCACCAGAGATTGTCAAAGCAAGTACTACTACTTATGAATCAGCTTTAGAGTATCCACCGGTCTCATGGCTCAAATATATACTCCCTACGACCCATATTAGCACTAAAACTTGACTAGATACGTTCATATATAGATGAATCTAAGTCAACTAATATGGGTCGGAGGGAGTATCAAATCTATTCAAATCATGCATATATTTTAAGTCACAGAATTTTGGTTCAATTTGGGCTCAAATTTATCCCAATATTAAGTGGACGGTGAGCTAACCGCCCTCCCCGTCGCATGTGTACTCCAAGAAGTACGGGAAAAGTGCTCCCATCCATCCGGCCACGAGGTACATCCAGACTTCACCGTCGAAGTGCACCTCGAGATGCCAGCCGTGGCCGCGACCTACCTCCCACAACATAGGTTGATGAGGTCTTGATCTACGCCGTCATAGTGATGATGATGGCTTCAATCGTCGTTGCATCGATGACCACTGTCGGCACCGCCGCCACCTCGGTGTCTTTCATCAGAGGGAACAGGAGTGAGATAGACAGAGACAGAAATTTCAAACGCTTAGATCCTTACCTCCGCATGCCGTTCCAGCCGCCACGCTTGGATCCGTGCTGTCGCAAGCCATTCCGACCCCCACGCTTGGGTCTGCGCCGTCGCACGCTGTTCCGAACACCAGGCTTAGATCCGTGCCACCACACGCCGTTTCGACCCCCACGCTTAGGTCTGTGCTGCCACACGCCATTCCGATCGCCAGGCTTACGTCCGCGTCGTTGCACGCCGTTCGGATTGCCGCGCCGCCATACGTCTATAGGAGGGGAGGAAGATGCATCCGGTATACATGTGATAGGGAAAGGGAGGGAGAGACATCCAGCCCGTCAGACTCTCCTCTGTGTACAGGGTATGTGCGCCCATCGGGAGAGAGAGACCTCCAGCCCATCAGATCATGATGTATCCAACGGTGGTTGGCCAAGATCCATGTGACATACATCTCTACCAATCAGAGTGCAACCAAACTGATGCGGCTAGTATACGTGTGGCGGGGAAAGGGAGGGAGAGACATCCAGCCTGTCGGGCTATCCTCTCTGTACAAGGTAGGTGCGCCCATCGGGAGAGAGAGACATCTAGCCCATCGTATCATGATGTATCCAACGGTGGTTGGCCAAGATCCGTGTGACATACATCTCGACCAATCAGAACGCAACAGCCAAACTGAGCGCAAGTTGAGCTGTTGTGAGGGTTTGAGTCAACAGAGAGGGGAAAATTGAGGAAAACTTCAGCGGGAGGGGAAAAGTGAGGAAAACTTTAGAGGGAGGGGAAAACTGAGTAGATCTAAGGAAAACAAGGGCACTCAGGATAAAAAATGAGTAAGGGAAATTAAGCTTTTGGCATAAAAATAGAAAATGTGTTATTTAAACAAAATATTTTATCTTGACCAACATTATATTGTTTGCAACTCAAAGATACATAATTGTTCCAAATTTGGTCTCATTTAAACAAAGTATGTTTTGGGATGGGGTTATTTTGGAGGTCGATCGAGTAGAAAGCCATGCATCTTCATAGCTAGTAGCTCATTCCAAGAAGGGTTTAAGAAGTGGTTTAGGGGTTAAGTCCATTTATCTTTATTTCCTTTTCCTTTATTATTCATGCTATATTGTAGGAAACATAACAAGACTCCATTTGAAGGTTGCACTATGTTTTGACTTTTTTTGAATTAAACTAACCCTAAAACCATTTTTTGAATTTAATCACTTAGAAAAAGAAA
Organism: Avena atlantica; assembly: GCA_910589765.1. Classification (NCBI taxonomy): domain Eukaryota; kingdom Viridiplantae; phylum Streptophyta; class Magnoliopsida; order Poales; family Poaceae; genus Avena; species Avena atlantica. The sequence goes on from OU342733.1 coordinate 81,021,698, forward strand.
AATGTGGCTAATTACAAGTTAATCCAGAATTACTTGACCTTTGCATTGAGACTCTCTACAAGGTTACTTATTACATAGTCTACCATGCAAATTTCATTGAATCGGCTTCTTGACCATACCATTCCATGATGTGCATCCAAGTACTCTTTCATCGCAGGTTTTTGTTTATACAACATTTAAAAATGATACAGATGCTTCCTCAAACTGTATATGTATGAAGCTGGCCATAGGTTGTCAGTATAAACTTTATCCTTGAATTTCTTTGTAAAATTATGCACTAAGTGTCGCATACATTCCTTATGCTCCACTCCGGGGAATACTGCTTCTACAACTTTCTCCAAACCTTTGCTAGCGTCTGTGTGGATAGTAAGTCCTGGTGGACGGCCTATAAGGTCGCTCAAATTCTCTAGAAACCAAGTCCAACTTTCCTCTAACTCAATCTCAAAAACTCCATAAGCAACAAGGAACATCCAATTATGGCCATCAACTACAGTAGCAGCTACTAGCTGTCCTTTAAATCTGCCATGAAGAGCTGTTGCATCCACGGCCAAATAAGGCCTGCAACCATCCAGAAACCCTTACTAGCAAGTTTTGAAACAAACAAAATCCCTTCTAAAGCACTCCTTCTCCATTGTCTTCCCTCTTATTTTGTACTAAACTTTATGCCTGTCTATCTATACAACTCTACCTGGACTAGCCATCTCCACTTCAGCTTTGAAGCTGTAAAGAAACTGAAAACTTTCATTCCATGGACCATTGATCCTCTCACGAGCCTTTTCCTTTGCATAGAACATCCTCATGTAAGGTACTGTAATATTAAACTTTTTATAAACTTCTTTTATGAGCACTATTGCACCAACTGATGGGTTCGCTCTCATCCAATCCATGATTGCATCTGCCAACCACCTAGTTTTTGCTAGTTTTGTTTTGTCCTTTGGATGTCCCCCTTGAGGTGGACAAGAATGTTCGAACTGGTTAATTTTTATCTGAAACATAATGAAAATTTCAGGTATAGCTAACAAACTCTACACAATGATCTAAAATACACAACTGGTTGTAATACCTAAACCAAACTGCTCATGAGCATAGTGGATGCATGCATCCTCCACCTACACCTCTTTTATGGGCACTTCACTATGAACCTTGTTGGCTCACTCTTAATAACACATGATCATTATTGGTGTGAAAGCAATATGTAGTAAGGGCATTATGGTAGTCTTGCATCGTTTCAATTACGGTGCCTTATAAAATCTTAGGATCGTCCCTGTCCCACTCAATTACTGGCAAGTCCTCACAGTCGTACTTGGCTAAAACAAGGCTGTCATTGTTCTCCTTGTTATCTTCATCATCAGTGTCATCAAATCTGGCACCATGGGCAATTTCATCCGTGTATTGATCTTCCAGTGCATGTTTACTGAATATATCTGCAAATTCAGGAAACATCAACTCATCCTCATCATCTAGTGGAGGCTATCCCTCGTCAGGCTCTGCCTTGTCCTCCACATCGACCGCACAAGTGGTTTGGCTTACACTCGCAATGCGAATAGATGGTACTGATGTGGACCTACAAGGAGCGTCGGGGAATAGACTATTAGCAGAGACACATGATGCCCGACCACCTGATGATGCGTGACCACCAGATGATGATTTAACACCCTTTCCCGTGTGCTCAACTTTAGGTTGCACATGGAGACGAATTCGACCAAAACATTCGACAGCATTCAAAGAGAAAAGCATTACCAGATCATCTTCGCTATTTATTGGGAGCAATCCTTGCTCGCTAATGTTGAAATATTGCAAATCAACTGAATCGCCTCTCCTCTAGGGGAATTTATAATAGATTTCATCTATCAAATCTCTGAGAGTTATGGAGGTTTCAAACACTGCTAGGAAATAAAATACAGAGAGATATTATTCACAACCAAGAATTATGCTAGTATCCAGTCTAACCGCCAGCCAAAATGCCAGCACTGGATCAATCCTATTCGAAAAGCAAGGCAGTTAGTTGACCACTAGTGATTCATGCTCAAATACTGCCAATAATCAATCCACAAAGGGAAACGATGATTACCCAGATGGAATCCGTGCATTAGATCCCTCCGATTCCACCCAATCTTCTCCATGCTCGACGTGGATGGCCGGTACACCAGCCGGCATTGCATACTGTTCCACGAAAGGGGTAGATCTAGCGGGAGCGAAAGCGGAGCCGGAGGTGGAGTGGGCTCTATGGCTAGGGGGAGGGGGCGGCTCTGGGGCTGAGGACGACATAAGGTAGGAGGGCATGACGGTAGGGCAGCAGAGGGGCGGTGTGGGAGTTGTTCCAGGCTCGGAGGAAAGCGAATTCTTTGGGTAAGCGTGAATGGATGGTCCAATGTGTCTCCATACGGCCCCACCCTTCACCACGTATGCAAGACCCGTCACAATGCGGCCCCACCCTTCACCACGTATGGAGGATCCGTCCCAACACGGCCCCACCCGTCAGCATGCAACGATCGAGGCCACATAACGTAATGCTCAACGCATGACCCGCCCCAACGCGATCCCACCAGTCAGCATGTAACGGTCAAGCCTTTAACCTGACGGCATCCCTCTGTCCGAGCGCCTGGGAGCGCCTGCGAGGGTTTCGTAACATAGCGAGGGGAAAAGTGAGTAAAAGTTAAGCGACTGGGAAAAACTGAGTACAACTAACAAACCAAGGGCATGAAAATAGAAATACCTTTTATAAAAGGTTCATATGCACCACTCAGCCTTTCTTATGGAAACTGATACATCACACCGATCACACACCGGGGAATTTTCAAACCTAAGTGTTCAACATGAAGTCATTTTATGTTTTTTGTGTGTGGTTAAAATTTCTATATGTGTTTTGTCACTTGATTTTTTTGCTCATTGTTGTTTTTATCTAAATGTGTTGATTTCTCGGACTCGCTTCATTTTTATGAATTCAAGCTTTTTAAATTTAAATATATTTTTTATTTCTTTATCTCCATTCTTCTTCTTGGTGACAGACTGCCACTTGTTGACTAGATCCAAAGACTAAAATGAATCATCAGATTTTCTGAGTTATTTTTAGACCAAAAATAAGCCAATTTAGAGACTTGAATCGCAAAAAATTATCAATAATATACCAAATGCAAAAAGCAAGTAGTTTCTTATGGACATATGTCTCTACATGGTAATGAGGGTGTTCCAGCTTTGACTAGCTCCCTATGCCAGATCTAGTTTTGGGGTAAGTTCCATGGCTGTTGGAGTTGGTATCCGGGGCTGTTGGCTATTCTTCACGAGGATGGTGGCATGGTTGCGTTCGTAGGAAGTATTTCGCCACCGGCGATGTGAAGGGAATATGCCCTAGAGGAAAATAATAAAAGGTTTATTATTGTCATATCCCAATAAGTTTGTAATAGTTTCATATTTTCTATAACTGTATCAAGTGGAAACATTGATACAAGTGTGGTATGAAACATAAGTCCATAGTATCCTCTATTACTAGATCGTTGGGTAACATGATGATCAAGGTTTCCTGATCATGAAGTGATAACGCTGGTTGACAACGAGGTCATATCATTGGTGAATGATGTGATGGGCATTCCTAAAAAGATTGCGACATGATCAAGTCACAAAGTTCATCGTTGCAATAGTCAGAAACTAAGTCTCCTTCTCCTTAGACCGTGAGATCATATTAATCACTATCTCCCGAGGTTGGTTCGACTGCATCAAACGTCACTCAGTGAAATGGTGATTATAAAGGTGTATGTTGGGTATCCGGAGGAAATGGTTGAGGCCTATGCATCAATACCGAGATTTTTTCACCTAGTGACGGGTAAGATACAGTTAGGCCGACTTGGTGAGGTTACATCCATAAATGTTGCAACATGTGACTATGTCACGGGGATGTAATATCACGGTAACAAGTAAACAGTACTTGTCCGTAACGAGATTGAACAAGGTATGGAGATACCTTAACAATCGAATCCCAGACAAGTAGTATCAAAGTAATCGTCAATCTGGAATGCACATGGATCATTATGGGCATCACGGTCTCGATGTTGATCATTGACGCAAGAGAGTCTAGGTCATGTTTGTAGCTGTTCCCGAGCCGTGAGGGGATCCACTTAAGGGTGCGACGAGCTTGAGATCATCCGTAAGTTGGAATCATAGATGAGAAAGAGAAAGCCGGAATTGTTCTGTGGAGATAAATCCGAAGTTGTTCGGAGAAAGAAAGGGAACCGAAAAAGTTCCGGTGAGAGGACTGGAATTGTTCCAGGATGTTCCGAAGCTGTTTGGAGGATATAGAAGGGGAGCCAAAAGGTGTTTCGGGTCGAATCGGATCTGGTAATATTTATTTACATTTTAATATTATTATCTGATTTAAATGGTTATTCCACTAATGGGCCAAATTTCCTAGGAAAAAAGGGCCCATGAGGAAAACCGAAGGAGGGATGGCAACCCGGATGGGCCCTAAGGGCCCAAACGCCTAAGGGAAACCCTAGGGCATATTGGGTTAGGGTTTGGGGCGCACCCAGGGCTTCCCCCACCCCTGGCCGCCACCTCCTCCCCCTTATCCGCCGGTTGGAAGGCTTGGGGGAGGGGCAAGGTTGCCCCCTCCCCTCCTATATAAAGAGGCCCCCTCTACCCTTTGGAGGACACACCAATACACAAATCACATGAGTTGGGAACTCCTCCTCTCTAATCTATCTCCCTCTAGTTGTCTCCACGCGTTGGCACGGCCCAGGGATGTTCGCGCAAGAGACAACGCATCTGCAGCATGATGTTGCGCTATAGGGATTCCATAGCCGAAAATCTACTTCCACGACATACTCCTGGCGTGATCGGGGATATGGAGGTTCTCGTCATACACCGTATGTGTACAAAGCCACGAGGTGCAACACTTGGGGAATTGTGATGTCATTAGCCAAACTGCTGCAAGGTGGTGGAGCAAGGGGTGACCTGCGAGGAGCTTCACGACCTTGAGGTCGGCTACAAGAACGACTACATCAACCACGTTCCCCTTGGAATGTTAACCGCTTTCGGACTACAAGGGTATGTATCTGAAACCTCTTGGCCGTTACTGCATTACTCGTAGATAGATCTTGGGCATTGGGGCGATCTGTTATAGTAAAAAATTTGATTTTCTGCCCGGAACCCTGATACGTCGGAAACATATCTATAATTTTTTATGTTCCATGCTTGTTTAGTATCTACTTTGCTTTGCTTTGTCTACACTTCGAGGTGCTTTTATATGTTTTCTGGTACTAACCTATTAACAAGATGCCACAGTGCTAGTTGCCTGTTTTCTTCTATTTTTGGTTCCAGAAAGGCAGAAAATCAATATTCGCGGAATTGGACGGGACAAAAGTCAAAGTCAATATTTTACCGTGGGGAACACGGATCCAGAATACGAGATGGAGGGGTGGCACCAGGGGTCCACACACCCTGGCAGCACGGGCTAGGGTTAGCCACGCTTGGGGGGTGTGACCACCCTGGCCGCCCCCTGCCTCGCCTCTTCTCCTATAAAGAACCCCCGATGCATAAACCATAAGTACTCGATCAATATTCCACGAAACCGTCTGTAGCGGCCGCCACCATCGTCCCTAGATCGGGGCGATCTGAAGCTCTTCCCGGCACCCTGCTGGAGGGGAGATCATCCCGGAGGCCTTCTTCTTCATCATGCCAGCCTCCGGTATGAAATGTGAGTAGTTCCACCTTGGACTACGGGTCCATGTAGCAGGTAGATGGTTGTATCTCCTCCTTTGTGCTACCATGTTTAGATCTTGTGAGCTCCGTTCATGATCAAGATCATTTATTTGTAATCATGCATGTTGTGTTTGTGGGGATCCGATGGATATTGAGATTACTATGTTAGATTGATTAATGGTTTTGTCTTATTGATTCTATCATGTATGTGTTGTTTGTGATCTTGCATTCTCTCCGTTTCTAGTAGCTATCTTGGCCAAGTAGATGCTAGTGACTCCAAGAGGGGTTATTTATGCTAGATAGTGGGTTCATGCCTCTATTTAATCTAAGGGAAGTGACAGAAATCTCTAAGGTTATAGATGTGTTGTTGCCACTAGGGAGAAAACAACGGTCTCTTGTTCATGGAACAAGTGGATTGTTTACCTTACACACTTTGCTTAAATCAGTTATTTGTTGCTTGCAACTTAATAGGGGGCTCGGATGATAACCTGAAGGTGGATTTCTAGTCATAGATGTAGTTGGATGGCGGTCTATGTATCTTGTTGTATTGCCCAATCGAATCTCATAAGATCATGAATGTCTAGTATTGCATTTTTATGTCTTGCTCAGTCCCATCAATTGCCCTGTTGTAATTTGTTTACCCAGCATGCCATGTTTGTTTATCTTAAGGAGAACACCTCTAGTAAACTATGGACCATGGTCTGATCTTTACCATTGATACATCTTCCACTGTTACTATTTACTTTCTGCAAACCACCATTACCTTCCACACCATATACTTAATCCTTTGTTATAGAAAACCGGTGACATTGACAACCTCACTGTTTGTTGGGGGCAAAGTCTTGAGTTTGTGTTTGTAGGTATCCAAGTTGCTAGCAACACCTTTGAGTCGTTTCCTTCCTCCTACTGGTTCGATAACCTCGGTTTCTTACTGAGGGAAAACTTGCTGCTGTGCTCATCACACCTTGCTCTTGGGGTCTCCCAACAAGGCGTCAATAACACACCAACAAGATTTTTCTGGCGCTGTTGCCGGGGAGGCTAAGGACGTCTTCACAAGGGGAGTCTTTCACAACCTTTCTCTTTACTTTGTTTTTGTTTTGCTTAGTTTCTTTTTTCCTTGTTTTGTTTGCCTTTTTTATCAAAAATTCCAAAAAAAATAGTTTAGTTTGGTTTGCTTTCTCTTATCAAACACACAAAAAATTAGTTCCTACTCTAGTTGTCACCTTGCTCTAGCTCACCATGTTGATCCCCAAGTTCACCCTGAAAGACCTTTCCATAGGTAGTGGCTCTATAATTGGGAAAGAAAATATTGAAGAATTCTTTAATCATGTTACCAAACATGAGGATATTGAGGATAGATCTATAGCAGAACTTGCTCCTAATTATGAAATTGTTGCAGCTTCTTTAGTTCATATGTTGGAGGCTAGGTTTGTTAACCTTAACCCCATGATGCAAATCTTGTTTCTCAAACTAAAAGAAGAAGAAGATCCTGAAAAGAGAGATTTTATCCTAGAAACTTTACTAAAAGAGTTCAATGATGTTGCTAAGGAAGCCAAAAAGGTCTTTGAACGTTTTAATATGCTAGGCTCGTGTGTAGATGTTATGGGTACTTTAGATAAAACCAAACCCAAAGAGGAAATTAAGATACCCATAACTTTTAAATTCGTAGGAATGCATGAAGCCTTAGAAAAGAATTTTGATTGGATTGTTCCTGAAAATCCATTTGATGAAAGTAGTGAACCAAGGAGGGATGAGAAGGGATCCTCGAAAACTCATTTGGATAAGATACCTTTCCTAGTTTAAGAGATTGCAAGTATTGGTGTTAATGCTTCTTCATTTGAAAATACTTGATTCTTGCTTCTTGTGCCTAACTTAAAGACGTTAAAGAAAAGTACTTGTTGGGAGATGACCCAAGAGCTTTCTTGAGTCTTGGAAGTTATTACTTCAGTAATGACCGGTCCTTATCTTTTTTGTTTGCTTTTTGTGCCAAGAATAACCTCTAATGAGAGGGAAGTAAGATTTTGGGAGTTGCTGTCCCGAAACAGATTTTTGTGCTCCACCGTAAAAATCCGTGAGGAATCTGTATAAGTCGGATTGAGCTAATATTTTCTTAATAAATCCCGCAGTATGTTAGCTAACTTTCTTTAGTTCAACACTTTTTTATTTGAGCAACATAAGGTCTTCGAAAAAACAGGTTTCTACCTGATGGTCTGTTTTGACAGATTTCTGCCATTATTTGCATTTGCTTCTTATTGATTCCTTTTTGGGTTCTTTTGAGGGAATTGCTATAGTATCTTGTGTTTTTAGTGAAAGTTTTGCTGTTATAAAGCTAAACCCAAAGGTATATTATCTTTTGAATACACTAATGTTGCTGATGTTTTGTATGAAGGAAAATTTTTAGGTGTAGAGAGAGAATGATGTAATGAGATGAAGAATGGACAAAAGCTCAATCTTGGGGATGACACCCCGTGTCAATCCAAAAAATATTCAAGAGGTACAAGCGTCAAAGCTTGGGGATGCCTTTCATCAATAAAAAGCTCAGGTCTTTCTACACACTTCGTTTTTATTGTTTCATGCACTATTGTGTTGTTCTTGGAGCGTCTTAGTTTTCGTTTGGTTTGCTTAGTTTGCTTGAATAAAGTAGTTTGGACCCCCGTTCTCGCTGTGGTGTTTCAAATAAGTTGATTGGTGTTGGAGAGGATTAGAAAGTTCTTGCTTGAGTAGTACAAGAGGAGCTTGCTTTAACTGTGACTTAGACTTTATCATGTCATGCTAGGTGTTGTTTTGACCTTATGCTTAGTGATTATTGTTGTAGCATGACTTGTTCCAAACAATTGGGATTGCTTAGTGTGCCTTGAAGGAATCATGCGTTGTTTTAGCACACAAAAGCATAGTATTGTGGTATTCTCCTTTGATGCTTTGTTTGGGTTGACTTGGCACATGCTCACACCATGTTATGACTATGAACAAGTCACCATAGCCTCTATGATCATTTAGTCCTTGATTTGTAGTACCAATTTATGCTTTGATTAGTAATGTTTTGTCGCTCTGCATGATTATGGCCATTATTGCTCTCTTAGTTGGTCGCTCTCAGTCTTTTGCTAGCCTCCACTTGTATTGAGTAAGCTCTACTCATGCATCCAACTCCCAAGAAACCAAGTTATTCCAAAGTGTCCACTATAAATTCCTATGCATGGTGTGTTACACCATTCCAAGTATATTCCTGTTTTCATCTATCTTCCAATTAAAAAGTATTTTTTTATGTGAAAACTTAGTGATTAAAGCTCTCACGAACTTGATGGCACACTTTATTTTTCTTGCCCCTAATAAACTTGAGCCATTGTGTCATCTATGTTGTATATGCTTGCACTTATACGTTGGAATTAGCAGAACCGTGCTGTTATGGGGAACGCTTTCAACATTGCACTTGTACTTTGTACACAGTTGATATCATGCTCTTTTGTCTATGGATATCGCCGGTGACAAATAAAATGGGAGCTTGTAAGTCCATGGAGTTATGTATGTGTGTTAGAGAAACGCCTGGGCCGCTAGCATAAGCCATGCCTAATCATGGTGGAAACTTGCAGCATCTGAAGGGTTTCGCGGCATAGTAAATCAAAATTTTCTACGGATGCGAACAGAGGGAAAGACAAGATCTAATCTAGGAGATGCAAACAACGAGAGAGATTGGATTAGATCTTCATACCCTTGAAGATTCGCACAGTGGAACGTTCGTCGGAACGTGGGTGATGTAGTCGTACTCGCTTCTCCTCCTCGCGATCCGATCCGATCTAGCACCACAAGTGGCGGTGCCTTCGTGAGATGCACACGTGCATCACCTCGACGTCTCCTCCTTCCTTGGACCAGCAAGTATGGTGGAGAGATGGGTTGGATCTACAACGCGACGGCGCGGTGCAATTGGTGGAGAGTTTCTGCAGCAGGGCTTCGCCTACACGCAGTCGGGAGGGAGAGAGAGAGAGAGGAGGGCAGCATGACGGCTAGCTCTTGGAGGGGAAGGTGTAAGGTGGTGGTGCGCCCCCAGCCCTATTTATATAGAGGGGTGGGCGGCTGCAACCCTAGCCCCCTCCCCCAAGCCAAACCGGCGGCCCCAAGGAGAAGGAGTGGGGGGCAAGGAAACCCCCCTTCTAGAAGGTCTATCTCGAGTTTAAAACCCCCTTGGCCGGCTGGGCCCTATGGGGCCTTGTGCCCCTGGACCAATGCGGCCAGGGCACTCCCTCATAGGCCCATGCCCCCTCCCGGAAGGTGGGGCCACGTTGGTCCCCTTCCGGAAGGTTCTAGAAGCTTCCGGTACAATACCGATTAACCCGGAACAATTCCGAACTCCAAAAACTGCACTGCCTTATGTGAATCTTATTCTCCGGACCACTCCGGAACCTCTCGTGATGTCCCGGATCCCATCCGAGACTCCTAACAAAAACTCATAAACCAATTATCCAATCTATCCTAGCGTCGAGACACGTTAAGTGTGTGACCCTGCGGGTTCGAGAATATGCAGACATGATCTTCTATCAATAATCAACAGCGGGGTCTGGAAACCCATATTGACTCCCACACATTCATCGATGATCATATCGGATGAACCACGATGCCAGGATTCAATCAATCCCATATATATATTCCCTTCGTCTCGCGATATTTTACTTGCCCGAGATTCGATCGTCGGTACCGTCATACCTAGTTCAATCTCGTTCACAGCAAGTACTTTACTCGTTCCGTAATCCGATATCACTTTGTGATTAACTCCTTAACCACATGATTACAAGCGGTGTTGATATCGATTACCGAGTGGGCCCGAAGTATATCTCTCCGACTTGGGAGGGACAAATCCCATCTCGATACATACAACCCAACAGATACTTTCCGATCACCTGAGAGACACGTTTATGATCACCCTCTCATAGGATGACGTTTGATGACCTCAAAGCTTTCTTCCGATACCAGGGAGTTGTATTATCTCATGGTCTAAGGAATACAATATTTGGCATAAGAAAAGCTTCGCAAAGACGAACACGATGACACGATCTAATTGCTTCGCTTAGTTTGGGTCTGTCCACCATATCATTCTCCCAATGTTATGATCTCATTATTAACTGACAACTCATGTCTATGGTTAGCAAACCTTAACCATCATTAATCAATGAGCTAGTCCATAGAGGAGTACTAGGGACACGGTGTTGTTCACAAACCACACAAGTATTAAAGTTTCCGCTTAATACAATTCTAGCATGGAATATAAACATTATCATGAACAAGAATTATAATAATAACATATTTATTATTGCCTCTAGGGCATAATTCCAACAGTCTCCCACTTGCACTAGAGTCAATAATCTAGTTTACATTTGGCAACAATCTCACACCCATGGCACTGAGGTGCTGCTCATGTTTTACACGTGGAAGAGGTTTAGTCAATGGATCTGCGACATTCAGATCTATATGTACTTTGCTAATCTTCATATCTCCATCTGATATATAATCTCGGATTATATGAAACTTGCGGTTGATATGCTTGGTCTTTGGATGATATCTTGGTTCCTTAGCGAGTGCTATGGCGCCAGTGTTGTCACACAATATCTCCAGTGGGTCCAATGCACTTGGAACCACGCCAAGCTCAGTGATGAAGTTTCTGATCCAAACTCCTTCACTTGACGCTTCTGCAGCAGCCATGTATTCCGCTTCTACTGTAGATCCCGCGATCACGCTTTGCTTGCAGCTTCTCCAGCTCACAGCTCCTCCATTCAAAATATACACGTATCCTGTCTGAGATTTAGAATCATCCTTGTCGGTGTAAAACTAGCATCGACGTAACCTTTTATGACGAGCTGTTCATCACCCCCATAGACTAAGAACATTTCTTTAGTCCTATTTAGGTACTTTAGGATGTTCTTCACGGCTGTCCAGTGTTCCACTCCTGGATCACTTTGATATCTGCTCGTCAAACTAAGAGCATTGGACACATCCGGTCTAGTACACAACATGGCATACATGATGGAACCTATGGCCGAGGCATAAGGCACTTTGCTCATAGCTTCCCTATCATTTACCGTAGCTGGACACTGAGCCTTGCTCAATATCTTACCTGACAACATAGGCACTGAACCTTTCTTTGCCTTATCCATTCTGAACCTTTTCAGAACTTTGTCTAGGTATGTACACTGGCTTAAAGCTATCAGGCGTATTTGTCTATCTCTATAGATCTTGATGCCCAATATATAAGCAGCTTCACCTAGGTCTTTCATTGAAAAACACTTGTTCAAATAACTCTTCACATCGTTAAGCATGTTGATGTCATTTCCAATAATCAATATGTCATCCACATATAGTACCAGAAATGTCACCGAGCTCCCACTCACTTTCTTGTAGATGCAAGCTTCGTAGCAATTTGGAACAAATCCAAAGCTCTTGATCACTTGATCAAAACGAAGGTTCCAACTCCGAGATGCTTGCTTCAGTCCATAAATGGAACGCTGAAGTTTGCATACTTTATCAGCATCCTTAGGATCGACAAAACCTTCGGGTTGCATCATATACAACTCTTCATCAATGTTGCCATTGAGGAACGCAGTCTTGACATCCATCTGCCATATTTCATAATCATGAAACGCAGCAATTGCTAATAAAATCCGAATGGACTTAAACATCGCTACGGGAGAGAAAGTCTCATCATAGTCAACACCTTGAACTTGTCGAAAACCTTTCGCGACAAGCCGTGCTTTATAGACGGTAACATTACCATCCGCGTCCGTTTTCTTCTTGAAGATCCATTTGCACTCAACGGCCTTTCGGTCGCTAGGAGGGTCCACCAAAGTCCATACTTGGTTTTCGCTCATGGATCCCAATTCGGATGTCATGTCTTCTAGCCATTTCTCAGAGTCTGGGCTCATCATCGCTTCCTCATAGATCGTAGGTTCACTGTCTTCTACTAACAAGACAGTCAAGACAGGGTTGTCGTACCACTCAGGAGGGGCACGCGACCTTGTCGACCTGCGACGTTCAGTAGCAGCATCGTCCGAAGCTTCATGATCCTTGTCATTAGCTTCCTCTATTATTGGTGCAGGCGGCACTGGAACAATTTCAGGTGCTGCGCTACTCTCCATTTCAAGAGAAGGTTCAATAACCTTGTCTAGCTCTACTTTCCTCCCACTCACTTCTTTCGAGAGAAACTCCTTCTCAAGAAAGGAACCGTTCTTTGTGACAAACACTTTGCCTTCGGTTCTGTGATAGAAGGTATACCCAATAGTTTCCTTGGGGTATCCTATGAAGACGCATTTCTCCGCTTTGGGTTCGAGCTTGTCCGGCATCAACTTCTTGACGTAAGCTTCGCATCCCCAAACTTTAAGAAACGACAACTTAGGTTTAGCACCAAACCACAGTTCATACGGTGTCGTCTCAACGGATTTAGATGGAGCCCTATTTAAAGTGAATGCAGCGGTTTCTAATGCATAACCCCAAAATGATAATGGCAAATCAGTAAGAGACATCATCGATCGGACCATATCTAATAGGGTTCGATTCTGGCGTTCAGACACACCATTGCGCTGTGGTGTTCCGGGTGGCGTTAGTTGCGAAACGATTCCTCTTGCTTTAAGATGCGTGAGAAAATCATAACTCAAATATTCGCCCCCACGATCGGATCGTAGAAACTTAATCTTTCTGTTACGATGGTTCTCCACTTCATTCTGAAATTCCTTGAACTTTTCAAATGTTTCAGATTTATGTTTCATTAAATAGATATACCCATATCTACTTAAGTCATCGGTAAAAGTGAGAAAATAGCGATATCCACCGCGCGTCGAAACACTCATCGGTCCGCATACATCGGTATGTATGATTTCCAACAAGTCCGTTGCTCGCTCCATCATACCAGAGAACGGGGTTTTGATCATCTTGCCCATGAGGCATGGTTCGCATGTGTCAAATGATTCAAAATCAAGAGACTCCAAAAGTCCATCCGAATGGAGTTTCTTCATGCGCTTTACACCAATATGACCTAGACGACAGTCCCACAAATAAGTAGCATTATCACTATCTACTTTGCATCTCTTAGCCTCAATGTTATGGATGTGTGTTTCATCCCTTCCGAGATTTAGAAGAAATAAACCATTCACAAGAGGTGCATGACCATAAAAGATGTTACTCATATAAATAGAACAACCATTATTCTCCGATTTAAATGAATAACCGTCTTGCAATAAACACGATCCAGAAATAATGTTCATGCTCAACGCAGGCACATAATAACATTTATTAAGGTTAAAACTAATCCCGAAGGTAAAACTAAGGAGAGCGTGCCGACGGCCATCACATCAACTCTTGATTCGTTGCCAACGCGCATCGTCACCTCATACCTCTCAAGCCGCCGTCGATTCCGTAGCTCCTGTTTCGAGTTACAAATATTAGCAACTGAACCGGTATCAAATACACAGGCACTACAATGAGGGACAGTAAGGAAAACATTAATAACATGTATATCAAATATACCTTTGATTGTGCCAGCCTTCTTGTCCGCTAAGTACTTCGGACAGTTGCGCTTCAGTGACCCTTGTCCTTGCAATAGAAGCACTCAGTGTCCGGCTTAGGACCAGACTTGAGCTTCTTCTCAGCAGGGGCAGTGCGCTTGCTGCCGCCCTTCTTGAAGGGCTTCTTTGCTCCCTTACCTTTCTTAAAGGTGGGCTTGTTGACCATCAACACATGATTATCCTTTTTGATGTCCACTTCCGCGGCCTTCAGCTTTGCGAAGAGCTCGGTGATTGTATCAGTGGAACCAATCTGATTATGAGTCACTACAAAACTTTTGTAGCTGGGAGGGAGTGATTGCAGAACCCTGTTAATCTTGAGCTCCTCTGGAATCGTGCGTTCCAGTTGCTCAAGGCGTTAAGTGTAGCCCGTCATCTTAATGGCGTGCTCACTAACGGAACTCCCTTCCTCCATCTTGCAGTTAAAGAAGTTCTCAGAGATCTCATATCTCTCAGAACGGGCCTGAGTCTGAAACATGGTGTTCAGCTCTTCGAGAATCTCAAAGACCCCCGGATAGTCTTCAAAACGATTTTGAAGTTCCGGTTCCATAGCAAACAACATGGTGCTCTTAATCACACCATAATCATCTTTGCGCGACTGATAGACAGCTTTCTCATCAGCCGGCGCAGTTGCAGCAGGGGGGTCACCTAACACTTTCCCAAGGACATAGTCCTTTTGACCGCCAGATAGAATGATTCTTAGATTGCGGAACCAATTGGTGAAGTTAGACCCATTGTTTCTAAGCTTTTTCTTCTCAGCGAAAACGTTGAAGTTGGACTTAGCCATTTGATCTACAGTATTGCAAGTACAAATTAGACTATGTTCATGATAACTAGTTCAACTTTTAATCAAATTACTAGATGAACTCCCACTAAATTCAACATCCCTCAAGTTGTTTAGTGAACATGATCCAAATTCACCACACCTAATCCGATCTTCACGAGAAGAGATGTGGCTTCAATGGTGGACAACGAAGTGTCACATCCCAAATTTTAGATCTGGTCTTGCATATCATTCATATCATTGCATCATATCTTTCCTTGCAAAACCGTCGAGTGGAAAGGTTCGGCGAAACGCCAATTGCAAAACCCTATTTTATTTTGCTACGAGGTTCCTGCGGGAAGCTTTAGTAGGACTTGCGACAACCACCCCTGTAAGTTAGTGGTTTCGCCCAAACCTTGACGCTAGGTTGTTCCCCTCGACCATACGAACCCGTAGGCGCGAGAATCGCTCAAATCGGAGCTCGTACGGAAAAGCTTCGACAGTTTTAGTAAACTGCCGGAAAACGGTCCGAAAATCTGGACCGATTTCCGAGTCCTAAACTAACTCCGGACCGAATCTGAGTAGGATTTCGCGTGAGAGGGCCCACTTGAAGAGGCGGACCCCAGCCTCGGGATCCGCACCCGCACCCCGCCGCCTCTACTCCTCCTGCGTGCGTGACCCGCCTCCCGAGGCCGCCCTCCGCCTTGGCCGCCGGCCATCGCCCCGCCTCACCGCCGCAGGTCCGGCCGTCGCCGCCGTCCGTCCCCTCTTCCTCTCCCTCTCGCTGCGCGCCGCCGCGCGCAAGCTCCGCCGCCGACGCCGCCTCCCGCGCGAGCCGCCGCCGCCATCGCCCGCGTCGTCGCCACCGAGCCGCCGCCGCCATCGCCCGCGTCGTCGCCACCGAGCCGCCGCCGCCATCGCCCGCGTCGTCGCCACCGAGCCGCCGCCGCCCTGCTGCGTCGACGCCGCCGCGCTGCAAGCTGCTGCCGCCGCCGCCGCTCGCAAGCCGCGCCGCCAGCTGCTCGCGCTGCCGCGCGTTGCTGCGCCGCCTCGCTGCTGCGTTACCGCATGCACTGTTGTGCTACGCGTGCATGCACGCACAAATACACGCACGTACGCGCGCTGCCTTGCCCGCGCGATGTTTTTCCTGAACCGTTCCTTGACCGTCTCCGTCCATGCAGGAAGAACCCCGACGCCGGAACCGATCGCCACCGCCGTCCGGAACTCGCCGCACCGTCCGGAGTCCGTTTCGTCGCTTGTTTCCGGTAAGACAAGAGCCACCGTCAGATCTTAGATCAGCGGCTTAGATCGTTCGTTGACTGGTCAGCACCCAGGCGTTGACTAGTCAGACGCCCAGTCAGCGCCCAGTCAGCAGACGCTTTGACCAGTCAACAGACACAATTGACTGGTCAATTTCGTTAATCCTTTTAGTTGGCAGATTTCGGTAGAAACTTGTAAATTGCGTAGAAATTAAACCACTTGGCCAAAAATTGCAAATAAAATATGTGTAGATTCAGTGAGTCATGTAAAATCTCGCTGTACCTTTGGTTCAGGCTTTTTCTGCAAGGTTTAGTACAGTTTAATCAAACTAGTTAATGGCCTTTTCGGAGTAATAAATTCGTAGAAAAAGATCCGTAGCTCCAAAAATCACGTATGATATGTCCCTGAATTCAGTGGAACGAGGGGAATCTCATAGTGAATTAAAAAGGTAGGATTACAGTAAAAACTTCTGCAGAAACTGTCTATTGGCTTTCTGCAGTGTTTTAATTACTCTGGGAGTTTTATAATTCCTTTTTGAGTAATTCCAATTGGTACTGTTTCTAATCAGCGATGCCCATACTGTAGTTTTTTCCCACGATTTTACAAATAGTATACTACCGGTAGTGAATTATTTAAGTTCTAGCTCTAGTTTTGAGCATTACTTTTACTTAATAGTTTTCCTAGCGCTAAAACTATTTTCCATGCATGCAATTGGTAGTATTATGGTATAGGATGTTGTGGTGCAGCTGTAGCACCAATTCACTTGTCGTTCTTGCATTCATGCATCATATTTGTCGCATATGCTTGTGGATTGTTTGTTTATGAATGCAATTGTATCGTGTAGATTGTGTCGAGTGCAACGCTTGCTCGTGTGAGGATTGTGCTCCCGGCCGCTACAACCAAGACAAGTAGATGCTACTTTGTTCATGATATCGTCCTACTATTTTCAATGCATTGTCGTGTATTTTGTAGATGCATGTGTAGGATGATACTATCGCTATGCTATGTCCTATTATGTGGTAGGACCCTCTTTGTAGATGAACCACCGTTGGTAGATATGCTTAGCCATGCTATGTCGAACGAGGGCTGGGTTACATCATTGAGACTTGTTTCTAAAAGTATTGGTTTGTGAAAACTAAAACAACCTAATCAATGAATCTCCTGGGTGTGATGGTATTGATAATTTTTTTGGTGGTTTTATTGCGGAAAGGCACCCAGGTATCAAGAGAGAATGATTGGCTTCTTTATTGTGTAGCTTACGTGTACAACCTTGTGCCAATAATGAAATGGGCGGTTGGTTGGACTTAGTAGGTTGTGGTAACTCGAACCCGCGTATCCAGAGATGTAGAATTTTGGTAGGTTGGACCGGTGCGCGTCGGGATTGAGGAGCTACTTCCCGAACAGTCTCTTCTTGGACTTCTCCCTATCATCACCCAAAATGAGAGTGATGGTACGAGCTGGGCTGGCCAAGTCACATGGGTAAAGTGTACTAACCTCTGCAGAGTGTATAATCTAATCGATTAGCCGTGTCCCCGGTTATGAACAACTGAGTTGCTAGATATTGATTCCATGACATGTTTCTCGCTCATTCAAATTTCATAATTGTTTTAATATTGTTGGGTTAACTTAATTGGGATCTTTTCAAAAAAAATCAGAAACTATTTATGAAAGTAGGACAAATGTATTTGCAAATGCAAGCCAGACACAGCTCCACTTGCCAAATATGCATGCAGATGTTAGTACTATTGTCCCCATTACTAGCTCTACTTGCCATACATTCTATGTATTGACCCTTCGGGGCAGCTACGTTTCATGTTGCAGGTTATTCCGATTCTGATTGATCGTTATAGGCCACGGTACTCCACTCGGCACTTGTTAACTTGTGGGCAATTTGAAGAATGGAGGATTTACATGTTTATGTTGCTACCTGAATAATTTGAGCTAGCTTTATGCTAAGCTTTTATTGTAATAATGGTACTCTGGATCTTTGTAGTTCATGATACACGGATATTTTGCTATGTTATATATCTTACTCTATTGTGGGCCAATGAACCGATCCAGAGATTGGCATGTCACATAGAGGCCACGGTCTTTTCAGAACCGGGGTGTTACAGGATGGTATCAGAGCCAGGTTGTCGACTGTAGGATCGTGACCTAGGATTGGATTAGAAAGCCATAGAATTATTAAGCCTATATTAACTCTATCTTTCCTCTTATGCCTTTCACCCTCGTAAATTCTTACCATATGCTATTCTCACACTTTCCTCTTTTACTTTATAGATGGGAGACGTCAGGACTGAGTATGTCACCATGGAGTCACCAAGGCCCTTTGCAAGGCAGTTAGCTCAGCTCTCTCAGTCATTGGGATTGCCACTGCCTATGTTCAAGGGAAGAAGGCTGTACACCTATGGATATGGAGAGGATTCATGGGAGATCAATACCTTCATATTCAGAGATGCCGCCTTGCCAAACCCCGCGCACTTGGTCTACACCAAGACATACTGCAACTGGGGACTTGGAATTAACTTGGCCATACATGAAGCCCTGTCTCGCCAGTGCCACTATGTCCGACACCTACTGCCTGCAGATTCACCCTACCGTGACTATGGAAGGCGTGATGAAGATGGGAACATTATGGTTACCCCGGGCGACAGGAACAGCATGCCGCCCCGTCGGAGGCACATAGAGGACATGAAAAGGGAGAATGGAGCTCTATCAGAGAAGGTGAGGATGATAAAGGAGATTGCAGATTTTACTAGCAATGGAATGGTGGTCCAAGGACAGGAGATATACACTTTGCATGAAGCTGTGGGAGTTCTGGAGAATGCCCTGATAGCCAGAGATGCAACCATAGCTCATCTTCATGGTACGGTGCAGGAGAACACCCAGAACATACAACAGTTGCAAGGGACCGTCCAGGAAAGGGACCAAACCATTGAGGCTATGACAACCCAGATTGCCGCTCTCCAAGCACAGCTGAATCCATCCTCTGACGATGACAATGGGGATGATGATGACAGTGGAGACGACGATGATGATGAGGACGAGGATGATGATGATGGAGACGATGATGGTGGAGGAGATGAAGTTGTTGCTGTTGCAGCTGAGAATGAAGAAGAAGAGGAGGATCCAGAAGAGGTGGAGTTTGAAGTCTCAAGTGATGGTTCATGAGAGGTGTACACTCCGCCACCATGGTTGTACCGCGAGCCGAAGCGCCAACGCATGACCGCAAGGACCTACCTCAATCTCTTCAAGAAGTAGATAGAAGTCCACCAATTAGTCCACGTTAGGCAAACTCGTTAGGATTAGTCTCGATCGTTGTGAAACTTAGTTCGTGTTAGTTTAAGAGTGTTTACTTGCTTATTTGTGTACTCCAATATCCCAGGAATTATTTGTGCAAATTTTATGAAAGAGTTATGGCAATTTGGTTATCATCTGTGTTATTTTTGCTGCAGTTTTTCTGCTGATACAGCAGTACTGCGCGATTTTTCATATTTTTCTGGTAACTCAGAAAAATCTGAAAAAAATTGGGCTGATGCGAAACTCTCTGTTCTATATGCACAAAATCAGCTAAATTTTCTGACGAGTTTAAGTCAGGCGTAAAAATTCGCGAAAGCTGCTGGACTGTTCTGGCAGATTGCTGTTTTTGTTGATTAGTTGATCGACTGTTTGGTTAACCATTGCCAACTCTTGTAAAACTATTTCAGTAGTTATATACTGCTAGGATAACACCTGCGATGTTGCTGGATCACTTGTTTGTTGATGTGTTGCTTGCTTGTGATTGTCTGCTATTGTTTGTTGTTGATTGATCATATGCATGGGTAGAACCCTATTGTCGTAGTTGATTCTTTCTAAACTTACCTGTGCTAAACCGCAGATGCCTCCCCGCCGCCAAACCACTGAGATGGAGCAGCTCATGGCATCTCAGGCACAGCTGACCCAAGTGATGACTCAGTTCATGGCAAATCAGAACAACAACAATGGAAACAATCAGCCTCAGGGAGATGCTCTCACCAGATTTCTGAGGTTAAGGCCAGCTAAGTTCTCTACTGCAACGGAACCAATGGTTGCTCTCGACTGGTTGCGTTCAGTCAACAAGGATCTAGTAACTGTCGGATGCACTGATGCTGAGAAGGTGAGGTTTGCCGCTCACCTACTGGAGGGACCAACCGCTTCTTGGTGGAACACATTTCAGATCACCCACCCGCTGGATACCGTGACTTGGGCAATGTTTGAGGAAGGTTTCAGGACCAACCACGTGTCTTCAGGAGTTCTGAGCCTGAAGAGGAAGGAGTTCCGCAACTTGCGCCAAACCAATCGCACCGTGGCCGAGTACATTGAGGAGTTCAACAACCTGTCCCGTTATGCACCTGAGGATGTTGACACTAATGCCAAAAGGAGGGAGAGATTCCTGGATGGCCTCAGTGATGAGCTTTCAGTACAGCTACTTGTGGTCTACTGCCCCACTTTCCAGGAGCTTATGGACAAGGCCAGGATCTTGGAGGGGAAGCACAAGCAGGTGGAGAACCGCAAGAGAAAGAGCAATACTCATCACTCTGGTTCACACCACAAGTCTCGCACTTCATATGATGGGTACTCCAAGCATGGAGGGAGTGACCATGGGAGCCATGACTGCCGCGATGGACATCGCCATGACAACCATAGGAGCAACCACCACAGCCACAAGGGAGGACACTCTTACCACTCTGGAGGACATGGTGGACATGACCGCAACCGTGATCGCAACTTCGTGAAGAAGGATCTGAGTGAGGTGACGTGCTTCAAGTGTAAGCAGAAGGGACACTATGCTGACAACTGTTCGGAGAGGAAAGGACTGAAGCCAACCAACGGCGAGAAGGCCACAGTGAACCACATGAATGTGGAGGAGATTCCAGATGAGCCTGACCTTGTGATTGGTAAGTTCCAATCAACACTTACCCTGCACTTATACTTTTCGATACTGGTGCATCGCATTCATTCATATCAAGGGCATTTGTGGATAAGTATAAGTTACCTACTGAGTCTATGAAAAGGTCTATTAGAGTGAGTTCACCTCGAGGAGATATGATAGCTAGCGCGGGATGCCGCGACTTGACAGTGAGGATTGGAACACACAACTTCATAGCACATTTGGTAGTGTTGGATTCACAGGGATTAGATGTCATTCTGGGTATGGATTGGATGTCTATGCATGGGGGACACATAGATTGTGCACAGCGAGCTGTTTCACTCAAAACCCCGGACGGTAAGAGGATTAGATTCAAGTCAGCTGCACGACCGAGAAGGTGTAAGTTGAATTCTCTTAAGGGGGTTAGCATGGATACTGTGCCAGTGATTAGGGATTACCCCGACGTGTTTCCGGAAGAGCTGCCAGGGATGCCACCTGACAGAGATGTAGAGTTTCTTATCGACCTGATACCGGGAACAGGACCTATAGCAAAGAAACCATATAAGATGGATGTGGATGAGCTGAAGGAATTGAAGAAGCAATTGAAGGATCAGCTGGAAAAGGGATTCATTCAGCCTAGTTCATCGTCATGGGGAGCACCTGTTCTGTTTGTGGAGAAGAAAGATAGCAGCAAGAGACTAGTGGTAGACTATCGCTCGCTGAATGAAGTAACCATCAAGAACAAGTACTCTCTGCCGAACATAAATGATTTGTTTGATCAACTGGAAGGAGCGAAGGTGTTCAGCAAGATTGATCTGCGATCAGGCTACTTCCAATTGAAGATCCGAGAGGAGGACGTACCAAAAACCGCCTTCACCACTAGGTATGGTTTATATGAGTATACAGTTATGTCTTTTGGACTAACTAATGCCCCGGCATACTTCATGACCATGATGAACAAGGTATTTATGGAGTACTTGAACAAGTTCGTGGTGGTGTTTATTGATGACATACTGGTATATTCCAAGGATGATGCTGAGCATGAGAAACATCTGAGGATGATTATGGAGAAGCTGAGGGAACACAAGCTGTATGCCAAATTCAGCAAGTGTGAATTCTGGCTTAACACTGTTGGGTTTCTTGGACACGTAGTGTGAGGAGAAGGAATTGCTGTTGATCCAAGAAAAGTGACTGCAGTAACTGAGTGGGAAGCACCCAAGAATGCTGAAGAGATTCGAAGCTTTTTGGGACTTGCTGGTTATTACAGGAGGTTCATTGAAAACTTTTCCAAGATTGCAAAGCCGATGACTGAACTTCTGAAGAAGGAGAGGAAGTTTGAATGGTCAGACGTATGTGAAGCCAGCTTTCAGGAACTGAAGCGTCGACTAGTGACCGCGCCTGTTCTGTGTTTAGCAGATCTTCAGAAGGATTTCCAAGTGTACTGTGATGCTTCACGACAGGGACTTGGGAGTGTGCTGATGCAAGATGGGAGAGTAGTGTCATATGCCTCGCGACAACTAAAGCACCATGAGCGGAACTACCCCCCACATGACTTGGAGCTAGCGTCAGTGGTTCATGCGCTCAAGGTATGGATGCATTACTTAATGGGAAAACACTGTGATGTGTACACCGACCACAAGAGCCTGAAATACATATTTACACAGAAGGAATTGAACATGAGACAAAGGAGATGGTTGGAACTTATCAAGGATTATGATATGAATCTACAATACCACCCAGGAAAGGCCAATGTAGTAGCAGATGCTCTGAGCCGGAAGGTTTATGCCAATGGATTGACAATTTGTGAATTGCCTGAGGACTTGTGCAAGCAATTCAAGGACCTTAGACTGGAGGTAGTATCTGAAGGATACTTAGCAACAATGGAAGTCCAACTGACGCTACAGGACAAGATCATAAAGGCTCAGATAGGAGACAAAGAGATAGATGAAGTTAAGGAAAAGATGAAGGAAGGTCGAGCAAGGGAATTCCGCGAGGATGAGCAAGGAACCCTGTGGTACGGAGATCGTTTGTGCGTTCCCAACGATCCCGAGATAAGGAAGTTGATTCTGCAGGAAGCTCATGACTCTCCATATTCCATACATCCGGGCAATACGAAGATGTATATGGACCTAAAGGACAGATTCTGGTGGAACAACATGAAGGGAGACATCGCGGAGCATATTGCCCTATGTGATGTATGTAGCCGAGTAAAGGCAGAACACCAGAAGCTAGCAGGACTGCTACAGCCGTTGCCCATGCCGGAATGGAAGTGGGATACAATGGGGATGGATTTTATCACAGGGTTGCCCAGGACCAGGTCAGGATATGACTCTATTTGGGTAGTGGTCGACCATTTGACCAAGGTAGCCCACTTTATACCGGTGAAGACGACCTATACAAGTGCAAAGTTGGCTAAGATCTACATGGACAGGATTGTGTGCCTACATGGAGTTCCCAAGAGTATCGTATCTGATAGAGGCACCCAATTTACCTCACACTTCTGGCGCCAGCTGCACGAGTCACTTGGTACTAGGTTGGAGTTTAGCACAGCGTTTCACCCACAGACTGAAGGACAGACCGAGAGGGTGAATCAGATTTTGGAGGACATGCTGAGAGCTTGCGCTTTGGCTCATGGTTCTAGTTGGGATGAGAATTTGCCGTATGCGGAGTTTTCCTACAACAACAGCTATCAAACCAGCATCAATACGTCACCGTTCGATGTGCTGTATGGGAAACGGTGTCGAACACCATTGCTATGGGATGGGGTAGGAGAACGTCAGTTGTTTGGGCCTGATTTGATCAAGGACGCTGAGGAGGAGGTCGCCTTGGTTAGGGAAAGGCTGAAGGTAGCACAATCAAGGCAGAAGAGCTACGCTGACACCAAGCGCAAGGAAGTGGTGTATGAGATAGGTGATAGAGCATACCTCAGGGTATCGCCACTTCGTGGAATCAAGAGATTTGGAATTAAGGGTAAGCTGGCACCTCGATGTATTGGACCGTATCGGGTCTTAGCACGCAAAGGGGAAGTTTCTTATCAGTTGGAGTTGCCAGAGGCTCTGTCCGCTGTTCACAGTGTGTTCCACGTGTCCCAGCTGAAGAAGTGCCATCCGGAGATGGTGGATACTCCATTGAGAGACACCGTACCGCTGGAGGAGGTTCAGCTTGAGAACGACTTGACCTATGAAGAGAAACCGGTCAAGATTCTGGAGACAGCAGAGAGGATTACCCGTACCAAGACGATCAGGTTTTGCAAGGTGCAGTGGAGCCACCACACCGAAGAGGAAGCCACTTGGGAGTGAGAGGATGACATCCGAGAGGACTACCCACACCTATTTGCTAGCGGCGCCGAATCTCGAGGACGAGATTCATCTTAAGGGGGTTAGTCTTGTCACATCCCAAATTTTAGATCTGGTCTTGCATATCATTCGTATCATTGCATCATATCTTTCCTTGCAAAACCGTCGAGTGGAAAGGTTCGGCGAAACGCCAATTGCAAAACCCTATTTTATTTTGCTACGAGGTTCCTGCGGGAAGCTTTAGTAGGACTTGCGACAACCACCCCTGTAAGTTAGTGGTTTCGCCCAAACCTTGACGCTAGGTTGTTCCCTCGACCATACGAACCCGTAGGCGCGAGAATCACTCAAATCGGAGCTCGTACGGAAAAGCTTCGGCCGTTTTAGTAAACCGCCGGAAAACGGTCCGAAAATCTGGACCGATTTCCGAGTCCTAAACTAACTCCGGACCGAATCTGAGTAGGATTTCGCGCGAGAGGGCCCACTTAAAGAGGCGGACCCCAGCCTCGGGATCCGCACCTGCACCCCGCCGCCTCTACTCCTCCTGCGTGCGCGACCCGCCTCCCGAGGCCGCCCTCCGCCTTGGCCGCCGGCCATCGCCCCGCCTCGCCGCCGCAGGTCCGGCCATCGCCGCCGTCCGTCCCCTCTTCCTCTCCCTCTCGCTGCGCGCCGCCGCCAGCACCCCCGCAACGCCGCCGCCGCGCGCAAGCTCCGCCGCCGACGCCGCCTCCCGCGCGAGCCGCCGCCGCCATCGCCCGCGTCGCCGCCACCGAGCCGCCGCCGCCCTGCTGCGTCGCCGCCGCTGCCGCTCGCAAGCCGCGCCGCCACGCCGCCAAGCCGCCGCCAGCTGCGCGCGCTGCCGCGCGTTGCTGCGCCGCCTCGCTGCTGCGTTACCGCATGCGCTGTTGCGCTACGCGTGCATGCACGCACACATACATGCACGTCCGCGCGCCGCCTTGCGCGCGCGATGTTTTTCCCGAACCGTTCCTTGACAGTCTTCGTCCGTGCAGGAAAAACCCCGACGCCGGAACCGATCGCCACCGCCGTCCGGAACTCGCCGCACCGTCCGGAGTCCGTTTTGTCGCTTGTTTCCGGTAAGACAGCAGCCACCGTCAGATCTCAGATCAGCGGCTTAGATCGTTCGTTGACTGGTCAGCACCCAGGCGTTGACTAGTCAGACGCCCAGTCAGCAGACGCTTTGACCAGTCAACAGACACAATTGACTGGTCAATTTCGTTAATCCTTTTAGTTGGCAGATATCGGTAGAAACTTGTAAATTGCGTAGAAATTAAACCGCTTGGCCAAAAACTGCAAATAAAATATGTGTAGATTCAGTGAGTCGTGTAGAATCTTGCTGTACCTTTGGTTCAGACTTTTGCTACAAGGTTTAGTACAGTTTAATCAAACTATTTAATGGCCTTTTCGAAGTAATAAATTCGTAGAAAAAGATCCGTAGCTCCAAAAATCGCGTATGATATGTCCCTGAATTCAGTGGAACGAGGGGAATCTCATCGTGAATTAAAAAGGTAGGCTTACAGTAAAAACTTCTGCAGAAACTGTCTATAGGCTTTCTGCAGTGTTTTAATTACTCCGGGAGTTTTATAATTCCTTTTTGAGTAATTCCAATTGGTACTGTTTCTAATCAGCGATGCCCATACTTTAGTTTTTTCCCACGATTTTACAAACAGTATACTACCGATAGTGAATTATTTAAGTTCTAGCTCTAGTTTTGAGCATTACTTTTACTTAATAGTTTTCCTAGCGCTAAAACTATTTTCCATGCATGCAATCGGTAGTATTATGGTATAGGATGTTGTGGTGCATATGTAGCACCAATTCACTTGTCGTTCTTGCATTCATGCATCATATTTGTCGCATATGCTTGTGGATTGTTTGTTTATGAATGCAATTGTATCGTGTAGATTGTGTCGAGTGCAACGCTTGCTCGTGTGAGGATTGTGCTCCCGACCGCTACAACCAAGGCAAGTAGATGCTACTTTGTTCATGATATCGTCCTACTATTTTCAATGCATTGTCATGTATTTTGTAGATGCATGTGTAGGATGATACTATCGCTATGCTATGTCCTATTATGTGGTAGGACCCTCTTTGTAGATGAACCACCGTTGGTAGATGTGCTTAGCCATGCTCTGTCGAACGAGGGTTGGGTTACATCATTGAGACTTGTTTCTAAAAGTATTGGTTTGTGAAAACTAAAATAACCTAATCAATGAATCTCCTGGGTGTGATGGTATTAATAATTTTTTTGGTGGTTTCATTGCGGAAAGACACCCAGGTATCAAGAGAGAATGATTGACTTCTTTATTGTGTAGCTTACGTGTACAACCTTGTGACAATAATGAAATGGGCGGTTGGATGGACTTAGTAGGTTGTGGTAACTCGAATCCGCGTATCCAGAGATGTAGAATTTTGGTAGGTTGGACCGGTGCGCGTCGGGATTGAGGAGATACTTCCCGAACAGTCTCTTCTTGGACTTCTCCCTATCATCACCCAAAATGAGAGTGATGGTACGAGCTGGGCTGACCAAGTCACATGGGTAAAGTGTACTAACCTCTGCAGAGTGTATAATCTAATCGATTAGCCGTGTCCCCGGTTATGGACAACTCAGTTGCTAGATATTGATTCCATGACATGTTTCTCGCTCATTCAAATTTCATAATTGTTTTAATATTGTTGGGTTAACTTAATTGGGATCTTTTCAAAGAAAATCAAAAACTGTTTATGAAAGTAGGACAAATGTATTTGCAAATGCAAGCCAGACACAGCTCCACTTGCCAAATATGCATGTAGATGTTAGTACTATTGTCTCCATTACTAGCTCTACTTGCCATACATTCCATGTATTGACCCTTCGGGGCTGCTACGTTTCATGTTGCAGGTTATTCCGATTCTGATTGATCGTTATAGGCCACGGTACTCCACTCGGCACTTGTTCACTTGTGGGCAATTTGAAGAATGGAGGATTTACATGTTTATGTTGCTACCTGAATAATTTGAGCTAGCTTTATGCTAAGCTTTTATTGTAATAATGGTACTCTGGATCTTTGTAGTTCATGATACACGGATATTTGGCTATGTTATCTATCTTACTCTATTGTGGGCCAATGAACCGATCCAGGGATTGGCATGTCACATAGAGGCCACGGTCTTTTCAGAACCGGGGTGTTACACGAAGTGTGGATCATATCATTCATATGACTCATGCTTAACCTTTCGGTTCATGTGTTCCGAGGCCATGTCTGTACATGTTAGGCTCGTCAAGTTAGACCCAAGTATTTCCGCGTGTGCAAAACTGGCTTGCACCCGTTGTATGCGAGCGTAGAGTCTATAGCACCCGATCATCACGTGATGCTTGGACACGACGAACTTTTGCAACGGTGCATACTCGGGGAGAACACAGTTTTTATCTTGATCTTTAAGTGAGGAATCATCTTATAATGCTACCGTCGCGATCTAAGCATAATAAGATACATAAAAGGATAAACATCACATGCATATAACTTTAATGTGACATGGTATAGCCAATCTTCGCGCAATGATCTCCATCTTGTGCGCTCCGGCATGATCTCCATCACTCCACCATGATTGCCTCCACCACGAATAGCAACTATAACTATTGCTAACTACTTAGCGATAAAGTGAAACTATTACATGGCGCATAAGAAGTTGACACACAGGTCATACACAATTATAAAGACAACCATATGGCTCCTTCCGGTTGTGTACTCATCGACATGCAAGTCGTGAAACATTACAAAACATGATCATCGCATACATTATACACATCACATATTGGGCCATACCATATCATAGAAAACACTCCCTACAAAAACAAGTTAGACGCCTCTACTTTTTTGTTGCATGTTTTACGTGGCTTATGGGAGTAGATGCTAAGAAAGATTCTTACCTACAAAAAGCCACAACGGTGATATTATGGTTGCCAAACTCCGGTGTTAATCCCATGACAACTATAGTGAGAGAAACTGACATCCACCAGCCGCATGTGTGGAACAAGCCACACGTCAAGTGCGGAGCCGGTCTCGCGAACGACGTCGCGTATGGTTGGCCTGGACCGCTTCAATCTCACTATCCCGCGTCATAAGAAGAACACAAACAAGAGGCTTGCAACAGAAAACATCAACGCCCGAACTTGTGTTCTACTCGTGAAACACATCTACGCATAGATCTAGCTCTGATACCACTGAAGGGTTTCACGGTATAGTAAATCAAAATTTTCTACGGATGCGAACTGAGGGAAAGACAATATCTAATCTAGGAGATGCAAACAACGAGAGACATTGGATTAGATCTTCATACCCTTGAAGATTCGCACAGCGGAACGTTCGTCGGAATGTGGGTGATGTAGTCGTACTCGCTTCTCCTCCTCGCGATCCGATCCGATCTAGCACCACAAGTGGCGGTGCCTCCGTGAGATGCACACGTGCAGCACCTCGACGTCTCCTCCTTCCTTGGACCAGCAAGTATGGTGGATTGATGGGTTGGATCTACAACGCGACGGTGCGGTGCAATTGGTGGAGAGTTTCTGCAGCAGGGCTTCGCCTACACGCAGTCGGGAGGGAGAGAGAGAGAGAGGAGGGAAGCAGGACGGCTAGCTCTTGTAGGGGAAGGTGTAAGGGGGTGGTTCGTCCCCAGCCCTCTTTATATAGAGGGGTGGGCGGCTGCAACCCTAGCCCCCTCCCCCAAGCCAAACCGGCGGCCCCAAGGAGAAGGAGTGGGGGGCAAGGAAACCCCCCCTTCTAGAAGGTCTATCTCTAGTTTAAAACCCCCTTGGCCGGCTGGGCCCTATGGGGCCTTGTGCCCCTGGCCCAATGCGGCCAGGGCACTCCCTCATAGGCCCATGCCTCCTCCCAGAAGGTGGGGCCACGTTGGTCCCCTTCCGGAAGGTTCTAGAAGCTTCCGGTACAATACCGATTAACCCGGAACAATTCCGAACTCCAAAAACTGCACTGCCTTATATGAATCTTATTCTCCGGACCACTCCGAAACCTCTCGTGATGTCCCGGACCCCATCCGAGACTCCGAACAAAAACTCATAAACCAATTATCCAATCTATCCTAGCGTCGAGACACGTTAAGTGTGTGACCCTGCGGGTTCGAGAATATGCAGACATGATCTTCTATCAATAATCAACAGCGGGGTCTGGAAACCCATATTGACTCCCACACATTCATCGATGATCATATCGGATGAACCACGATGCCAGGATTCAATCAATCCCATATATATATTCCCTTCGTCTCGCGATATTTTACTTGCCCGAGATTCGATCGTCGGTACCGTCATACCTAGTTCAATCTCGTTCACAGCAAGTACTTTACTCGTTCCGTAATCCGATATCACTTTGTGATTAACTCCTTAACCACATGCTTGCAAGCGGTGTTGATATCGATTACCGAGTGGGCCCGAAGTATATCTCTCCGACTTGGGAGGGACAAATCCCATCTCGATACATACAACCCAACAGACACTTTCCGATCACCTGAGAGACACCTTTATGATCACCCTCTCATAGGATGACGTTTGATGACCTCAAAGCTTTCTTCCGATACCAGGGAGTTGTATTATCTCATGGTCTAAGGAATACAATATTTGACATAAGAAAAGCTTCGCAAAGACGAACACGATGACACGATCTAATTGCTTCGCTTAGTTTGGGTCTGTCCACCATATCATTCTCCCAATGATATGATCTCATTATTAACTGACAACTCATGTCTATGGTTAGGAAACCTTAACCATCATTAATCAATGAGCTAGTCCATAGAGGCGTACTAGGGACACGGTGTTGTTCACAAACCACACAAGTATTAAAGTTTCCGCTTAATACAATTCTAGCATGGAATATAAACATTATCATGAACAAGAATTATAATAATAACATCTTTATTATTGCCTCTAGGGCATAATTCCAACAGCATAACCATAATGAAATCTATGAAGATTTCTTCTTATAAAAAAAGAGACATATTGAAAAGAGGAAAGAGAGAAAAATCACCATATTCCCATGGTAAATAAGAAGATTGTTGAGATGCTCATTATCTGCTTGCCTTGTCATTTTGATTATGGGATAGCTCCTGTATCATGTGCAAGGGGTACCCCATTGGCGGTTCTCTATGATACACATGTACTTACTATGATAAGAACTTACATGTGACTAAAGTTGAGTAGCATGAGGTGCGGCCCTTGTATTCAAGGGACATGAGATTGCCAACTTATACTTTGTCAAGCATATACTCCATCTTTGTTCACTTTAACCTTAATCACTTCAAGATGCTTATGATAGGGGCAATGAGGGCTGAAAGCTAACAAGTACCATAATTTTTGGAAGCTCTTTTTGAGACTTGAAATCCTTTCTTACCTTTATGAAGGGCATTTCTTCCACCATTATATTGAGTCTCCACTTTCTATCCTTAGGTACTAGTTAAGAGAGCATAGTTGCCATTCTTAGTTCTATGTGCATTGTCCCAAAACTTATTGATTGATGCATATTGTTGATATTACTTGTTCTTGTGCTATTTTTACCTAGTCACTCTTATGAACTTTGAAGGTGTCCTATGCAACTATTTGCTACTCCATGAGGGACAAGTTGAATGCCACTATGCTATGTTTTCTGTATGTGAAACAAAAAAACGTTTTTCAATGCATGTTATTCATGATATTTGTTTGTAACCTTTCATGTTGAACGCATAGTTACTTTGTCTTACTATTAGAACTCCATGTTTCATGCTCATGTTTAGAGTTCTTTTATCCCAGCTTTCAATGCTTGCAAAAGGTTTCATCTTGATTTTATGGTGCATGTCACCTCAAAAATTATTATTTTTATCACTTACCTACTCGAGGACGAGCAGGAGTTAAGCTTGGGGATGCTTGATACATTAGAAACGTATCTATAATTTTTGATGTTCCATGCTTGTTTAGTATCTACTTTGCTTTGCTTTGTCTACACTTTGAGGTGTTTTTATATGTTTTCTGGTACTAACCTATTAACAAGATGCCACAGTGCTAGTTGCACGTTTTCTTCTATTTTTGGTTCTAGAAAGGCAGAAAATCAATATTCTCGGAATTGGACGGGACAAAATCCAAAGTCAATATTTTACCATTGGGAACACGGAGCCAGAATACGAGACAAAGGGGAGGCACCAGGGGGGCACACCCCCTGGAGGCGCGGGCTAGGGTTAGCCGCGCCTGGGGGGTGTGACCACCATGGCTGCCCCCTGCCTCGCCTCTTCGCCTATAAAGACCCCCCTCCCGATGCATAAAACCCAAGTACCCGATCAATATTTCACAAAACCATCTATAGCCGCCGCCACCATCGTCCCTAGATCGGGGGATCTAAAGCTCTTTCTAGCACCCTACCGGAGGGGAGATCATCCCGGAGGCCTTCTTATTCATCATGCCAGCCTCCGGTATGAAGTGTGAGTAGTTCCACCTTGGACTACGGGTCCATGTAGTAGGTAGATGGTTGTATCTCCTCCTTTGTGCTACCATGTTTAGATCTTGTGAGCTCCGTTCATGATCAAGATCATCTATTTGTAATCATGCATGTTGTGTTTGCGGGGATCCGATGGATATTGAGATTACTATGTCAGACTGATTAATAGTTTTGTCTTATTGATTCTATCATGTCTGTGTTGTTTGTGATCTTGCATGCTCTCCGTTTCTAGTATCTATTTTGGCCAAGTAGATGATAGTGACTCCAAGAGGGGGTATTTATGCTAGATAGTGGGTTCATGACTCTATTTAATCTAAGGGAAGTGACATAAATCTCTAAGGTTGTAGATGTGCTATTGCCACTAGGGAGAAAACAACGGTCTCTTGTTCATGGAACAAGTGGATTGTTTACCTTCACACTTTGCTTAAAGCAGTTATCTGTTGCTTCCAACTTAATACTGGAGGGGGTTCGGATGATAACCTGAAGGTGAATTTCTAGTCATAGATGCAGTTGGATGGAGGTCTATGTATTTTGTTGTATTGCCCAATCGAATCTCATAGGATCATGAATGTCTATTATTGCATTGTTATGCCTTGCTCAGTCCTGTCAATTGCCCTGCTGTAATTTGTTTACCCAGCATGCCATGTTTGTTTATCTTAAGGAGAACACCTCTAGTGAACTACGAAGCCCGGTCCAATCTTTACCATTGATACATCTTCCATTGTTAATGTTTACTTGCTGCAAACCACCATTACCTTCCACACCATACAGCTAATCCTTTGTTACAGCAAACCGGTGAGATTGACAACCTCACTGTATGTTGGGGCAAAGTCTTGAGTTTGTGTTGTGCAGGTCTCCAAGTTGCTAGCAACACCTTTGAGTCGTTTCCTTCCTCCTACTGGTTCGATAACCTTGGTTTCTTACTGAGGGAAAACTTGTTGCTGTGCTCATCACACCTTGCTCTTGGGGTCTCCCAACAAGGCATCAATAACAGGCCAACAAACCCCAACACGACGTGCTACTAATGAGTGAGGTGGATGTCGTCAGGGATTTGTGCACACACGGTCAACGTAACCCGCAATGCCATTGGCGCCAAAACAGTAGTCTCGTGTTTCCCCTTTCTTCGTCTCTATGCCCTATTCGTATTCAAGTTCGCCGCATGGAACAAGTCAATATGTCACACGTACCTCCTCCCTTTCGGTTCCTGTCAAACTCTAAGAGAAGATAATCCCTTTGTGTGCTCTGTTCCTCTTAGTGTTTTCCATGGTGTGGTGTTTTCCACTTTAGATGTACTCTTTGCTTGTCGTGCATCCCCAACATGGTTGGCATGGTGTGCAATGGGACAGTAGGATGTCTCGGGCGAAAGCCTATCCCAGCTAGTTTGGTGCCAATGTCGATGACACCGTCGTGTTCCATTCCCCTTCTTGGACGCGTCGTTGAGAAGCCTTCGCTTATCTCTCTTTCTTGGTCTTGTGTTTCTAGGTGAAAACTTTGCCTCTCTCGGGCCGGGCAACTGCCGCATTCAGGTGCTTCGAGGCGTTGCTTTAGAACCTTGATCCTCGACGATTCCCCTTGTTTCCATATGCTGGTGACAAGAGCTCGAGAAGATGATATCTTGGTGGTCTTGGTGAAGGTTATGGCTTGAGATAGCAATGCCATGTGCCTTCAGCTGCTAGAGGATGAAGACCTCAAGCCTAGGATGATAATTTTTCCATTTTGTGTCATTGCTTGGTCTAGCATTCTTGTATGCTATGTAGGCGTTGTTTTTCTCTCTTGTGCGTCATTTGTAAGTTGGTATCTCCAATATGTCTGTACTCATACTTGTGTTCGTGTGGGGCTTTATTAATTTAAAGCCACGCTAGCCTTCTATCTAAAAAATAGAATGGTCTATTTCATTAAAAATGGAGAAGGGTCTTACGATCACTGGTCAGACATATATAACGAGTTGGGATTGGATTTTAGTTCCATGTTGCTCGTCACATGTCTAGAACATACAATCCAACTGAAAATGATTGTGTTTTTACTTTTTAGTTCCATGTTACCCGTGACAAGTCGAGAACTCCTGATCCAACTGTAAAGATAGTCGACTCCTACACCCTATAAAGTGTAAAACCATCCACTTTGTCATGACATGTCATATAATAACTCCAAAAAATGGCAAGAAGATTACACATTAGAATTATATAAATACATACATATTTTCAACAAATAAAGTTGGTGCATGTTTTGGCAACTTTTTACCTTGTGAACTCATCATGTCGTGTGACAATGTAGTGCAAAGTCGATATACTATACTAAAATCTTAGTGAATTGCAAAACTTGCGTTCTCAAAAAGAAAAACTTGCAAGGCATCGAGTGCACCAATCTATTTTTTTTGGACAATTAAGCATCAAGGACACTTGCTCACATATATAAGTTGTACACTTTGACATCGGGTAACTTTTGGGGGTATGGACCAATATTATATCCCGCAAACAAAAACGAGGATTGTTTCATAGCATTTTCATGTCAAAATATGGGGTCCCTTGTGACACAGTTCGTATGTTTCATTTTTTGCACCCATTTTTTTTCTTTTGCAAGCACGTAGGAAAGAGCAGTGCCAATACATACATAAGAATAAACGTGCGACGGAAGTACAATATCACCCCGTACAAATCTCCACACGGATTCGACGACTGAAACATTGTGTGTGTTTTAAGAGAAGCCGACAACCAAGTAGTATTTGGATCTTCGAATCCAGGGGTGGAGCCAGGATTTGGACATTGGGAAGGAGCGAATGATGACAATCACAAGTGTAGTAAAGATGCCAATAAATCAAATCTATACCGAAATAGCGTGCCTAGTATCAACATATGCTGGGCAAATAAGCCAATAAAATTATATGGCTATAAATGATTCAAACATTCAGTTTGATAAGCAAGAAAATATGGTTGGATATTTTTTTCACAAAATGTAGCTCTACTTTCACCATTCAACAACAACTCCCATCTAAATTCTCATCACTAGAAAAATTCGAGGCTGAAGCAATTGGGGTGAAAAATCATGTTAGTCCCCTCTATTTTTATTTTGACATCATATTATTTCTCTCTGTTTTAGAACTAATGAAGTAAACCTGAATACTAGGGGAGTAACATCTTATTAGTATAGAAAAATTCAGATGTACAAATACTGTGTATGCTTGGCGAAAATTCCGGTGGGCGGACGTGCTGCGAGCGATCAAGGTCGACCAAGGGCAGCCATAAGCCACAGTACCCGACGCCTCAACTGCTGGTAAGGGCATCTCCATCGGGCCGATCAAACCCGTCCGAGGGTCTGTTTGTTTGGGCTGTGGCTGGCTGGTTATGCTGCTGCGCAGGGAAAGCTATTTCTCTGAATTTTGGCAACTTGGATGGCTGTATGGCTATATGCTAAGAAATTGTCTGTAATGTCCCTATAATTCATATAAGATGTATACTTTACTATTGAAGTGCATAAATGCATATGTCATTATTAAAATACCATATGTCAAATAGTAGTTTGTCCAAAATACATATCCGACCATTACACAAAATAAGATAGCATCATAATGAACATAGATATATCCAGACCGATCAAATCGATCATCTTCTTATAGCATTGTACAATGCAGTAGCGATACGATCACGTGTTGAGTTCATGTCTACCGTGTGTAATCCACTCAAAGCGGTATCGCCGGCTGATGTTATTGATTTCCTTTGAACCTTAGGAAGGTAGTTCTCATTTGCATCACACCGATCAAACTGCTTGTCTCGTAGGTTAGAGTCTCTAATGAAATTATGAAACGCTATGCAAGCAATAATAATTCTTTTCTGTGTAACCAGACCATAAGAAGGAATATACTTCAATATGTTCCACTTGTTTTTCAAGATACCAAAGACACGCTCAATGACATTATGTAGCGATGATTGTAGATAGTTGAAAATCTCTTCCCTATTTGTTGGTCTGACTTCTCGGCGAAAATTTGGTATATGGTATGTGTTCTCTTTGAAAGAAGTCAAGAACCCTTTTCTATTTGGATAACCAGAATCAACAAGTTAATATGTATCTATATATAAACAAAAAAATTAAACAACTACGACAAAACAAATGAATCTCAAACTGCCTTTGACATAGCAATACAAGCAGTACCATAGCAAGAAAAGTCTAGTGTAGTATGCATCCCAAACCACCTTCAACATTGCAAATGAATCTCAAGATATAACAAAAAAAATATGAAATATAGCTTTTATTTCCACCAAGCAATATAAGCAGTACCATAGTAAGCCACATAATTTCTAGCAGTATCATGTGAACCAAATTTTCTAGCAGCACCATGTCAAGCAAAATTTCCACCAAACAAAATTTCTAGAAATACCATGTTAAGAAACACATCAATCAACAGTCATATGTAGACAAAAGTTCTAGAAGGTGACAACGTCGGTCAGCAACACACCAAAGCAACAACATCATCCACTCCCAAGGCTGTATCATATGGACGAGGCCTCACCTTTGCCTGTGACAACGTCGTTCAGGGAGGAGGTCTGGCGCGCGACGAGGTCTGGCCGCTCCGGCGATTTTTACCTCTCCTGTAGATCTGGAACAGCAGGTGACGGGAAGGAGGATCTCGGTGGCGGGGGGTATGGCAGCGGGGAGGAATAGGCAGGGAGTAGCTCGGCTGCAGGGGCAGGTAGGACGGCGGCGGGAGGAACGCTGGCGGCAATACATAGCGGTGGCGCCGGCGAGGAATCGCCGGGTCTAGGTCGAGGTAGGTGGGGAGGACGAACGGGTCGGGTGGTATGGGAGATAAGGTTGCTGTTTTTTCAAGATACCAATGATTTTGTGATCAGGTGATCTCTCGCGCTGGCCGCTGGGTGGCATTTGGCTAGTAAATTTTGGCAAAACGGTTCGCTGCCTCGCGGGAAGCACCCCAGGACATGCTTCCCGGTATCGCCTATTCTCGCAACCACTTTGGCCGAAGACCACCGCACAACTATGCCGTTTGGTTCAATTTTTTGTCCTTTTCCACTAGAAATCCACCAAAAGCCCAAACAAACACCCCTGAGCACGTCCGAACAACGGTTACATCGGGCGGACACCATGCGCGTCCTCCCGTGTCCTCCCGCAGGAGCCAAGGGCCCGCTTGCCAGCGATCCAACGACTTTCTTCCATTAGCCATTAATGGAAGTCTGCTCCAGAGGCTGGCCACGCCACTGCTGGAGCCGCCCGACACCTGCCCTCCTACCGCGACACTTCAATGCCGTGGCTTCGGCCTCCGCGCCGGCATCCAATGCCGGGCCTTTTTAATAGACTACCCGCAGCCATCTTCTTCCACCCCACACCATATCTCTACCAATAACTAGCCATGGATGGCGGCATTATATCGAGGGAAGGGCGTCTAGGATGACCACCGGGTCCTGGCCATGGCCGTCGAGGAGGGCGCGGAGGACGCGGCCAAAGCAACACGCCGTCACACTCTCCCTTACCACAGTCATCGCCCGAGCTTGAGCCAATCGACATCAGCCTCGCTGACATCGAGTTCGCCATTACCAGCCACTCGAGCATGGCGCGGGACAGGTTGCTCCTTCCCCGCAAATTCGTGTCGCTGGTCGATGACACAGATCCCCAACAGGTCATGTTGTGTGCTGCCGGTTGAAATGGATCGTATTGGCGCCTAGAGGGGGGTGATTAGGTGATACTCCAAATTTTAGTTATTTTTCAATTTTAGGCTTAACATAAAGTAAATTCTCTAAATATGCAATTACGAGAAATTTCCTATATGTAAACCTAACTACTAAGCGTGTAAAGAGGAGCAAGGGAACTGTAGTGGAGCACGCGGAGACACGGAGATTTATTTGACCATAGTTCCTTCCTTGTTAAGGGAAGTACGTCTGTGTTGGAGGGGTGGGCAGTTCTAAGACCACCACGCCACAATAGGCCTCACTCTATTCTCCGATGGATCTCACCACCAAAGGCCTGATCCACCTTTCCACTATTGGTATCCTTTGAGGCGGGAACCAGTGCCTTTACAACGCTAGCGGGGCACACATCCACAACTAAAGTGGAGGCTCCCGTGATGACAACAAGATGCCACAAGAACAAGGATTATCAAATAATCAAAACAAGGATCTAGATATTTGCAAGAAATACTAGATCGAGAATCCTCCATGTGAATGGAGGGGAAGTGAAGCGCTTGATTGATATTGATGAAGATCGAGGCCTCCTCCTTCGATCCCCAAAGATCGAAGCCTTTGGGTGGATGAAGATTGATATCTCGTGTTGGAGCTTGAAGAACTGGTCTAGACTTTTTAAAAATGAATCAAGAGTTCTGGCAGGAGGGGTGATGCAGATTAAATACCCCTTCCAAAACTGGCCGTTGGAGACTTTGGGGGCCGGATTATCCGGCCCAGAGTCAAAAAAAATCGGGAAATTTTCCACCCCCCAAACAGTATGACGTGCCTTGTTTTTCTTCTCAAAACTCCTCGAGGGGGCGGATTATCCGTCCCAGGCAAAAACTCTGGCCCTGGCCGGAAAATCCGGGGGATATTCCGCCCCCCTATGCAGTACGCCGCGCCTTGGCTCCCTTTGTGAATTCCTTGGGGGCGTATTATCTGGCCCCTGAGGGGCGGATTATCTGGCCTAGCCGAACAATCCGAGGGAAAATCCACCCCCATGCAGTACGCCGCACCTTGACTGCGCTTGGATTTGGGGCAGGGCCGAATCCCCCCCCCCCAAACACACCTTTTGCTTCTTTTGAATGGGCCAAGATCTGCAGCACTTAAATACACATTAAATAATCCTTGGCATTTTTATCTAAAACACAAAACACTAGAGATCATGAAATGTTCTTTCAATCTCCCCCTTTTGGTGTTAGATGACAATACTAGGATTTGCAATAAAGCCTAACTAACAACATCATTCCAAAAGCAAAAGATTCTCCCCCTAATGTGTGCATATAGATAATTTGCATTTGAATACAAATGCACACAAGAAGGTACAAGCCTATTTCATTGGATTGAAGGCTACATACAAATGATGAGTTAGATTAAAACACCATACCACAAGGAGACGAACTAGCCAATATGATAAGCAATAATTTAGGCCTTGAAACATCACACCACTTCGAAGTATCCATAGATATAATTCCAGAATTCCATAGGTATACCAGAATTCCATAAGACCATAGATGAATCCACACAGATAATTCCAATGATAAATCCACACATGAACCATAGTGCCACACAAACCACATAGTCTCATACAAAAACGAACTCACAATAAAAGTTCAACGCTAAATGGGCACAAGCAACGCGATAAGAAAATGATAAAAGGCAAGTGCTTGCGCCGGACCCATGCAAATCCACGGAGACCTAAATAGAAATATTTCTCCACCTTTGGCATCGAAACTCCAAAAAGGAAGAAGAGCAATGCTAACGCCCCAAGAGATCACTCCTCGTAGTCCTCCTCGTCATCGTACCCGTCCCCTTCATCATCATCAAACTCTTCATCATCAGCAGCAGCAACGGGAGGTGAAGGATCCCTCGCCGGGGCAGGAAACAAGTGACGCTCAAGCTCACCATAGTTGAGACCAAAGGTGTTCCACTGAGCATATGGAGCTGGAGCTGTAGGAGATGGAGGGTGGCCTGATGCCCCTGACACATGGTGAAGGATCAGCTGCTGGGTGTGGGCCATCTCATGGCGCTGCCTGTAAGCCTCATACTGGCCCTTATGGGTATCAACCCCCATGCACAAAATGTTCCTCTGGAACCAGTTCAGCTACTTGACCTCACGGGCCATAGAAGGCACTGTGGGCCTACGCCCACTAGCCCGAGAATCTCTCATGAAGGACTTGGGGGCTGAAGAGGGATGAGAGGTCTTCTGCGAATTGTTGTAGAGCTTCTTGGCCCTATGAACACCATCCAGATTACCATTGAACTCCTCATGGGGAAGCATATGCTTGATGAGCATCATGATATATGGAGCATAATGAATGGAGAGCCTGTTGAACATGGAATCATTCATCTCATGGTAAATGAAATCCATGATATCCAGCTTGTATCCCACTGACGCATCTGCATTTATAACACATTCATGAGAGAAAGCAAGCAGTTGCACAAGGTGATCACGGATATTTTCATTGTTTCCACTCGGAGCAATGTTGTCCCGGAAAAGTCCAACAAGTGCCGCGTACATCGAAGAGATACCGAAGAGAGTACCAACCACGCCATTGGTAGCTAGGCATGGAGAGAGTCCAGTGTCCTTGTTGGGCTTGATCAGAGTGATAATGCGATGACCAGAAGGAGTGTCACGACCATGAAAGGAGTAACCAAGCACCTGACTAAAAGTGTGGAAATCAGACTGATAAGAGTGCTACCAGTCATCCACTTCATAGTGCGGAGCTCATCTCCACAGATCACAAGAGTTGAAAAGAATTGCTTCACCACAGAAGAATCATAGTTGCACTGCAGAGTCATGATTTGGTGCAGCCCCATCCTCTCAGTCATAGCCAAAGCCTCAACAAGTTTGGGCTTTGTATTTGCCTCAGTCATATCCATAGGGCGCATGGGGCGAATCTTGAGAGAGGCGTAGATGTCATCATGAATATACCTAAAGTGGGCACACTAAAAGAGATTGTCCTCATGCGGCTCATCACTATCAGCCTCATCATATAGGTCATGGTGGCGAATGGCAGTAAAATCAAGGATATCCATATTCTTGTAGTTGACCTGGGCCTGCTTGCCTTTTCCCTTTCTCTGAGTGGTTCTCTTCATAGCCCTAGCACATTCAACCATCTTATCAGACACGCTTTGTTGCCTCCTTAATTCAACCTTGTCCACGAGAACACCTTCTTCGTTTGGCCTGAAGTAACGGGCACGGGGACGGTGCTTGCAGGTCTTGGGAGCACTCGAAACTCCTATGAAGTGAAAAGATAGGTAGAAAGGAGATAAGAACACATACAAGTCCTGGAGGAATGCTAAAAACAATAGTAAAGAAATCCATAGGACAAATACACATGATACTAGAAGCTGTGAAAATTCTGAAAAGGGGTGAACCTTCCAGGCCGAATAATCCGGCCCTTCCAGGGGCGGATAATCCAGCCCTGGCATAAATTATCAGATCCTCCATAGATTCAAAGTACTGAAGTAGATCGAGCACTAGGGTTGCTAGACTAAGGTTCCTGGCATGCAAAGGAGTCAAAGAGCAACCTCTAAACCGAGTTTCCACCACAAACAACAACTTCCATACAAAAGGGATGAATGGGGGAGTTACCCTCACTCATTGGAGGAAGCGCTAGGAGGAGAGGGTACCCGAAGGCGCTGGGAAGAAAATCCGAGGAGGACCTGGAGAATCCGGCGGTTGAATCGACTCCGGAGAAGGGCGGGACGACCGGCAGCGGCTGGGTAGGAGACAAGGGGTTGGGGAGGAAGTGCTGCTCTGTTTGAGCCCTCCCCCCGATGCCCTAGTCTTAATAGACAAAAACCGCCAGGGGCGGATTATCTAGCCGTCACTAGGGGCGGATAATCTGTCCCTCTTTGAACTTTCTGTTACACACAGGTTCAGGCCAGCGCATCCCAAACAAAAACCCTCGCAAGGTATCAATTGGACTTGTGTGTAAGAATAGATGGTTGGGGATGATAAAAGGCTTGGGTTTAGACCACCAAACTGAGATGGTACTACACACCCAACATTTCAAAAACAAATCGAATAAAAGCCAAGATTGGGTGTTTTTTCCATAAGAACACAAGATATCCAATAAAATACAAAAAGATCCACAAGAAACCAACTCTTCTAAAAGAAGAGGGCAGTGGCCGAAGCCACCATGTTGGAGTGAATGGCATGACACTGCAAAGATGTATCTTGAGTTCAAAAGCAATTCTCATCAATAACCCACATATCACATAATGATATTAAGGGAAATGCTTTTTCTTGCTTTCATCATTATGGGGGGAGGGTTAGCCCAATCAATTAGTACCACACTCCCCCTATGTCTATTCCTGCATCTAAACCAAATAAAGGAAGAGATGTAAGTGAGTATGCAAGAGTAGTCAAGCCAAGCTCCTTGAATCCACGATATTTAGCTCATTCCTCAAGTAAAAAAACCTTGCTGCATCAAGTGGCTTCATGAAAATATTAGAAAGTTGATTCTTCATGCTCACAAAGGATAAGGCAATATCACCACGAGCAATATGATCCCGAATAAAATGATTGTGAATCTCAATATGCTTTGTCCTTGTGTGCTACACCGGATTGTATGAAATTTTAATAGCACTTTCATTATCACATAAAAGAGGCACTTTGTCACAATTGACACCATATTCCTTTAAAGTTTGACTCATCTATAATAATTGTGTGCATGCACTTGCAGCAGCCACATATTCAGCTTCAGCGTTGGAGAGAGATATACAATTTTGTTTCTTCGAAGACTAACATACTAGAGACCTGACCAAGAATTGACATGCACCAGAAGTTGATTTTCTATCAGCCTTGTCACCAGCCCAATCTGAGTCCGTATATCCACATAGAGAGAAATTAGAGCCCTTGGTATACCATAGACCAAAGTTTGGGGAATGAACCAAATCTCAGAAGATTCTCTTGACCGCCACTAGGTGGCTTTATTTAGGAGCATCTTGATACCTTGCACACACTCCTACACTCAACACAATGTCGGGTCTAGATGCACAAAGGTAAAGGAGAGAGCCGATCATGGATCGGTATACCTTTTGGTCCACATCTTTAACCTTGGGATTAAGCTCAAGATTGCATTTAGTTTGCATTGGTGTAGCAACGCCATTAAGATCCATCATCTTGAATGTCTTGATCATGTCTTGGATGTATTTTTCTTGATTAATGAAGGTTCCATCTCTTAGTTGCTTGATCTCGAATCCAAGAAAGAACCTTAATTCTCCCATCATAGGCATCTCAAACCTGTCAGTCATAAGATTTGAAAATTCATCATTAAAAGCTTGATTAGTAGAGCCAAAGATAATGTCTTCTACATATAGTTGGCATACAAAAATATCCCCCTTAATCTTCTTAGTAAAAAGAGTGGGATCGATTTTTGCCCAACCTCGAAGCCATAGTCTAACAAAATCTCTTTAAGGTTCTCATACCATGCACGTGGGGGCTTGTTTAAGGCCATAGAGCGCCTTATCAAGTTTGTAGACATGGTTCGGAAAATTGGGATCCACAAAACCTGGGGGTTGCTTGACATATACCAACTCATGTAGAGTACCATTAAGAAAAGCACTCTTAACGTCCATTTGCTGTAATTTAAATTTATGATGAACAACGTAAGCAAGGAGGACACCAATGGACTCAAGGCGAGACACAAGAGCATAAGTCTCGCCGAAGTCAATGCCTTCCAGTTGAGAGAAACCTTGTGATACCAATCTTGCCTTTTTCCTTACAACAATTCCACTCTCATCTTGCTTATTGTTGGAAATCCACTTTGTGCCGATAACATTGCAACGATCTTTGGGCTTCTCTACTCGCTTCTAGACTTTGTTGCGCTCAAAATTATTCAGTTCTTCATGCATTACAACAACCCAATCTAGATCTTTAAGAGTTTTAAAAAAATTCTTGGGCTCCACAATAGATATATGAACTTGATGATCACTAAAACTCCCTAGTTCATGTCTTGTGGACACCCTTCTTCTTAGATCACCGATAACTTTGTCAAGTGTATGACCTCTTAGTTCGAGGTTTATTTCATCACGAGCTTTGCGAAAAATTTCATTCAGCTTCATGTTTCTTGGAGGAATTTCTTCATCATTTGAGTCTTTGTATTGACTACTTCCTTGACCTTGATCAACAACCTGTTCAGCACGAACAGTGATACGTTGGAAACATATCTATAATTTTTGATGATCCATGCTTGTTTAGTATCTACTTTGCTTTACTTGTCTACACTTTGAGGTGCTTTTTATATGTTTTCTGGTACTAACCTATTAACAAGTTGCAACAGTGCCAGATGCATGTTTTTGTTGTTTTTTGTTTCAGAAAAGTTAGTAAAGAAATATTCTCGAAATTGGACGGGACAAACGTCAAAGTC
Organism: Avena atlantica; assembly: GCA_910589765.1. Classification (NCBI taxonomy): domain Eukaryota; kingdom Viridiplantae; phylum Streptophyta; class Magnoliopsida; order Poales; family Poaceae; genus Avena; species Avena atlantica. The sequence continues at coordinate 81,065,654 of OU342733.1, forward strand.
AATTACTTTTTGTGGGGAACAAGAAGTCCAGAGGGGATCCGAAGGGGCCAGACCCACCCTAGGCGCGGGTGGGCCCTGCCCCGCGCCTGGCTAGGGTTTAAGGCCCCTGGCCGCTGCCTCGGCCTCCCCCTTCGCCTATAAGAAGCCCCTAATGCAGAAACCCTAAGCACCAGATCAAATCTCCACAAAGCTCTCTGTAGCCGCCGCCACCATCGTCCCTAGATCGGGGGATCTGAAGTTCTTCCCGGCACCCTGCCGGAGGGGAGATCATCCCGGAGTCCTTCTCTCCAGTATGATGCGTGAGTATTTCCACCTTGGACTATGGGTCCATGTAGTAGCTAGATGGTTGCATCTCCTCCTTTGTGCTTTCATGTATAGATATTGTGAGCTCCGTTCATGATCAAGATCTAATCTATTTGTAATCATGCATGTTGTGTTTGCGGGGATCCGATGGATATTAAGATTGTTATGTTGGTTTGATTAATGGTTTTGTTTTTATGATTCTATCATGTATGTGTTGTTTGTGATCTTGCATGCTCTCCGTTGTTAGTAGCTATGTTGGCCAAGTAGTTGCTAGTGACTCCAAGAGGGGGTATTTATGCTCGATAGTGGGTTCATCCCTCTAGTTTCCAAGGGAAGTGACATAAATCTCTTCGGTTGTAGATGTGTTGTTGCCACTAGGGAGAAAACAACGGTCTCTTGTTCATGGCACATGTGGACTGTTTACCTTACACACTTTGCTTAAAGCAGTTATCTGTTGCTTGCAACTTAATACTGGAGGGGGTTCGGATGAAAACCTGAAGGTGAACTTGTAGTCATAGATGCAGTTGGATGGCGGTCTATGTATATTGTTGTATTGCCCAATCGAATCTCACAGGATCTTTCTGACTAGTAATTGCATTGTTATGCCTTGCTCAGTTCCTATCAATTGCCCTGCTGTAATTTGTTTACCCTTCATGCCATGTTGTTTATCTAAGGAGAGCACCTCTAGTGAACTATGGACCCCCAGTCCAATCTTTACCATTGATACATCTTCAACCGTTACTTGTTTACTTGCTGCAAACCATTACCTTCCACACCATACGTTTAATACTTTGTTACAGCAAACCAGTGAGCTTGACAACCTCACTGATTCATTGGGGCAAAGTCTTGAGTTTGTGTTGTGCAGGTCTCCGCGTTGCTTGCAACACCTGTGTGACGTTTCCTTCCTCCTAATGGTTCGATAACCTCTGTTTCTTACTAAGGGAAACTTGCTGTTGTGCTGCGTCATACCTTGCTCTTGGGGTTTCCAACGAAGCGTCCCACGACAAGTGGTGGGAGCCATAAAGATATTTTCTGGCACCATTGCCGGGGAGGCTAAGGACGTCTTCACTAGGGGAGTCCATCACTTCCTTTCTATTTACTTTGTTTTTTGTTTGCTTTGTTTATTTTGCTTGGTTTTGTTTGCCTCTTTCCAAAAAATCCAAAAAAAATTAGTCTAGTTTGGTTTGCTCGCTTTATTCAAAAACACAAAAAAATTAGTTTATGCTCTAGTTGCTGGTCTGTTATTGCCTTGCTTGGTCATGCTTTCTATCAATGGATGGTTTCTTTGAAACTAGTTCTTATTGGCAAGGTGGGTTCACGGAAGAACAAAAGTATTATTATAAGGAACACCGTTTGTCACAAAAAGGGAAACACTTATGGGAACAAATTGATAAGTTGAATACTATTGCTAGAGACGTGTGCTCTACTTATAATGTTACTTATTGCTTTGATAAATCTTGTTGATGTAGGATGTATAAACACCTTCCTTTTCAATGTGAGTATAATGATAATGTTACCATATCTTCTTATGTTAAAGGAAATTATGATTTTTATGATGTGGAACAAATTGAAGAATTTATTGCTTGCAAGGGTGCATTTGAACTTGCTAGTTTGCTTGAAAATACTGATGATTCACCTTATGAATCTGAGGTTTATGAGATACTTAAATTTTGCTTTGATAATTACAAGGAAGAAAATGGCTGTATTCTTGAATATTTTAATAGATGCTTTCCACACATGGAAGAGTCTAATGCCTTGCAGGAGCCTATGGAAGAAGAAATTGCTGAAACTGGAAGCTCATTAGATGAAAAAGAGGAGGAGAGTGATGAACAAAAGGAGGAAGAAAGGATTATCTACCCATGCCTACCTTCTAATGAGAGTAACTCTTTACCTCTTACATTATTTTATTGCCCCCCATGCTTACCAAGGGAGGATGAATGTTATGTTCCTGTGGATCCTTTTGAAATATCTACTTTGGGTAAAACCTGCGAAGGTTTTAATCCCACTGTTTTTGAGCTTGATAGAAATTATGAGTTTGTAGATCATGAAAAGCATGATTCATGTGATAGCTATATTGTTGATTTTATTCATGAGGCTACTAAAAATTATTATGAGAGAGGAAAAAATGGTTGTAGAAGTCTTCATGGTACTGAAACACCTCTCTCTGTGCTGAAAGTTTTGAAGTTGCTCTTGTTTTATCTACCCATTCTTGTTACTATGTGCTTCTTTGATTTATTTTCTTACAAGATTCCTATGCATAGGAAGTGGGTTAGACTCAAATGTGTTTTGAATTTTCTTCTTGATGCTCTCTTTGACCTCAAATTCATATTTCTTATGTGCGCATCTTCTCAAACTTTCCATGCCTAAATTAAAGGCGTTAAAGAAAAGTAATTGTTGGGAGATAACCCAAGAGTTTCCTTGAGTCTTGGAAGTTATTACTTCAGTAATGACCTCTCCTTATCCTTTTTGTTTGCCTTTTGTGCCAAGAATGACCTCTAATGAGAGGGAAGTAAGATTTGGGGAGTTGCTGTCCTGAAACAGATTTCTGTACTCCACCAAAAAAATCGTGAGGAGTCTCTGTAACTCGGATTGAGCTCAAAATTTGCTGAATAAATCCCCCAGTATGTTAGCTAACTTTCGTTAGTTCAACACTTTTTTATTTGAGCAACAGAAGATGTTTGAAAAAATTGGTTTCTACCTGCTGGTCTGTTTTGACAGATTTCTGCCATTATTTGCATTTGCTTCTTATTGATTCCTTTTTGAGTTCTCTTTAGGTGAATTGAGATTTTTGAAGGATTTACTACAGTATCTTGTGTTTTTAGTGAAAATCCTTGTTGTTACAAAGCTTTAGCAGAGGTCTAATATCTTTTGAATACACTAATGTTGCTAATGAAGATTGTGTGAAGTTTTGTATGAAGGAAAAATTTCAGGTGTAGAGAGAGAATGATGCAATGAGATGAAGAATGGACAAAAGCTCAATCTTGGGCATGCCACCCTGGTGTCACCCCAAGAAATATCCAAGAGGTACAAGCGTCAAAGCTTGGGGATGCCCAAGGCATCCCCTTCTTCATTAATAAAAAGCTCAGGTCTGTCTAGACACTTCGTTTTTATTGTTTCATGCACAGTTGTGTTGTTCTTGGATCATCTTAGTTTTTGTTTGATTTGCTTAGGTTGTTTAGTTTGCTTGAATAAAGTAGTTTGTACCCCCGTTCTCGATGTGTTGTTTTGCAAAAAGTTGCTTGGTGTTGGAAAGGAGTAGTAAGTTCTTGCTTGTAAGTGCAAGAGGAGCTTGCATTGACTGTGACTTAGACTTTAGCATGACATGCTAGGTGTTGTTTTGGCCCTTATGCTTAGTGATTATTGATGTAGCATGCCTTATTACAAACAATTGGGATTGCTTAGTGTGCCTTGAAGAAATTATGCGTTGTTTTAGCATGCAAAAGCATAGTATTATGGTATTCTCCTTTGATGCTTTGCTTGGGTTGACTTGGCACATTCTCACACCATGTTATGACTATGACAAGTCACCATTAGCCTCTATGATCATTTAGTCCTTTACTTGTAGTACCACTCTTTGCTTTGATTAGTATGTTTTGTTACACTGCATGATTATGGCCATTATTGCTCTCTTAGTTGGTTGCTCCCAGTCTTTTGCTAGCCTCCAATTGTATGAGTAAGTTCTACTCATTCTTCCAACTCCCAAGAAACCAAGTTATTCCAAAGTGTCCACTATAAACTCCTATGCATGGTGTGTTACACCATTCCAAGTGTATTCTTGTTTTCAGCTATCTTCAAATTAAAAACTATTTTGTTATGTGAAAACTTAGTGATTAAAGCCCTCACGAACTTGATGGCACACTTTATATTCTTTTGCCCTAATAAACTTGAACCATTGTGACAACTTTGTGGTATATGCTTGCACTTATAAGTTGGAATTAGCAGAACCGTGTTGTCACGGGGAACGTTTTCAACATTGCACTTGTACAGTGTACTCAGTTGATATCATGTTCTTTTGTCTATGGATGTCACCGGTGTGAAATAAAGAGGGAACTTGTAAGTCCATGGAGTGTGTATCCTGTGTTAGAGAAACGCTTAGGCCGCTAGCCTAAGCCATGCCTAATCATGGTGGAAACTTACAACATCACCATAATGAGCTATCTATGAAGCATCCTCAATAAAAAGCTATGCATATGGTAAATAAAAAGATTGTTGAGATGCTCATTGTCTGCTTGCCTTGTCATTTTGGTTACGGGAAAGCTCCTGTACCATGTGCAAGGGGTACCCCATTGGCGGTTCTCAATGATATGCAAATACTTACAATGACAAGAACTTACCTGGGGCTGAAGTTGAGTATGCATGAGGTGTGGCCCTCATATTCAAGGGACTTGATATTGCCAACTTATACTTCGTCAAGCATATACTCCAGCTTTGCCACTTTAACCTTAACCACTTCAAGATGCTTATGATAGGGGCAATGAGGGCTGAAAGCTAACAAGTACCATAATTTTTGGAAGCTCTTTTTAAAACTTGTAATCCCTGCTTCCTTTGCAAAAAGGCCTTTCTTCCACCATTATTTGAGTCTCCACCTTCTACCTTTAGGCACCATTAAGAGAGCATAGTGTAGTGTTCCAAAGCTTATTAATTGATGCATATTGTGATATTACTTGTTCTTGTGCTATTTGTTTCTAGTCACCCTTGTGAACTTTGAAGGTGTCCTATGCATCTATATTGCTACTCTATGAGGGACAAGATGATTGCCACTATGCTATGTTTTTTGTATGTGAAACAAACAAACAAACGTTTTTCAGTGCATGTTATTCATGATCTTTGTTTGTAGCTTGTCATGTTGCATGCATAGTTACTATGTCCTATTGTTAGAACTCCATCTTTCATGCACATGTTTAGAGTTCTTTGATCCCAGCTTCCAATGCTTGCAAATGGTTTGATCTTGGTTTTGATGTTGCATGTCACCTCAAAAATTATTCTTTTTATCACTTACCTACTCGAGGACAATGGGAGTTAAGCTTGGGGATGTTGATACGTTGGAAACGTATCTATAATTTTTGATGCTCTATGCTTGTTTAGTATCTACTTTGCTTTACTTGTCTACACTTTGAGGTGCTTTTTACATGTTTTATAGTACTAACCTATTAAACAGTTGCAACAGTGCCAGATGCCTGTTTTTTGCTGTTTTTGGTTTCAGAAAAGTTAGTAAAGAAATATTCTCGGAATTGGATGGGACAAACGTCAACGTCAATTACTTTCCATGGGGAACAAGAAGTCCATAGGGGAGCCGGAGGGGAAAGCTAGAGGGGCCACACCCCCCAAGGAGCGGCCACAGGTGGGCCCGCGCCTGGCTAGGGTTTGGCTACCATGGCCGCCTCCTAGGCCTCCTCCCCCTTCGCCTATAAGAAGCCCCCGATGCAGAAACCCTAAGCACCCAATCAAATCTCCACGAAACCATCTGTAGCCGCCGCCACCATCATCCCTAGATCGTGGGGGATTTGAAGTTCTTCCCGGCACCCTACCGGAGGGGAGATCATCCCAGAGGCCTTCTCTCCGGTATTGTAGGGTTCCCAATCTTAGATAATATTGATCCCTCCTGTGTTTACAATGCTAGTCCCTGGATCAATAGCTAGCATCCACAGTTAAGATGTAATATCAAGAAACAAAGGTCATAATATAACTTTATAACCAGGAATAACATAAGTTTATTACATCAAACATAGCTCATTAGGTTATTACATTACATTGCAGCGGAAATAATATAGTCATGGGGTCCTTCATCTTCAAAGTGCCACAGGCAGATGTTGGTTGTAGACTTTGTAATCCTAAACAATCAATCTTCACTAAAATCAATCAAACCTGCAACATACAAGTTACAGCCACAAAGGGTCAATACATTTGAATTGTATTGGCAAGTGATACTATGGTAGTATAGTGGATTCTATCATCTATATGCATTTGGCTAAGTGGAGTTGAGGCTTGCATTGCTCAAAATAGATTTTTCTTATCATTTTTAAAATACTAAGTTTTTGCTTGACAAAATCATTTTTCTCAATCAAAGATTTCAAGATCCTTGTACCAAGCCATCTCTCCAACAATGATTGAAGAATTCAAACAACCCTTGTTCAAACCACAAGATTTTAATTTAGAAATTGGAATGATGAGATTCTTGATTGCTTCCATGTCTTGATGCTCAAATTGTCCTTTACCAGGGACATGGCTAAGTACTTAGATTTTATACTCTGCAGAGGTGGTGCACTTTCCCCACAAGACTTGGTTTCCCAAGACAAGATCTTTCAGAAGCTTTCCCTTAGACCAAAATGGACGCGTTCCAACCTATCAAACACTACCACCCACTGTCCATATGGCTAAGTTCTTGCAACCTATATGATCATGGCAGAGCCCATATTGCCAAGTGGTTGCACTTGAAGCTTCTCAACATTTGACATCTCAAATCCCTTTGTTTCCTGGGTGGCATTCCACAAGTGAGATAAACAATCCAAGCCCATGGCATTGTGAACCACTCAACCATTCTCCACCAAGCAAGCCCATTCCACCCAGGGGATTCATTAACTTAGTTGTTTTATTAAACAAAAACATAAGTCCTCAGACTTAGAATATTTTTCCATAGTGTGAATATATTTTCCACCCATGTTTTCTATTAGCTAGGCTAAGCTTGATAGTAGTAGGAATCTTTAACTTAGGAAAATCCTACTAAGGATTCATTACTATGTTTTCCTATAGCAAGATCTATACTTAGCAAAATCCATGCAAGTTTTACTTAGCAAAATTACTAATGCATAGTGAAAATAATAGGACAAAAGTATGAAGCATCACTTGCCTTTTTGGTAGGGAATGGTGGTTCACTCCTTGATCTTGCTAGCCTCACACTTCACTACAAGTCAACCAAGCAAACACCAATTCAATTCACATTCCAAACCAAAGTCAAACAAACAATTCTTCACACACACAAAGTAATGGAATCTAAGTCATGCATGGGAGCATGCACAAGATAGTTTTATTTTGCAAAGGGGTCTCTATGGGGTTTCTAAACTTTGAAAGATCCAAATTGGTCATTTACCAAAGTGGCAAAGTCATTAGCAAGAGGGTTTTGTCCAAAAACTATTTTAAATCCATTTATCATTTCATGTGGTGAAAATGTTTTTATTAAGGCAAAACTCTTATGTTGTTCACCAAATGAGTTGCTAATTTGCAACTTGGTGTCTTTTTAGGTCAGTAGGTTTGGTCCAAAACATTTCCTTAAAGTTTTCTTTCCATAAACATTTTTATAACAAAAACCATTCTTTTTATTTGGCTAGAAAATGACTAAGTCAAGTAATCTAACCTAAATTTTACAAAAATCATTTCTAACACCAAGGGTTGGTTCCTAGGGTCAGTAAGGTCACAACAAATCAATCCAATTTCCAAAGGTTTTAACCCTAAATTCAATTTTAAACAATTTTTACATTCATAACATGCATACAAATGTTTCTGCAATTTCCAACAAGCTAACAGCTACTATTTGCTAAACTAAGGGCATGGTTGGCTAGGGCTTGTTCTCCTGAATTCATTGATATAAAATTTGCAAAATTTGGACGTGTGGTTTGAAAGTTATAGAGTTTTCAAATTGCTACTTAAATCTGTTTTTCAAATTCTGTTTTAAAACAGATCCTGCCACGCGTCGTTATTCTACTGGATGATACCGGTTCGGCCGGATCGGGCGACGCTGACCGCTGGATCTAATTATCATCGCGCGGCTCAGATCGACGCATACCTCTTCGCTAACATTCTATCGTATCCGTCGGATCGGGATCGGATGGCTGTGGGTGATTGACCTTAGACGGGCGGCGCTGCGGCGGCTGCTGGCGGCGGAGCGACCAGACGATGGCGGCGCAGGCGGTACAGGAGGCAAAGGAGGGTGTGGAGATGCTCACCGGATTCGCTGACGCTCGCTGATGCTCAACGTGGTACTTGTCCGTCGAGGGGCGCTAGGGGGCAGCTGCGATTGCTCGCCGGAGTTGGTACTGGCGACGGACGCGCGCGGTCGAGGTCGAGGACGACGCTAGGAATCACCCGGAGACAAACGAGACACACGGTCAGGAGCGCAAGGACACGAAGAAGGCGTGTGCGTGAACGAGAGGGGTCGGGGTAGTCTGTTTTACCAGAGAGGTTCCGCCGGAGTAGAGCCAGACGGTGGCGGTGCTGAGGTTGTCGTTGGCGAAGCTCAGGGGTGCCCGCGGTTGAAAGGAGGGTACAGAGAGGAGCGTCTGGGAGTGGGGAACTTGCTCGTGTTCTCAGTGTGGCATGGGGTGGTCCGGTTTGGACGGAATCGACAATGGACCTCGTCGGAGACAGAGAGAGTGGCTGGCGAAATACGGCAGCCTGGGGGCGTGCTCGGTGAAGGAGGCAGAGGGGAAAGGAGGAGGACGTGCTGGTGTTTAAAGTGGCGTGGTTATTACGAGAAATCAAAGCCTCCTTCACGCGCAATCAATCGCCGGAGTAACTCACTGCAACGGTCAGGCGACGGTGTCTCGTTGAAGACGATGGCTGGAAATGTGGGGCCTGCTTGTCAACGAGTGAGGAAAACTTCAGGTGGGCTCCAGTTGTCATACACTGCGTGGGTTTGTTTTGCGGTGAAAAACGATTCACTTCGCTGAGAGAGGGAGGTGGGCTCGGTTGGGCTGAGTTGGGCTGGGGTAGTTGGGCTGCTGTTGTTTCTTTTTTTTGTACAGAAACATTTTCCTTTTTCTATTTCTATTTGCTGATTTGATTTTCAATCAATATTTCAAACATTCAAACCATTCAAACAATTCAAACTTTTGTAATGAGTTTTTGGTTCTGTTTAGTAGCATAAACCAACTTCCAAAATAAAATAATATTTTAAATCTTTTTAGGTTCCATTTATTAATTAAATAAAATGGACCATGGTTTATTAATAAAATAGGGTTTGGTTTATTTTAATAAAATCTCCATTTTAAATCCAAATATTTTCAAAACCAATCAGTAGATTTCATTTGGAAATAAAGAATATTTGGAAAACTTGTTTAAAACAAAATAACCTTTTATTTTTAGGGTCCATTAATAATTGAATAAAATGGGCTTTAGTTATTAAATCAAATAGAGTTTGATTTTATTAATAAAATCTTTATTTGAAACCTAAATATTTTCAAAACCAAATCAGTAGGTTTTATTTGGGAAATATATAATACTTGGAAACTTGTTTCAAACAAAATATTATTTTTCTTTAGGGTCCAATATTAATTAAAAATGGGCCAAGGTTTATTAATCAAATAGGATTTGTTTCATTGAGATATTTATTTTGAAATCTAATATAAAGCCAAAACACTTTAGTAGGTTTTATTAGAGAATATAAAATACTTGGAAAGCCTATTTAAAACAATTTAATAAGTTTTGATGTTTTAATTAAAATGGTAAAACCTTTTATAATAAAATTTGATATTAATTCCTTATTATTTTATTTTAGATAAACCTTTGTTATTTTTATTCAAAACTAAATGTTTTAATTCCCAAAGTTTGGTCAAGGTTTAATTTGACTTTATTAAATAATCTTTATTTATAAATCCACCTTTTCTTTGAAAACCAATCTTTTATTAAAGATCCAAAGTAGTAATTTTAAATATTCAAAATGTTTTCTTTATTAAATGTTTTATCTTTTAAATTTCTTTAGGATTTTATTTAATTCAAATGGGTTTGAAGTTCCAATTGAATTCAAAAAGTTTCTTCTGGCTCTGAAAATCAAACAAAGTTTTATTTTATTCATTTATTTTCACATTACAAGATTTGGAAAATCTTGGGATGTGACAGGCTACCACCCTTAAAATAAATCTCGTCCCGAGATTTGGGAAGAATGGGGTTACAAGCAGTTCAAAACAACTAGGGTACTACCGCCCTTAAAAATTTTCAAACAAAAATTACATATTGTCCTTCCTGGAAAAAGAACTTCTCTAAGCAAAACTTTGCATTGTCCTTGGTTTCCATACTTGACTCATGGGCCAAGGTTGAGATCCTTCATAGACTTGTTTAACTTGTTCTCCATCCTTTCTGGACAATTGTTTGCATAGTGGCCTAGTTCCTTGCATTTGAAACATGTGACAAGGCTGAGATCCCTCATAGGCTTGTTTATCCTATGCTTCATCTTTTCTGGACAGTTGTTTGCATAATGTCCTAGCTCCTTGCACTTGGCTAATATCCTTCCTTATCCTAGGTTTCACTAGCCTTTGATTGTCTTCTTGGCTCTTCTCCTTTTCTGGGCATTCACTGGCATAGTGTCCCATCTCTTTGCATTTGAAACATTGCACTTGTGTAATATCCTTCTTGCTAGTGTTGGGGCATTTCTTCTTCTTCTTTTTGGGTCTCTCCAAAGCTAGGAGTTCTTCTAGTTCATGTTCTTCATGAGTGGGAGATCTTTCTCTCTTCTTGGGATATTGATCTTTATGTTTCTTGGATGCATGATCCTTATTGTCATTAGCTCCTTGGGAAAAGTTTTCTCCCATGTTGATCACTTGAGTAACCAATCCTTGCAACAATTGGGATTGAAGTTTCAAAATCCTTTGTATGGCTGGGTCTAGTCCATTGTTGTTGGCTAAAAGTTGAGTTGTCTCTTGGCTCAACTGGTTTTGGGTTGCTATAAGTTCTTTCATGTTGTCCTCTTGGTTGTTGTTGTTGTTGTCACCATCCTTGATGTTGGAGTCTCTTGGTGTAGTCATCTGTTTGGGTTTGAAGGGATTAGAATAGGCAAAATATTTCTAAGGAATTATTTCTAATCACACACATCACAATTCACACAAGCAATGTGCAAACAATCACAAACAAACATTCCACTCAAACATCAAGTTTCAAGCACATACTTAGGCAACAAAATATTTTTGTTACACCACATAAGTTGGTGAGTTTGACTTAACTAAAATATGGTGGTCCATCTATATGGTTTACTTGTGATTTTTCCTTCCTTCATGATTCTTCTTGTATGAGATCATGGTTTCCTTGAGAAAAACTCTTGGTTACAATACTTCAAAGTTGTTGATGGCTCCTTCTTATTTTGTATTCCCTCAGTCTCTAAATCTTGAGTAAGATTTCCTTGTCTCACTTGTAGTCCTTAGTGATATCCATGTTGGAAGTCCTTGGTGAACATGCTGAAGATGTTGAAGTCATTAGAGTTGAAGAAGTTGAAGTCATTAGAGTTGAAAGTGTTGAAGAAGTCCTTTGCACATGGTGTAGTCTTTGGTCATGGGGTAGGTTTTTCCATCAAGTTGAAATAGCAGAGAAGTAGAGTTGAAAACAAAGTGGTTGAGGAAAGAGTTTACAAGTGTTTTTGTAAATAAGTTTTTGGAACAAGTACAACTTCTATTTTTCTAAAGGTTTTTGTCCAATCCTAGGTTTACAAATCCTACAGGAAACACAATGCTCTGAAAACATCTGTAGGGTTCCCAATCTTAGATAATATTGATCCCTCCTGTGTTTACAATGCTAGTCCCTGGATCAATAGCTAGCATCCACAGTTAAGATGTAATATTAAGAAACAAAGGTCATAATATAACTTTATAACCAGGAATAACATAAGTTTATTACATCAAACATAGCTCATTAGGCTATTACATTACATTGCAGCGGAAATAATATAGTCATGGGGTCCTTCATCTTCAAAGTGCCACAGGCAGATGTTGGTTGTAGACTTTGTAATCCTAAACAATCAATCTTCACTAAAATCAATCAAACCTGCAACATACAAGTTACAGCCACAAAGGGTCAATACATTTGAATTGTATTGGCAAGTGATACTATGGTAGTATAGTGGATTCTATCATCTATATGCATTTGGCTAAGTGGAGTTGAGGCTTGCATTGCTCAAAATAGATTTTTCTTATCATTTTTAAAATACTAAGTTTTTGCTTGACAAAATCATTTTTCTCAATCAAAGATTTCAAGATCCTTGTACCAAGCCATCTCTCCAACAATGATTGAAGAATTCAAACAACCCTTGTTCAAACCACAAGATTTTAATTTAGAAATTGGAATGATGAGATTCTTGATTGCTTCCATGTCTTGATGCTCAAATTGTCCTTTACCAGGGACATGGCTAAGTACTTAGATTTTATACTCTGCAGAGGTGGTGCACTTTCCCCACAAGACTTGGTTTCCCAAGACAAGATCTTTCAGAAGCTTTCCCTTAGACCAAAATGGACGCGTTCCAACCTATCAAACACTACCACCCACTGTCCATATGGCTAAGTTCTTGCAACCTATATGATCATGGCAGAGCCCATATTGCCAAGTGGTTGCACTTGAAGCTTCTCAACATTTGACATCTCAAATCCCTTTGTTTCCTGGGTGGCATTCCACAAGTGAGATAAACAATCCAAGCCCATGGCATTGTGAACCACTCAACCATTCTCCACCAAGCAAGCCCATTCCACCCAGGGGATTCATTAACTTAGTTGTTTTATTAAACAAAAACATAAGTCCTCAGACTTAGAATATTTTTCCATAGTGTGAATATATTTTCCACCCATGTTTTCTATTAGCTAGGCTAAGCTTGATAGTAGTAGGAATCTTTAACTAAGGAAAATCCTACTAAGGATTCATTACTATGTTTTCCTATAGCAAGATCTATACTTAGCAAAATCCATGCAAGTTTTACTTAGCAAAATTACTAATGCATAGTGAAAATAATAGGACAAAAGTATGAAGCATCACTTGCCTTTTTGGTAGGGAATGGTGGTTCACTCCTTGATCTTGCTAGCCTCACACTTCACTACAAGTCAACCAAGCAAACACCAATTCAATTCACATTCCAAACCAAAGTCAAACAAACAATTCTTCACACACACAAAGTAATGGAATCTAAGTCATGCATGGGAGCATGCACAAGATAGTTTTATTTTGCAAAGGGGTCTCTATGGGGTTTCTAAACTTTGAAAGATCCAAATTGTTCATTTACCAAAGTGGCAAAGTCATTATCAAGAGGGTTTTGTCCAAAAACTATTTTAAATCCATTTATCATTTCATGTGGTGAAAATGTTTTTATTAAGGCAAAACTCTTATGTGTTCACCAAATGAGTTGCTAATTTGCAACTTGGTGTCTTTTTAGGTCAGTAGGTTTGGTCCAAAACATTTCCTTAAAGTTTTCTTTCCATAAACATTTTTATAACAAAAACCATTCTTTTTATTTGGCTGGAAAATGACTAAGTCAAGTAATCTAACCTAAATTTTACAAAAATCATTTCTAACACCAAGGGTTGGTTCCTAGGGTCAGTAAGGTCACAACAAATCAATCCAATTTCCAAAGGTTTTAACCCTAAATTCAATTTTAAACAATTTTTACATTCATAACATGCATACAAATGTTTCTGCAATTTCCAACAAGCTAACAGCTACTATTTGCTAAACTAAGGGCATGGTTGGCTAGGGCTTGTTCTCCTGAATTCATTGATATAAAATTTGCAAAATTTGGACGTGTGGTTTGAAAGTTATAGAGTTTTCAAATTGCTACTTAAATCTGTTTTTCAAATTCTGTTTTAAAACAGATCCTGCCACGCGTCGTTATTCTACTGGATGATACCGGTTCGGCCGGATCGGGCGACGCTGACCGCTGGATCTAATTATCATCGCGCGGCTCAGATCGACGCATACCTCTTCGCTAACATTCTATCGTATCCGTCGGATCGGGATCGGATGGCTGTGGGTGATTGACCTTAGACGGGCGGCGCTGCGGCGGCTGCTGGCGGCGGAGCGACCAGACGATGGCGGCGCCGGCGGTACAGGAGGCAAAGGAGGGTGTGGAGATGCTCACCGGATTCGCTGACGCTCGCTGATGCTCAACGTGGTACTTGTCCGTCGAGGGGCGCTAGGGGGCAGCTGCGATTGCTCGCCGGAGTTGGTACTGGCGACGGACGCGCGCGGTCGAGGTCGAGGACGATGCTAGGAATCACCCGGAGACAAACGAGACACACGGTCAGGAGCGCAAGGACACGAAGAAGGCGTGTGCGTGAACGAGAGGGGTCGGGGTAGTCTGTTTTACCAGAGAGGTTCCGCCGGAGTAGAGCCAGACGGTGGCGGTGCTGAGGTTGTCGTTGGCGAAGCTCAGGGGTGCCCGCGGTTGAAAGGAGGGTACAGAGAGGAGCGTCTGGGAGTGGGGAACTTGCTCGTGTTCTCAGTGTGGCATGGGGTGGTCCGGTTTGGACGGAATCGACAATGGACCTCGTCGGAGACAGAGAGAGTGTTTGGCGAAATACGGCAGCCTGGGGGCGTGCTCGGTGAAGGAGGCAGAGGGGAAAGGAGGAGGACGTGCTGGTGTTTAAAGGGGCGTGGTTATTACGAGAAATCAAAGACTCCTTCACGCGCAATCAATCGCCGGAGTAACTCACTGCAACGGTCAGGCGACGGTGTCTCGTTGAAGACGATGGCTGGAAATGTGGGGCCTGCTTGTCAGCGAGTGAGGAAAACTTCAGGTGGGCTCCAGTTGTCATACACTGCGTGGGTTTGTTTTGCGGTGAAAAACGATTCACTTCGCTGAGAGAGGGAGGTGGGCTCGGTTGGGCTGAGTTGGGCTGGGGTAGTTGGGCTGCTGTTGTTTCTTTTTTTTTTGTACAGAAACATTTTCCTTTTTCTATTTCTATTTGCTGATTTGATTTTCAATCAATATTTCAAACATTCAAACCATTCAAACAATTCAAACTTTTGTAATGAGTTTTTGGTTCTGTTTAGTAGCATAAACCAACTTCCAAAATAAAATAATATTTTAAATCTTTTTAGGTTCCATTTATTAATTAAATAAAATGGACCATGGTTTATTAATAAAATAGGGTTTGGTTTATTTTAATAAAATCTCCATTTTATCCAAATATTTTCAAAACCAATCAGTAGATTTCATTTGGAAATAAAGAATATTTGGAAAACTTGTTTAAAACAAAATAACCTTTTATTTTTAGGGTCCATTAATAATTGAATAAAATGGGCTTTAGTTATTAAATCAAATAGAGTTTGATTTTATTAATAAAATCTTTATTTGAAACCTAAATATTTTCAAAACCAAATCAGTAGGTTTTATTTGGGAAATATATAATACTTGGAAACTTGTTTCAAACAAAATATTATTTTTCTTTAGGGTCCAATATTAATTAAAAATGGGCCAAGGTTTATTAATCAAATAGGATTTGTTTCATTGAGATATTTATTTTGAAATCTAATATCAAGCCAAAACACTTTAGTAGGTTTTATTAGAGAATATAAAATACTTGGAAAGCCTATTTAAAACAATTTAATAAGTTTTGATGTTTTAATTAAAATGGTAAAACCTTTTATAATAAAATTTGATATTAATTCCTTATTATTTTATTTTAGATAAACCTTTGTTATTTTTATTCAAAACTAAATGTTTTAATTCCCAAAGTTTGGTCAAGGTTTAATTTGACTTTATTAAATAATCTTTATTTATAAATCCACCTTTTCTTTGAAAACCAATCTTTTATTAAAGATCCAAAGTAGTAATTTTAAATATTCAAAATGTTTTCTTTATTAAATGTTTTATCTTTTAAATTTCTTTAGGATTTTATTTAATTCAAATGGGTTTGAAGTTCCAATTGAATTCAAAAAGTTTCTTCTGGCTCTGAAAATCAAACAAAGTTTTATTTTATTCATTTATTTTCACATTACAAGATTTGGAAAATCTTGGGATGTGACAGGTATGATGCGTGAGTAGTTCCACCTTGGACTATGGGTCCATGTAGTAGCTAGATGGTTGTATCTCTTCCTTTGTGCTTTCATGTATAGATTTTGTGAGCTCCATTCATGATCAAGATCTAATCTATTTGTAATCATGCATGTTGTGTTTGCGGGGATCCGATGGATATTGAGATTATTATGTTTGTTTGATTAATGGTTTTGTCTTTATGATTCTATCATGTCTATGTTGTTTGTGATCTTGCATGCTCTCCGTTGTTAGTAGCTATCTTGGCCAAGTAGTTGCTAGTGACTCCAAGAGGGGGTATTTATGCTCGATAGTGGGTTCATGCCTCTAGTTTCCAAGGGAAGTGACAGAAATCTCTTCGGTTGTAGATTTTCTATTGACACTAGGGAAAAAACAACGGTGTCTTGTTCATGGAACATGTGGACTGTTTACCTTACACACTTTGCTTAAAGCAGTTGTCTGTTGCTTGCAACTTAATACTGGAGGGGGTTCGAATGATAACCTGAAGATGGACTTCTAGTCATAGATGCAGTTGGATGGCGGTCTATGTATATTGTTGTATTGCCCAATCGAATCTCATAAGATCTTTCTGACTAGTAATTGCATTGTTATGCCTTTCTCAATTCCTGTCAATTGCTCTGCTGTAATTTGTTTACCCTTCATGCCATGTTGTTTATCTAAGGAGAGCACCTCTAGTGAACTATGGACCCCGGTCCAATCTTTACCATTGATACATCTTCCACTGTTACTTGTTTACTTGCTGCAAACCATTACCTTCCATGCCATACGTTTAATCCTTTGTTACAGCAAACCGGTGAGCTTGACAACCTCAGTGATTCGTTGGGGAAAAGTCTTGAGTTTGTGTTGTGCAGGTCTCCGCGTTGCTTGCAACACCTGTGTGACGTTTCCTTCCTCCTACTGGTTCTATAACCTCGGTTTCTTACTGAGGGAAACTTGCTGTTGTGTTGCTTCATACCTTGCTCTTGGGGTTTCCAACGAAGCATCCCACGACAAGTGGTGGGTGCCATCAGAAAGGAGACGAAGAACCTTGCCCTTGATTTGGATCAGCAGTCGTAACAGGAGGCTACTGTTGTTCTGAAGCTTCAAGGCTGGATAATCCGGCCGAGGGAGGGGCTAGATAATCCGGCCTAGGAGTTCTTGCTCCATATTGATCATCCTAGTTGATCCTAGCACGAGTTAGAGAGGGGCCGGATAATCCGGTGTCACCCGGAAAATCTGGCCTAGGAGTTTCTGCATGATCCTGCTCTTCCTGTTCATTCCTGGCATCAGATGAGGTAGGGCTGGATAATCCGACCATACCCGGAAAATCCGTCCTGGAGCTTCCAGATGCTTCAGATGATGGCTGATCTTCAGAGGGTTGTGGTGTTGGTGCAGTGGTTTATCCAGCATGTGGAGCTTGTTAAGCTTGTGTAGATGAGGGCTCTGCTTGAGTAGAGCATTGTCCTTCCCGATCCGCCACAAGGGGTTCCTCAATGGGGCGTAAAAATCCCACACCCATTCTTCTTATGACATCTTGGGGTATTTTAGCATCTGTATTACATACATCAACTTGCCCCACATGGGAGCCATCATTTTCTTCAACAACACACTACAAGATTCTACAACAGTTCCAGAGAGCTTATTGTAGACTCTATAAGTGTGGGATTCTACACCATAACCAACAAAAATACCTTCTAAAGCCTTAGACTCAAATTTAGATAAACTAACTCCTTTAATGAGAAAGAAACACTTACAACCGAACACCCGGAAATATGATATGTTGGGCTTGTTACAAGTAAGTATCT
The DNA here is from genome assembly GCA_910589765.1 of Avena atlantica. Classification (NCBI taxonomy): domain Eukaryota; kingdom Viridiplantae; phylum Streptophyta; class Magnoliopsida; order Poales; family Poaceae; genus Avena; species Avena atlantica. The sequence continues at coordinate 81,083,474 of OU342733.1, forward strand.
TATACAGAGTCTTGTCCAAGATTTTGCAGAGGTACAACCAGTTTGATGAATGACATGCGGTGGAAATAGCTTCAACCCAAAAGTTGTATGGTGACTTGAATTCAGCCAACATATACCTTGCCATATCCATTAGAGTCTTGTTTTTCCTCTCGGCTACACCATTTTGTTGAGGGGTGTACGCAGCGGAATATTGATGTCTTATCCCCTCTTCACTTAGAAATTCCTCCAGGGTGTAGTTCTTGAACTCGGAGCCATTTTCGCTTCTTATTGACAATATTGGGACATTGTGTTGACGCTGAACCTCATTGGCAAAGTCGATGACAGTTTGTCGAGTCTCACTTTTCAGCTTGAAAAAGTAGTCACATGTGTATCTTGAATAATAATCAACTATGACCAGGCCATACTTCTTCCCACCGAGGCTTGCATGAGACGGAGGACCAAAGAGATCCACATGAAGTAGCTCCAAAATCCTCTTTGATGATATAATAGTCTTCCTCTTGTGGGGAGAGCCATGCATATTTCCTTCAACACAAGCCTTGCAAACACGATCTTTGGCAAAAGAGACATTTTCTTTTAGTCCAAGGATGTGTCCACCCTTGTGAAGACTTTGCAAATTTTTCATGTTGACATGGGCCAGACGACGATGCCATAACCAGCCAGCGTCGGCCTTTCCAAATAATCACATCGGACCTGCAGTGGTTTTCCCCAAAAAGTCCACCACATACAGGTCATTTTTGACATACCCAACAAAAGCGACCTTTAGAGACTTTCTCCACAAGAGTACCACTAAATCACCATCAATAAAAACAGAAAAGCCCATCTTACCAAGGGCACGAATAGAAAGTAAATTGTAACCGAGGGTCTCAACAAGCATGACGTCCACGAGAGAGATATCGTGGGCAACCACAACCTTGCCAAGACCCGGTACCTTAGATTTTGACTTATCACCATAGGAGACGGTTATATGATCGTGATTAGGACTCATATCTGTGATGATGTCTTTGCTTCCGATCATATGACTAGTGCATCCACTATCCAACACCCATTTAGATCCACCGGAAGCATAGCCCTGCAACAAAGTTATTTCTTTGTTTTAGGTACCCATTTTTCAATGGATCCTCTCATGTTAGTAACAAGGATATTTGGGACCCAAATATACCAAGAGATATAACTATCACAAGGACCAACAAAACTAGCATAGACATCACCATAATAATCACAAAAGAACTCATAATTAGGATTGTTAGTTCCTGCAAAACCAATATAATCAGTTTTGTCCTTTGTGATATCTTAGCTTGTGCCTTCTTGGTCTTCTTTTTCTTTTTCTTCTTCTTCTTGGACTTAGAGACAAAGCCAAGTCCCTCTTTTCCATATTTTGACCTTTGCTTGCCAAGCATCTCATCAACGACTTCCTTACCTTTGGGAGTAGACGCCTTGACAAGCTCATCCTTCAACCTAGCATTTTGTAACACCCTCAGAATCGGACCTATGCAAGTTTTAGCGATCCCCGCCAAACCTGCATAGAAACGATTCAAAGGTGCCCACCAGGCACTTTCGTGCGGGTGGAAAATGAAGTAATATCATTACACAATAGTCCGCGATGGAACCCACAGAACAGATATATACAACAGCGACTCAAAGAGTCAAGAATACAGATATACAATACAAAGATCCAAATCACCTTCAAAACGATACAGCGTCCGAGTACGGACAAGATGCAAATTGAGCTAAGAGCCCTGAAGAATAACCAATGGCGTCCATAACCCTGCCCAGGCCAAGCCGGAAGGGTAACCCTGCTAACGACGTCGATCTCAAAACCTGCTTAAACAAAAGGTGTGCCGACAAAGGGCAAATGAAAAAGAGAGCGGTCAGTACTGAAGCCAGTACACGGCGAGACTAGAATTCGGAGGTCCTCGACTACATAGGTATGGTGGACTGAAGCGGCAGCACAACATGCACTAAACAACCTATAAAGACTCAATACAGCTGGCGGCTATCAGATAGGGATAAGAAATACCTATTAGGATCCAACCTAAAACTATCACCAAGCATACCCATCCTGGTATTTCCCCCTCGAGACCAAACGAGGAAGTCAACTGAGGAACTCACACAGTTGGCAGTTTTATCCATTCCGTATAGTTGCGGCAATTACTAGTCAGATATAGATAGCATGAGTCATCCTGATATAATAAGCAGTGGGCAGTTTTAGTTAACTATTCCGTTGTAGTTTTAGTACTTACTAGTCAGATACATATAGCATGAGGCATCCCAAAACCCAGCAGTTGTTGGTACTTTTATTTAGCCATTCCGTTGTAGTTGCAATACTTACTAGTCAGATACAATGGTAACAAGTGACAATCCAAACCAGCAATTGTTGGCACTTTTATTTAGCCATTCCATTATAGTGAAGTTGATTACTAGTCATTATAAAGTCAAATTTATAGCACTACTTTAGTTATAGTTGTCTATGATCGAGATACAGTGCTCCAAGTCGTCCATAACCGCAGACACGGCTTTCAGAAAGTTTTACCCTGCAGGGGGCACAAATAGCAACACACGCACGATCAACCTCGAAAAAACCAAATAAAACCCAACGAGGCATCACGAAAAAGAAATCGCAAGATTCATATAATATTTCAGGGGGCCACCCCACCAAGCTACCCGCTACGAAGTTGGCCGGCTCTGAGACGGACCCAGAGGTTTGTGACGACGGCTGTAAACGACTGGGAACCCGAAAGTGTGACTGGGCTTGTCGATACCGCGAAAACGTGGCACGGGGTTCCAAAACAGTACAGGCTCTCCACGCGGAATCATAAATAAAGCAGTAAAGCATGGTATCAGTACAAGATAGTAATAAATCCCCAAACTACTTTGTGGCCCCAAGAAATAAGATATGACTCCAGCTCATGCTAAGGGGATTCATGGGCCCACATGCGGATAGTGCGAATAGTCAAGGAACAGGTATCAAGTACTCGGGGTCCTACGGGACACAAGTGGACGGTTAAAAACCAAATAACATCTATTGTCCACCTGTGCCTCTGCATTATTTACCTACCTCAATTTTAGTTATTAAAGTGTAATTAAAGCCATGATCATCTCCAACATTAAACATGCGGCATTACTCCAATAACTGTGGTACTTGATGACACGCAACAACAGGTAATAGGATGTGTCCAAGGCAATATAAGGCTGCAAGGGATACCCCGGGTACGAAAACTAGAGCATCGCAACACAGATAGCAATAGATCAATAGGAGGGAATAAATACTATAAAAGCAAGATAGGTAGAAAGGGGGAGAATGCTCGCCTGGAAACATTGCCGAAATTTCATAATCGAAGAACTTGTCGAAGCTCACAACATCTCACCGTCCTATCCGAGAAGAAGCAAACACTAAAAGGAACAAGCGATGCAACAATTACAACTAATGCAAAAGAATCAGCATGATCATGATATGATGCATGATATGGCAAGTTAATGATGCAAACTATGTTGAAAAGGTATTAGGAGCATCGCTCATTGATGATATAGCATTTGTGAGGCATTATTAATAACAAACAATTAGTTCCCAATTTTATTTATTATGTTTTCCTTGCATAAACAATACTGATTATAAAACTGCTCTTAATGCATGATGCAAATGATAACATGGATATCATGGTTGGAGAGGTCTTGTCGCGCTGATCGATTTGGACATATTATTTGTCGAATTCGGAGTTACAGAATTAAAGTTATGCAATTATTAAGAAATGACATTTATTAGCAATTAAATTATTTCGAAATTTTAAATTGTTCAAATAGTATTATAAATAGCATAAACAGATTTCTCATGTTTTTCTGATTCAGAAACATATATTATTTGTATTATTAGGAAATATGAATTTAAAATAATTTTATAGTCAAATTATATTGAAAAGTCAAATAGGGTCAAATATCAATGGTTTGACTAGATAGAGTCAACCCTGGTCAAACTTGAAAACATGGTTGAATTCACATTTGAAAAACATTCATATTTGCCTTTGAAAGTTTCTGCAAATTCAACACTATTTGAAATCTATATATTGATTTGTATTTAAACAGATTGAGAATTGATTTGATTTCAGATTTGGAAAAGGGCCAAGTTTTTGTTACACAGGGACAACCTACCCAAAGGGACAGACGAGTGGGGCCAGGCGCCAGGCGGGTCCACACGCGCGCGGAGCAACAGGGCGTTGACAAGTGGCAGGGGAGGCCCACGGGTTGAGCTCAGCAGAAGTGGAGGTACCTTTGTATAAAAAGGCCATACTATTCTGGGATGCGTGTTGAGTAGCAGGAAGATTGGGGGGCTTAATACAAAACGTGTTGGATGGTGGTGAGTGGAAACAACTAACGAGACTGCACTGGGATCGCGAACGAGGCCAGCTGGAGTGATTTTTAGAGGAAGATGGTGAGCAAACGAGCCGGTATTTAGCTACGTCGCAAAAAAAATGTAGAGGGAAACAAGTACTTCAATCTTCGTCAAGGAACCTTCTCCGGATATGGGGTGTATCACTCGGAAACGTGTCGTGAACAGAGAGGATTCAGGATAGTTCAATCTGCGAAAAAACTTCAGAGATTGCAGAAATTTTTCTCGAACTTTGCCGGTTGATTCCGAAGGATGTAGGTCGCCAATTTGGACGAGGTTTGCTGCGTTGGATAGAAGGATCTACCGTTAAGAGAAAACGTGAATACGAGTACTCCGGAAGCGGACCAAGGGTGCCGGAAAATGGACAGAAAACGGAGGTCATCGGCGGTAACTGTTGCACGGCTGCTGCCGCACTGCTGCAGCCGATGCGGTCGTTTGTGCGCGTGCGACGAGCGCCAAACGGCAAGGTACGACGATGGACTGCTGCTGTAGCGAGAGAGGTAGAGGAAGATGCAGAGAGGAAGGTGGGCCTGCTCACCGAGGTCCTGATGAAGAGCCCGAACGAGTCGCAGAGGATGGGGCTATCAGTTTGGAGAAGAAACAGTCGACCGCGCGCACGGTCGCAGGTTCCAGGAAGAAGAACTTGACGACACCGTCGATCCCTAGCGTCTCCTGACTCGGTACTGCGGCGAGGATGGCAAGGATGGTGGCGCAATTCCATTCCCGCCGGCGGCATGGTCTCTAGAGCTCGAGGGTGATGGGGAGAGGCTCTGCTCCTTGCAGATTGGTAGGGAATAGTAGAGAGGGAAAAGAAGGAGAGTGCGGCGGCGGAGGGAAGAGGGGGAACTAGGGTTCAGGGGCTCCTCGGCTTGGGGATAAGATGAGGGAGCGGTGGTGGATGGTGACGCGGATGACGGGGTGACGCCCACCTGCCCCGTCCCGTTAGCAAAGCAGAGAGGAAGAGGGCAACGAGGATGAGGAACAGGGACGGCGCCGTCTTCTGTTGGCGAAACAGTACAGCCAGAAGATTGGGTTGTTGCCAGGTCGGCTCTTAGTTTTTTTTTATTCATCATGTTTCTTGTTTCTTTGGTTTGATTTCAAATTTCTAAGCAAGTTTTTATATTACAGCCCAAATAAACAAATAGAGCAAAGAAAGGAAGGCTGGAGAGAATAGATAGATAGGATAATTAGAGTAGATATGTTTTTGTTGTAGGAATTTGTTTTGAATGGATTTGAATAAACCTAAAAGATATGAGAGAAACCTCACAAAGATAACAACACAAATAAAACCAAAGAGGGATCATGAAGGAAGGTAGGTAGATGGTTCATGAAGATCTATTTGAATTGATTCCTCTTGAGAGCTTCCAAATCAAATAGCCCCATAACCCAAAGGAGAAACAAGAATGGAAGGATGGTGGTAATCTTCCATGGGCCATGCATGTGAATTTAGAAGTGGACCCATATTATTACATATGAGCTAGACAAATGCCAAAAGAAATGCAAGTACTCATATATAGTTTGGATGGGGGGATTATAAGGTGATGACAAGAAACGTGGTGGATTCAAGAAAAGATATGCCCACAACTCAACTTGGGCATGAAGCAATTTATCAACAAGCAAATACAATATATAAAGAGCCAAATACAAGTGATACAATATATAATGCATATGGGATAATAACCCAATTGAGGAGTTTTATATGATGCACAAATGCAAGGTGGCATGGTGACATGAGCATGATATGGTAATGATGCAATAAATAACAAGCATCAGGTAGTGTTGATCGGTATTTCTTGTGTAGCATTCCAATGTTAGACAATTGGGATGCTACAACTCTTCCCCACTAAACAAGAATCTCGCCCCGAGATTCCTAGGAAAGAAGCATTCACGATCCTATGTAGCTCCTTCAAGGGGATGGTGCGGCGACTGAGCCTTGCCAAACTTGTCGAGAGAACACTCCGGCGAACAAAGGACGAAGGTAAAGGTCTCCATAGATAAAGGCACCTCTAACTTCGATAGAAGGAGATAACAGATGCATTCTAATCCACTTAAATGTATAAGAGCAAATAGAATGAGTAGTTAGCATGGGGGCCAATCCATCACGCACCCAAACTATTACTCCACACATGCAATAGAAAATCATGCACCCATTGTTGGAATTTAGACTGAAGATCCTCACAAGCGATGTTCAGAAAATAGGAAATGATGCAGGCTCTTCATCGGATCTGATGCAGATGGCGACGTCACAATGAAAAACTCCGGGAGATACAAAGAAAAAATTTAGTGAATTTTCGGTCCACTGAAAGATACAACAGAGAAAAATTTCTCAGATAGCATGAAGACCAGTTGCTGAAGCACCGCTACAAGAGGTTAGAAGCGACACCCTGAAGGTACGACGAAAACCCAACCACGAGAATTCCTGGACTCGAAGAAAATATAAGAGAGCATATTCAAAACACGTCAAGGTAAGAGGAGAATAGCAAAGGGGTAAGGAGTAAAAGAAGACCTAATCAGATCTATCCAACCGATTTTTCCAAAATAGTTTTGACACTCTACAACGTCCGTTAGCTAGGTTATCCTGCAGTCTGGACCAGTGGGGTATCGTAACTGCTGAGCTCTGATACCACTCTGTAACACCCTCAGAATCGGACCTATGCAAGTTTTAGCGATCCCCGCCAAACCCGCATAGAAACGATTCAAAGGTGCCCACCAGGCACTTTCGTGCAGGTGGAAAACGAAGTAATATCATTACACAATAGTCCGCGATGGAACCCACAGAACAGATATATACAATAGCGACTCAAAGAGTCAAGAATACAGATATACAATACAAAGATCCAACTCACCTTCAAAACGATACAGCGTCCGAGTACGGACAAGATGCAAATTGAGCTAAGAGCCCTGAAGAATAACCAATGGCGTCCATAACCCTGCCCAGGCCAAGCCGGAAGGGTAACCCTACTAACGACGTCGATCTCAAAACCTGCTTAAACAAAATGTGTGCCGACAGAGGGCAAAGGAAAAAGAGAGCGGTCAGTACTGAGGCCAGTACACGGCGAGACTAGAATTCGGCGGTCCTCGCCTACATAGGTATGGTGGACTGAAGCGGCAGCGCAACATGCACTAAACAACCTATAAAGACTCAATACAGCTGGCGGCTATCAGATAGGGATAAGAAATACCTATTCGGATCCAGCCTGAAACTATCACCAAGCATACCCATCCTGGTATTTCCCCCTCGAGACCAAACGAGGAAGTCAACCGAGGAACTCACACAGTTGGCAGTTTTATCCATTCCGTTATAGTTGCGGAAATTACTAGTCAGATATAGATAGCATGAGTCATCCTGATATAATAAGCAGTGGGCAGTTTTAGTTAACTATTCCGTTGTAGTTTTAGTACTTACTAGTCAGATACATATAGCATGAGGCATCCCAAAACCCAGCAGTTGTTGGTACTTTTATTTAGCCATTCCGTTGGAGTTGCAATCCTTACTAGTCAGATACAATGGTAACAAGTGACAATCCAAACCAGCAATTGTTGGCACTTTTATTTAGCCATTCCATTATAGTGAAGCTGATTACTAGTCATTATAAAGTCAAATTTATAGCACTACTTTAGTTATAGTTGTCTATGATCGAGATACAGTGCTCCAAGTCGTCCATAACCGCAGACACGGCTTTCAGAAAGTTTTACCCTGCAGGGGGCACAAATAGCAACACACGCACGATCAACCTCGGAAAAACCAAATAAAACCCAACGAGGCATCACGACAAAGAAATCGCAAGATTCATATAATATTTCAGGGGGCCACCCCACCAAGCTACCCGCTACGAAGTTGGCCGGCTCCGAGACGGACCCAGAGGTTTGTGACGACGGCTGTAAACGACTGGGAACCCGAAAGTGTGACTGGGCTTGTCGATACCGCGGAAACGTGGCACGGGGTTCCAAAACAGTATAGGCGCTCCACGCGCAATCATAAATAAAGCAGTAAAGCATGGTATAAGTACAGGATAGTAATAAAGCCCCAAACTACTTTGTGGCCCCAAGAAATAAGATATGACTCCAGCTCATGCTAAGGGGATTCATGGGCCCACATGCGGATAGTGCGAATAGTCAAGGAACAGGTATCAAGTACTCGGGGTCCTACGGGACACAAGTGGACTGTTAAAAACCAAATAACATCTATTGTCCACCTGTGCCTCTGCAATATTTACCTACCTCAATTTTAGATATTAAACTGTAATTAAAGCCATGATCATCTCCAACATTAAACATGCGGCATTACTCCAACAACTGTGGTACTTGACGACACACAACAGCACTTGAGCAAGCGACTACGACATGCAAGTCCAACTATCTACCAAACATATCGTGGGAATGGTCACGGCAGATGCTGCAATCGGCAGCGAGTAGTAGAACGAGGGGCAAGGGCGGCCAGCCATCTGCGGTGCGAGATGAGGGCAAAGACACAGGGTTTTACCCAGGTTCGCCCCCCCGGAGGGTAAAGACCTACTCCTGCTAGATTGTATTATGGAGGTGGTACAAAGGGCGAGATCGACGGCTAGGCGGCGAGCCGCTTGGGTGTATGATGGAACGTGTCCCTACTCACCCTATAGGGAGGTTTATATAGGCTCACCTCCCCTAGGGTTTACATATCTCAACCGATTCAGTTAAAGCTTCGGTACTCGTTCAACCTAATCCGACTGGGCCTATCTAATCGCCTGGGCCTTCAGCTTCCAGTCGCTTGGTCTCTCGCTAGGCTTCAATCCAGTCGCCGTCTTGCAGGCCCACTCGCCGGTTCATGGGCCAGTCGGAAACGTCCTGCTGGGTATACCCCGGTAGGCGCATCCCCATCAGTAGTCCCCGAGGCCGTCATCGATTTGGCGTAGGTGGCTGCTGGCAGTCGGAGCATGCGGCTGCTGAATAGACATCCAGTCAAATCGGTGGTGGGCTCCTATATAAAGTAAAAACTAATCATACTGCTCACGGCTTTGGCGAGTCGAGTCGGCGAAACACCGTCATAGTGATCGGGTCGGCGAGCCGAGTGGCTGAAGTTGGACCGTTAAACGTGGTCAAACTAGCCGTTGGGGTAATCCAACGGTAACTTTTTGGCGTAATCATCGCGCGGTAACGGTTCCCTGATTTGGCGGGTAACATCCGCTATATAAGGGGAATGGCAGGCAATCTGAGAACCACCTTCTCACCATTTCCTCCGACTGCGCGCACCTTTCGCCTCCCTTCGCATCGCGACCCAGCCGACCAGAAATCCCCCGACCCCCAACAAATCTCCCTGCCATGGCCCTCTCCACCGAGCCTTCGGGCAGATCTAAGTGCACAAGGGCGCAACTGGCCTCCTTCGAGGAGGTCGGGATCTTGCGAGCCGGATGCTGGCGCATTCCTGCGGCCGGAGAGACGACCCCGAATCCGCGAGAGAGGGAGTTCATCTGCTTCACCAGCCATCTCGAACGGGGGCTAGGGTTCCCCACGTCTCTATTCTTCCGGCGCTTCTGCGCCTACTACGGGATCCAACCATCGGATCTAGGTTCCCACAGCATCGAGCAGCTCGCCATCTTTGTGGCGTTCTGCGAGTGCTACTTGGGCTGTCGGCCCTACTTCCCTCTATGGCAAGATCTGTTCCATGGACGGATCAGCCGTGAGGAAGCGGGCGACCCAATGCTAGCCGCGGGCGGCCTAACCTTCCAGCTGAAGTCGAAGGCTTCATTCTTCGACCTGATGCTGCCCGCCAAAGCAGCGAGCGACTGGAAGAAATCGTGGTTTTACGTAGCCGAGGCGACCCCAGAGGGCGAGACGGCGATTCTGCGGTACTCCGCCAACCGGTCCGAGCCGCGCCGTCTCCAAGTCGGCAAGCTCCCCAACAACGAGCGGATGGTCGTCGACGAGATGCTCCAGACCATCCACGGTCTGAAGAAGAAGGGCCTCCAGACGATCAATCTGTACAACTGCTGGCTCGGGCGGCGGCTCGTCCCCCTGGCTCGACGCGACCATTATATGTACCAGTACACGGGCCGGGAAGACTCGACGAAGGCCTGCCTCGGCGAGTGGAAGCTGGAGGACTACATCCCAGCACTGAAGAAGATTACCCAGGCAGTGTACCTGGACGCGCAAGCCGGAGTCACACCTTACACCGCCAAACGTCCAGCCCCAACGATAATCACCTCGCCTCATTCGCCGTCGCATCTTCCTCCGCAGTCGCGGTAATTCTAATTTCATCTTGCATTCTTTGCAGCTGTTCCAAGTGGTGGAAGGATGGCTACCGCCTTCGGACGACGAGAATTCAAGCTCGTCTGTCCAGGATATGGGCGAATCGCCACCCGCCAAAGGCGATTCCGGGGGCGACGAGATCAACGACGACGACGAGTCCGAGGAAGAGGTCGCCCCGCTGGTTCGCAAGACCCGCGGGCAGCGACAGCGTGAGCTTGAGGCAAGTAGAAGCCTCGAGCGTCACGATGACGACGACGAACTCCCAGAGACCACCTCGCGCCTCCAGGCCACTCCGTCGAAGAAGAAGAAGAAGAAGAAGAAGAAGAAGAAGGAGAAGGAGGCAAGGGCCCCTCCAAAAAGGAAGACAAAGCCGTCGAGGCCGGTCTCACCGCCGCACTCGGCGAGCAGTTCTGACGCCCCCAGCCTGGCCAAAGAGGAGGCGCCGCCAACGACAGCCGTGCTGGACACGGCGACCGTGGAGGTGCCGCTGGCTTCAATTCCTCCGCCATTCGCCCCAGTCTCTGGGCTGGGGGATGCTCCGGCTGCAGCGGCTTCGCCTCGCAAGGAAGCTCCTGCTGAAGATATCCCAGAGGCTCCGGCTGCAGCCTCAACAACGAAGAAGCCGTCCGTGTCTTGGGCACGCGACGTCCTGGAGATGGGGCTCAGTCGCAAACTGGGCCCTGAACTGGAGAAACCTGCCGGCCTCCGTACGGGGCTACGCTTTATTCCAGTCGCCAAGTGAGTACACTCACCCTTCTTTGTCTTTCATAATTGCTTGAATTATTTTTGCTTATACGATTGATGTACAGGACCGGAGTGAAGAGAATGGGCCACCCGACCGTGGCTAAGGTGCCACCCGTCGTCAGCGAGGAGGATCCTTCCCGCAAGAGGAAGGCGGACGAAGTCGTCGTCCCTGCAGATGGCGGCAAGAAGGCCAAGGGTGACGATGTTGTCACGATTTCCGACGATGCAGCGGTCGCGCCATCTGGTCCCGTAACGGAGGCGGCCGCGTCCACGAAGGAGGGAGCTCCCTTGCCTGGAATGGCCGAGCCGACCTCCTTTGGGGCGGGTACCTCTATCGCCACCTTCCCGCGCTTCATGGCCAAGGCGGCCGCGGCGAGTGGGAATTCGCCCTCAAGCCACGCTCCTGGGATCGCCGATGCTGAAGTCGACCAACGTCGAGGGCATACGTCGGCTCTCCTCGCGTCCGTGGACGCGATACAACTCCACGGCATGCTTGGCGCGGCCATCCAGGTATATCCAGTCCCCGAGGATCAGGTTGGTGCTTTGCAGCGGCCTGATTCTTTTAGTGTCTTATATTTATTTTCCGCATCCAGTCCCCGAGTGCGCACTCGCTGAATTTCAGCGGGTGGGCACTTGAGAACTTCTTGATTGCCAGTCCCCGAGTGCGCACCCGCTGAATTTCAGCGGGTGGGCACTTGAGAACTTCTTGATTGCCAGTCCCCGAGTGCGCACTCGCTGAATTTCAGCGGGTGGGCACTTGAGAACTTCTTGATTGCCAGTCCCCGAGTGCGCACTCGCTGAATTTCAGCGGGTGGGCACTTGAGAATTTCTTGATTAACCGTTTTGGTGATGTGCAGGGTTTGCAGCTTGAATCGGCTGACCGATTGGCAGCGAAGCATCGTGCGGAGAAGGAACTGGCCATCGTCCAGGAGGTGAACAAAGGGCTTCAGGCTGTTGCCGCGAAGGCAGAAGAAGCTCGCCAGGGACTTGTCCCCGCGGGTGAATTGGCGGCGGCGCAGTCGGCGTTGAGTTCGGCTGAACAGCGGATCGCCAACCTCGAGCGCGAGCTGCGGGAGGCGAAGGAGGAAGCGAGCTCGGCTGATGGGCGAGCCAAGGCCGCCATTGCCGCCGCCGAAGAGGATCGCAAAGTGTTGGACGCCCTTGTTGCTGGGCTTCAGGACGACCATACTTCGCTTCAATGCTTCATCACGGATCTTGCCCGCCCGTCGATTGGTAAGTGCGTCTGCCCCTGCCGGTAGTTGTGCCTTTTGTGGTGTCCGTCGTATTCATTATTGTATTCTACTCGCAGGTCGCATCGTCGATAGCGAGGAAGAGGCGAGCTCGTTAGACGCGCGACAGTGTGTAAGCATGCTTGTCGACTCGGCAACGTTGTCGGCGACGTGCATCCGCGCCTATCTCCAAGAGATATCGCCCATGGAAGTGATTCCCAGTGACCTTGTTGAGGTATGGAAATATTTGGAGAAGGCGCCCGCGGTCGTTGAGTTCATGACGCGGTCGGCGTTTCGGCGCGGAGCGGCGACGGCACTTAGTCTTGGAATTGCCCACTTCCCCTAGGACTTCGACATCGACGATGTGACGAGTGGATACCCATCGTCGACTGGCGCGGTGGAGCTGTCCGAGGTCCCCAAGTTGCAGGACCGCGCCGCCACGTACTCGGAGCGTGTCTGGGCAATGGGCGACCTCCTTCCGTACCAGGAGACGGTCGTCGTGCCTAGCGACCCCGAGCTGCCGCATCGTGATTTCAAGGTCGAGCAGCCCTTCCGCGCGGCGATGGCGGGTGAACTGACGACGTATCCATCGAACCCGTACACGCCGTTCATCCGCAATCGCCGGGATGTTGGCGAGTCGTCGTTTAATCCTGCAGAATAGGATAGTTTTGCCTTATGGAGTTAGAAGTAGGTCTGCCATGCAGGCATATTTTGTAATATGAAACAATGCACCATGCTATCAAATGAGACATCGTGTCTATTTTGGTATTTGTCATGTGTTTGTGATTGAGGTTTTGAACGAGTCCCCGAGCGCGTCCGCCCTTTTGTGGGGTTTACCTCGTATGTGATGTGTATGTTGTTTTTGTGTTTTGTTACTGTGGTCGACTCGCCTGGACTCGAAGAGCCAGTCGCTAGGCGACTCCCTTGAGCGCTCTGTACTTCGCCGTTTTCCCTTGCGCGAATGAGGTCGGGTGGCCGAGTCCCCGAGCGTGGTACTTGGTTGTTCCAGGCGCGACTCGAGGGTGGGTGAGGACTTAGCGCGTTAGTTTGAGCGCGTCACTCCTGCCTGGCCCGTGGGGTTAGTCGCGTGACGAGTCCTGGGCATGCTCTCTTACTTGGCGTTTTCCCGAGCCACTCGCGATGAACTGGTCGTCAGTCCCCGAGCGTGGTACTTAGCCGTTCGAGTCGCTATGCTGAGGGTGCGGAGGACCGTGGTCGCTGTAAGAAGCGAAGGCAGGTGTCTTGGCTCGTAAAGCCAGTCGGGCTAGGCGACTCCAATGGGGCTCCGGGTAGGCGTTTTTCATGGACGATGCGAGACCTGAGGTTTACTCAATGCTCTTGCACCGCACTACTTAGCCGTGCCGATCGCTGTGCCAAAGGTTGACTTCTGCGGTTAGCTGGACGCTGTTATTACGAGTGCGAGTGGCACAAGACACGGAGAGTAGGCGCAATTTGCGGTAACCGATTCCTTTATTTCACAGCGACTGGAGAGTACATATGTTGGGTTCTAGGGGTAGAACTTCCGTAGGAGGTTTACATTCCATGGTCGCTTGACGTCGAGTTCGCCGTCCCCGCGGACGTCGATGAGGTAGTAGGCGTCATTGCCGAGTACTCGCCCGATGGCGAATGGTCCCTCCCATGGAGGGGAGAGCTTGTGCATGCCCTTCTTGTCCTGGATGAGGCGTAACACCAGGTCGCCTTCTTGGAAGGTGCGAGTTTTCACCCGCCGGCTGTGGTAGCGGCGGAGTCCCTGCTGGTAGATGGCGGTGCGTGACCGGGCGAGGTCACGTGCTTCGTCGAGTTGGTCGACCCCGTCTTGGCGGGCGAGCTCGTTTGCAGCCTCCATGTAGTGGACGACCCGCGGCGAGTCGTGCTTGAGGTCGGTGGGCATGACTGCCTCGGCGCCGTAGACCATGAAGAAGGGGGTGAACCCTGTCGACCTGTTGACTGAGGTGCGGATCCCCCAGATGACAGAGGGCAACTCCTTGACCCAGCACCCGACGGTGCGCTCGAGTGGTACTTGGAGTCGCGGCTTCAGGCCGTGGAGGATGCTTTGGTTGGCCCGTTCTGCCTGGCCGTTGGATTCCGGGTGGGCGACCGACGCGAGGTCGAGCCGGATGTGGTGCTCTTCACAGAATTCAGCCATGGCTCCTTTGGCGAAGTTGGTGCCATTGTCCGTGATGATGCTATTTGGGAATCTGTAGCGATATATGAGCTCGCGTAGGAATTTGGTGGCGGTCTTCCCGTCGCATTTCCGAACTGGCTTGGCCTCCACCCACCTAGTGAATTTGTCGACTGCGACTAGCAGGTGGGTGTAGCCGGAGGGGGCCTTCTTGAAGGGGCCTACCATATCCATGCCCCACACAGCGAATGGACAGGTGATGGGGATTGTTTTGAGCGCTGAGCTCGGCACGTGCGTCTGGTTGGCGTACTTCTGGCACCCGGCGCACCGCTGGACAATGTCGGTAGCATCGGCGTGTGCGGTGGGCCAGTAAAAGCCATCTCGCATAGCCTTGGCGACCAGAGAGCGAGCGCCAGCGTGGTGGCCGCAGTCGCCGGAGTGGATATTGTGGAGGATCTTGCGTCCTTCGGCAGGTTGGACGCAGGGTTAGAACACGCCGGTGACACTGCGCTTGTGGAGCTCGCCGTCGATGATGGTGTAGGACTTGCAGCGGCGAGCGATCATCCGGGCGTCCGTCTCGTTTGCCGGCAAGGTGCCGGCTTCCAGGTAGGCGATGTAGGGCTTGGTCCAGTCGTCTGGCTCGTTGACGAGTGCGACCAGGGCTGCCTCTGGTTGGAGCGGGACTCCGATGTCGATCTCCCTCGGGGGAGAGACTGATGTCTTGGTGATCGTGTCGAGGAAGACGCCGGCGGGTGGTGCGAGTCGAGCCGAACCGATGCGAGAGAGTGCGTCGGCCTCCTCGTTCTTCCGCCTGTCGATCCACTCGACGGAGTAGCCTGTGAAGTGTCCGCCCAACTTGTCCACTGCTTGGCGGTACGCCGCCATGGTGGGGGAGACGGCGTCGCAGGTGCCAGCGACTTGCCCTGCGACGATATCGGAATCGCCGTAGCAGCGTAGGCTGTTGACATTCATCTCCTTGGCCGCTCGCATGCCGTGGAGTAAGGCCTCGTACTCAGCCATGTTGTTGGTGCAGGGTGTGAAGTCGAGGCAGAGGACGTAGCGGAGCTTGTCACCCTTTGGCGAAGTTAGCACGATCCCTGCGCCTGCGCCGTCCGCGTTCTTGGAACCGTCAAAGTGCAGGCTCCAGTAATGGAGGTATGGCAGCTTCTCTGGCTGCTGGGCCTCTTCCCAGTCGGCAATGAAGTCCGCTAGGGCCTGCGACTTGATCGATTTTCGCGGCTCGTATTTGATGTTGTGGACGCCGATCTCGACGGCCCACTTGGCGACCCGCCCGGTCACCTCACGGTTGCGGATGATGTCCTGCAGTGGTGCCGAGGAAACGACCGTGATCGGGTGCTCCTGGAAGTAGTGCGGCAGGCGCCGCTGAGCTCTGAAGACCGCGTATACCAGCTTTTGGTACTGGGGGTACCGCTGGCGCGACTCGGTGAGGACCTCGCTGATGTAGTACACCGGTCGCTGCACTGGGCGCTCCTTTCCTTCCTCCGGTCGCTCGACGACCATCACGGCGCTGACGACGCGCTCGGAAGCCGCGACGTAAACCAGCATGGGTTCTTTGTTGGCGGGGGCGGCGAGTAGCGGTGCGGCGAGTAGCACCTTTTTGAGATCGCGGAGCGCGTCATCCGCCTCCTTGTCCCACTGGAAGGTGGGGTTCTTGCGCATCAGGCGGTATAGGGGCATCGCCTTTTCTCCCAGGCGGGGGATGAAGCGACTGAGAGCCGCTACTCGCCCGACCAGTTTCTGGACGTCGCGCAGGCACTCGGGTTTGCCGAGCCGGGCGATCGTGTCGATCTTTGTGGGGTTCGCCTCGATCCCTCGTTTGGAGACGACGTACCCCAGTAGTTGTCCTGCAGGTACACCGAATGTGCATTTGCCCGGGTTGAGCTTTATCTTGTATTTTCGCAGGTTGGCGAATGTTTCCGCCAGGTCGGCGAGTAGGTCGCCCTGGCGAGCGGACTTTACGACCGCGTCGTCGATGTAGACGTGGATGTTGCGGCCAATTTGGCTCGCGAGGCATTCTTGCATGCACTGCTGGTAGGTCGCCCCGGCGTTTTTGAGGCTGAAGGTCATGGCGGTGTAGCAGAAGGCTCCGAATGGCGTGATGAACACCGTCTTCTCCTCGTATTCGACATCCATTTTGATCTGGTTGTACCCAGAGTAGGCGTCGAGGAAACATAGCGACTCCGAGCCCGCGGTTGAATCGATTATCTGGTCGATCCGCGGGAGGACGAACTGCTCCTTTGGGCAGGCGCTGTTCAGGTTTGTGTAGTCGATACACATCCTCCAGGTCCCGTTCTTCTTCTCGACCAGGACTGGGCTTGCCAGCCACTTGGAGTATTTGATTGGCCGGATGAAGCCTGCAGCGAGTAGACGCTGCACCTCCTCGGCGATTGCTCGGCGGAGCTCTTCATTGAAGGGCCGCAGCGACTGCTTGACAGGTCACACTTTGGGGTCGGCGTTTAGCTTGTGCTCAGCGAGCTCCCGTGGGACACCGGGCATGTCAGAGGGCTTCCATGCGAAGATGTCCCTGTTCTCACGGAGGAACTCGATGAGCGCGCCTTCCTATGCTAGGCTCATGCCCGTCCCGATCGTCACCGTCTGGCTGGAGTCGCCTGGGACCAGCTCGACGGTGCGGGTGTGCGTCGTGGCCTCAAAGGTTGAGGTGTTTGCGCCCTCTGAGTTGGGATTCTTGAGTATGGTGGGGTCGTCGTTGTTGACCCCGCTCGCGTACTTGGCGAGCTCATCAGCGTGGTTGGTCTCCGCCGCGATGACGGCGTCAGCGAGCTCGGCTCCTTTGGCCTCGCACTCGGCGGCCATGTCGGGGTCGCCGTTGATGGTGATGACGCCGCACGGCCCGGGGAGCTTCATCGCGTTGTACGCGTAGTGGGGCGCTGCCATGAACTTAGCGAACGCTTGGCGCCCCAGGACGCAGTGGTAGGGGCTGTCGAAGGGCACCAGCTCGAAGACGATCCGCTCGGTGCGGAAGTTTGCCGGTGTGCCGAAGGTGACTGGCAGCGTGACCTTGCCTATCGGGTACGCCTTCCGACCGGGGACGATGCCGTGGAACATGGTGTGGGTTGTCTCGATCATCGACTGCGGGAGCCGCAGCCGCCTGAAGGTGTCGAGGTATAGGATGTTGATGGAGCTGCCGCCGTCCATCAATGTCTTGGGGAGCCAGTAGTCACCGACCTTGGGCTTGACCACCAGGGCGACTCGTCCTGGGTACTCGATGCGTGGCAAGTGGTCTTGGCGGCTCCAGGTGATGGGCTGCTCTGACCAGTTGAGGAACTGGGATCCACCTGGGCCACCGTGTTGACGGCGACAGCGCGGGCGATGACCTTCTTCTCGCGCTTCGTGTTGAAGCCTGTGAAGGTATGGAGCGAGCCGGCCACTTTGCCGAATTTTCCGCCGTTTGGCGGGTCGTTGTCGGGGTCCTCCCACGCTCGCCGTGCCTTCTCGATTTCCCTAAGGGTGTGGCAGTCGGCGGTGGTGTGCGTTGCGGGCTTCCCTTCCCTGCTATGAAACGCACATGGTTGGTTAAGGAGAGCCGCGGGGTCGAACCTTGGCTTGGCCTTGTAGTTGCCTCCGTCGCGGCGTTGTCCTCCGTGGCGGTGGAAGCTCTTGGGCTCGCGTTGTGCATGCCCGGCGTTGGCGACGAAGTCGACTCGCCCGTCACTGCGGCGCTTGCCGGTGAGGCGAGTGTTGCTATAGCGTAGGTCGGACCGTCGTCCGCTGTCGTTGCCGCTCGTGCGGCGTTGAACTCCTGACTCGTCGTCAGTTTCCTGGCTTGGGTCTTCCTCCACGTACCGTTTGGCGATCTCGAGGAGGTCGAGGATGTTGTCGAGTGTGCGAGAGTGTCGTTTGAGCTTGGCGACCAGGGGCTCATAGCGGCACGAGGTCTTGAAGCAATGGATCGCGGTGTCCGGGTGGATGCCGACCGCGTTGTACCAGAGTTCTTGCCACCGTTGGACCCAGTTGCGGGTCGACTCGCGGGGTCCCTGGACGCATCGCTCCAGGTCCTCGATGGTGGTGGCGCGGGTGTAGGAGCACTCGAAGTGCGTAACGAAGGCGTCGCGCATCTCCTCCCAGGAGTCAATACTCTCCTGGGGGAGGGTGTTGATCCACTGCCTGCACGTCCCCTCCATCATCAGGGGGAGGTAACGGGCGGCTAGCAGGTCGGTGTGGCCTGCGATCCCCATCGCCATGAGGTATGTGTCGAGCCAGATGGCGGGGTCGTACGAGGAGTCGTACTTTTCTATCTCCTTTGGCGCCTTGAAGTTTGGCGGGTACTTCTCGCCTCGGATCATTGGTCCGAAGCACTTGGGTCCGAGTCGACTGAGCGACCCCATGGGCTCGCCGTCGCGGCGATTGGTTAGGGTATGTCGCAGGTCGTCGGGCTGGCGTGCGCGCCAGCTTTGGTTGTTGATGATGTGGGTGCGGGCGTCAATGGGTTGCCCGTTGGCGGCGACGAAGTTGGTCGCCGGCCTGGGGTCGTTGGTGGAGAGTGCCGCGTTCGCGGGTCGGTGTTGGAGCTGCAGTGGCTCTGGTGGCGGGCAGTTGAGGGTGTTTGCCGCCGCTGGGCGGCCGCTGGAGTCCGCTCTGCTTCCCGAGGAACGCGAGTATACTCGACCTTGCGAGTCGGCGCCTGCTCTTTGCTGCTCGACGGCCTTTGCGAGCAGGGCCCTGACGTATTGGATCTGTAGGGCGCCGTCGCCGGTGGCCGTGATGCTGTCGGCTGCTGCTCGGCCTGCCACGAGGTTGTCCATCGGGGTGGAGAACAGTGGGAGGCCGTTTGCGTCTCGCTCCCGTGAGGAGACTACTATCCGCGGCTGGTCCCTGGGAGGGATGCGGTTGGGTGGAGGTGGGGCGCCCATCGTCGTTGATCCTGGCGAGGGCCGGTCGCTTCCTCCTGGTGGCGCGTTCTCGCAGATCGCGCGCTCGGCCAAGAGGGCCGGGTCGTTTTCGTCGTTGAAGTTCAGGGCGCGCCCCTGGACGGTGAGGTTCAGGCGCGACCTGATCCGCTGCTGGTGGTAGCGCGATAGTTCCTGCGCCGTCACCTGCTCGAGGCAAAAAATTTCGCGCTCGGCTTGCTCCTTGCGCACCGCCTCCGCCAGTTTCAGGCGGAGTTCCTCGACCTCCGTTGCCGTGGTGTTAGGAGGGATAGGGGTAGAGAATGGATCCTCCGGCGGATCGGTGCCGGTCGCCATGTAGGTCGCGGCGTGGCGACCGGTTCCGTCGTGGAGGTCGGCGGAGTTCTCCGACCCGGAGTCGAATTCGAAGATCCCAAGGATGGAGGGGTCCTCGAAGTCTCCCACATTGGAGACCTGGGTGATGGAGCCTGCGGGTGAAGCCGCGGTGATGGATCCGGCGAGTGACGCTGGGGTTGCCGAGTCGGCGTCGTCATTGAGGGCCGCGTCTTCTGCAGCCGCTGAGTTTTCGGCCACGTTGCTGTGGGCCGAATTGTACTCGGAGGCGAGGCGATGGATCGTGCGGATCTGGCTCTCGGAGAGCCGATCGCGTGGCGGCAACTCGCGGATGCGAGCCGAATCCTCCGAGACGATGACGTCGATGAGGCCGACGAAGAGGCTGATCGTGCCGATCGGCAGGATCACGCTGTGCGTGGCGGGTCGCGCCGCCGGGACGTAGCTGCTTGGCAAGATTTGGAGCATCTCGCCAATCGCTATCATGCGGCCGGTGGCGACCGTCTCGTTGATGGGCAGATTGGATCTCGCCGCAGAACACCGGCCTGACTGGTCAGGCCCCACGGTGGGCGCCACTGTCGTGGGAATGGTCACGGCAGATGCTGCAATCGACAGCGAGTAGTAGAACTAGGGGCAAGGGCGGCCAGCCATCTGCGGTGCGAGATGAGGGCAAAGACACAGGGTTTTACCCAGGTTCGGCCCCCCGGAGGGTAAAGACCTACTCCTGCTAGATTGTATTATGGAGGTGGTACAAAGGGCGAGCTCGACGGCTAGGCGGCGAGCCGCTTGGGTGTATGATGGAATGTGTCCCTACTCACCCTATAGGGAGGTTTATATAGGCTCACCTCCCCTAGGGTTTACATATCTCAACCGATTCAGTTAAAGCTTCGGTACTCGTTTAACCTAATCCGACTGGGCCTATCTACTCTCCTGGGCCTTCAGCTTCCAGTCGCTTGGTCTCTCGCTAGGCTTCAATCCAGTCGCCGTCTTGCAGGCCCACTCGCCGGTTCATGGGCCAGTCGGAAATGTCCTGCTGGGTATACCCCGGTAGGCGCATCCCCATCAAAACAACAGGTAATAGGATGTGTCCAAGGCAATATAAGGCTGCAAGGGATACCCCGGGTACAAAAACTAGAGCATCGCAACACAGATAGCAATAGATCAACAGGAGGGAATAAATACTATAAAAGCAAGATAGGTAGAAAGGGGGAGAATGCTCGCCTGGAAACATTGCCTAAATTTCATAATCGAAGAACTTGTCGAAGGTCACAACATCTCACCGTCCTATCTGAGAAGAAGCAAACACTAAAAGGAACAAGCGATGCAACAATTACAACTAATGCAAAAGAATCGGCATGATCATGATATGATGCATGATATGGCAAGTTAATGATGCAAACTATGTTGAAAGGGTATTAGGAGCATCGCTCATTGATGATATAGCATTTGTGAGGCATTATTAATAAGAAACAATTAGTTCCCAATTTTATTTATTATGTTTTCCTTGCATAAACAATACTGATTATAAAACTGCTCTTAATGCATGATGCAAATGATAACATGGATATCATGGTTGGAGAGGTCTTGTCGCGCTGATCGATTTGGACATATTATTTGTCGAATTCGGAGTTACAGAATTAAAGTTATGCAATTATTAAGAAATGACATTTATTAGCAATTAAATTATTTCGAAATTTTAAATTGTTCAAATAGTATTATAAATAGCATAAACAGATTTCTCATGTTTTTCTGATTCAGAAACATATATTATTTGTATTATTGGGAAATATGAATTTAAAACAATTTTATAGTCAAATTATATTGAAAAGTCAAATAGGGTCAAATATCAATGGTTTGACTAGATAGAGTCAAACCCTGGTCAAACTTGAAAACATGGTTGAATTCACATTTGAAAAACATTCATATTTGCCTTTGAAAGTTTCTGCAAATTCAACACTATTTGAAATCTATATATGGATTTGTATTTAAACAGATTGAGAATTGATTTGATTTCAGATTTGGAAAAGGGCCAAGTTTTTGTTACACAGGGACAACCTACCCAAAGGGACAGACGAGTGGGGCCAGGCGCCAGGCGGGTCCACACGCGCGCGGAGCAACAGGGCGTTGACAAGTGGCAGGGGAGGCCCATGGGTTGAGCTCAGCAGAAGTGGAGGTACCTTTGTATAAAAAGGCCATACTGTTCTGGGATGCGTGTTGAGTAGCAGGAAGATGGGGGGCTTAATACAAAACGTGCTGGATGGTGGTGAGCGGAAACAACTAACGAGACTGCACTGGGATCGCGAACGAGGCCAGCTGGAGTGATTTTTAGAGGAAGATGGTGAGCAAACGAGCCGGTATTTAGCTACGTCGCAAAAACAAAAGATGTAGAGGGAAACAAGTACTTCAATCTTCGTCAAGGAACCTTCTCCGGATATGGGGTGTATCACTCGGAAACGTGTCGTGAACAGAGAGGATTCAGGATGGTTCAATCTGTCGAAAAAACTTCAGAGATTGCAGAAATTTTTCTCGAACTTTGCCGGTTGATTTCGAAGGATGTAGGTCGCCAATTTGGACGAGGTTTGCTGCATTGGATAGAAGGATCTACCGTTAAGAGAAAACGTGAATACGAGTACGCCGGAGGCGGACCAAGGGTGCCGGAAAATGGACAGAAAACGGAGGTCATCGGGGGTAATTGTTGCACGGCTGCTGCTGCACTGCTGCAGCCGATGCGGTCGTTTGTGCGCGCGCGACGAGCGCCAAACGGCAAGGTACGACGATGGACTGCTGCTGTAGCGAGAGAGGTAGAGGAAGATGCAGAGAGGAAGGTGGGCCTGCTCACCGAGGTCCTGATGAAGAGCCCGAACGAGTCGCAGAGGATGGGGCTATCAGTTTGGAGAAGAAACAGTCGACCGCGCGCACGGACGAAGGTTCCAGGAAGAAGAACTTGACGACGCCGTCGATCCCTAGCGTCTCCTGACTCGGTACTGTGGCGAGGATGGCAAGGATGGTGGCGCAGTTCCATTCCCGCCGGCGGCATGGGCTCTAGAGCTCGAGGGTGATGGGGAGAGGCTCTGCTCCTTGCAGATTGGTAGGGAATAGTAGAGAGGGAAAAGAAGGAGAGTGCGGCGGCGGAGGGAAGAGGGGGAACTAGGGTTCAGGGGCTCCTCGGCTTGGGGATAAGATGAGGGAGCGGTGGTGGATGGTGACGCGGATGACGGGGTGACGCCCACCTGCCCCGTCCCGTTAGCAAAGCAGAGAGGGAGAGAGCAACGAGGAAGAGGAACAGGGACGGCGCCGTCTTCTGTTGGCGAAACAGTACAGCCAGAAGATTGGGTTGTTGCCAGGTCGGCTCTTAGTTTTTTTTTATTCATCATGTTTCTTCTTTCTTTGGTTTGATTTCAAATTTCTAAGCAAGTTTTTATATTATATCCCAAATAAACAAATAGAGCAAAGAAAGGAAGGCTGGAGAGAATAGATAGATAGGATAATTAGAGTAGATATGTTTTTGTTGTAGGAATTTGTTTTGAATGGATTTGAATAAACCCAAAAGATATGAGAGAAACCTCACAAATATAACAACACAAATAAAACCAAAGAGGGATCATGAAGGAAGGTAGGTAGATGGTTCATGAAGATCTATTTGAATTGATTCCTCTTGAGAGCTTCCAAATCAAATAGCCCCATAACCCAAAGGAGAAACAAGAATGGAAGGATGGTGGTAATCTTCCATGGGCCATGCATGTGAATTTAGAAGTGGACCCATATTATTACATATGAGCTAGAAAAATGCCAAAAGAAATGCAAGTACTCATATATAGTTTGGATGGGGGGATTATAAGGTGATGACAAGAAACGTGGTGGATTCAAGAAAAGATATGCCCACAACTCAACTTGGGCATGAAGCAATTTATCAAGAAGCAAGTACAATATATAAAGAGCCAAATACAAGTGATACAATATATAATGCATATGGGATAATAACCCAATTGAGGAGTTTTATATGATGCACAAATGCAAGGTGGCATGGTGACATG
Source organism: Avena atlantica (assembly GCA_910589765.1). Classification (NCBI taxonomy): domain Eukaryota; kingdom Viridiplantae; phylum Streptophyta; class Magnoliopsida; order Poales; family Poaceae; genus Avena; species Avena atlantica. The sequence goes on from OU342733.1 coordinate 81,107,428, forward strand.
AGCATGATATGGTAATGATGCAATAAATAACAAGCATTAGGTAGTGTTGATCGGTATTTCTTATGTAGCATTCCAATGTTAGACAATTGGGATGCTACACATTTTCTTCATGAACTTCTTCATGTGCACGTGTTGATGTAGAGGTGCTAGGAATATCATACTTGCTCAGCCGAGTTTGGAGCTGATCATGAGACTCATTGAGAATAGAGTATTCACTTTACAAAGCCGTGTGAGCAATGTCAAGCTTCTCTAATTTCTCGGAGAGTCTAGCATGAGCAGCCCCAAATTCAACTTTCTACTTCTTTAATTTCTTTGCTTTGGCTACTGCATTGTCACGTTATTTTACTAGCTTGGTCACAACTTCTTCGTGTGACTCCTCGATTGACTCAAGTCTCTCTTCTAGAGAGACTTGAGCCAATCTCCATTGCATCCTCCCTTTCAATTCTCCCATTTTCTTCAAGGAGCACTTCATTTTGAGCAAGTTGGTCCATAAGGGCCTCAAAGTGCATTTTGTGCTCACCTTGGAAGTTGGTGATAAAATAGTCCAAAGCAATATTTTCTTCCTTAACCTTAAGACTAGTAGAATCATCCATGACAATCATAGTCTTAGGAAAGTAAGTGATGGAAGATGATACCTTGGAACTTCTTGCCACGAGGCAAGTGACGTTCTTCTTGATGATGTTTTCATTAGGTGAGTCAAAGAATGATGCTGGTGTAGACGTGGTGGATATGGCAGCCACTTCTCGTGAGCTATCATCATTTTCTTCATCTTCACTTGCGGAAGAGTACTCCTCTTGAGCCACCAAAACAATCTTTGGTTGCTTTTTGTACGGAGCATTCTTCTTCACAAATTGCTTCTTCCGTGGAGCCTTTGACTTTTCTTCAAGAATGAGCCTTCCACCATTATGTGCTCTACTTTGATATGGACACTCGTCTACAAAGTACATCCGGTCTCCACAGTTGAAGCATGTTTTCAATTTAGACTATTTTCCCTTCTTCCATTTGACCCACTCTTGCATTCAAGTTTAGCTTTGTCTTTAGCGGGGTCCTTCCAAAAGTTTCTGGCATAAAAGGCCATGTACTCACCATGAGCCCTCTTAACATCCTCGGGACAGTCCATAGCTTCAAAGTCATCATTGTGTTGTTCAGCAGCGCTTGCCTTCAAGGCCACATTGACCCCCTTCTGCATTCCAATTGCTCGAGCACGAGAGTCTTCAGCATTCTTGGCATCCACCTAGAAAGTTGTCATTTCTTGCATTCCCTCATTGGAAGTCATTTGGTGGTAATTGTGTCTACCTTGGAGGCTCTTCAAATCTGTAGGCTCAAAGGGCATGAGAGCACTAACATACTTTCTCTTAATCCACACATCATCAACATGGGAAGCACCATGATTTCTGAATGTGGTGGATATTGACTTGAGTCTTCTATACATATTCTCGTGATCCTCGCCATCCATCATATAAAAACCTTTAGCTTGGTTACTCAAAGCATCATACCTATTCCTTCTCATACTTTAATTTCCAATGAAGAGATCGGTGAGGGCATCCCAACCTTCATTTGCGGTGCTAAGATGTTCTATGTGGGGCATGTCCTTGGGACCCACACTAAGCTAGATCATGGGTAGAGCTGTTGCATTGAGTTGGTTGTCCACAACCTCTCTTCTTGTTAAGTTGTTTGGATCTCCAACATGAATACCATTCTCGATGATTTGCCATAACTCAATGGACGAGCTGCACACATGAGACTTCATTAAAAATTTCCATTGATTAAAATGGGATGCAGATATCTTGGGTGGATCACCCTATTGTTTATATGCAAGGGAGGGATAGGTGGATCAGGTGAATATACATGAGGAACCTCACTATATTCCTCCTTACCACTCCCCTTTTTCGAGGAGGAGCTCTTGCTGGTGTCATCACCTACCACATCGTCTTCTTTGAATTCGGTGTTACCCTTATCCTTAGATTGCGGCGTGGCAGCCTCAGAGGCAGATGGAGGTGGGGCTGTGGGCGTGGAGAGACGCATAATCATTTGATGCATTGCTTCCATTTTATTCTCCATTGAACTAAGCAAGGTTGTTTCCAACATCTTGAGATCATTCATGGTGACCATGTCCATAGCCTTAATCCCATCTCCCTTGATACCCATACTTCTCTTAGGCGGTTAAGCCCAAATAAAGAGTCGGGGCCGTGATACCAATTGAAATGGATCGTATGGGCACCTAGAGGAGGGTGAATAGGTGCTACTCCAAATTTTAGTTCTTTTTTCAATTTTAGGCTTAAAACAAAGTAAATTCTCTAGATATGCAATTACTAGAATTTCCCTATATGTAACCATAATTACTAAGCGTGTAAAGAGGAGTAAGGAAACTGTAGTAGAGCACGCAAAGACACATGGATTGTTTGACCGCAGTTCCTTCCTTGTTAAGGGAAGTACGTCTGCGTTGGAGGGGTGGGCGGTTCTAAGACCACCATGCCACAATAGGCCTCACCATATTCTCCGATGGATCTCTCCGCCAAAGGCCCGATCCACCTTTCCACTATCGGTAACCTTCGAGGCGGGAACCGGTGACTTTACAGCCCTAGTGGGGCACACATCCGCAACTAAATTGGAGGCTCCCATGATGATAACAAGCTACCACAAGAACAAGGATTATCAAATAATCGAAACAAGGATCTAGATATTTGCAAGAAATACTAGATCGAGAATCCTCCATGTGAATGGAGGGGAAGTGAAGCGCTTGATTGATATTGATGAAGATCGAGGCCTCCTCCTTCGATCCCCAAAGATCGAAGCCTTTGGGTGGATGAAGATTGATATCTCGTGTTGGAGCTTGAAGAACTGGTCTGGACTTTTTAGAAATGAATCAAGAGTTCTGGCAGGAGGGGTGATGCAAATTAAATGCCTGCCAAAACTGACCGTTAGAGACTTTGGGGGCCGGATTATCCAGCCGAAGTGGGGGCCGGATTATCTGCCCTGGGGAAAAGTCCGCCCGGAGCCGAAAAATCCGGGGGATTTTCCGCCCCCATACAGTACGACGCACCTTGTTTTTCTTCTCAAAACTCCACGAGCGGGGCGGCTTATCCGGACCCTCCAGGGGCGGATTATCCGGCCCGGGCAAAAACTCCGGCCCTAGACAGACAATCCGGGGGATATTCCGCCTCCCATGCAGTACGTCGCGCCTTGGATCCCTTTGTGAATTCCTTGGGGGCGGATTATCTGGCCCCTGAGGGACGGATTATCTGGCCTAGCCGGACAATCCGAGGGAAAACCGCCCCCGTGCAGTATGTCGCGCCTTGTCCGCGCTTGGATTTAGGGTAGGGCTAGATTATCCAGCCCTTGGCAGGGGCGGATACCTTTTTGCTTCTTTTGAATAGGCCAAGATCTGCAGCACTCCAATACACATTCAATAATCCTTGGCATTGTTGAAATGGATCGTATGGGTACTTAGAGGGGGGGTGAATAGGTGCTAACCAATTTTTAATACTTTTTCAATTTTAGGCTTGACACAAAGTAAATTCTCTAGATATGCAACTACGAGAATTTTCCTATATGTAACCCTAACTACTAAGCACGTAAAAGAGGAGCGAGGAAACCGTAGTGGAGCACGCGGAGACACAGGGGTTTGTTTTACCGCAGTTCCTTCCTTGTTAAGGGAAGTACATCTGCGTTGGAGGGGTGGGCGGTTCTAAGACCACCACGCCACAATAGGCCTCACCCTGTTCTCCGATGGATCTCGCCACGAGAGGCCTGATCCACCTTCTCCACTATTGGATCCCTTCGAGGCAGGAACCGGTGCCTTTTACAACACTATCGGGGCACACACCCACAACCGAATTGGGGGCTCTCGAGATGACAACAAGCTGCCACAAGAACAAGGTTTATCAATATAAACAAAAACGAGGATCTAGATATTTGCAAGAAATACTAGATTGGAGGTTCTCCAAATGAATGGAGAGGAGATGAAGCGCTTGATTGCTGATGATGAAGATCGAGTTCTCCTCCTTCGATTCCCCAAGGGATGGGGCCTTTGGGTGGATCTAGGTGGAGCACTCTTGGATGAAACTTTCAGATCTGATATGTTCTTTTTCGAGATGAATCAAGAGTTCTGGCAGGAGGGGGATGGCTGGCTTAAATACCCCCTCCCCAGATCTGGCCGTTGCACAACTTTGGGCGGATTATCCGCCCCTGGGAAAACTCCGTCCCAAGGGCGGATTCTCCGGGGGAAACTCCGCCCCCTCTCTGGGGCTTGCGCCTTGGTGAAGATCTTGGGGGGCGGATAATCCGGCCCCCTGAGGGGCGGATTATCCGGCCTGGCCGGAAAGTCCAGCCAAAACTCCGTCCCCTTTCTGGGGCTTGCGCCTTGGCGATGAGCAGGGGGGCGGATTATCCGCCCCCCCCCTGAGGGGCGGATTATCCGGCGGGGCCCGAAAATGCGGCCAAAATTCCGCCCCCCTTCTGGGGCTTGCGCCTGCTTGGGCAGAGGGAGGGGCGGATTATCCGCCCCTGGTGGGGCCGGATTATCCGCCCCCAAAGGCAGAGTTCTGAGCTGCAACACTTCAACACACATTAAATGATCCTTGGTATTGTTATCTAACACACAAAACACTAGGGATTAAGAAATGTTCTTTCAATCTCCCCCTTTTTGGTGTTAGATGACAATACTAGGATTTGCAATAAAACCGGCAAATGCCACCTTAAATAATGAAAGACGCTCCCCCTAGATGTGTGCATAATTAAGATTTGCATTTGAATACAAATACACACACTAGGTAGAACACTACTTTAAGGTTTGGGAAAAAATGTCATACCACCGGAATATATAGCCAAGGCATACATAGATAATCCCATGAATCCATATGCCATCAAATATGCTCCATAATTCCAGAATTCCATGTGGTCCATGATAGATAAATCCAGGAATCCATGAATACCAAACATAGTACCAAACTGTGGAGAACGACATAGTCTTACACAAGCAACCACAAATAGCAAACAAGTTCACGCTAGAAAAATCGAAGAGCTTGTGCCCGACCCTTGAAAATCCATGAGACCTAATAGAACTACTTCTCCCCTTTGGCATCGAAACGCCAAAAAGGAAGAAGAGCGATGCTAACGCCCCTGGAGATCACTCAGAATTCACACCCAAATTTGCAATAATCAAATCAATCAAAAGCAAAATTTGAGTGTGTTTTCCATAAGAACCAGAGATATGCAAGAAAATCCAACGAGACCCATGAAAAACCAACTCTTCTATAGGAAGAGGGCGGTGGCCGAAGCCACCATGTTGGAGCGCATGGCATGACACCGCGAAGATGTATCTTGAGTTCAAAAACCAATGCTCATCGATGACCCACATATCACAAAATGATATTAAGGGAAATGATTTTACTTGCTTTCGGCATTATGGGGGGAGGGTTGTCCCAATCAATTAGGACCACACTCCCCCTATGTCTATGCCCGCATCTAAACCAAATACATGAATAAGATCAAGTGAGTGTGCAAGGGTAGTCAAGCCAAGCTCCTTGAATCTATGATATTTAGCTCATTCCTCAAATAACAAAATCTTGCTTCATCAAGGGGCTTCTGAAAATATCAGCAAGTTGGTTCTTCGTGCTCACAAAGGATAGAGCAATATCTCCACGAGCAACATGATCCCGAATAAAGTGGTTGTGAATCTCTATATGTTTTGTTCTTGTATGCTGCACGGGATTGTAAGCAATTTTGATAGCACTTTCATTGTCGCATAAAAGAGGCACTTTGTCACAATTGACACCATATTCCTTTCAAGTTTGCCTCATCCATAAGAATTGAGTACAAGCACTTGTAGCAGCAACATATTCAGCTTCGGCGGTGGAAAGTGAAATACAATTCTGTTTCTTTGATGACCAACACACTAGAGACCTGCCCAAGAATTGGCATGCACCAGAGGTTGATTTCCTATCATCTTTGTCACCAGCCCAATCTGAATCAGTGTAACCACATAGAGAGAAACTTTAACCCTTGGGATACCATAACCCAAAATTTGGGGAATGAACCAAATATCGGAAGATTCGCTTGACTGCCACTAAGTGGCTTTCTTTAGGAGCGACTTGGTACCTTGCACACACTCCTACACTTAACACGATATCGGACCTAGATGCGCAAAGGTAAAGTAGAGAGCCGATCATGGATCGGTGATCCACGTCTTTACCCTTGGGATTGAGCTCAAGATGACACTTTGTTTGCATAGGGGTAGCAACGCCATTGAGATCCGTCATCTTGAACCTTTTGAGCATGTCTTGGATGTACTTCGCTTGATTAATAAAGGTTCCCTCTCTAAGTTGTTTTATCTCAAATCCAAGAAAGAACCTGAGCTCACCCATCATGGACATCTCAAACCTGTCAATCATAAGCTTTGAAAATTCATCGTTAAACGCTTGGTTAGTAGAGCCAAAAATAATGTCATCTACATAAAGTTGGCATACAAAAATCTCCCCATTAACCTTCTTAGTAAAAAGAATGGGATCGATTTGCCCAACTTCGAATCCACGGTCTAGCAAAAGCTCTTTAAGGTGCTCATACCACGCACGTGGGGCTTGTTTAAGGCCATAGAGCGCCTTATCGAGTTTGTAGACATGGTTCGGAAATTTGGGGTCCTCAAACCCCGGGGGCTGCTTGACGTATACTAACTCATGTAGAGGACCATTAAGGAAAGCGCTCTTAACATCCATTTGTTGTAATTTAAAATTGTGATGGGCTGCATATGCAAGAAGGATACGGATGGACTCAAGGCGAGCCACAGGAGCGAAGGTCTCGCCAAAATCAATTCCTTCTACTTGAGAGAACCCTTGAGCCACTAGTCGTGCTTTATTCCTCACAACAATGCCATTTTCATCATGTTTGTTCTTGAAGATCCACTTGGTGCCGATAACATTGCAGCAATCCTTTGGCTTTTCTACGAGCTTCCAAACTTTGTTGCGTTCGAAGTTGTTTAATTCTTCATGCATTGCAACAACCCAATCGGGGTCTTCAAGAGCATCAAAAACCTTCTTTGGTTCAACCATGGAAATGTGAGCTTGATGATCACAGAAGCTAGCAAGCTCTCTTCGAGTGGATACCCTTCGTCGTAGATCACCAACAACCTTATCAAGAGTGTGACCTCTTAGTTCAAGGTTGCGATCAGCACGAGCCTTGCGACGAGCATCAATGTCCTTATTGTGTCTAGGAGGAGTGGATTCAATTGTAGTATCCTTGTCTTGATTGCTTCCTTGCCCTTGATCTTGGTCACCGTTACTGCCAGAAGATTGTTGCTGAACATTTTCTTCAGGCCTGGATAATCCGCCCCTTGGAGGGGCCGGACTATCCAGCCTGGGAGGTGAAGTACCAGAACCATCTTCCTAAGGAACTAGAGTTGGAGACCCAGGGCCGGATACTCCGCCCCTGGGGGCCAGAGATTCCGGCCTGGGAGTTTCAGAGATGTTGATTTCTCCTTCGGATCCCCTGGTACGAGTTGGAGTGCCAGGGGCGGATTGTCCGCCCCTTGGAGGGGGCGGATAGTCCGGCCTGGGACTACCAGCTTGTCCAGAGGACAGATGGTCTTCAGCAGATTGTGGTGTTGGTGCAGGATTGTCTCCAACAGTAGGGGCTTGTTGATCTTGTGTAGATGAGGGCTCCACATGTGTGGAGCATTGTCCTTCCTGATCCGTCACAAGGGGTTCCTCAATGGGGCGGAAAAATCCCACGCCCATTCTTCTTATGGCATCTTGGGGTATTTCAACATCTGCATCACAAACATCAACTTGCCCTACAAAGGAGCCGTTATTTTCATCGAACTCCACACTACAAGATTCTACAACAATCCCAGTGAGCTTGTTGTAGACTCTATAAGTGTGGGATTCGGCACCGTAACCAACAAAAATACCTTCTAAAGCCTTGGATTCAAATTTTGACAAACGGACACCTTTAATAAGAAAGAAACACTTACACCCGAATACCCTGAAGTATGAGATGTTGGGTTTGTTGCCGGTAAGTATTTCATATGGGGTCTTGTCCAAGATCTTCCGAAGGTAGAGCCGGTTTGATGAGTGACAAGCAGTGGATATGGCTTCAGCCCAAAAATTATAAGGAGACTTGAATTCAGCTAGCATAGATCTTGCCATATCCATCAAAGTCCGGTTTTTCCTCTCGGCTACACCATTTTGTTGAGGGGTGTATGCAGCGGAATATTGGTGTCTAATCCCCTCTTCGCTAAGAAACTCGTTTAAAGTGTAGTTCTTGAATTCTGTGCCGTTGTCACTTCTAATTGCCAAGATGGGAACATTGTGTTGACGTTGAACTTCATTGGCAAAGTCGATGACAGTTTGTTGAGTCTCACTTTTCAGCTTGAAGAAATATACCCATGTATATCTTGAGTAATCATCGACGATGACCAAGCAATATTTCTTCCCACCAAGACTTGCATGAGAAGGAGGACCAAATAAATCCACATGAAGTAATTCCAAGATCCTCTTTGATGACACAATAGTCTTCCTTTTGTGGGGAGAGTCATGCATTTTTCCTTCAACACAAGCCCTACAAACACGATCTTTGGCAAAAGAGACATTGTCATTTAGTCCAGGAATGTGGCCACCGTTTTGGAGACTTTGCAAAGTTCTCATGTTGACATGGGCTAAACGGCGATGCCATAGCCAGCCCACGTCGGCCTTTCCGAATAGACACATCGGACCCGAAGTGGTTTTCCCCGAGAAGTCCACCACATACAGGTCATTTTCGACGTATCCAACGAAAGCGACCTTTAGAGACTTGCTCCATAAGAGTACCACCAAATCATCATCGATAAAAACAGCAAAACCCATCTTGCCAAGGGCACGAATAGAAAGAAGATTGTAGCCAAGGGTCTCAACAAGCATGACGTCCACGAGAGAGATATCGTGGGCAACCACAACCTTGCCAAGACCCAATACCTGAGATTTAGACTTATCACCATAGGAGACTGTGATATTATCAAGATTTGGACGCATCTCCGTGATGATCTCCTTGCTTCCGGTCATATGACTAGTGCAGCCACTATCCAGCACCCATTTCGACCCACCGGAAGCATAGCCCTCGGAGCTTCTTGCCATGAGGCAAGTAGTATTCTTGTTGATGATGTTTTCGTTCGGAGAGTCGAAGAGAGATGTTGATGTAGATGTGGTGGCTATAGCAGCCACCTCTTGAGAGCTATCGTCCTCATCTTCACTCCCCGATGAATATTCTTCTTGAGCCACTAGAACAATCTTTGGTTGCTTCTTGAAAGGAGCATTCTTCTTTACAAACTGTTTCTTACATGGAGCTTTCGATTTGTCCTTGAAAATGAGTCTTCCTCCATTATCCTCTCTACTTTGATATGGACACTCAGCTACGAAGTGCAGCCGGTCACCACAATTAAAGCATGTTCTTAGCTTGGGACCATTTTCTTTTCTTCCATAGGCTCCACTCTTGCGATCTAGTTCAGCTTTAGCCTTGGCTGGATCTTTCCAAAAGTTTCTTGCATAAAGAGCCAAGTATTGTCTGTGGATCCTTTTTATATCCTCGGGACAGTCTAGACCTTCTACCGCATATTCATCATGATCAATCACACTAGTCTTCAAGGCCATGTTGACCCCCTTTTGCATCCCCATAGCTCGAGCACGAGCATCTTCGGCATTCTTGGCAGCCACTTTGAAAGTGGCCATTTCTTGCATTACCTCATTGGATGACATGAGGTGATAGTTATGCCTACCTTGGAGACTTTTCAAACCTGTGGGCTCAAATGGCATAAGAGCACTGACATACTTGCGCTTGATCCAAGCATCATCAACATGAGCTGCACCGTGGTTTCTGAAGGTTGTGGATATTGACTTGAGCCTCCTATACATGTCCTCGTGGTCTTCTCCATCCAGCATATAGAATCCTTCAGCTTCATTGCTCAAGGCATCATATCTATTCCTTCTCATACTTTCATTTCCGATGAAGAGCTCGGTGAGAGCATCCCAAGCTTCTTTAGCTGTGCTAAGATGCTGAATATGTGGCATGTCTTTGTCACCCACACCAAGTTGTATCATGTGTAGAGCTGTAGCATTGAGTTGGCTATCGACCACTTCTCTCCTTGTGAGATTGTTAGGATTTCCAACGTGAAGACCATTTTCGATGATCTTCCACAACTCTATGGAGGAACTGCACACATGAGATTTCATCAAAAATTGCCATTGAGAGAAAGTAGATGCTGAAAGTTTGGGTGGATCGCCCCTATTATGTATATGTGGGTGAGGAATAGGCGGATCAGGGGAATACACATGAGAAACCTCATTGTATCCATCCTTACCGCTATCCTTTTTCGAGGAGGAGCTCTTACTAGTATCATCACCTACCACTTCGTTATCTTTGGAAACAGTTTTACCCGTTTCCTTGGATTGCGGAGTGGTATCCTCAGAGTTAGATGGAGGTGATGCTGCGGATGTGGAGAGACGCATTATCAATTGACGCATCTCTTCCATCTTAGCCTCCATTGAACTCACCAAGGTTGTTTCCAACGTCTTGAGATCGTTCATGGTGACTACCTCCGGAGCATCACTCCCATCTCCCTTGGAACCCATACTTCTCTTAGGCGGTTAAGCCCGAAATAAGAGTCGAGGCTCTGATACCAATTGAAATGGATCGTATGGGCACCTAGAGGGGGGGTGAATAGGTGCTAACCAATTTTTAATACTTTTTCAATTTTAGGCTTGACACAAAGTAAATTCTCTAGATATGCAACTACGAGAATTTTCCTATATGTAACCCTAACTACTAAGCACGTAAAAGAGGAGCGAGGAAACCGTAGTGGAGCACACGGAGACACAGGGGTTTGTTTTACCGCAGTTCCTTCCTTGTTAAGGGAAGTACATCTGCGTTGGAGGGGTGGGCGGTTCTAAGACCACCACGCCACAATAGGCCTCACCCTATTCTCCGATGGATCTCGCCACGAGAGGCCTGATCCACCTTCTCCACTATTGGATCCCTTCGAGGCAGGAACCGGTGCCTTTTACAACACTATCGGGGCACACACCCACAACCGAATTGGGGGCTCCCGAGATGACAACAAGCTGCCACAAGAACAAGGTTTATCAATATAAACAAAAACGAGGATCTAGATATTTGCAAGAAATACTAGATCGGAGGTTCTCCAAATGAATGGAGAGGAGATGAAGCGCTTGATTGCTGATGATGAAGATCGAGTTCTCCTCCTTCGATTCCCCAAGGGATGGGGCCTTTGGGTGGATCTAGGTGGAGCACTCTTGGATGAAACTTTCAGATCTGATCTGTTCTTTTTCGAGATGAATCAAGAGTTCTGGCAGGAGGGGGATGGCTGGCTTAAATACCCCCTCCCCAGATCTGGCCGTTGCACAACTTTGGGGGCGGATTATCCGCCCCTGGGAAAACTCCGTCCCAAGGGCGGATTCTCCGGGGGAAACTCCGCCCCCTCTCTGGGGCTTGCGCCTTGGTGAAGAGCTTGGGGGGCGGATAATACGGTCCCCTGAGGGGCGGATTATCCGGCCTGGCCAGAAAGTCCGGCCAAAACTCCGTCCCCTCTCTGGGGCTTGCGCCTTGGCGATGAGCAGGGGGGCGGATTATCCGGCGGGGCCGGAAAATCCGGCCAAAATTCCGCCCCCCTTCTGGGGCTTGCGCCTGCTTGGGCAGAGGGAGGGGCAGATTATCCGCCCCTGGTGGGGCCGGATTATCCGCCCCCAAAGGCAGAGTTCTGAGCTGCAACACTTCAACACACATTAAATGATCCTTGATATTTTTATCTAACACACAAAACACTAGGGATTAAGAAATGTTCTTTCAATTGTTATCTAACACATAAAACACTAGAGATCATGAAATGTTCTTTCACCGCTGTCAATACCGGCAGTGGCTGGTGGAGGTGTTGTTCGACTGCCTCAGCCATATGTTCCTCGCCAAGGGATGGGAGGATTTCGCCCACCGGCACCAAATCGAAGTCGGCAACTTCGTCGTATTAAAGTACGATGGCGAAGCCATGCTCACCGTCAGCATCTTCGACGACACCATGTGCCATCGCTTCTACCACTCTGACTCCGACTCCGACGAGTAGGCTAGGCTGTGTACTCGCCTTGTATGGTGTTTGAAATTAAATTAGCAATGTGTGCATTGGCTATTTGCAATGACAAGTTTTCATTCAAGTCTTTAAATATCTTACAAGCAAACCACAACTACAAACAGGGGAAAAACATTCTAACTTTGCGATGCCTATAGTGTTGGCGGGTCGACAAGACCCAGTTCTTCGTTGAGAGAGCAGAAGATCGCTTCCTTCGTCTGCAAATATCCTTGAGCTTGGGCGAGGAGGACACACAGGTAAGCGTCGTCGAGATTGGCCCTCACCACTTCCCAGAGCTCGTCGCGCTCTCTAGCGAGCGCTACACGCCGCCGGTGCTCCGGTAGAAAGACGCGGTTCATCACCTCCCACGAGAAAGGATCGTCGGTGGTCCTGTTGTAGTTGAAGTGAGTGTTCTGTGACCGGTAGTTGTGCATCATACTATATATCTGCAGGGACCCATAAATCGGAGGCAGCAACACGTCTGGTGCCTCCGACGGGTCCGTCCACCACGACAGCAACGGGTTCTCAGGCTGCTCTTCTCTGCGAACGTCGGGGTTGCCACGAAGGCCAGTGCGGCGATGCGGACAACCATGCATGGTGGTTGGTGGTTGTGGGTCTGGTTGAAAATATCTCGGCTGGCCTCCCCTTTTTAAGGCTGCGCCTGGACACGGCGGGAAACGCCCAGATGCGGCAGGAAAGAAAGGCGGGAGACAGCGGGAACACACTGGAAAAACGCTGTGTCGGGGATGGTCTTTTTGCCAAGAATGGACAGATGGGTCGCCCCGCTAGGCGTGGTTGGCCGGATAGATCGAACCCAAAAATGACCGTGGGCCGATCCAAACAGACAGAAACTGATGTTTCGGGTCAGCCATTTGGGTCGGCCCGGTGAGATGCCCTAAGCCTCAAATGCAAGGTCGGCGGTGGCATCCTAGCGCTCAGCCAATAGAGTAGTAGTTGTTTTTTTTTAAAATTCCATCAACTTTTTAATAATCATCAACAGTAGTACAAGGAAGCCTAAAAGTAATAAAAATTACAAATAGGTGAAAGGACCACCTAGCGACTACTATAAACACAAGCGTGAGCCGAAGGCGCGCCGTCGTCCTCGCCCCTCCAACACTGCAACCGGGCAAAACTTGTCGTAGTAGAGCTTGTTGTAGAAGATAGATGGAAAGTCGTTATGCTAAAGGCCCCGAAAGACCAACACACTAAAGCAGCAACATCGCTAATTATAACATCTGTAATCGAAAGAGACTGACCTGAAAACACATCAATGAACACGAAAACCGAACAGATCCGAGGTGATCTGCCGGGCACATGACTCCACGCGTCCTCCGCCGGCTGCACCCCCGGAGCGAGGATAGAGCGCGGAGGATATTATTCTGACTTCAGGATGTAGCCACTGCTTTATCATCCCAAAAAAAGACACAGAAAAATAGTCTAATCAACGAACAAAAACCTCCCACCGGCGAGAGGCCATGGTCCACCACATCTCCAAGGCCCCAAAGCCAACGAAGACATAACGTACCGACAGCATCACCGGCGAGGGAAATGGAACCCTAGCCTCCGCCTCCTCCTCCTAGAGTTCGTACTGGTTCAAAACATTGAAAAGATGGTTAATGGAGTACTCCCTCCGTTTCAAAATATAAGATATTTTAATTTTGTAAAGCAAATATATCTAGACTTGATTTAATATGTAGATTCACTTAACTTTGGAATGAATCTACACACTAAAAAAAGTCTAGATTCATTTTCTTCACAAACCTAAAACATCTTATATTTTGAAACAGAGGGAGTAGTAGTTTCTTCAGAGCTACCGCCTCCTACTCCTAGAAGTCTATACCGGTTCAAACATTAAAATGATGGTTAATAGAGTAGTAGTTTGATTGATCGAGATGGGAGAGTAGACGGAGACGGTGGCCTTAGAGCATCTCCAACAGACGCGCTAAAATGCGCGTGTTAAAAACCCACCGAAATAAAACGCAGGAGCGGACGCGCGAAGCTCCCGCGCGAAAACGCGTCGCGGGCTTCTGTGCCATCCTACGTGTCAAATCTGACATGCTGCTTCCAGCGTGCGCTATAAAATGAGACGCGCACGCGCACCCAACTGCCTGAAAGTTTCAGCCGCGCGTCGCTCTGCCACTGTTCTACCTCGCCCCACGTGTCGCTCTGCCTATGCTCCACCTCAACTCGCGCGCCGCTCTTCCTTCGCCGTGATGCCTCCCTGCCGCCGCTCGAGCTCCGGCTACCATGGTGTGCGCGCGCGTTTGAACAAGACATTCTACGCCGAGATCCGAAGCGGCGAGGAGCACATTGGGCTAGACATTTTCGAGACGGTGCACGAGGCGGCGCACACGTACGACGCGGTCGCCTGGCGCCTCGGCCGTTCTCGGCGGTCGATGAACTTCACGGACGTCTGGACGCGGCAGCAGGCGGAAGACCTCGCGCCGCCGCCACAGGCCGTCACGCGGGAGGCGAGGCAGCGGCAGCGCGAGCTCAAACAACGCATCATCGTCGCCGAGCAGGGCAAGCACATGCACCTCGAGTGGGCACGGTGCTTCCCGAAGGACGTGGCCGCGGAGGTCGCCTTCTATGCCGATAAGGAAGAACAGAAGGCAGCGCGGAAGGCGGAGAAGAAGCGAGATCGAGAGGCGAGGAGGGCAAAGAAGGAGGCCAAGAAGGAGAAGGAGGAGAAGGCCGCGAGGAAGAAGGAGGAGAAGAAGAATGGTGTCGGTCCGTCGACCATCACCGTCGACTCTTCCTCCTTAGAGTTCGAGTGGTCGTCGACTCCGGTGTCGTCCACAACACTGAACTCCTCCAACTTTGAATGGGAGTTCAATTAGTTTTAGTGTAGTCTAGTTTTAAATTTGGTTGTCCGAAATGCGGGTTAAACTATGTAATATATTAATATTTTTAGTCTATTTTTATATTTTGTTTGATCTATTTACATGTGCAATTGTGTGAAAATATAGTTTTTAACTGCATTTTAGCGCATCTGCAAAAGGACCAATTCAGCGTTGTATTTTGGCGTGGCGGTTTATGAAACCCAGTAAAGCTCAAGCGCGACTATCGGCAACCACGACGTCGTCCGACGACGAGTTTCCGAACGACGACTTCTTCCCGGACGTCAGCGACCTTTTCGACAACCTCAACATGAGGGACGCTGATGTGACCGTTGCGGCTGCTATTCAGCCTACACTATACGTGATACTCAACTGTCTTTTTGGATTATGCTAGGGTTCTTTGTTCTAGCGTTTGGTGTAGATGTGATAGGTTTATCTCATATATTCATCTACTTTGTTGATCGGCATAATTGGTTTTAATACCGTTTGTATGATCATGTTTTATCAATTTATTATCAGATTAAATCATATAAATTATTGTTTATATTTTCAACAGTATTTTGGCGCGGTGGTTTACGAAACCCAGTAAAGCTCTCATCGGCGCCGCGCGTCATATCTGTATAGCGTGCTGTAAACCCCAATATACGACGCGTGTCCTGTTGAAGATGCTCTTAAGGATCAGCTTCCATGATCAACACATGGGCACACAGACAAATGGGTTATGTTCTGTTGCTTACTGGGCTTCGGTGGTGTCCCCTGACTTGCAGAACTAAATGACCTTGGGTTTAAATACTGTAATTAGAGAACTATATTTTTCTTTTGAAGGGTGTGTGCCAATAGCTTCTTGACGTTGGCGAAGTGATTCAATCTTCGCGATCGTTTGGCTGTGTGGGTGGGTTGGGGGATGGGGGCGCTACGCCCTTGCATGAATCGCTCTTTGCTCGGCAAAGTGAAACATGCCATAAAAAAAACTTACAAGCCGTACGAAAGACCGACGACTCTCTGGCTCTGGGACTGTTTACTCTCCAGATGGGACCCACTAGGCGTGCCTCGTTCTCGCTTTCTTGGCGTCTTCCCTTCTCTGCAGAGCTCGTACTGTCAGTGATCACGTGTGATGGCTGGATCCTCCTCACTCTACAGCCGTGCTTTTCTGAATTCTGAGCCTATGCATGCATCCAAAGCAACCTCTCGATCGACGACGGGGTAATATACTACTGTCAACAAGCTCCATGTCGTCGAACATGGTACATGCTCGCACAAGGTGTTCGCTGCTATCATGAAAGAGGACGTCCGAAAGATCGAGTTGACAGTCTTCCGCTGCGCTCCCCAAACAACTTTTGGCAACCGCGCCCGATCGGGGCGACCTAGATTGAGTGGCCGACTTTGGAGCGCGTCTCTCCTTAAAAGTTGATTAAAATTCAGAGATTTTTTTAAAAAAATTTATTGCATTTCATAGATTTGAATGAAATGGTATCGTAACTTAAAATTTGTCGCCGTCCCGGCGAGATGGAGCTGCCTCCACGTCGTCCACATCTTACTTCTTCGTCTCCATCTCGGCCTTCCAGTGGGCCCACCTAGTCGTTCATGCTTCGACCATTCGGCGGTGCTCCGCCACCGCTGGTCTACGCGTTGTTGCGCCGCCGATCATTCCTCGCCACCTCCGTTGCTTCGCTCGCCTGACAGGGTATGTTCCACCGAGGTAATACGAGCACGCTCGCGAGCAGCGGCATCCGCCTCGTTCTGTGTGTTCATGCACATAAAAGGCATGTCGCTATGCCTCCATGATCAGGCGGCCACGCTCCTCTGTCGGCGCCCTCTCGTGAGAGACCTCCATGGCGCGGTCCAAGAGGGCCGTGTCCGCCTTCTCCATTGCTCAAGCGGCGTCCCTCGGCTGTCATGTTGTATCATTGGAGTCGAGGAGCTCCTCCAGCTCTAGGTCGGCCGACGTCAGCCCCACCTCCCACTACTATTACTCCCTAAAACCCTCCAAGTAGGGCTGATGTCGTGGTATTGCCGACGAGTACGCCATGGAGGGATCCCCACAGTGCGTGTTTAGAGACGTGGGGGAAGGCGGACGGTTGACGGGTACGAGGTAACACAGCTTATCTAGGTTCAGATTCCACAACGGTGGCAGAATCCTACTCCTGCTATAAATCACTATAATGGCAATACGCCGAGTTATAGAGATAGGTTCGCTGTGCGAGGTTGTCTGAAGTTGTTAGTAATCGTCTGAAGTTGTGCCCTAAAGGCTCGCATAGGCCCAACTTATATAGTCGCCAGGTCCTAGGGTTATAGAAAAAAGTCCTAACCGGACAGGTTACGGAGTCCTACACCGTCTATTACTAGTCTTGCGTGTCTTGTACTCCAAGGCTCCGGGTACATCGTTGAATCCACCGTAGCTTTCCTTTATCCGGTATGGGCCTTCCTTCTGGATCCATCTAACTGGGCCACCCAGCAGGCCATGGGCCATGCTACCAACTGTGGGACACCCGGGTTATCCGGATAGGAGACATGCTATGAGGATACCCATATAGCATATCCCCAACAGTAGCCCCCGGAGAACTCCGAGATCTTGCGTCGTCTTGCCTCTTCACGTGGAATGCTCCGTATAGATAGATGTCGGCAAATCGTCAAGCAATATCTTGTAGTCCTCCCAAAGAACCCTGCAAGGTTTTCTCCGTCTACAACTTGTAAGTCAGAGAAATGCTGAATCTTTCATCGTACTCTTCCGTAGCCGGACTGGATCCTGTCGGAATCTTCTGATGTGATGGCTCATCTGCCTATGTCAGCTAGGGCGACGTAGACGTAGGTCAGCGACGCCTCGTAACTCACACATGCAGAGAACGCAAGCATGTCCTATTTCCCCGCGCGAGCGATACGAACCGTTGGCGGCGACGGTTGGGATGTGGCGAAATTTCCGCGCACGTTCGCGCACACGTCGTCTACTCGGCAACCGTCCGATCAAGCTGCACGAATCTTGATGCTGGAGATCATAAATAGTATCTGCGGTGAAATTTTTACTTTTCACCTTATTCTCTCTTCGCATCGTCTTCCTCCTCCAGCGAGCGCCCCCTCGAGCTCTCCGGGCAACCTCGCGAAAAACCCTAACTCTCAATCTCGACAGTCACTTCCAAACTCGTGCAATGGCCAGCAGGAGATCTATCATTGGAGTCGAGGATCTCCTCCGGCTCTAGGTCGGCCGACGACAGCCCCACCTCCCACTACTATTACTCCCTAAAACCCTCCAAGTAGGGTTGCCTCGATCTTCACGCGAACATGGGGCCATGTGGTCAAAATTACCGCTAGTGCACCGTTCACGCGTCATACTTCCCTGTAACGTAGGGCCCACCACTGATATGTCCCATCAGGTCTCGTCTTTCAGAAACTTTGACACACCATCTTCGTCAGCACTAACGACATGTGTGATAAAAAAAGCTCAGACAAATTCGTCTATATTCGAAGAACAGACTCCGAGTCTATGCTCCAGTGCAAACACCCGAACATAGCCATGGGGTTACTCCCATCAAAAGGGCTGGCAGCGCACCTGATAAATTTTTTTATGAAAGAAATCAAGGCCTATGAGGAAGACTTCCTCGGGTGAAGAGAATACTCTAAGCTTATGCTTCGGTGCAAGCACCGCAACATAGCCTCGGAGGCTACTCTCATCGGGAGCATTTGTCGCGCACCTGATAGAAAATCCTCCTACGAAGTCGACATAGAAGCAAATATAAAGAATAATCTTTAAGCCTACACTCGAATTCAAGCATTCGTCTGTAGCCTCGAGGGCTACTCCTATCGGGAGCGCTAGACGCGCACCCTATAGAAACATCATAATCTTCTAACAGATGTGAACCTATGAGTATTTGTAACATCCCAAAAATATTGATCATGATTATCAAATTCCAATCACCAAAATTAGGGTTAACAAAAACTTTTGTTAAATAAAAATCCAATGAATGCATGTGTGTATGTGATGATTGTATGAATACATGAATGGCCTTGTGTGATTGATATAAATAGCAAGGAATGGTTTAAAGATGAAAAAAACATCATCTAAAACATTTCCAAGAAGAAACAAAACAAGAGAAAATCAAAAACAAAACAAATAAAGCAAATGGTCATTTTTGCCAATCTTGCTCACTAGGCCACTTTGAGTGTTTCTAGTCCAAGATTTCAAACAGAAACATTTCCATTTATTTTCACCCCTTGCTAGACCAAGTAAAAATGAATCCAAGCCCACCTTTCAAACTTACAGAAACATTTGGCAACTTGATTCAAATGACAAGTCAAAATTGAATCTATAACATATGTGAAGATCACCCATTTTCAAAAATCCAACCAAACCAATTCCCCTTGACCTTTCCAACTAACCAGAGACTACTTAGTATGTACCTAGTACACCCACAAAGTTTGAATCAAAAATTCGAATTTGAATCTCTTTCGGCCATTTCATCAAACACTTTGCAAACACCAAACAAACAAACATCAAACACTATTAGGAGCAGCGATGTTGGCCTGACTTGTTCCCTCTCTGGTTCACAATAAGCTATTAGTAGATCATCTAGCCCATTTAACAATATCTAGCACCATTGTGAGCTTGCCATGCCATCAATGGTGAGCATGCCGAGAGCACCCTTGCCACCCCAATGTTGCCAGCCAGCTAGGAGCCTCACTAGCCTCGCCAACCTTGTCTCGTAGGCACTCCACCGTCCATCGCCACCCCCAGTCCAAGCCTCGACCCTTGCTAGCCCCTGGACCACACAGCCCGAGCGTGTCCAGCCTCTCTGTGAGCGTGCCAAGAGCGCGCCAGAGCGCCACCCGCGACACACGCCCATAGACCGCGCCCCGCCTTCGCCGCCTGTCAGCGTGATCACCATCGCCCAGGGAACCGCCCAGACATGCCCGTTCACCGCCGCGCGGACCGTAGACGGTGTGCGCCATTAAACTGTCAGTCAGACCTGCCCAGAGAACCGCGTCGTTCCGACCATCTCGCACCGCCCCACGCCGTGTAACCATGTCGTTGAGCTTAGCCAGGGAGCACCGCACCGCCCCTATCGTCGCCCATGCCTTTAGCTCATTGTGCCAACGACACCGACGAGCTTAGCCCGCGCCCTTCGGTCCCCTCTTGGCACTATAAATAGAGGTCACCCCCTTTCGAACTTAGCACACCATCTCACTCCTCTCTCTCTCTCTCTCTCAGAAGCACCCCACCTAACTCCCGGACCAAGGCGAGCATCACATCACCAGAATTTGGTCGGAGTCTGCCGCGAAGGAGGAAGAAAGGAGTCATTGATTGGAGCCGCCCCGGGAGAAGCCGTCGGTACCAGGAGGTTCGCCATCTTTGACTTCGTCGTTCGCCCCCATCGTTGACCCTCTCTTGAGCCCCGGTGAGACCCCGTAGACCCCCACTGGTCGCGCTAGGGTTCTGTCTCGCCGGCGTTGCCCGACGGAGACGATAGGTCATGGTCGTTGGATTAGAGTTTGATCGCACGGTTTAGATTGCCCCATACCGCTTCGCACCCTCCTGTCTCGCTGACTGGTGGGGTCATTCACTTAAACCCACCCGCACGTGCGATGTGCACCGTGGGCCGATCCAGTTAACATCCCGTGTGACCCAGTAATTCAAATTTAGGTTTTATCAATTTAGTTTCAAACCTAGTTCTATACCTAGATTCAAAAATCAACCCAGGTCGATTCACTGGACCAAATTGCATGAAACCAATTTTGTTAGAAAGGTACTGGAATTCTTAATCCAAGCCCGTTTGATTCAAACCATTTGGAATTGTAGATTACCTATAGTAAAAATAACAAGGCACAAGCTTTTCTGCATTCAAACATTTTTCAAAATTCAACCACAAAAGCTTTTGAGTTGATTCCAACTCTCAAAAATCACATTTAACTAGACCTTTCTGAATATAAATAAAAACATCTAGATTTACTTGCAAAAATATTGGATAATTAATAAAAGAATGCCTCATAGGCAATTCTAGCCACTTAAATTAATTAAAATAAAAAGGTTAAACCTTATTAAATTATGACACCACTTTAAATCACATTCCCGTATACTAAAATATATGGTGATGACATGTGTCAACATGATACCATATTTTAGTTGGAGAATATTAAATCTTAAGTAGTTTTTCAATGAGTAGAAATTACTTTTCTAAAATAAAAGGGAATAAAACTATTGCTTTAATCTTTGCGATGTTTGAGATGATCCTAGATCATCTAGTGAAAACCTTTGGTGTGATAAATAGAACTAGTTAAGTATTGTTTGGTGATTGTGTACCTCGTATTTATTTATAGACGCTAGTACCGACCAAGGATACAACGAGGAAGGAGAATACTACGACGAAGAAGCCGAGGAGAACTTCAACCACTGCTCTGCACAAGGCAAGCTATCTAAGCAAGCTAACACTTGCAACTGTGAAAACTATATGATCTATGCAATGCATTAGGCATGCCTTGATTATACCCCTTGATGTTACCCAATCCTAGTTTTATTTGCAAGCTTAGTATTTTATTTCTGAAAGTGCAATGGATGTCGCCTAGAGGGGGGTGAATAGGCTTTTAAAATATTATGGTTTAGGCTCAAGTAAATGCGTAATAAAACTAACGTTTAATTTATTGAGCACAAAACCTAACCACTAGGTTCACCTAAATGCACCAACAACCTATGCTAAGCAATACAAGCAACAAGGTGATAGCAAGATATAAATACTTCAAGCACGATGGCTATCACAAAGAAAAGTGTATAAGTAAAGAGATCGGTTGAGAGAGAACCGATGGACGCGGAGATGAAGATTTGTTTTCCGAAGTTCATTTCCAAAGAAGCTACGTCTCTGTTGGAGAGGTGCGATGGCGCAATGCTCTCTGAACGCCACAAATGGCTCACCTCGAGGTGTGGTGGCTCGATGCTCACCCAACGCCACACAAGGCCTCACCCCGGATGCGGAAGCACGCAACTCACCGATGCCACAAAAGGCTCACCCTATTCTCCCGAGTGCGCACCACAAATGGCGAGCACTCTCTCCACTATGGGACGCTTGAGGGCGGTCACCGAACCCGTACAAGATTGGGGTTATCTTCACAACTCAATTGGAGGATCCAAACAACAAAGCCACAAAAGGCTACAATGCCACAAATGGCCAACAAAGCCACAAAAGGCTACAAGATCACAAAAGGTCAACAATCCAACCACACAACCGTCTAGGGTTCCAAGAACCCAAGAGAAACAAGCCCACAAGCTTGAACTCACCAAATCTCCGAGAAGAACTCAAACCTATACACCAAATGCGAGGGCAAGTCCTTCTCTCCCAACTTCCAATAAAGCTACAAAAGCTATTGGGGGAATAAGGGAGGAAGAACACAAGAGGAGAACACAAAACTCTACAAGATCTAGATCGCAATGATTCCTTCACAAAGAAGGGATTTGACTTGGGGGGATTGTAGATCTAGATCTCCTCTCACTTTTCCCTCAACAAGATGTAAGAATCATGGGAGGTAGAGGGAGTAAGAAAGCTCAAATAGATCAATAATGGTGGGCAAAAATGAGCTCAAAAGATGGGGAACCATTGGGGAAGAAGCCTCCCTTAAATAGGACAAGGAAAAAACTGACCGTTTGGGCCAGATTCGCGCACCACCAGAACTTCCGGCCCCCACCGGAACTTCCGGCAAATAGAAACACAAGTTACTGAACCTGACCGGAACTTGGGTCGGAACTTGGGCCGGAACTTCCGCTCAAGCAAAAACGCAGGATAGCATTGTACGAAAACTTTAATAACTTTTGATTCCGGACTCCGTTTTTATGATCTTGGGCTCGTTTTAAAGAGAACAAAAAGCTCTACAGGATTATGCAAAGAAACATCATAGTCCATCATGGAAGGTTAAAACCAAATTGAGAAAGGTATGACCTCTCTAGAAGCGATGAACCGGTAAAACCTCCAAAACCGAAAACACAAGAAGTTCAGCTTGGAAACTCCGATTGGGATGAAACCAATTTTGTTGGGAAGATAAAATCAAGTAGAACCCAACAAAATGTAAATATTGGATACCACCAAGCGATAAAATATCAAGTATATATATGTGAGATATCTCCTAAGGTGTGGTGCCGGAAAAACCCGCACGATCAAGAATGCAATAAGATATGCAAGGAAAATCCTTATCTGATGAACTAGAGATTGTTATGATGATAACCACAATCTCTAGATCCTCTCATGGAGAATAACCAAATAAAAACCAAGAAATATGATGCTATGAATGCAAAGGTTTGAGCTCTCTCCGAACGATGCGATCGAGGCACCCGCTTGAGAGCCCCTCTTGATAGAACAGCTATCTATCCTAAACCCGGTCTCCCAACTAACAACATGAGACCGGCAAAATAAAAGCCCTATCAAGAACATACCTTTGCCTTGAGCATCCCAATTGAACTTGATGTAGACCGTCTTGTTCTTCTATAGTGGGAACACCTTTCTTGGATGCTCTTGCTTGATGAAGATGAAGACTTGCAAATTGCTACCCCATACTCCATGGGGAAATCTCTTCTTTGAACTTGTCTTCATCACTCCATGAGCACGAGGATGGCAAGCTTCAAGCATGAGACCTTCTAGAGATGGCGCATCTTGATCTCGCCCTTCTTCATCCCTTCTTGAGGTTGATCCATCTTGATGCAACTCGTTGCACATGCCTTGATAAACCTTCAAGCTCCTTCTTTCTTCATGATTCCAATGGGCACAAAGCCCTTGGACATTTCTTCATCTTCCAACCTTGAGACCAACACATGGCCCAAGCGATGCCAATGGATAAACCTACAAGTGAAACTCAATCTACACATTAGTCCATAGAGATTGTCATTAATTACCAAAACCACACATGGGGGCATACATGCCCTTTCATTCTCCCCCATTTTGGTAATTGCTGACAATCCCTTTGCAAGGGTTTAAATATGACAATTAATGACCAAAGTGGTTGCCCTAACATCAAATACTACACAAGTATGTGATGTTGGTACAACCACAATATATAGAACAAACTCCCCCACGATCTATGCATGTGTGATGAACTTGAATTTCATTGCATAGATTGCCAGCCGTTACCGTTGGCTTAGTTTCCTCTATATATTCAACATGCAAAGCAACCACAAAGATGCAAGAGCATGAGAGGCAAATGCTTAAGAACACACTCAAAGGAAAGGCCAACTTCCCTTAAACCCTCCAAAACTTCTCCCCATTGGCATCGATTGTCAAAATGGATAAAAAGCTCTAGATGTCCAATATAGTGAGAATTCCTCCCAAGGTGTGCATATGCACATCAAATGATGATAAATTGGGAGGGAGTTAAAACTATATTGAGGACCCAAAGATAGAAAAAGGAAAAGAAAGTGAAATAAGCTTCAACAAATGAAGCGAGCAATCAAAAGATCCAAACGAAACAATTGAAATACCAACAAATGATGTCAAATGGAAGCAACAACCAAGAGTGTTTAAATGAGAATAGAGAAGCTCACCAAAATTTGTGCAAAGTTTAGAATACTTGTATTGAATAAAATATGCAAAAATATGGAATCCTTGCTCCCCCATAAGCATTTAAACCACAAGAAATGAGAGAGAAGGAAATTGTGCACTATTAAATGAATTAGGGAAGCTACCCAAAGATTATGCACCAATTATAGTAATTGTATTTGGAAACAACATGCACAACCATGTAATCCTCACTCCTCCAAACTCTTTTAACAATCCACACACAAAAATAATAATTTGGAAGCCACCGAACAATCAAAATGAAGTAAGAGGTGATTTCCAAGAAATGCAAAAACAACAAAATATTAATCTTCTCTTGTGTGTATAAATTTCTAGGTGGAAAATATCACAAAGACATATGACCACAAAGAAATATGCACAAACAAGATAGATACACAAGAAATCACATTGAAATGCAAAGAGGAAGTCATAAAATATACCAATAAGATGTTTTTCTTGAAAGCATGCCCAAGGGCTCAAATATATCTTATTGTACATCGGTGAGCTTCAAACACCAACAAACTCCACACATAACAACTATTACCAAAGGAAGAAGGTATAGAAGGAATATATGGAGAAAGGCAACAAGTATCACAAGATAGAAATCAACTTTTAAAAAGTACTCACTATTGCACATGAGAGATATTGAGGAAACGATATGCAACAAAATTGCTAGATTGACATATTTGGGATTTGTGAATCATGAGCATGATTTATTATAGTCCCCCATTATATGCCCTAATCTCAACATACATACATTTGCAATAGAGAGAACTCTTCAAAGCCAAATCAAGAAATCCAACATATCGAAGAACACAAATTAATGCCAACAAGCAACCTACACAAGGTTGGGAACAAGATATGTATGCTAGAGAGAGAGATACTTGTTACCGAGATATAATTGGTAGGATGAAGAAGATATGAATTCGTTGGTCATCCTAGCTTGCATCCAATTGACATGTAGACGCCACTTCTTCCTTGTTAAAGATACAAGCACCCAATATATATCCCAAAGTACATAAAACACAAATAAGTACACTACGGTCCCCAAACAAATTGGGTCCAAAGTAGTTAGTGCAACTACAATACATAGGAGAGCCCCCACACAAATATGTGCATATTGATATGAAATTGAATTTCATGCACATATTAGCCCATTAAGATTTGGTGGAGTTTCCCCTATATATTGGATCAAAGAAAGCAAGCATGCCATAATATATACAAGAAGTAAATATGCATGCATAGGCTTTCAAGAACCAAAAGGATATACAATTTGAACAAAAACACCAAGTAAACCAATAAGACACACACAAAAGTGTGACTCGACAAAAGGTGTCCAAATTGTATCAAAGAGCCAAATCAACACATGAAAGAACACAAGTTCAACAAATGAACTAGAAAGAGCCAAAGAAAAAGGATAAGAAAAATATCAAGGCTCAAGGATTTATCTCATCCTAAAAGAACAAAACAAGTGAAAAGGAATGAGATAAAACCAACTCCCAACGAGAGCAAGGAAACAACAACCAAAACAAACTCTTCACACTTTTCATGATGGCACATAAAGTACCAACACAAAAAGGATCGAGCTTCCAAGAAAAAAATGGGTCAAATCAAGAAGCATAAAACAATGTTCTAGATAATATAGGAGAGCTCCCCCATAAGTAGAGCATTATATATAATTTTGCCTTTGAATGCAAAATGCTCAAAAATGATATCATCACTACTACCTACACTAAATAAAACACAAGGGGATACAAATAACATAAGAAGATCCACAAGAGGCAAGGAAAGCTTGGGACCAAATGGAAAAACATTTTCTTGGCCAAAAATAAGACAAATAAGAAAAGGCCAAAACGAATATGATCAACGAATTCTACCATATATCAAGTACTAATTGTCCAAGGACAAGAAGTAATAGGGATAATTTTCCCGAGGTAGTTTGTAAGGATATCCAAGATCATATCCACACAAAGAAGCATATAACAAGATAGGAATTAAGCTTGATGCTTCGAAAGAGATTCTTGATTGCTTCAAATAGTCACACAATCACTAGTGATTGAATTAAATAGAAGCAAGTGGTTACCATGAGGATATATAGATCCAAATATGAGGAAACACATACCAAGGATCACTCTCACAAACAAGATACAAAAGATGAGCAATAAACACATTTAAGGAAATTGGAACATGTATGAGAAAACGTGCCACAAAGGTGCTAGATAATTATCAATATCAATTCTAAGTGTCACTACCTCAAATGTCCACATTTTCTAAGGTTGTAATATGCACAAAGCATATGACTCCCCCATAATGTGATAAACCAAGAAATCTCAACAAGAGGCAATATCAAACTAGAGGTATTAATGGACGTTATAGAACTTGAGTTTCTCATGAGAGAGACATACCACATAGAGACTAGATAAACATGCAATAAAACTACTAAGTGGTTTTCCTCATGTACACACATTTTAGGATTGTGGAATGCCCAAGCATGACACTCCCCCAAAACGGAATAGTCCATTAATCCCTCACAAGAGACAAATAAGATACCTCCTAGAAACAAAAAAGGCTCCAAACCAAGAAACGCAAATACATGGTGTGCCAACCAACATACACAAATATACAACATAGGTCAATATAAGTAAGTGGGAAGAACAACATGTACAAACACATGTAAGGTACAAAACCAACAGATGCACAAGGGAGCAAGTAACTATAATGTAAAGGAGTTTAGCACAAGTTACCGGAAGGAGGAACACTGGATAAGGGATAGAAGCATGATAACCAATGACTTGACTTTGATAACAATAAAATGATGAAGATCCCTCAATTCTTCATAATGTAGTTAAGTCACCAATGCCCTCCAAAAACACCTATTGATCAAGTTTTAGATTGTTGGTCCCCAACCAAGTTGGGTCCTAAGAAGTTAGTCACAATAGGCTTGGCCACCCAAATGGTTCTTTTCTTGACACCACTTTGGGCACCAACAAATTTGGCAAACACATTGCCACCCTCATCCTTACGAAGTGAATAAGCATCATCAATCAAGATAGGATGGGATGAGGAGTTACCCATGGTGCATGAGGAAGAAAGGTGCCCCTTCTCACGACATATGTAGCAAGTTCTTCTCTTGCCATGTTTCTTCTTAGGGGGAGCTGCACCATGAAGAAGAGCTTGAGGCTTCTCGGGAAGTGGCCCATCTTGAGCTTGTGGAGGATCTTGAGGCTGCTTCCTTCGTTGCTTCTTGCTAAGAGGCTTCTTCTTCAATGAGCAACCCCTCACATGATGCCCTTCTTCCTTGCACTTGAAGCACACAATGTTGGCCGGATTCTTCACTTGTCCTTGGCCCTTCTTCTTGTTGCCCTTGTGATTCAACGAGTTAGTGGGCTTGCTCTTGGTGTTGGAGTTGAATCCAAGCCCACACTTGTCACTTGGGGGTCATCGCACACTCAACATCTTCTTGAGCATGGTCTTCCCTTCATGACACCTTTTCAAGTCATTCTTCAAAGAAGTGACTTGAGCCTTGAGCTCTTTGACTTCCTCTACATGGTTAGTATCAACAACAATACTAGAGGAAGTGGAAGCTTCATTGTTAGAGCAACAAGGCAAGGAATGCAATTCATCACAAGATATAACATGATTGTGAGAGGATGAATTACAAGGACTAGCACATGGCAATATAACATTGGGAGTAGATATAGTGCTAATGTCCACATGAGGCCCACTAGATGTTACCTTTGACACAATGGCCTCATGAGCTAACCTTAGCCTACCATGGGATACTAGAAGATCCTCATGCGAGCTTGAGAGATTGGCATGACTTTCTTCTAATTTCCCATATTTGCTAGTTAGCAAAGCAAGTTGATCCTTTAGCTCAACATTCTCCTTCAAGATAGATGTTTCACAAGAAATAGAGTTAGTAGCACAAGCATCATCATTTAATGCAAGAGGTGAGGGCAATTTGGAAAGCTCTTTAGAATAAGAAGCTTTAAGTTGCTCATGTGACTCGGTGAGTTTGATGAGCTCACCCTTGATGACCCTAGAGCCATTGTTGAGGTGCCCAAAATCCTCAAGGAGTTTAGCATAAGCAACTTCAAGTTCATCATTTTTAATTTGAAGGGAATGTGCCACCTCAAGATCTCTATCATGAGATTTCTTCACTCTAGATAGCTCTAGAGCAAAGGTCTCCTCAAGAGATTCCTTAGTGGTTTGTTCCTCTTCAAGAGATTCATTTAGGTTGGCAATGTCATTAGCATACTCACGCTCAAGGCTACTAATTTTATCTATTGTGTCCTCATGCTCATATATTAGTTGCCTACTTTCAATAGCACAAGTCAAGATTTCGATGAAAGTAGAGCAAGCATTTTTATTAGGATGAAGATCACGAAGGACTAGCCACCTTCTCTTTTAAAGAAGCAACATCATCATCTACTTCTACATGGTCAACATTCACATCATCATGAGATATATTGGAATCCAAAGGAGAGGTTACCTTTGAACCCTTAGCCATGAGGCACAAGTGAACATTAGAAGAAGATGATGATGAGGGAACACATGAAGCTCTAATGGAAACCTTGCCTTGGCCCACACATTCTTCAATTTCCTCTACATAGTTATCAACACAGGTACTAGAGGAAATGGAAGCACATTTATCATGGCAACAAGGCAAAGCAAGCATATCATCATGAGATATATTCAATCCATTTCTACATGATATGCAAGGGCATTCAACACTAGGATGTAAATCACATATGGTCCTACAAGTGTTCATGCCCAATGATACAACATTGCAATGAGATAGAGAAAAAGGATCATGAGTGGAAATCTCACTATCTACATTGCAAGTTCTATCACCACTCACCATATCATTACCTTGTGACAACTCACATGTTGGTGTAGTGGAAGAAGATGAGAACTCATCGCGGGCGGAGGTGGAGGGAACACAATCATCCTCATTAAGCTTGGACACATCATATTTTGCTTGAAGCTTGGTCCATATATCATGAGCGTTCCGGAAAGGCATGATTGAGGAAAGAACTACAAAGCTCACAACATTAACAAGCACATTATATGCTTGAGCTTCAAGATAAGAGTTTGTCTCCTCCTCCAAAGATAGATTTTGGGGATCCTTAGGGGGAGACAAGCCCATATCTAGAATTCGCTCAATATTTGGGTCAATGTCCCGGAAATGACTAAGCATGCAAGTACTCCAAACATCATAATGTGTGCCAACAAAAGTAAATGTGTGAGAGTGCACTAAACCCCTAGGAGACATCTTTACTCTCGAGGCGGTGAAGCCTAAAAGCGAGAGACCTCGCTCTGATACCATTTGAAAGTGCAATGGATGTCGCCTAGAGGGGGTGAATAGGCTTTTAAAATATTACGGTTTAGGCTCAAGAAAATGCGGAATAAAACTAACGTTTAATTTATTGAGCACAAAACCTAACCACTAGGTTCACCTAAGTGCACCAACAACCTATGCTAAGCAATACAAGCAACAAGGTGATAGCAAGATATAAATACTTCAAGCACGATGGCTATCACAAAGTAAAGTGCATAAGTAAAGGGATCGGTTGAGAGATAACCGATGGACGCGGAGATGAAGATTTGTTTCCCGAAGTTCACTTCCAAAGAAGCTACGTCTCTGTTGGAGAGGTGCGATGGCGCAATGCTATCCGAACGCCACAAATGGCTCACCTCGAGGTGTGGTGGCTCGATGCTCACCCAACGCCACACAAGGCCTCACCCCGGATGTGGAAGCACGCAACTCATCGACGCCACAAAAGGCTCACCCTATTCTCCCCAGTGCGCACCACAAAAGGCGGGCACTCTCTCCACTATGGGATGCTTGAGGGCGGTCACCGAACCCGTACAAGATTGGGGCTATATTCACAACTCAATTGGAGGCTCCTAACAACAAAGCCACAAAAGGCTACAATGCCACAAATGGCCAACAAAGCCACAAAAGGCTACAAGACCAGAAAAGGTCAACAATCCAACCACACAACCGTCTAGGGTTCCAAGAACCCAAGAGAAACAAGCCCACAAGCTTGAACTCACCAAATCTCCGAGAAGAACTCAAACCTATACACCAAATGCAAGGGTAAGTCCTTCTCTCCCAAATTCCAATAAATCTACAAAAGATATTGGGGGAATAAGGGAGGAAGAACACAAGAGGAGAACACAAAACCCTCCAAGATCTAGATCCCAATGATTCCTTCACAAATAAGGGATTGGACTTAGGGGGATTGTAGATCTAGATCTCCTCTCACTTTTCCCTCAAAAAGATGTAAGAATCATGGGAGGGAGAGGGAGTAAGAAAGCTCAAATAGGTCAACAATGGTGGGCAAAAACGAGCTCAAAAGATGGGGAACCATTGGGGAAGAAGCCCCCCTTAAATAGGAAAAGGAAAAATTGACCGTTTGGGCCAGATTCGCGCACCACCGGAACTTCCGCCACCCCACCGGAACTTTTGGCAAATAGAAACACAAGTTACTGAACCTGACCGGAACTTGGGTCGGAACTTGGGCCGGAACTTCCGCTCAAGCAAAAACGCAGGATAGCATTGTACGAAAACTTCAATAACTTTTGATTTCAGACTCCGTTTTTGATGATCTTGGGCTCGTTTTAAAGAGAACAAAAAGCTCTACAATATTATGCAAAGAAACATCATAGTACATCATGGAAGGGTAAAACCAAATTGATAAAGGTATGACCTCTCTAGAAGCGATGAACCGGTAAAACCTCCAAAACTGAAAACACAAGAAGTGAGCTTGGAAACTCTGATTGGGATGAAACCAATTTTGTTGGGAAGATAAAACCAAGTAGAACCCAACAAAATGTTAAATATTGGATACCCTAAGCGAGAAAATATCAAATATATATGTGAGATATCTCCTAAGGTGTGGAGCCGGAAAAACCCGCACGATCAAGAATGCAATATGATATGCAAGGAAAATCCTTATTTTATGAACTAGAGATTGTTATGATGATAACCACAATCTCTAGATCCTCTCATGGAGAATAACCAAATAACAACCAAGAAATATAATGCTATGAATGCAAAGGTTTGAGCTCTCTCCGAACTATGCGATCGAGACACCCGCTTGAGAGCCCCTCTTGATAGAACGGCTATCTATCCTAAACCCGGTCTCCCAACTAACAACACGAGCCCGGCAAAATAAAAGCCCTATCAAGAACATACCTTTTCCTTGAGCATCCCAATTGAACTTGATGTAGACCGTCTTGTTCTTCTATAGTGGGAACACCTTTCTTGGATGCTCTTGCTTGATGAAGATGAAGACTTGCAAATTGCTACCCCATACTCCATGGGGAAATCTCTTCTTTGAACTTGTCTTCATCACTCCATGGGCACGAGGATGGCAAGCTTCAAGCATGAGATCTTCTAGAGATGGCGCATCTTGAGCTCGCCCTTCTTCATCCCTTCTTGAGGTTGATCCATCTTGATGCAACTCGTTGCACATGCCTTGATCAACCTTCAAGCTCCTTATTTCTTCATGATTACAATGGGCACAAAGCCCTTGGACATTTCTTCATCTTCCAACCTTGAGACCAACACATGGCCCAAGCGATGCCAATGGATAAACCTACAAGTGAAACTCAATTTACACATTAGTCCATAGAGATTGTCACTAATTACCAAAACTACACATGGGGCATACATGCCCTTTCAATTTCTTTATTAAAGCTTTCTATCAAAGTTTACTTAGTGACTTGTAGATTCTAGAAAGATATTTAAAGGTAGCATAAATAGCATAAAACTTGGCCTAGGTTAGATAATCTTGATGTCATCCTGAGGCATGAGATTGAACTTAGATAGGATACACTTGATTACCACCCATCATTAGTGTTTACCCCCACTTGTAGATGCTAGTGCTAAGCATAAAACTTGATCAACTTTAGATGGGAATACTTGGTGAAAATGGTTATGAAAAACTTAGACTGATGAGTCATTTTACTGAAATGTTTTGAGATGTGTTCTTGAAACACCAGATGATTTTGGTAATGAAAATGTTGAGGCAAGAGACTTAGCCCTTTATAAAACCGATGGTTGTCTGGATGCGATACCATTCCAATTTTACCGTACAACCACAATACCCAAAATTTGGGTAGGGCTTGACTAGAAATTTATATACCTTAGTATGGGTTCCCTTGCAGCCAAGGTTTGAGATGAGGCTACCTTGTGAAGATTGTCCACCTGTGCAGTACCCAAGATGACAGTTGGTCATGTTTGGGAGGCCAAACTCACTGGAGAGGTGCCTATACTAGGGCGTGTAATTGAAATGTTAGGATTGATTATCTGCATGCTAAGTATGGTGAATTCAGGATTGTTCCTGATGGATGTATCGACTGTTGTGGTGAAAGTGTACCACCTCTGCAGAGTGTCAAACTATTCGAATAGCCGCATCCACGGTTATGGATAGTTGGAGTGGCCATACTGTTCCGTCGTCATATGTTTTCAAAATGACTTATGAAATGATTCATGACTTGACTTGACCATAATAGGGTTGTGTTATGAAAATTCAAGTTTTCCCCTTAGGTGTTATAAAACTTTCAACTAGCTTTCTTTGCTTCTGAACTCAGTAGAGATAAATCTGGCTTTTTGCAAAACAACCTAGAGCTTAGTACTTCCTACTCAAAACCACTTCACTTGTTAGTATTAGTTTGCGAGTACTTAAAGAGTACTCATGGCTTTGTCCCTGGCTATTCCCGTGGCCAGACTATGAAGAGGACTATTAGGAGGACAGACATCAGGAAGGTTACGACAACTAGGATCATCTCCCATCGTCAGCATTGCCTGTGGCCATGAAGATGGAGCTTCGCCTACGCTACCGTTACTATTACGTTATTCCTCTGCTTGACTTGTATTAAGACTGGATCATGTGATCCTTATTTGTGTAAGACCTTATGTATGGTTTGTAATGGATGATGTACTGTGATATCCAATCTGTTATGTCTCGCAAAAATGGTAATCCTGGGATTGCGATGTATGGCATAACAGGCATCTGGGATTAAAAATTCGGGAGTTGACAAGTTGGTATCAGAGCCATCCTGACCATAGGAGACCCTAGTTTAGAATGGACGTTTTAATCAAAAACTTAGTTTCAAAACCAAGGAAGTGAGTACTTATGAAAACTTATTCTCATTCTTATCACTTAGATTCTTTTATAAAAAATCATGTTATCCAAAAATTCTTGCAAACTTACATAAAATGTTACACACTTGATCACTCTACTAACTTACTCATCCTATATTCTTATAGATGGACATGAAGTATAGCAAGTTCTATCAGTTGGGTAATGGAGGAGACCTCATATTTGAGCGTGACTTGGACCAGCTTTTAGAAATGCTGGAGCGTCTGCACCCCGAGTTCTTCGGAGCTCAGCTCAACGATCAGGAAGGAGAGGAGTTGCAATGGCTAATTGTTGCAAGTCTTCGAGGAAAGATTGAAGCTCCCACCTCAGAGGGAATTAAGTTCACCTTGAGAGAGAACAACTGGCTCGATGGACTTGTCAAGGCCATGCAGGAAGCTCTTGCCCGTCTATGTGGGCAGAGTATCAACCAGATCAAGGGTACCCGCTTTGAGTTCTGCCCAAGGCGTGATGCTATGGGACATCCACTAGAGGCACCATATCACCCTGAGCTAATGAACCAAGTGGATCACCTCAGCTTCATGATGTATGACCGGCAGAAGGAGTTGGACAATGCACGTTCCTACGCCAACCACAAGTCCGCCATCGCCACTCAGAAGGATCAGACCATCGCCATGCTGGTGAAGGATTGCCAGTCTCGTCGCCGTTAGCTCGACAAGAAGGAGCGCATAATTGCCCGTCTCTGCCACATGATCACAGACTTGGAGGAGACCATCCACGAGAGGGATATGCAGCTTGAGGAGAGGGAGAATGCGGGGGAGGATATCCGTGGAGACCCCTACTCCTATCTCAGTGACGATGATGACTTTCTGGAGGATCAGGCAATGGACTTCTTCACCGATGAGGATGATTTCGCATTTATTGATGATGATGATGATGATGAGGATGATGAGGACACCGAATCCGAGGAGTAGTAGCACTTGAGCACTAGCGTTAGTGAGTTGTATCCGGTCCCACTGTATCGTAGTTTCCCAGAATGGTTCTTAAAACCATCTGTTTTCCTTTGGTGTGGTGTGTGTTTGTATCATGTGCTATGAATGAATGAAAAGCAAGTTGCTAGAAAAATCTGAGCCAATTTTTTAAAAAATTTCCAAAACCCTGAACCTTAGAAATTTCCCTCTTTTCTCATGATCTATCTCAATCTTCAAATGCCTCGCGGAGGAAGCAGTTCGTCCCCGGACCCGATGTTGCAGATCTTGCAAATGTTGGTTTCAAACCGTGAAGCTGAAAGAGCCAAGTGTCAAGCCAACTTAGCTACCCTCCAACACATCGCTCGGATGGCCAACAACAATCAGGTCCATGGAAATCAGGATAACCATGGATCCAAGCTCAAGAACTTCGAGAACACCAATCCACCCATTTTCACTAAGTCTGAAGAGCCCCTCGATGCAGATGATTGGCTGCAAACCATGGAGAACAACCTAGAAGTTGCAGGAGTGGAAGCCAATGATAAAGTACTGTTTGCTACCCACTATCTGGCCGGAGATGCAAGAGCATGGTGGAACAGCGTTCGCGCCATGAATGGAGGACAGATGATGACTTGGGAGTAATTCAAAGTCAAGTTTAGAAGAACCCATGTGCCACCGGGTTTGATCAAGAGGATGAGAGATGAATTCAGAGAACTGAAGCGGGGAAGGATGACAGTAGTTGAGTACCGTGAAAAATTTCTGTCATTGGCTAGGTATGCACCTGATGAGATTGATACTGAAGCCAAGAAGAAGGAGAGATTACTGAATGGTCTGCATGATGAGATAGAGACAGTGTTAGTCAATATCCCCTTTGCGGATATTGAAGCCTTAGTGGACTCTGCCATTCAAATGGAAGACAAGATCAACCAAGCTAATGAGAATCGCAAGCGTAGAATGATGCATCAACCAGGAACCCATCATACCCCAAAGTATCGCCCCAACCCATCTCCAGGATTTTCCCCAAGAAACAACAGACCCCCGATGAACCGTTCGACCTACCCCAACTGTGGAGGAGGAAACCCAATGCCCGGAGGAAATCACAACAACCCCGGGAACCCCAGCAATTTCAACCGTGCACCGCCTAAGGTCAACAACAACAATGTCGCCCCCAACACCAACACTGCCCCGAGGACTGGAAGCAATGTTATGCATGTTGCAGCAAAGGACAAGTCTCAGGTGACTTGTTATGAATGTGGAACCAAATGTCACTATTCCAATGAGTGCCTCAAGAAGATTGCCGCAGCCCCAATGCAAATGCCCCAGCTCAGCAGCAGCGTCGTGTTCAGCCTGGAAGAAGGTTTGCCCCAGGGAATTCGCTCAACCGCAACGGTCGTCTCTTTCTCATGCATGCTGAAGAAACCCAAGAAGCGCCAGATGTCGTGTTGGGTATGTTTTCTGTTAACTCAGTAATTTCCAGAGTGTTGTTTGATTCTGGAGCATCGCACTCATTTGTTACTGAAGAATTTGCATGCACTAGTAAGATTCAACCCACAAAATTGAAGCATGTTATGATAGTTCAAATACCTGGTTCAACCACCAAAGCTAGACAAATTTGCAAGGTCGTGCCTATCCGAATCCATGGCATATATTTTTATGCTAATCTAATAGTACTCGGAACTAAAGGTTTGGAAGTAGTACTAGGAATGGATTGGATGTCGAAACATAAAGGATTAATTGATTGTGCCAAGAAAGCCATAACCATGACCAGTACATCAGGAATATCAGACGAGCCTGTATCTGAAACCTTGCCTCGTCAATTTAAGTGCAACAAGAGTCTAGCCCAACCCACCATTGATCAAGTCAAAATAGTCTGTGAATACCCCGATGTATTTCTAGATGTTTTGCCCGGTATGCCCCCAGATCGGGATATCGAGTTTATCATTGAACTAATCCCTGGAACCGAACCCATAGCCCAGAGACCATATAGTATGAACCCGTCTGAATTAGAGGAGCTGAAGAAGAGGTAAGTGTTTGTGTACGTATTATCGGAAGTTGAATGATGTCACGATCAAAAACAAGTACCCACTGCCAAAGATAGAAGACATGTTTGACGAGTTGACTGGTGCCCAAGTGTTTTCTAAGATTGATCTTAGAACTGGTTATCATCAACTCAAGATTCGCGCGGAGGATATTCCAAAGACTGTCTTTACCACCAGATATGGATTATACGAGTATACTGTCATGTCTTTTGGATTAACCAATACCCCCGCTTATTTCATGAACCTCATGAATAAGATTTTTATGGACTTCCTGGATAAGTTGGTCGTTGTTTTCATTGGTGACATTCTGATCTATTCCAAATCAGAAGAAGAACATGAGCTACACCTGATTACCATCCTTGGAACCCTTAGGGATCATCAGTTGTATGCCAAGTTTAGCAAATGTGAATTTTGGTTACAGGAGGTAGAATTTCTCGGACATGTCGTATCAGCCGGAGGAATTGCCGTTGACCCTACAAAGGTGAAGGATGTTGAAGATTGGCAGGCCCCAACCACTCAAACCCAAGTTCGTGCATTTCTCGGATTGGCGGGATATTACCGCAAGTTTGTAGAAGGATTCTCGAGTATCGCCAGACCCATGACTCAATTATTGAAGAAGGATAAGAAGTTTGAATGGACAGACAAATGTGAAGCGAGTTTTCAAGAGCTCAAGAGGAGATTGATTTTAGCCCCAATCTTGATCATCCTGGATATCACGAAGCTGTTTGATGTGTATTGTGACGCATCCAAGATTGGTCTTGGATGTGTGTTGATGCAAGAAGGCAAAGTAATATCTTATATGTCCCGACAACTGAAGCAGCATGAACAGCACTATCCTACCCATGACCTTAAACTAGCAGCCGTAGTTCTAGCCCTGAAGACATGGAGGCATTACCTGATGGGAAACCGTTGTGAGATTTATTAGGATCACAAGAGCCTGAAGTATATATTCACTCGGAAGGAGCTGAATATGAGGCAGAGAAGATGGATAGAGCTAATCAAGGACTATGATCTGGACATTCACTATCACCCCGGTAAAGCCAATGTGGTAGAAGATGCCCTTAGCAGATTGCTGTGCCGCTTGAACTCCATGATTCTGAAGGAGCAACCAAGTTTGCACAAGGAGATGGAAGATTTTAGAATGGAATTAGTAAGTGAAGGATTTTTGGCTAGCATAGAACTTCAACCCACTTTGATTAGTCAGATCAAGGAAGCGCAGAAGGGAAATGCTAGTATCGACAGAATCAAACGTCATATCAGAACAGGCAAAGTACCCAGATTCACCGAAGATGAAGAAGGATTTCTGTGGTACAAAGGACGTCTTTGTGTACCAGCAGATTCAGAGTTGAAGGAAACTATTTTGAAAGAGGCCCATGATACTCTTTCTTCTATCCACTCCAGAGGGACGAAGATGTATCAGGATTTATAGGAACAATTTTGGTGGCATAAGATGAAGAGAGAAATCGGAAGCTACATCGCCAAGTGTGACATTTATCAGAGAGTCAAGACGGGACATCAGAGACCCGCAGGACTGTTGCAACCACTGCAGATTCCGGAATGGAAATGGGATTTAGTTGGAATGGACTTTATCACTAGATTGCCTACTTCTAGTAGGGGAAATGACTCCATTTGGGTCATAGTGGATAGACTGTCCAAAGTCGCCCACTTCTTACCAGTCAAGACCACTTACCAGATCTCGAAGCTAGCGGAGTTATACACCGCTAGAATCGTCAGTTTGCACGGAGTCCCCAAGAACATTGTGTCAGATCGAGGAACTTAGTTTACCTTGAGATTCTGGAAGAAAGTCCAAGAAGGATTGGGGACAAGATTGGATTTCAGCACATCTTATCACCCTCAAACAGATGGACAAACAAAGCGAGTAAATCAAATACTCGAAGATATGTTGGAGCATGTGTGCTAGAGTATGGATCTAAATGGGAAGACTATCTGCCATTCGTAGAATTTTCGTACAACAACAGTTATCAAGCTAGTTTGCAAATGGCCCCATTTGAATTCATGTATGGAAGGAAGTGTCGTACCCCTTTGAATTGGTCGGAAGTAGGAGAGAGTCAGATTTTCAGACTCGACATCCTACGAGAAGCAGAAGAGAAAGTTCACAAGATTCGTGAGCACCTCAGACCTCCTAGTCTAGACAGAAGAGTTATGCCGACAAGAGACGTCGAGACCTCGCTTTCAATATCGGAGATTTTGTGCATCATTTTTAGCTCAAGGGAAAGTTAGCCCCCAGATAAATCGAACCTTTCAAGATTCTGAATCATCGAGGAGAAGTATTGTATCAACTGGAACTGCCAGAGGATATGTCAGCAGTGCACAATGTGTTCCATATATCATTACTTCTCAAATGCCTTGAAGTCCCGGAGAAGACCGAAGTTTTCAAGAACATTGATCACCGGACCATAGAGATCAAAGATGACCTGACGTATCCCGAAGTACCCATCCGTATTTTGTAGGAAGCTTTCAGAACCACCAGGACCCAAAGCATCAAGTTTCTCAAGATTCAGTGGAGCAACCACACTGAAGAAGAAGCTACCTGGGAATGAGAAGATCACATCAAGACGGAGTTTCCCGATCTCTTTAAATCCTAGGTATATTTTTTCTTATTTCTCAAATCCCTGGACGAGATTTTGTTTAAGGAGGGAAGGTTTGTAACATCCCAAAAATATTGATCATGATTATCAAATTCCAGTCACCAAAATTAGGGTTAACAAAAACTTTTGTTAAATAAAAATCCAATGAATGCATGTGTGTATGTGATGATTGTATGAATGCATGAATGGCCTTGTGTGATTGATCTAAATAGCAAGGAATGGTTTAAAGATGAAAACAACATCATCTAAAACATTTCCAAGCAGAAACAAAAAAAGAGGAAATCAAAAACCAAACAAATAAAGCAAATGGTCATTTTTGCCAATCTTGCTCACTAGGCCACTTTGAGTGTTTCTAGTCCAAGATTTCAAACAAAAATATTTCCATTTATTTTCACCCCTTGCTAGACCAAGTAAAAATGAACCCAAGCCCACCTTTCAAACTTACAGAAACATTTGGCAACTTGATTCAAATGACAAGTCAAAATTAAATCTATAACATATGTGAAGATCACCCATTTTCAAAAACCAACCAAACCAATTCCCCTTGACCATTACAACTAACCAGAGACTACTTAGTATGTACCTAGTACAACCACAAAGTTTGAATCAAAAATTCAAATTTAAATCTCTTTTGGCCATTTCATCAAACACCTTGCAAACACCAAACAAACAAACATCAAACACTATTAGGAGCAGTGATGTTGGCCTAACTTGTTCCCTCTCTGGTTCACAACAAATTATTAGTAGATCATCTAGCCCATTTAACAAGCTCTAGCACCACTGTGAGCTT
Source organism: Avena atlantica (assembly GCA_910589765.1). NCBI lineage: Eukaryota > Viridiplantae > Streptophyta > Magnoliopsida > Poales > Poaceae > Avena > Avena atlantica. Next base: position 81,147,405 of record OU342733.1, read on the forward strand.
GCCATGCCATCAATGGTGAGCATGCCGAGAGCACCCTTGCCACCCCAATGTCGCTAGCCAGCCAGGAGCCTCACTAGCCTCGCCAACCTTGTCTAGCAGGCACTCCACCGTCCACCGCCACCCCCTGTTTGTGATGATCCTAGATCATCTAGTGAAAACCTTGGTGTGATAAATAGAACTAGTTAAGTAATGTTTGGTGATTGTGTACCTCGTATTTATTTATAGACGCTAGTACCGACCAAGGATACGAGGAGGAAGGAGAATACTACGAGGAAGAAGCCGAGGAGAACTTCAAGCACTGCTCTGCACAAGGCAAGCTATCTATGCAAGCTAACACTTGCAACTGTGAAAACTATATGATCTATGCAATGCATTAGGAATGCCTTGATTATACCCCTTGATGTTACCCAATCCTAGTTTTATTTGCAATCTTAGTATTTTATTTCTTTATCAAAGCTTTCTATCAAAGTTTACTTAGTGACTTGTAGATTTTAGAAAGATATTTAAAGGTAGCATAAAGAGCATACAACTTGGCCTAGGTTAGATAATCTTGATGTCATCCTGAGGCATGGGATTGAACTTAGATAGGATACACTTGATTACCACCCATCATTAGTGTTTACCCCCACTTGTAGATGCTAGTGCTAAGCATAAAACTTGATTAACTTCATATGGGAATACTTGGTGAAAATGGTTATGAAAACCTTAGAATGATGAGTCATTCTACTGAAATGTTTTGACATGTGTTCTTGAAACACCAGATGATTTTGATAATGAAAATGTTGAGGCAAGATCCTTAGCCCTTTATAAAACTGATGGTTGTCTCGATGCGATACCATTCCAAATTTATCGTACAACCACAATACCCGAAATTTGGGTAGGGCTTGACTGGAAATTTATATACCTTAGTATGGGTTCCGTTGCGGCCAAGATTTGAGCTAAGCTACCTTGTGAAGATTGTCAACCTGTGCAGTATCCAAGATGACTGTTGGTCATGATTGGGAGGCCAAACTCACAGGAGAGGTGCCTATATTAGGGCGTGTAATTAAAAGGTTATGATTGATTATCCGCATACTGAGTATGGTGGATTCAGGATTGTTCCTGACAGATGTATCGAATGTTGTGGTGAAAGTGTACCACCTCTGCAGTGTCAAACTATTCGAATAGCCGCGTCCCGGTTATGGACAGTTGGAGTGGCCATACTGTTCCATCGTCAGATGTTTTCAAAATGACTTATGAAATAATTCATGACTTGACTTGACCACAACAGGGTTGTGTTATGAAAATTCAAATTTCCCCCCTTAGGTGTTATAAATGTTGGAGATATGCCCAAGAGGCAATAATAAAGTGGTTATTATCATATCTTCATACTTATGATAAATGTTTACATACCATGCTATAATTGTATTAACCGGAAACATTAATACTTGTGTGATTTGTAAACATAAAAGAGTCCCTAGTAAAGCCTCTTGTTAAACTAGCTTGTTGGTTAATATATGATCATGGTTTCCTGATCATGAACATAGAGATGTTATTAACAACAGGGTCATATCATTAGGAGAATGATGTGATGGACATACTCCTATAGTTAAGCGTAGCATAAAGATCAAGTCATTTAATATAGTTCATTTGCTATAAGCTTTCTGATACATAGTAACCTAATTCCTTCGACCATGAGATCATGTTAATCACCATCACCGGAAGGATGCTTTGATGACATCAAACACCACACCGTAACTGGGTGGCTATAAAGGTGGCATTGAGTGTTCAGAAAGTATGGGTTGAGGCACATGGATCAAGAGTGGGATTTGTCCATCCATATGACGGATAGATATACTCTGGGCCCTCTCGGTGGAATGTCATCCAATTAGCTTGCAAGCATGTGACTGGCTCACAAGGGATCACATATCATGGGAACGAGAAAAGAGTACTTATCGGTAACGAGGTTGAACTAGGTATGCAGAGATACCGACGATCAAAACCTCGGATAAGTAAACTATCGTGAGACAAAGGGAAATTGGTATCGTATGTAAGTGGTTCATTCGATCGCAAAGTAATCGTATAAATATGTGGGAGCCATATGAATTTCCATATTCCTCTATTGGTTATTGATCGGAGAAGTGTCTCGGTCATGTCCGCATAATTCATGAACCGTAGGCAGACACACTTAAGGATTCGATGTTGTTGAGTAGTTATGGAATGATTAGTAAGAGACCGAATGTTGTTCGGAGTCTCGGATGGGATCTGGGATATCACGAGGAGATCCGGAATGGTCCGGAGAATAAGATTCATATAAGGAAAAGTCCTATTTCGGAGTTCGGGAAAGTTTCCGATGATTTCATCGGAGAGGTTCTAGAAGGGTCTAGAAGGTTCACCGGTCCGAAAGGAGAATGGTCCATGAATGTGTCATGGGTAAGTGGAATGATTGGATCATGTCCAAGGTCACTTGGTGTTGTCATATGCAAGAGAGAAATAAAACTCTAAATTGATAGTTAAACGGGAAGTTTGAAAAGTCAAACTGGAACAATGGTTTCCTAGTGGGAGAAGAAACAAGTCCTTCTCTCAATCCAACTTGGGTTTGGGTTTGGATTCAAACCCACCCCTCCCAAGGCTGCCCCTCCCTCTCATAAATAGAGGGGGAGGGCTGCCCCAAACAACACAAGTTCCAAGCCCTCTCCACGAGCCGCCGCCGCTGCCCGCCAGCGCCGCCGCTCGCCGCCGCCGCAGCGCTGCCGCTCGCCGCCGCCGGTCTGTCTCCGCCGCCTTAGCCGCTGCCGACACCTCCTCCTCCTCCCGGATCTCTAAACCCTAGTTTTCCAGGAAACCCTAATCCAACATACTCTCTTCGGCTTAAGGCGAAGCCCTGCGAGATCTCCCCTCTACTTCCGGTACCACGCCGTCGTGCTACCGGAATCGCGAGGAGAGTGCTACAACCTCCGCTGCCTGCTGGAACAAGGGAGAGGAAGGTCTTCATCGAGTACCGAACATGTGACCGACTGCGGAAGCGCTGCCGGAACGCAGCGCCGGAAGGATCGTCTACGCGATCTTGAGATCAACAAGTGTACGACTACATCACTCACGAGAATCTGCTCTCGTTAACCGCTTTGGAATCTTCGAGGGTGAGTTCCTCTATCGACTCATTGCTACAATCTAGTAGATAGATCTTGGATTGTTTGTGTGCATGCGGTAGAATTTTTTTGTTTTCCATGCTACGAACCCCTACAGTGGTATCAGAGCCTGTCTATATTTAGATCTGTTGCACGAGTAGAACACAATGGTCATTGTGGGCGTTGATGCTTTTGTTGTTGATTGCTTCTTGTGTACTTTGCATCTTGCGGGATGGTGGGATGAAGCGGCCCGGGCTAACCTTACATGACATCGTTCATGAGACTTTCTCCACGCTTGACATGCAACTTGTATTGCATAAGTGGCTTTGCGGGTGCCTGTTTATCCCAACATAGTTAAGATTCAATTTACAACGGGTGATTGACAATACTAGTATCAATGTTGTGGTTCTTGTTCGTAAGTTAGAACGACACTTATTGAAAGCCCCAAACCACGTAAAATATGCAAAGAAAATTAGAGGCGTCTAACTTTGTTTTGCAAGGGTGTGCTGTGATGTGATATGGCCATGATTGTGATTATATTTGATGTATGCAATGTTCCTTATTGTAAGTTGGCAACCGGCAGGAGCCATATGGTTGTCTTTAAATTCTGTTAAGACCCGCGTGTCTATTCAAAGTAGTTGTAATAGTTGAAGCTGGTGGACGACAACCATGGAGCGGCATCATTGACCTTGATGCAATGCCGGTGATGATGGATATCATGTTCGTGCTTGAAGATGGAGATTGGAAGCACAAAGAAGAAAGGCCATATCATATCACATATTATGAATTTCATGTGATGTTAATCCTTTTATGCATCTTGTATTGCTTAGTTCACGACGGTAGCATTATAAGATGATCCCTCAAGCACACAATTTCAAGTTTTAAAGTGTTCATCCTTAGTAAGCACCGTTGCTAAAGCTCGGTGTTTCTAAGCACCACGTGATGATCGGGTGTGTTAGATTCTGCGAGTGTATACAACGTGAGCAAGCCAGATTTTCTCATGCGGAAGCTAAGGTTTGATCTTGACGAGCCTAGCATGTACAGACATGGTCTCGGAACACGGATCACCGAAAGGTAAAGCATGAGTCATATAGTAGATATGATGAACATGTTGATTGTTCGCCATTGAAGCTACATCAACTCTCGTGATGATCGGTTTTGATGTGGTGGATTTGGTTCGTGTGATCACTAAAACAATGTGAGGGATATTGTTTTGAGTGGGAGTTCAACGGCAATATGATTAAAAGTTGAACACTATTTATCATAAATTAAATCAAAGTGAATTTGCATAGTTGTTGTAGTCATTGGCATCCGTTTACCACCTTGCGCTTAGTTTTAATTGAGATGATAGAACTATAGAATTCTGGTTAGTTACTTTACGAACTGGTATCGTATTGTTTTGAAGTGTTAATCTAAAGTTTAAAAGTCCTATTGCAAACTTTCAGTAAGTTCCGGTTACTCCATGAGGTTTAATAATTGGTATTAAATCAAGAGTGACAATTCCAAGTGTTAGTGTATGAGTATCATGTTTGTCTCCATGATTCTTGATATTCAAAGGATTGTCTTAATATTAAGGTTATCTAGGATCTGAAAGAGTTGTTTCAGAAACCATGATGTGTGGAAGATATTGTGATATCTGAAACGAAGTTCTGGTTACAACATGATAGAGTATAATATGGCAAAAGTCATGTTCTCATATTTGATGAGAATTTGCAAAAGGTTGGAGAAACTAGTTGTCCTAATCCTCCAAAAGGTTTTGGAGAGCAACATTATACTCGCGATTCACCGTTACAAGCTAAAAGTAGCTTGATCATGGATTATTCCATGATAAGGGTGAATATTTGATGTAGGTAAAATGTTTACTACACCAAGAGATTACTAAAGAAAGGAATTTGAAAGAACACCAAACATTTGATGATGGTGATCTACTTCAAAGTGCAAGTCCAAAGACATTGGTATTTTACTATACATGCTTTGGACTATGTGTCATGTATATGGCTCCACTATTGATATTGATAGATTCTTTCAAACAGAAAAGGAAACACTGAGAGAGAATCTCATAAGTATATGGCAGAAAAGAAAAGACTAGAATTGTTCAGCTTAAGTATATAGATGATATACATGTTATGGATATATTCTTTGCTTATTAAACAATGTGGTTCTTAAGTATTTGATACTGAATTTGTTGGTGTGAATCTTCATACGTAACAACACAATTCATGAACTACAATGGCCTAAGTAACTAGCAAAAGAATATGTGATGATGTTCATCGAGAACAAATAAAGGGTTATTGTGCTGCTCGTTAAACATCAAAGCTTGCCTTCAAGATTTGTTTTATCAGGTATTATGAGAAAAAAAGGGTTGTTCAAATAATTGCCGTAATCCATAAAAGATGGATGATTCACAAATCTTGTTGGAGAAATCACATCCATAAAACTAGTGCTAAAAATGTCGAAAGACAAATTGATTGAAAGATCACTTAGGAAGTGACATCGTCGTTTAAATTATATTGGAAAGAAAACATGAAGAAACTCCATGTGGATGGAATTTTGGAGTCTTTTGATTTTTGATCAAATGACGCTTGTGAAACTTTCCTAGAGATAATTAAAACTTCGTTCATAGGCCAAAAGGGAACGAATGACTATCTTATTGGAAGTTGTACATATTGTTGTACGAAGTCCATTATGTGTAGTCAAGAGCGAAGTATTTCAACTTCATATGCTTTCTCCGAAAATTTGAGTGAATATATGAATATTTACTTAATAAGGATGAAGTATGAAACATTTGAAAAGTTCAAAGACTTTCAAGATGAAGTGCAAAATCATTGTAACAAGAATATAAATAGTTTATGATAAGATCATAAAGGAAGATATTTGAGTTACAAGTTTAGCATAATACCTAAGATTTAAGGAATCTTTCCGTGGATTTGCATGTCCCGAAACACCATAAGAGTATGGAGCGTTCGAGATATGTAATTAAACCTTGTTTGACATGGTAAGATCGAAGGTGTAATTCATAAAACTGCTATTATATTTTAAAGATTAAAAGCTTTAGAGACTACCGTGTTTCCACTGAAAAGAGCTCCATCATAATCCGTTGAAATGACACCATATGGTTTGGGATAAAACCCAAGTTGTCCTTTCTTAAACATTGGTATGCTATGCATAAGAAAGATGTTTGCAACCAAATTCGGATGAACTTGTCTTTGTATGTTATTTCGAATAACTGCTAAGTATTCCTCCATAACATCGGAGACAAAAGTGTTTGTCACTTAGAACGTCAAGTTTCTTTGAGAAGGAATTTTTCTTGAAAACATAAGTGGGAGGACAATAGAACTTTGATAAGGTTAAAAGAACCTTAGCTATATGTGCAAAGTTGCGCAGCGCTGAAAAGTGTTCCGGAGACAGCAACAATGCTCATGGCTCATGTGCCTCAAAGGTTGTGGTTACGGAGGTCAAAGTTTCTATTGAACCAAGTAGGTCGAGTAAACAATCAAATACCAAGATTTGAGGGTTGAATCATTATTTGAGAATAATGAATGTACTACATGCAAAGAAGCGATGATGGGCCCTGACTTCGTCAAATGGCTTGAAGCCATAAAATCCGTGATAGTTCCATATACGAGAAATCAAGTTTTGAACTTGAAGGACCCTCGAGAAAGGTGTAAGACCTTACAGTTGTGTTTGGATCTATAAAGAAATAGACATGGATGTTTTCGCATCTATGAAATGGTCGACATGTTGGGAAAGAGTTCACAACGATGTTCAAAGGTTGACTATGACAATATTTGATCTTTCATAGCGATATTTAGTCTAGACGGATTAATGTAGCAACCACTACATATAATTTTGTTATGTGGTAGTTGAATAAACAAAACAAGTTCTTCTAATAGAATTGTTACCTAGAACATGTGCATAACACGGTCCATAGGGTTTTGTTAATTCAAAGGATGCTAAAAGCATATGCAAACCTCAATGGTTGAAGTGAGCATCGCGGAGTTGGAATCTTCACTATGATGAAACTGTTAAAAGAGTTTAATTTCATCAGAGACAATGAAGATGCTTGCATTTGCAAGAAATTAAGTGGGAGCGCTAATACATGTTTCTAATACATTATGTGGAAGACATATTGTTGATTAAAAATGATGTATCTTTTATTAACACATATTAAGAATTTCATCCCGATGAAAGACTTAGGCAAAACCCAAATATTTGGCATCAATAGACGCTAATATTGTTGTGCCGAAAGTACATAGATGATGCATTGAATGAGTTCAATATAGAAACTACAAGAAAGGTTCTTGTCACACAGAAAGGATTGAATGAGTTCAATATTGATGATATATTCAAGCGTATTGACACTTGGTAAGTGGAACAAAGATTCAAGTATAGATTGATACTTGATGTATGAAATCACAAAGAGTATTTATATCAATCATACTGTGATATGTATAAATCCAGATATGTCCTATGCTCTAAATTTTATGAGCATATACCAGAATGATTCATAAGATGATGATTGGACGATAGTAAGGATATTCTTATGATCTTTTGGAAGAACTAAGAGTATATTATTTTGTAGAAGTGACAAATAGATGGTTAGTTCATTGTAAAAGTTCTACATTGATACTAGTTTTGTCACAAAATACAAATTAAGTTTATCTCAATCTAAACTAAGGGTGGCACAATATGATGGAAAGTAAGTTCCATAATGGATTTGGATGAGTTCCAAAGTTAAGACATTGTGACAGATACTACAACAAAAGGCTAAGTATATGACTTCTATTATAGCAGCATTTGTGTCAAGTAGTTTGTTATCAAACTAGGTGTAGTTCACAGCAGGATAATACTATGAAGATATATTGTACGACAATATTTTTAACCCCAAAGAACTAAAGGTCTCACCAAAGGACCAAATTTATACAAAGCCATCTCATTAGAGAATGAGTGATGCGTAGAGACGCAAATACATGCAATTACACACGGACCAGGAAGTGTCAGATCCGGAGATCAGTTGACCACTAGCAATCGTGTACATACAACACCAGAAAGCCATAGGAGTTGAATACACAAAGGTTTGAAACTAGATTATTGACTCTAGTGCAAGTGGGAGACTGTTGGAGATATGCCCAAGAGGCAATAATGAAGAGGTTATTATCATTTCTTCATACTTATGATAAATGTTTACATACCATGCAATAATTGTATTAACCGGAAACATTAATACTTGTGTGATTTGTAAACATAAAAGAGTCCCTAGTAAAGCCTCTTGTTAAACTAGCTTGTTGGTTAATATATGATCATGGTTTCCTGATCATGAACATAGAGATGTTATTAACAACATGGTCATATCATTAGGAGAATGATGTGATGGACATACTCCTATAGTTAAGCGTAGCATAAAGATCAAGTCATTTAATATAGTTCATTTTCTATAAGCTTTCTGATACATAGTAACCTAATTCCTTCGACCATGAGATCATGTTAATCACCATCACCGGAAGTATGCTTTGATGACATCAAACACCACACCATAACTGGGTGGCTATAAAGGTGGCATTGAGTGTTCAGAAAGTATGGGTTGAGGCACATGGATCAAGAGTGGGATTTGTCCATCCATATGACAGATAGATATACTCTGGGCCCTCTCGGTGGAATGTCATCCAATTAGCTTGCAAGCATGTGACTGGCTCACAAGGGATCACATATCATGGGAACGAGAAAAGAGTACTTATCGGTAACGAGGTTGAACTAGGTATGCAGAGATACCGACGATCAAAACCTCGGATAAGTAAACTATCGTGAGACAAAGGGAAATTGGTATCGTATGTAAGTGGTTCATTCGATCGCAAAGTAATCGTATAAATATGTGGGAGCCATATGAATTTCCAGATTCCTCTATTGGTTATTGATCGGAGAAGTGTCTCGGTCATGTCCGCATAATTCACGAACCGTAGGGAGACACACTTAAGGATTCGATGTTGTTGAGTAGTTATGGAATGATTAGTAAGAGACCGAATGTTGTTCGGAGTCTCAGATGGGATCTGGGATATCACGAGGAGATCCGGAATGGTCCGGAGAATAAGATTCATATAAGGAAAAGTCCTATTTCGGAGTTCGGGAAAGTTTTCGTTGATTTCATCGGAGAGGTTCTAGAAGGGTCTAGAAGGTTCACCGGTCCGAAAGGAGAATGGTCCATGAATGTGTCATGGGTAAGTGGAATGATTGGATCATGTCCAAGGTCACTTGGTGTTGGCATATGCAAGAGAGAAATAAAACTCTAAATTGAAAGTCAAACGGGAAGTTTGAAAAGTCAAAGTGGAATAATGGTTTCCTAGTGGGAGAAGAAACAAGTCCTTCTCTCAATCCAACTTGGGTTTGGGTTTGGATTCAAACCCACCCCTCCCAAGGCCGCCCCTCCCTCTCATAAATAGAAGGGGAGGGCTGCCCCAAACAACACAAGTTCCAAGCCCTCTCCACGAGCCGCCGCCGCCCGCCAGCGCCGCCGCCTCGCCGCGCCGCCGCCTCGCCGCGCTGCCGCCGGTCTGTCGCCGCCGCCTTAGCCGTCGCCGACACCTCCTCCTCCTCCCGGATCTCTAACCCTAGTTTTCCGGGAAACCCTAATCCAACATACTCGCTTCGGCTTAAGGCGAAGCCCTGCAAGATCTCCCCTCTACTTCTGGTACCACGCCGTCGTGCTACCGGAATCGCGAGGAGAGTGCTACAACCTCCGCTGCCTGCTGGAACAAGGGAGATGAAGGTATTCATCGAGTACCGAACGTGTGACCGACTGCGGAAGCGCTGCCGGAACGCAGCGCCGAAGGATCGTCTACACGATCTTGAGATCGACAAGTGTACGACTACATCACCCACGAGAATCTGCCCTCGTTAACCGCTTTGGAATCTTCGAGGGTGAGTTCCTCTATCGACTCGTTGCTACAATCTAGTAGATAGATCTTGGCTTGTTTGTGTGCATGCGGTAGAATTTTTTTATTTTCCATGCTACGAACCCCTACAATAAAACTTTCAAATAGCTTTCTTTGCTTCTGAACTTAGTAGAGATAAATCTGGCTTTTTGCAAAACAACCTAGAGCTTAGTACTTTCTACTCAAAACCACTTCAGTTGTTAGTATTAGTTTGGGAGTACTTAAAGAGTAATCATGGCTTTGTCTCTGGCTATTCCCGTGGCCAGACTATGAAGAGGACTATCAGGAGGACGGACAACAGGAAGGTTATGACAACTAGGATCATCTCCCATCGTCAGCATTGCATGTGACCATGAAGATGGAGCTTCGCCTACGCTACCATTACTATTACGTTATTCCGCTGCCTGACTTGTATTAAGACTGGATCATGTGATCCTTATTTGTGTAAGACCTTATGTATGGTTTGTAATGGATGATGTACCGTGATATACAATCTGTTATGTCTCGCAAAAATGGTAATCCTGGGATTGCAATGTATGACATAACAGGCATCTGAGATTAAAAATCCGGGTGTTGACAGTACTACAAGACTATATCCTTAAACGGTTACTCCCATCGGGAGCGTCTAAATCGCACCTCATAAAAAACATATAAAAAGCCGACAACTTCAGCAATTCCAACCGTCAATCAAGGGATCGACAAAAAATCTCAGACCGCGTCCGTCACGATAGATGTCTGAATGCTGTGTCCATGACATGAAGATAAGACCTCAGGATCCAGACCTGGTAATTGCACACAAACGCTCTACCAGTATTGATCCGTATCTATACGATGCAAAATCCCAACAGACACGTTGACGACAACTTTGAAGGCCTCCTCCAAGTTTGGGAAATAGTTTGTTCTACCCTTTACTCAACTCTTTGAATCGAAGTATATGTCCCCTACCTACAACTACAAATCCCTCACTTTGGCATGTCGTTTGTGATAACAGCGGACACCTCGCTACCATTTTTTTTGAAAAGAACCTCGCTACCATGGTGTGTTTGGAGAGTGGCTAAAGCTCGCAAATTTGGTCATGACAAAATTTTAGTCTTTGTTTGAATGATTCCCATTATTTTGTGTGTACTATTTTTTCTGGCCCATGTTACATCTCGTTGGCAAGTGAAGACTTGCCAATTTTTTATTTTTGGCAATATTTGGTTGCAGCAGATGCCTCGCTGGTACATGGCCGCCCGTACCATGGTGTTTGCAGAGTGGCTAAAGTTCTTAAATTTGGTTATTCACTAAATTAGTTTCTAAAAAAATGGTCATGACTAAATTTTAGTCTTATTTGGAGAGTTTCCTAATATTTTGGTATATATCCATTTGAGCATATTGTTTCATTTTTCTTGCCAATGTTACCAACTTATTGGCAAGTAAAAAAACTTGACTAAAATTCTGGCAATATATTTTGGTAGGGTAAATCTTATAGGGTGTGTTTGGTTTGTGCTCAAGATTGCCACACAAAAATTTGGCTAGCTAAAATTTTGGTTCAGCCTTTGCTTGCCATAAGTTGGCCAAAATTGGTTAAAAAATTGAAATAAAGTTGATAGTGGAGCATTGACCTGCCAAAAAAATTAATGACAATTAAAACCAGAGTTAAACTTTGGACATTGCTACCTAACGATCGGTCTGAAAAAATAGAAACCCGACGGAAGCTTAGATAGAAATTTGTCAAGCAATTGCATGCACGGTATCTTTCTAAGACTAAATGACAGGATTTTTGATTAGCTAGCTCAATTCAAATACAAAAATTTAAAATGTTTTTTTAGATCAAACCATTTGTCAGAATTAAGATTCGTTTTTACCGTTAGGCTAGTCGCGACGACATCTTCGAAACTAGATCCTATGTTGGTATGTTCTAGCAACTTTTTTTGGGGAACAAAAGTTATCCACATGTAACACGCGAGTTATCCGGACTTCATTATGTAAGTTATCCATCCAATAACATATAAGTTATCCATCATTATAAAATTACCCACAGATTGCATGTTAGGGATATGTAATTTTTTTGTTTATTCATAAGTTATCCATCAGTAACACGAGAGTTATTCATGCTTTATCAAGTAAGTTACCCACCTAATAACATGTAAATTATCCATCACTATAAAAATTAACCACATATAAAATATAAAAAAAATATTCTAACGGCTTGGCCTCATCGCCCGTCACCGTTTTCATAGCGTACGGACTACTCAACCTCGAAAGTCTACCATGTCAAACATCAAACATAAATTTAAGCTTCTTTTGCATACGATATAAATAAAGAGGGTCTTATACCTAACCACCCACCACACTAAGTCATAGAGAACGTGATGCGCAACCAGTATTTTAGGCGCTCGACTTGGTCGTCCATTGTCGTTACTTCGGCGTATGGATGACGAAGCCTCGAAGAATTTTAGGATACCGAGGCTTCATCTCTCATCGACGCTAACACATTAATAGGATGAAGCCTCAGTACCCTAACTAGTCTACTGTGTTCCAATTAAACTTGCTCAACATGTATACGAGAATATCTCTATCCAACACTTTTATATTGTGGATAACTTATGTGTTACTGGGTGGATAACTTACATATTATGGATAACTCACGTGTTTGGGTGGATAACTTTTTAGTCTGAATTTTTTCATTAAAACATATCAACATGAAATCTAGTTTTAAAGATCTCGTCGCGATTATTCGACAGTGAAAAGGAATTTTAAATCGAACAAACATATTGATCTACAAGATATTTTGAATTTTCAAAATAATTTTAACACATGTATTCACACTTCCTGTCAAGTTTTACAAAATACCGACCAGTTTAAGACTAAATTTGATCAGAAAAAATATTGGTAAGATAAGCTTTGGCCAGGAACACACCCGGAATTTTTATACATTTGCCATATTTTTTATCTGAAATTTGCATATTTGCCATATAATCACCACCCGTCAAGACACGGAAAATGGCAAATATACACGATACAGAGAAAAGTGTGGCAAATGTGCAAACCAACACACACACACACACACACACACACACACACACACACAGTACCCATTCGCAAGTGGCGACGCAGCCATGCCGAATGTCGCCATGGCCGGCAACAAGTTCTCGTCGTATCACCTCGCCGCCGCACTCCGTCGGGAGCGTGACCCCGCCGCTGCACTCCAACTCTTCCTCAGTCCTCCGAACGCCGCCTCCACTCCGTTCCGCTACTCCCTTCGCTGCTACGACCTCATCATCTCCAAGCTCGCCGCCGCGCGCCTCTTTCCGGCAATGGAGTCCCTGCTCTCCAGCCTCCGCGCCTCCTCTCTCCAGCCCCGCGAACCCCTACTCTGCTGCGTCATATCGGCTTACGGCCGCGCCCGCCTCCCCGCTGCCGCCCGCCGCGCCTTTGCCCACCCCGCCTTCCCCGCTCCCCGCACCGCCCGCGCCCTCAACACCCTCCTACACGCGCTCGTCGTCTGCCACATGCCCCTCACCGAACTCTTTTCTGTCTGCCGCGACGTCGCCATCTCCCCGGACGCGTGCACCTACAACATACTTATTCGCGCGGTGGCAGCGTCTGGTGCCTCCGTCGACCATGCCCGCCTCCTGTTTGACGAAATGTTACAGCGACGGATCGCCCCGACTGTTGTCACGTTTGGCACCCTCGTTGCCGCGTTTTGCGAGTGTGATCGGCTCGAGGAGGCATTTGAAGTGAAGGAGGGGATGGCTAAACAGTACAACGTGAGGCCAAATGCTCATGTGTATGCCAGTCTGATGAAGGGTCTCTGCCAGAGGGGGGATGTGGACAGGGCAGTGAGGCTCAAAGAGGAGATGGTGGGGGACAAGGAGCTTGGGCTTGATTCGGCCATTTATGCGACCCTGGTAAGGGCATTGTTCCGGGTAGGGCGGAAAGGGGAGGTGGTTAGTTTGCTGGAAGAGATGAAGGGAAGGGGCATTCTGGCTAATATAGTGGTGCACAATGCAATGATTGCCAGTTTCTGTGAGGATGAGATGGATTTGGATGCTGCATTTGCAGTGCTTGATGATATGCTGAAGAGTGGGTGCAAGGCAGATGTGGTGAGTTATAATACGTTGGTTGCTGGGTTGTGCAAGTTGGGGCGGTGGCGGGATGCAAACGAGTTGGTTGAGGACATGCCAAGAAGGGGCTGCCCTCCTGATGTGGTGACCTACAGAATGCTATTTGATGGGATGTGTGCTGCTGGTGAGTTTCATGAGGCAGATCAGGTTTTGGATGAGATGGTTTTTAAGGGGTTTTCTCCAAGCAAAGAAGGTGTAAGGAAGTTTGTTCAAGGAATTGAGCAGGAAGGGGGTGCTGTCTTGCTGGAGTCGGTGTTGTGCCGTCTGGCAAAGGTGAATGCTTTGGAGTCAAGTGGATGGGAGAAAGCTCTCAGCGGTGTGCTGAATGATCCTGCAGAACTGATGATAAATAAACATTTGAATCATTTAAGATTCACTTGAGTAGATCTCTGGATACTTGATTGGCGCCGTTGTTATTTTGGAACAATTATTGTTGTTCTTTTATCTACTAAACTCCCACCATGTCGAATTGCTAGCCAAGGCTTGTTTTCCTTCACAATTCAGGTTAGTTCCTACCTGACTGTTATGAATGTTATTGGTGACCATGAAGAACATCAAGACAGCTGTACAGGGCCAAATACAGGTGAAATATTGAGATGGAGTTCTTTAGTAATAGATGCAGTTCTGATGCAGGATGGATTTAGCAAACCTCGTTGGAGTATATTGGCAATAAAAGTTCTTCATGCAAGCATATAAAAACCCATTGAAGGTATATATATAGTTGCTTAGGACTCTCTGATATGCTTATGCAGATTTTTTTTTTGCTTTTACTTTTTTTAACTCTTATTGACTCATAAATGCCATTCTGTTGTATTGCTACTCTGATATGCTAATGTAGATATTGTTCTTTTTAAGTCTTGTTCTCTTATTGATTATAAATTCCATTGTGTTCTTCTAAATACTTTTAACATTTACACAGGCTTTGTAGACAGTCTCCTGTGTACAGAAACTCCCTATGAACTAGTACTATGTGCAGAAGACAACAGCATTACTTTTCCCAAAATAACACATTATGTTTGCTATACACCGATATTGGATGTAATTTACAAGAATTAGCAAGTGCCAGAAAGGGTGAAGATCTGGGGAATAAAGAAAGGACAAGTTCAACAGAATTATAGGTTATCATATCAGTTACTAAGCTACATCCAAAACTGGAATGTTCTGTGAGAGATCGATCAAATAAACTACTCAGTATCTGTTTTCCACGTCCATCTATTGTGCACTGTGCCTACAGCTCTACCCAATATTATCTTTATTAGCACTTAGCACCCAGAACCTGGGCTGGGCAGTCCCTCTCGTTTATAATCCATAAACAAGATGTGGACTATGAAGATTTTTTTTCTGGTCTAGATCGTTACGATTGCTGAGCATCAGACTACAGACTACTTTGCTTCACAATGCTCAGAGCGACATAAGACATCAAAATATGGCACTTCTGATTCCTTTGTCGAAATGGCTGGAAAATAGCTGAATCTTTAGGCACAAGGAGCACTCCTCCACCCACATCCAGGAAGAAGTTACTGCTTGGAGTAGTTTAGTACTTTCCTTTACTGTCTTTTCTTCCTTAAACGGTCTCCTTTGTTGAATAAAGGCCTAGCAATTGCTTGTCCTTTTTTTGTATAGAACAAAACGTTGTGTTTGCATATGGGTTTATTGAGGAAGGTTGCAACAGAAGCACATTACTCAGTTTGTTGCATGCATGAAAATATCCGGAACATTGTGCTCATGAACTCATTTGTAGAAGGTAATATCCTCATCGCCTGATCAACTAAAGTGGATGTCCCCTACATTTTTCCGTAAACATATAAAAAAGCAGAGCAATAGGCAAAAGCAATTGCATAAACAGCTTGTATCAGATGTGCTGCATAGGTGCAGTGAAGTTAGGAGATGCAAACAGCAAATATGATGATCTGAAATTCCGTATAAGAAAGAACACATAAACCTTTGCAGGACCATCGTTGGTGGTAAAGAAATCTAGGGAAAAGGTAAGAAAATCCGATCGGAGAAACGGGCGGAGGTTTAGAGCGCCTTCAGTCGATGGCCTTGTTGGGAAAAGGTAAGAGTTTATTCATTCAGGATGTTCTAAGGTACATGGACAAACCGTGTGTATTCACATACACTGTTGTCACCTGTATATATGATGCTAAAAGTTAGCACCTCTAGCTTCATATCTAGAGCTAATACAAGGAATCAAGATCATCTGGGATATGGATATATGTTTTCTTCTGCTCGGACTCTCTCCTTCAAGATCACGAGGCATATGGATATATGTTTAGCAATTCA
Source organism: Avena atlantica (assembly GCA_910589765.1). Lineage (NCBI taxonomy): Eukaryota > Viridiplantae > Streptophyta > Magnoliopsida > Poales > Poaceae > Avena > Avena atlantica. Next base: position 81,163,830 of record OU342733.1, read on the forward strand.
TGGTTGCTCCGACTCTCTCCTTCAAGATCATGTGGCATATGGTTATATATTTACCAATTCAAGGTTGTTGATCAACCAGGGGAAGTTTTGCTAGATGTAAATTGCAAAATAATCACGCACCCTGGCGGCGAACGACGGGCACGATAAGGTCCACCCCTCACCGGCCTGTGATATTCAGAGGGCTATAAAGCAAACCCTAGTCGCCAAAAAAACCCTAAACCCTAAAACCCTAAACCCTAAACCCAGGGCTATAAAGCAAACCCTAGTCGCTAACAACGTCCTCCCGCCCCCATTTACGTTGGTTTCTCTCGCCTCCATCAGCCTTCTAGTTGCTGCTTGAAGGCGGGGAAAACCATATATCTTTGTGTGCCTTATAATTTTGGTCTTTTGTGTTAGTTTTGTGTGGCACCGAGGCCTTAGTGTCACATCTTGATGGTTGTGGAATAATATTATCCTAATTCTATATCCCACCATGACTTGGTGTTCAGGTTCACTGTCGCTTGTAGGGAGGGCTAATGGTGTCTTGATTTTTACCGTTTCGTCATATCTTTATCATGGTCTGTTCTCCTCACCGGTCTAGCGATGAAGAGGCGATTTGACAACCTGCTTTGTGAGGGGTATACGATGCATCAACGGTCTAAGATTCTTACCCCTTGTGGTGGACGGCTCATGTTGCTATTCAAAACCTTCAAGGTTAGTCAAGTTTGTGCACATCTTTTAAAACAAACAATACATTCCTATTACAGTGACATACTGGCTAAATTGCCAGCTATAGGGTTTGATACAAACTCGGGGAAAAGGCCCAACCAAGTCTCATATTGGCCCTTCCCCATACTTACACCATGTGCAGCTAAAGTGTGCGCCACATTGTTACAAGATCTTGGACAGGTACTAATCTTTACAAACTCAAAATCAACATCCAACTGAAATTTTAACTCCTGGAATGGAAGAGAGCTCCTAATGGTGATAGGTCATACTCCTCGCTTGAGACAGCCTGCTTCAGCACCATGGAGTCAGTTTCGAACATGATCTGATTACATCCCATCTGAGCTAATACATTTAGAGCATACAACAATGCTAGAGCTTCTACATGAAGAACATTTGAGACGTTCTCCAGGTTTCATGCACCTGCAGCCAAAAGCACACCACCGTCATCTCTTACTGTAAAGCCCCAACCACATGTATGAGATTTGTTATAGAAAGCACCATCTGTATTTATTTTTAGAAACTCACGTGGCGGAGGAGACCACTTTTGGATTGGAGCTGGCTTGTGGGTTATCCTCGGATTCATGTAGTTCCTGTATTCGTTAACATGATAGTTAAGGGAGGATAAAATATCATCATGCATTTTAATAGTATCTCCTATATTAGCTCTATTCCTTTCACGCCACCATATCCATAGCAGAGTACACACCTTAACACGTTCTTCTTCAATTAGCTAAAATATTTCTTCAAACAGGGACAAAGGATCATTGTGCCCTACCAGTTTCGACCCGATATGCTCCAATTGAGCTAAATGCCATAGCTTCTTCACAGGATTTGCACTTAAGGAAGCAATGCCCCGTCTTCATCAAATCTATAGCAAACAGGACATCGTGTGTCCACATACATGCATCTTCTTTTTAGTTTCATTCCTATAGGCAAGCTGTATGTTGTCGTGCGGCAGAGGAAGTGCAATACCTTATTTGGAAGAGGTAGAGCCCATATCTTCTTCCATTTGAAGACAGTGGCTTCGCCATTTCTTGATGCACACAACTATTGCGCCTGAGGTGATTCTCGCTCTGCACTGTCAATTGCCACTTTATAAGCCGACTTAACAGAAAACATACCTTTCTTATCAAAATGCCATGCAATTAAATCATTTGTATGATTGTGGATAGGAATTTGCAGAATGGTTTCAGCATCTTCATTATTAAAAGTTTGGTGTACCAATTGAGTATCCCAAGAATTTGTTGTTGGGTCTATGAGTTCTTCCACTATTGAGACAATGTTTCTGCTCCGATGTGTGATTACTTCCTCAGATAATATCTTGGTAGCCAAGGGTCTGTCCAGATGTGTATGCTTCTTCCATCCCAACACGCCAAATCAACCATTGTTTTAAAATTCGAACACCTTTTAAAATGCTACGCCATGAATAAGAGATTCCATGCTTCATCGTTGCTTTAAGTATTGTGATATTTGGGTGGTATTTTGCTACTAATACTTTCACACAAAGGGATGACGGGTTCTGTAGCAATCCCATGCTTGTTTTGCAAGCATAGCCTTGTTAAAGGCATATAGATATCTGAAACCCAAACCACCTAATCTCTTCAGTTTAGATAATTTCTCCTAGCTTACCCAATATATTTTGTTGGTCTTGTCCATTTGACTCCACCAAAATCTGTAGATCATGGAACTGAGATCATCACGCAAATATTATGTCAAGTCGAAGCAAGACATGGTGTACAGTGGGATTTCTTGGGCTAGTATTTTTATTAAGATTTTATTTCCCGCCTTTGACAACAACTTTTCTTCCCATCCTTGAATCTTGTTCCAAACCTTGTCTTTTATGTATTGAAAATATTTCATTTTAGCTCTTCCAATGAAGAGGCATTCCAAGATACATTATTTTCCAACCTTTCAATGATAAGTGCATAATATCCATCACTTAAGTTCTCTGCCTCTGTTTTGTATTCTTGCTAAAAATAATAGAGGATTTATCCTTGTTTATGACTTGTCCTAAACAGGCCTCATATGTATCCAAAATAGATTTAGTCATCTTCTCTTTGTGGAAGTTTGTGCACGTCTGGTCTTATAGAATGGGTACACCGAAGAATATTGAAATACGATTGGTGTTGGAGATATGCCCAAGAGGCAATAATAAAAGTAGTTATTATTATATCTTTGTTTTTATGATAAATGTTTACATTTATGCTATAATTGTATTAACCGGAAACATTAATACTTGTGTGATTTGTAAACATATAAGAGTCCCTAGTAAACCTTCTTGTAATACTAGCTTGTTGATTAATAGATGATTATGGTTTCCTAATCGTGAACACTGGATATTGTTAATAACAAGATCATATCATTAGGAGAATGGTGTGATGGACATACTCCTATAGTTAAGCGTAGCATAAGGTCAAGTCAATTCAATAGTTTGTTTGCTATAAGCTTTCAGATACGTAGTAACATAAATCCTTCGACCATGAGATCATGTTAATCACCATCACCGGATGGATGCTTTGATGACATCAAAAACCACTTCGTAACTGGGTGGCAATAAAGGTGGCTGATACGTCCAAAACGTATCCACTTTCTTGAACACTTTGCTATTGTTTCTTCTCTAAACTTGTGTGATTTGGATACAACTAACACGGACTGACGTTGTTTTCAGCAGAATTACCTTGGTGTCCTGTTTTTGTGCAGAAAATCAACTATCAGGAAAAATCCCGAAAAATATACCAAAAACTATATTTCACCAGAAGATCCACGGAGCCAGATGAGGATACGGAGAGGAGGCCTGGGCGGCCCACACCCACCCCAGGCGCGGGCCCACCATTGGCCGTGCCCGGTGGGGGTGCAGGCACCTCAGGCACCCCCTCGGCCTCCCTCTGCGCCTATAAGTTGCCTTTTGACCGAAAAACCGAGGGGGGTTCAATAGTTTTCCAGAAAGAGTTTCGCTCTGCCGCCGCCACCAGAAACTAAGATTCGGATCCAGAAACTCCGTTCTGGCACCCTGCCGGGACAAGGAATTTGGAGAGGATCGTCGTCATCGTTATCACCAACGCATCTCCATCAACCACCGATGTTTCCCTCATCCATGAGTGAGTAATCCCCCGCTGTAGGCTCGGGGATGGTAGGGATTGGATGAGTTCTATCATGTAATCGAATAAGATCTGTTAGGGCATAGTGCCTAGTATCTCTATTAGTGCTATTTGACTTTGTTGCAACTTGTTGTGCTTAATGCTTGTAACTAGGGCCCGAGTGCCATGATCTAAGATCTGAACTTATTATTGAATCATTATGATAGTATTGTTTGTGATCTTATCTGCAAGTTGTGTACACATATCATTGTCTGGATCCAAAGGCCCCAAAGTGACAATAATTGTGACAACCGGAGGATATGACTGTGGTGTGAGGATCACATGCGTTCACGGAGTGTTAATGCTTTGCTCTGGTGCTCTTTTAAAAGGAGCACCTTAATTGCCAGTAGTTCCCTAGAGGCCCAGCTATCACGGGCTGGCTGGACAGAAGATGTTGTGCAAGTTCTCATTGTGAGCACGTATGACTATATTTGGAGCACATGCCTAGGATTGTTTAGTACTTGGATGCTTGTTATTATTTATCTGCAATGCCCTAGATCTTGAAGTTACCGCACTCGAATCCTACTGCTACCATTACTGTTACTATTGCTACTGTTTCATTGTTGCTGTTACTGTTGTTGTTGCTGTTACTACTACAAACTGTTACTACTGATAAACTTCTGTGAGTAAGAACTATTTCCAGGTGCAGCTGAACTAACAACTCAGTTGTTAAGGCTTGCAAGTATTTTTTGGCTCCCCTTGTGTCGAATCAATAAATTGGGTAATACTACCCGTGAAGACTGTTGCGATCCCCTACACTTGTGGGTCATCAAGACTATTTTATGGCGCCGTTGCCAGGGAGCATAGCTTTATTTGTAAGTTTACTTGGATCTATTATTGTTCACTCCACTCCGTTCATCATGGGTAAGTCTCATGATGGAAAGTTCCCTATTTTACCATCCACTATAAGAAGAGGTACAGTACTAAACACCTCTGTTGCTCTTGATTCACCGTCTGTTATAAGTAAGCTTGTCACACTACCACCACATACTCATGCTACCCACACTACTACTACTGCTGAATCTGAAACTGCTTTTGATGCTCATGATGTTACTTCTACTGTGCTTGATGTGAGTGGTTCATTAGGACCTTTTCTAGATGCTACTATGGCTAGTCTAGGAAATACCGAAACTCCTAGTGAAGCCACTGTTACACCTGTTAGCTCACCTGAGGCTAGTGAGAGTTATGAAATTAATGATGGTTACATTGAGTTCACTGATGATTTTGTTGAAGAGTGCCGAAATACACATGGTACTAGTGCTATTAAGAGTCTCCTTGCTAGACGTACTATCATGCCTAAGTTGTCCTCTGATCCTAAGTTTGCCACCTCTCCCATAGATATTAAAGATGAAAATTATGATTTCTCTCTTGATTTATCTTATTTAGATATTGTTGAGAAAGAACCTTTTTGTGGGACTGAAAATGAGAGTGATGTGTCTCATATGAATGAGCTTTCTACTATGAGTTCTTTGTTCTCTGATGATTTTAAGATGCGCAAGTACTTTGTTGCTAAGATCTTCCCTTTTTCACTAAAAGGAGAAGTTAGGGCTTGGTTTAATAGATTACCTCCTGGTTCCGTTGATAGCCCTGATTGCTTGATTGCTTCTTTCTTCCAGAAATATTTTCCTCCCAATGCTAAACATGCTGCTTTGCAGAAACTTTTTGATTTTAAATAGGGAAAAGAAGAGAAATTGCCTGAGTCATGGACAAGGTTCTATGCCTTGATTCGTGCACATCCTGGATGTCCATTACCTAAGAATGAGCTTCTTCATATTTATTATAATGGACTAACTAATGATTCTAGGACATACCTAGATAGCTTTGTTGATTGTGTTTTCAGGAAAAGAACTCCTACATATGTTGAAGAATTAATGACCAAGATAAGCAAGAATTATGATGATTGGACTTCAACTGAGCTGAATGCACCTGAGCCTATTACTCCTAAACTAGTTGTTCCTGAACTAGTTCCAACACCAACAACAAAGAAGAGAGGAGTTATTGCATTAAATGATGAAGTGATGAAGGAAGCTACGAAGTGTCTAAAGGTGAAAGGTATTAGAGTCGAAGATGTGAAGAATCTACCTCCTTTAGAAGAATTATGTAAGCCACTTCCCCACTCATCTACTATTGAGGTACACTCTCTCCAATTTAATGAAGGTGATATTCCTCATGGTAAGCCTCCTGATCAATGCTTAGAGGAACTTGACACATTTATTGTTAAACAAGGGTATTTTAATAAACAAGTTCAGAATCATTTATTGGAAAACTCTAGAGCTATCCATGAGTTGAAAGATATTGTGGAAATAACTTCTAATGATATTAAAATGCTTTGTAAACACTTTCAAATGGTTCAAACTCAACTTGATCAACTTGCTAAGGTACAAAAGGATATGTTAGTTAATGCTTCAGGAGATAAACATGCTTATGGAATTAGAACTAGGAGTGGTATAGCTACTCAAGATCCTTTATATCCTGAAGGACACCCTAAAAGAATAGAGCAGGATTCCCAACAAGGTGAAGATAGTGGTAGTCCTCGTAAGAGGAAGAAAAAGAAACATAAGATAGTTGAGGAACCACTTGAACCTGCTGTAGATCCTAATAGTATATCTGTCTCTGATGCTGAAACTGAGAGTGGTAATAATAATGAGTCTCCTGATAAGGAGGAAGGTGAGGAAGAACCTGAGAAGCACACTAAGAACACTAGGTATACAAAGGAAGATTTTACATCTAATAAACATGGGAAAGAGAGAGAACCTTGGGTGAAGAAACATATGCCTTTTCCAGGTAAGAAACACAAGTCAAAGGAGGAAGAACACTTCAACAAGTTTTGTGAGTGGATGAAACCTTTATTTTTGCAAACTCATTTGACTGATGCTATTAAATTGCCTCCTTATTCAAAGTATATGAAGGATATTGTCTCTAATAAAAGGAAGACTCCTAATGAGGAGATTTTTTACTTTGCTTGCTAATTATTCCTTCAACGGTAACGTTCCAAAGAAACTTGGTGATCCAGGTATACCAACTATTCCTTGATCTATTAAGAACAATTATGTTAGAACTGCTTTATGTGACTTGGGAGCTGGAGTTAGTGTTATGCCTTTTTCTCTCTACAAGAGACTCTAGCTAGAAAAGTTGATACCAAATGATATATCTTTGCAAATGGATGATAAGTCAACTACTATTCCTGTTGGTATATGTGAGGATGTTCCTGTTCAAGTTGCTCATAATTGCATGGTTTTAACTGATTTTGTTATGCTTGAAATGCCTGAAGATGATAATATGTCTATTATTCTTGGGAGACCTTTTCTTAATACTGCAGGTGCTGTCATCAATTGCAATCAAGGAAAAGTAACATTCAATATTAATGACAAAGAGCACACTATCTATTTCCCCAAGAAGGTTGTTAAAAGCTATTGCCTGAATTCCATTGAAAATATTGAGAGCATCAAGGTTGGAGAAATATATTGTCCCATTCCACAAGAAAATTTTAAAACTATTATGATTGGGACCATTGCTATCAAGTATGAGGTAATATAATCACCTTGTGGAATGCAAACTTCATATAAGATTGTTTTGGTAACAAGACTTGATCAACCTTGTTAACAAAAGGATTTTAATGAACAAAATAATGTTTCCACTGTGGTTATACTTGCTTTCTTTTACTTTTCTCCTTCCTAGTCTTTGCTTTAGCTTTAGTTTTGCTAGTAGTTTGCTTGTTTGAGTTTCTTAGAGCTCCTGTAGTTTGGATTTTGCTTTTCTTTTTCTTCTTCTGAAAAAACTGTTTCTGTAAGAAAACCAATTTTCATACCCTGAAAATTGGCAAAAATAAAGTTTTCCGAAAAATCCCAGAAAATTCAAAATATTTTTTTCCTCGAAAAAAGGGGCAGAGAGGCACCTGAAGTGGCCCAGGAGGCCACCCCAGGCCACCACACCCATGGTAGGCGCGGCCTACCAAGGGGTGGCGCCTAGGGGGGTTTGGCCCACTTGGGCCCCTCTAGGCTGCCTCCTCAAAGCCACCTTCTTTCTCTCTCCCGAAAACACCAGAAAACTTTCTCAAGCTCGAGTTCTTGCTGTTCTTGCTCACGATTTTCGATCTCCTTGTTCAGCCCATCTCAAGTGTTGAATTTTGGAGGGATTGTTCTTTGCTATGTGCCTCCTCCACTTGTCCAATTAGATTTGTGATTGGTAGATTGTATCTTGAGTATTTTGCTGCTATAGGTGACAGGTTGTTTGAGGAGAAAATTCCTTATTTGACACTGGCTTAAAACTAGGTTCCTTATTTGACACTGGACAAAATTTTCTTCCCTATTTGACATCTGCTCAAAATTTATTTCCCTATATGACACTCTAGTGCATTTTATCCACTAACGGTGTTAAGGAGAGACATGAAAAGACCTTTGTACCCCTAGGACATAATATGACCAAAATCATTATAGGACAATAGCCGCATATATTGTTACATATTTGGCCATCGATCTGCAACCAGGGTACGTGCTGCTAGGGGCGGGAAAAAAGGGTTTCACGGTTTAGGTGGGTTCCGCATAGTTTATTTATTTTTATTAGAGTGGAGGTAAGGATTTGATTCGTGAACGAAAATGAACTACATCCACCCAGCCGGTTTCACCAGTGTGGGATTTTGCACACCCCTACCTGTTGCCTTGCTCGCTTGGTGTCATGTCCGCATGCAGCGGCGGAATCAGTGCACCACGACCAGCCCAAGATCCCCTACGGCCTCACCCAGCTGGACATCAAGCCACGGTGAGCACCTCATCTGATCTGTCCTACTAGTTTGAGCTAGCCAATTTTGTAGGGAGCTTTTGATTCAGCTGATAGGCAGCTTGTTTAGCTAACGCATCGCATGAATTGATTCAGTATCATGCTAGCTTGGTTGTCTAATCATAAGGCCATACACCCTTTTATCTATGCTACTGTATTTGGAGATCAATCTAAAGCTGAACCTGCAGCCGCGCCTTCGCCCAAGCCCACAATGATGCCAAACCTTGCAGCAACAACACCATGGCCTGACGGGCGCTCCACAACCACACCATTCCCTCCCGCCGCTGAGCCTTGGCTTCCTTTTCCAGCCCCGCCTTGGTCGCCTTCCGCCGTGGCTGGGTTGCCGTCCGCCGCCACGTCTGGGTCGCCATCCGCCACCACGCCTTGGTCCATGACCCGCAGCACACGACGCTGCCGCTGGTATGGTTCAAGTCAGGTCGGTTCTGAACAATAGTGAATGAGAGGAACACATTCTTCGATTCGGTAGCGATGGGCTTTTTCGTTCCAGGGTTAGGCCACTTGCAGGGTATTTTGGTCCATCCGATCATTTTTTGACGGAACAGTGGGACGGAAGCAACAACAATGTCATATAAGGAAACTAATTTTCAGCACATGTCACATAGGGAAGAAATTTTTGTCCAGTGTCAAATAAGGAACCTCATTTTAAGGCAGTGTCAAATACGGATTTTTCTCTTGTTTGAGCTTGCATGCTTGTTATATGCTTAGAAACTTTGTTTTGATGCATGTGTCGTCCTCTAACAAGTTCCTATAGTAGTTGCTCATCATTTATCAACTTAGAAATCACTTGGTTTGATGGTTGTTTAAAATTTCAGAAAAGTGAAGTCATGGACCATGACACATTTGGTGATATATTTGAGAGTGATGGACCCAGGAGGGCAAGGCTTCCAAGGTCAACTACCAGTACTATACCCTCATACAATGAGGATCTCATCACTCCACGATTTGGTGACGAGGGAGATGAAGGGGATGCGCACCCCTCCACCTTTCCTTGCCAAACTTTCTTGCAAGCTGCTGGGATTCTTAATGATTTTATGGCTTTGATTCAGGGGCTGGTCTAACAAGTTACATGCAGGATGAGAGTGCATAATATGCTTTTCTTACTAAAACATTTGTGGAGAGTTTCTCCTTTACTAACAGCATGTTCAAGCCCTCTGTGTCTTTCAAAATTTATGGCAGGGCTCATTCCGTGACTTTGAAAAAAAATCACAAGGCCCTGGGACTTGGTACAGCTGGGTCATCAAAGAAGATTCCAGCTCTTCCAGCTGATTTATTGGAGCTTACCGAGGAATAACCAATGATGATGACCGCAAAGCTCAACGAGGAAAGATAAAGAATATTCAACTTCCAGTCATCAGGTACTTTGCCTACTATCTTACCACCAGTGTTCTTGGTAGGGAGAACACTAGTAATATTTCCAACTATCAATTGGCCTTCTTAGCTGCTGCGCTCAACAATGAGGATAAGTATAATATTGGTTCTCTCATTGCTCGTCGTTTAGCTGCTAAGGGACCCATTTATGGGGGAATTATTGCTACTGCCTTGAACATTGTTGTTGATCCACATGATACAGTTTTGGCTCCTCATAGGCTTGATCTTGCTGCCATGAAGGTGCACCACTTTATCACCATTATCTCTACTCTTGATAACTTGGTTTATAGAATGATGTTTATTGACGGGGAAGAGACAGAGAGATCCCTCTACCCCAAACCACTTTGTTCAGTATTTCTCAGGGACCTTGGTCACGCTCGAAGGCGGAGTTGGATGACAATTTGCGCTCTCTCAACTTCCACGGGCATTATCAAGAGGAAGCGCCCTCATATGACCCCGCGGTACACTACACCGGGGAGTCCTCGAGCTCGTACCAGGACGAGGGAGCCTCCTCGACATACTACGGGGGTGCATCTACTTAGGCACCATGGGATTAAGCCCCACTTAGGCCAAAAGCCTAAGCTTAGGGGGAGGTATACCGACATCACGCTCATATATATATCATGTTCGGCCGGTTCTTTGTATATCCATTGTTTCGCTTTCTTTTTGATTCTTGTTGCTTCTTTCTCAAAAACAAAAAAATACCAAAAATATTTTCGTTGTTTCTCTTGGTTTGTTTCTTTGCTTTGGTTTGCCTTAAAATAAAAATCCAAAAAGATTTTGCTTTGTTTGGTTTGGTTTGCTTTGTTTTTGTTTGGTTTTTCTTTGTTTGCTTGTTTCTAAAAAATCGAAAACACCAAAAATATTTATTCTTCTTCTTTGGTTTTGTGAGTTCTTTGCAGGGTTCAGCCGTCCTCGGTGAAATTTGGTTCCATGTTAATATTCAAGTCACACAAGTGAAGGGCAATAATGAAGATTAAGACAACTCGAGGTGTGGTAAGAGGTTGGTAACGAACTCTATTTGTTTCATTTTTGTACATATAATCATCATTGCGAGCATGCTTAGCCTGTTTGTGTAAGGTGTATGTCATTATGGATGCTTAGTAGTTCTTGCTTGTCTATGATTAGCTCCAGCTTCCTAATGTAGGGGTTCGTAGCATGGAAAACAAAAAAATTCTACCACATGCACGCAAACAAGCCAAGATCTATCAACTAGATTGTAGCAGCGAGTCAATTAGAGTAGTCACCCTCGAAGATTCCAAAGCGATTAACGAGAGCAGATTCTCGTGGGTGATGTAGTCATACACTTGCCGATCTCAAGATCGCGTAGACAATCCTTCCGGCACTGCGTTCCGGCAGCGCTTCCGCAGTCGGTCACACGTTCGGTACTCGATGAAGACCATCCTCTCCCTTGTTCCAGCAGGTAGCAGAGGTTGTAGTTCTCCTCTCTCGATTCCGGCAGCACGACGACGTGGTGTCGGAAGTAGAGGGAAGATCCCGCAGGGCTTCGCCTAAGCCGGTGCGAGTTATGGTAGATCTAGGGTTTCCGGCGATCTAGGTTTAGAAGGCCAGAGAGGAGGAGGTGGTGTCGGCGGCGGCTAGGGCGACGGCGACGGGTGTAACATCCCAAAAATATGAAACAATGATCATCAAACTCTAGTCACTAAAATTAGGGTTAACAAAAACTTTGAGTAAATAAAAACCAAATGGAGGCATGTGTGTATGTGATGATTTGATGAATGCATAAATGGACTTGTGTGATTAACCTAAATAGCAAGGAATGGTTTAAATATGAAAATAACATCATCTAAAACATTTCCAAGTAGAAACAAATCAAGAAAAAATAAAAAACAATTCAAATAAAGCAAATGGTCATTTTTGCCAATCTTGCTCACTAGCACTTTGAGTGTTTCTAGTCCAGGATTTCAAACAGAAAATTTTCCAATTCTTTTCACCCCTTGCAAGACCAAGTAAAAGTGAACCAAAGCCCACCTTTCAAACTTGCAGAAACATTTGGCAACCCCATTCAAAGGACAATTCAAAATTGAATCTTTAACATATGTGAAGATCACACCTTTTCAAAACCCCACCAAACCAGTGCCCCTTGACCAATCCAACTAACCAGATACTCCCTAGTATGTTCCTAGAAAACCCACCAAGTTTGAATCCAAAATTCAAATTTGAATTTCTTTCGGCCATTTCATCAAACACCTTGTCAGTAGCAAACAAACAAACATCAAACACTATTAGTAGCAGTAATTTTGGCCAACCTTGTTCCCTCTCTAGCTTACTCTATAGTCTAAGTAGATGATCTAGCCCAATTAACAAGCCTTAGCACCACTGTGAGCTTGGTGTCGTGGTATTGCCGACGAGTACGCCATGGAGGGGTCCTCACAGTGCGTGTTTAGAGACGTGGGGTAAGGCGGACGGTTGACGGGTACGAGGTAATACAGCTTACCCAGGTTCAGATCCCACAACGGTGGCAGAATCCTACTCCTGCTATAAATCACTATAAGGGAAATAAGCCGAGTTATAGAGATAGGTTCGCTATGCGAGGTTGTCTGAAGTTGTGTGAGATTGTGCCCTAAAGGCTCCCATAGGCCCGACTTATATAGTCGCCAGGACCTAGGGTTACAGGGAAAAGTCCTAGCCGGACAGGTTACAGAGTCCTACACCGTCTATTACTAGTCTTGTGTATCTTGCACTCCAAGGCTCCGGGTACGCTGGTGACTCCACTGTAGCCTTCCTTTATCCGTCATGGGCCTCCCTTCTGGATCCACCTAACTGGGCCGCCCAGCAGGCCATAGGCCATGCTACCGACTATGGGCCACCCGGGTTAGTCGGATAAGAGACATGCTATAAGGATACCCATATAGCATATCCCCAACAGTAGCCCCCGGAGAACTCCGAGATCTTGCACCGTCTTGCCTCTTCACGTTGAATGCTCCGTCTAGATGGATGTCGGCAAATCGTCAAGCAATATCTTGTAGTCCTCCCAAAGAACTCTGCAAGATTTTCTCCGTCTTCGAATGGTAAGCCGAAGAAATGATGAATCTTCCATCGTACTCTTCCGTAGTCGGATTAAATCCGTTCATGCCGGAATCTTCGATGCGACAGCTCATCTACTCGTGTCAGCTAGGACGACGTAGGCTTAGGTCAGCGACACCTCGTAACTCACACATGCAGAGAACGCAATCATATCCGATTTTCCCGCGCGAGCGATACGAACCGTTGGCGGCGATGGTTGGAGACATGGCGAAATTACCGCGCACGTTCACGAACACGTCGTCTACGCGGCAACCGTGCGATTAGCTGCACGAATCTTAATGCAGAGCATGATAAATAGTAACCGTGGGACACTTTCCACTTTTTACCTCATTCCTCTCACGTCATCGTCTTCTTCCTCCAGCCGCACGCCTCCTCGAGCTCTCCGTGAGAAACCTCGAAAACCCTAGCCTCCCCTGCATCAGTCGCATCCTTCCAGCACCCCATGGCCAGCAGCAACTCCTCCCCATCGATGGCGGCGTCGAGCGAAGCCACGGCGAAGCCGGCGAGCTCCGTCGTCGTGCCTCCGGAGGGCCTGGTCATCCCTGCATCGGCGGTGATTGAAACCACCGGGGGCTACCATAATCTGGCGGCGCTAGAGCCTCTGGAAGAAGAGCCAGACTCGCACAAGGGCGACTGGCGCGACTCGGACATCACCGACCGCGACATCCAAGAGATGGTCGCCGAAGGCTACCTCCCCGCGACGGAGGGGCTCGCCTGGCGGGCGGCACCGGCCGGCGAGGTGACACCTTCTCCCCAAGCCGGAGAAAAGGTGTACCTCAAGGCTCAGCTGGTACGCGGCGTTTCTCTGCCCATCTCCCACTTCTTTCTCTCCGTCTTGAACCACTACAAGGTCCAACCCCATAACCTCTCCCCCAAATAGCATCTTAGTGCTTAGCAACTTCGCGGCACTTTGTGAGGGTTACCTAGGGATTAGGCCTAGGTTAGACTTGTTCGTGTACTTCTTCACCGTCAAACGTGAAGCCGGACATAGTAGGGAGGAGCTTAGGAACTACGGCACCATAAGCTTCAAGATCCGACCTAGCCGGCGGTTCCCCGACATCGTCGGCCATGAGTCCTGCAAAAACTGGCAGCGGACGTACTTCTACGGCCCCGACATTCCTTTGGCGGGCCGAGAAGTAACGTACCCTGACTTCGCGGATGGAGCCGCCGCTGAAGTTTCCACATGGAGATCCCATGCCTCTCTTCCCTCCGACCTTGACGCTTCTCATGCAATAAGGCGGATCGAATGGTTCGTAGAGACGGGATTGACCGGCTTGGACCTGGCCATGTGCTGGTTCATCAGGCGAATCCAACCTCTGCAGCACCGCGCGAAGTTCATGCACGAGTATACCAGTGATCGAAGGGATACCCTCCGGATCTCCGTGGATAACTTCTCGAGCGACTCCGTCAAGCTCTGCCTGAAAGACATCGTCAAGGTGAAGGATAAGAAGCGTGGCTTCACCATCACCTATGACATGTTCGTAGACGGAAAGTGCCCAAAGGTAGATATGTATTTTCCGTGTACGACATATACTCCAGTTTCTCCGTCTTGCCATTACCACTCCATCTAACACGATGATTTCTAACTTAACAGCTTAGCGATCTAGATGAGGATAACCTGGTTGCCCAAATCTACGATCCAAAGATGAAGGAAGTCACGGTCGTGTCCGATGATGACGTCCCATTGGCGCGAAAGCGGAAGAGCTCCACCTCTGACGCTGCCGACGGAGGCAAGAAAAAGACGGAGGGTGGAGCCTCCAAGAAGACTACCTCGGCCCTGGAGGCGGAAAAGAGAAAAGCCACCGGGATTTTTGCCAAAGCACCCCCTAGTGTAAGCTTCTCATTCTCCGACATTGTCTTATTTATCTGTCTTGTTCCTGTACTTATTTATCTGTCTTGTTCCTGTACTTATGCACTTTGCACGTTTCAGGAAGAAAGCCACGACTAGCCTCAAGAAGACCTCCAAGACTTTAGGGGCTTCTAGAAATATTAAGGATATGCTGCATCGCGACTCCTCCCCCGCCATCGCCCCTGCTACTCCTGTCTCAAGCCTTCCTCTGCCGCGACAAGCTCTCAAGCTCAGGAGGCACCAGGCCCTTCCGCCATGGAAGTGGATTCTGGCGCCTCTACCGAATTCGCTGTTGTCGGCGAGCAAACGACGCAGGAGAGCGCTGCTCTACAAATGGCTGAAGCTCCGGCTAAGGATGCCATCGGTAGCGGCAATGCGGTGGTGGGAACTGGTACCTCTGCCAAAGGCGGCGCCCCTACTCCCCAGAAACCCTTCGAGTTCCCGAAGATAGTTTACCCGGCGCTCACGCCGAGTAACACAACTCTGGTTCCTGGAGGAGTGCCGTCATCTCCAACGTGCGGTATTGAGGAGCTTCTCCCACAAGAAGATATCTTTTGGGGAAATAGCATTTCCTTTGGCAAGCTGCTGGCCGAGAGTGCTACAAACCTCAAGATTATTGCACTTGTAAGTTTTACTTTACCTTTTGCATTTCATTTGAGTATCCCACTGTAGCCCCCGAGGATGTAGACGGAAAACCATAGGTTTTGCATCTATATGCTCTAAGAGTGATTAAGTTAGAAATAACTCTAACTGTAGCCCCCAAGCGTGTAGATGGAAGAAATTACTCCGACTAGATGCTTTAAGAGTAGCATACGCAGTGTTTATAATTTTCAATACTGTAGCCCCCAAGCCTCTAGTTGTAACTGAAGCAGTTCCGACTAGATGCTTAAAGAAAAGCTAAGCATTTTCCGAGTTAAAACTTTATACTGTAGCCCCCAAGCTTCTAATTGAGAACTAAAGTAGCTCCGACTAGATGCTTAAAGAAAAGCTAAGCATATTGCTAAGTTAAAAAACTTTCGCTGTAGCCCCCGAGCGCCTAGATGGAAAGTTTCTGACTAGGATCTCCAAGCAGACTAAACAACAGTTTAACTTTTTTCCTTTGCTCCACAGAACGAGAATGCTCGGAGGGGCATGGCCAACGACAAGTACCAGAAGATGCGCGCAGATCTTGAAGCCGAAAAGGGTAAAACTGCCATCTTGAAGGAACATATCATCAAAAACAAGAGTCTGTTTTCTTTTTTGCGCATTCCGTCTTGGTTTTATGCCTTCATTCTCCGAGTACTCACTGTGTACTTTGATTTTCTCCGACTTTGCAGAACATGTCACCAAGGCCAAGGATATTGTTGAGCAGTCCAAGCACATCCAGCAGCTGGACAGCGAGAACAGAATCCTTAAGAAGGAGAGGGAAGAGATGCTGAAGATGCATGAGGATTCCATGAAAGCCCTACAGGATTTAGCCTCTATGGAAATCAAACGCTTGAAGGAGGATCTTGCGATCTTAAAAGATCCGAAGCAAGCTGCTGATGAGCAAAACCAACGCCACAACGAGGCGTTTAAGCTCCTCCAACAAGAGAAGGAATCCTTGGCGGACACCGTCTGGCAGGCCAAGGCCAGCATCTTAAGTAAGTTTCCTCCGCCTTGTATGTCTGTAGTCTGGATACTTAGAGTTTGTTGAACTCATGCGCTCATTGTCGGAATTTTCAGCTCCTATGGGTTTAACCCGCTCGCCTCCTTCAGACAAGGAATGCATGGTTCTGAAGGGAATATTCCCTGAGAGGCAATAATAAAGTGTTTATTATGTGTATTCCAAGTATATGATAGATGTTTATTTTGCATGCTATAATTGTATTAATACAGAAACATTAATACATGTGTGTTTAATAAAGAAACAGAAAGTTCCTAGTTATGCCTCTCTCATAAACTAGCTCGTTGATTAACAAGATGATCAAGGTTTCCTGATCATGGACATTGGATGTTGTTAATAACAGGATCACAACATTAGTGTAATGGTGTGATGAACATTCACCCGAAGTATAGCATTACGATCAAAGTCATTGAGTTTATATTGCTATAACAACTTACGAAGTGATCCTAATCCTTAGACCATGAGATCATGTCAATCACTAACACCGGAAGAGTTTCTTGATAACATCAAACGTCACATCGTAACAGGGTGATTATAAAGATGGATTCAGAACTAATAAAGCGTTATGTTGAGGCTCATGGATCGAGATAATGGACAAAGTCCCCTATGCTTCAGCCATAGGATCTATAATGTACGCCATGCTATGTACAAGACCGAATGTGGCACATGCTATTAGTTTGACTAGTAGGTACCAATCGGATCCAGGTTTGAAACACTGGATAGCGGTCAAGAATATCCTTAAATACTTACGAAGAACTAAGGATATGTTTCTTGTATACGGAGGTGAAGAAGAGCTCGTCGCTAAGTGTTATGTCGACGCTAGCTTTGACACCGATCCGGATGACTCTAAGTCTCAATCCGGATACATGTTTCTCATGAATGGCGGACCGGTTAGTTGGAGGAGCTCCAAACAACCTGTGGTAGCGGGATCAACAACGGAGGCCGAATATGTTGCTTCTTCAGAAGCGGCTCAGGAAGCAGTTTGGATGAAGGAGTTCATATCCGAACTAGGAGTGGTTGCAAACGCGTTGGACCCAATGGTGATCTATTGTGACAACAATGGTGCCATTGCCAATGCCAAAGAGCCAAGGTCTCACAAGCATTCCAAGCATATTAAGCGCCGGTTTCACTCCATCCGCAAGCATGTCAAGGATGGAGATATAAAGATTTGTAAAGTACATACGGATCTCAATGTAGCAGATCTGTTGACTAAAACTCTCCCTAGAGCATAACATGATTAACACCAGAACTCAATGGGTGTTAGATTTATCACTATGTAACCAGATTATTGTCTCTAGTGCAAGTGGGAGATTGAAGGGAATATGCCCTGAGAGGCAATAATAAAGTGTTTATTATGTGTATTCCAAGTATACGATAGATGTTTATTTTGCATGCTATAATTGTATTAATACGGAAACATTAATACATGTGTGTTTAATAAACAAACAGAAAGTTCCTAGTTATGCCTCTCTCATAAACTAGCTCGTTGATTAACAAGATGATCAAGGTTTCCTGATCATGGACATTGGATGTTGTTAATAACGGGATCACAACATTACCGTAATGGTGTGATGAACATTCATCCGAAGTATAGCATTACGATCAAAGTCATTGAGTTTATATTGCTATAACAACTTACGAAGTGATCCTAATCCTTAGACCATGAGATCATGTCAATCACTAACACCGGAAGAGTTTCTTGATAACATCAAACGTCACACCGTAACAGGGTGATTATAAAGATGGATTCAGAACTAATAAAGTGTTATGTTGAGGCTCATGGATCGAGAGTGGAATTTGTTCATCCCGATGACAGATAGATATACTCTGGGCCCTCTCGGTGATATCACATTGATTAGCTTGCAAGCAAGTGATTTGATCACTAGAATGTTGTATCACGGGAACGAGAAAAGAGTGCATGTCGGTAACGAGATAAAACTAGGTATGGAGATACCGATGATCGAATCTCGGACATGTAATATATCGTGAAACAAAGGGATTAAGATACTAGTGTAAAAGGTTCCGACGATCACAAGAAAGTCATCGTTGAATGTGTGGGAGTCAATATGGGTCTCCAAATCCCGCTTCTGATTATTGATCTGAGAGGGGTCTCGATCATGTCCGCATTATTCATGAACCGTAGGGTGACACACTTAAGAGACACCGACATCCAATCGGAGCAGAAGTTTCATGCCAAAAGAATAAACAAGCGAAGGAATTTATTTCACTAGATACCCAAACAGGGTTTCGGGTGAAATTGCATAAAGTGGTTATGCATGTAAAATAGAATTCTAGCAAGGGGTTATTTGTGAATGTTTGTCATTAAAGTAATTGACAAAATTCTGAATAAAATAAAAGAGTTTTATTTAATGAGAGTTTGCATTAAATTTGGTGGAAATTTAATGGCAAGTTTGAGTGGGATTTTGAGTGGAGGCATATGAATGGATTTTTGTGAGTGGAGTGTCCACCCACATGAAGAGGGGAGGGCAAGGGGGCAGCCCCCATGCGCCGGCCACCCCCTTGGGGTTCCCCCCTCCTCCTATAAAAGGAGCCCCTCCTCTCACTTGTCTCTCACACCTCCTCGTGAAGGATCTCTCTCCCCCTCTAGAATTTATCCCCCATGGTCTCAGACTAGCGAGATACATGTTCCCGGTGGCTATTCGGCAAGAAAGAGTTGTGCTTCCGCTGCATCGCTGGAGCGAGGAGGCGTAGGTTGCTCGGTGCCTCGAACGTGTGTGCGAGCACGGATGCGCTGTTGTTTTGCGGCGCTAGGACTTCCTCTCGATCTTGAGATCGGCAAGAGATTGTCTACATCAACCACGAGTTGTACTCGTTAAGCTTTGTCGGTCTTCAAGGGTATGTTCTCTACGGATATACATCCGCCCGTTGTTTGTATCTAATAGATAGATCTTGGTAGATAGTTCACATCGTAGGAATTTTTTTGTTTTCTATGCTGCGAACCCTACAGTGGTATCAGAGACGGATCTATGCGTAGATGCTTTACACGGGTAGTACACATATGAGTATGTGGGCGATGATGATCATGTTGTTGCTCCTTTGTTGTAATTTTGGATATTGGTGGCATAGTGGGATGAAGCGGACCAGACGAGCTTTACATGTCCTCGCACATGAGACCTGTTCCACGCTTGACATGCAACTAGTTTGCATAAGTGGCTAGCGGGTGTCTGTCTCTCCTACTATAGTCAATATCTATTTTGCAACGAGTTGTCAACAATTTGGTTATCCTCGTTGTGGTTCATGTTCGTAGGTAAGAACGGTTCTATCTCGAAAGCCCTAAGCCACGTAAAACTTGCAATGGATAAATTAGAGGCGTCTAGTTTAGATTGTTGCTGGGCTAATGTTATGATATGGTGATGTTGTAAGTAGAAGTATGAGATGATACTCTTACAACACACATAGCGTGTAAACTCCATGGACCTTGGATTTACACATATAGGTATGATAGTGATCATACCATGATGCACATGATAGAGATCATTTGCGGGAACCATATCATTTCACTAATGAACATGTGATGTTTGATAGCATCTTATATTGCTTGTTTAGTGCTTTGTTAGCATAATAAGATGATCCCTCATTTAAATATCAAGATAAGAATGTGTTCTTCCTTTAGTATGCACCGATTATGTTTCGTCGCTCCAAGACATCACGTGATGATCGGGTGTTCTTGGATCCACGACCATATTTCGGGTGTAAAACAGTTACACACGCGAATACTAAGGTTCTAACTTGGCGATCCTAGCATGTACAGACATGGCCTCGGAACACGAACCGAAAGGTTAAGCATGAGTCATATAGTAGATATGATGCCCATTTGATGCTCGCCTTTGAAACTATACCGACTCACGTGATGATCGGACTTGGTATAGTGGATTTGGTTCATGTAATCACCAAAAAAGCACGAGGGATGTCGTTTTTGAGTGGGAGTTCATTCGTAATATGGATTAGTTGAACTCAATCTATCATACACTTAGTCTAAACTTTACAAATTCTGTTGTAGATGGCACCACCTGCTTTTAATTTCAATGTGTTCATGGAGAAAGAGAAACTAGCAACGAACGGTAGCAACTTTACCGAATGGGCCATGAATTTGAGGATTCTCCTCTCTGCTGCACAAAAGCAATATGTGTTAGAAGCGCCACCAGGCCCCCACCTTTAGAGGATGCCCCTGACGAGGAGAAGAATGTCTATCAGACTCGTCAGGAGGACCACAACTTAGTTCATTGCGGCATATTGTATGGGCTAGAGACGAAACTTTGAAAGCGTTTCGAAAACGACAATGCATTTGATACAATGGGTGAGTTGAAAATGATTTTCGACACACATGCTGCTGTAGAGAGCTACAATGCTTCAGAAAAGTTCTTTAGCTGCATGATGGAAGAGCACAACTCCGTTAGTGAGCATGTACTCAAGATGTCGGGTTACGCCAATAAGCTTGTGTCCTTGGGAATAACGATTCCCATTGACTTAGGCATCCATCGTGTTCTGCAGTCTCTGCCACCTAGCTATAAGAGCTTTGTGATGAACTATAATATGCAAGGCATGAAGAAGTCTCTCCCCGAGCTTCTGTCAATGCTTAAAACTGCAGAAGTGGAGATCAAAAAGGAACATCAAGTGTTGATGATCAATAGGAACAATGGTTTCAAGAAAAACAAGAAGGGAAAACGAAAGGGAAGTAAGGGCGGCAAGCCTGTTTCCGTGCCTGAAAAGAAACCCCGAGTTGGACCTAAGTCTGATACCGAGTGCTACTATTGTAAGGGGACTGGCCACTGGAAGCGCAACTGCCCCAAGTATTTGGCAGACAAGAAGGCCGGCAAGGCAAACAAAGGTATATATGATATACATGTTATTGATGTGTACTTGACTAGTGCTCGCAGTAGCACCTGGGTATTTGATACCGGTTCAGTTGCTAATATTTGTAACTCGAATCAGGGGCTGAGGAACAAGCGACCGCTAGCAAGGGGTGAGGTCAAGATGCGTGTCGGCAATGGATCAAGCGTTGATGTGATCACCGTCGGAACGCTGCCTCTCCATTTGCCGTCGGGATTAGTTATAAACTTGAATAATTGTTATCTGGTGCCTGCACTGAGCATGAACATTGTATCTGGATCGTGTTTGATGCGAAGTGGCTATTCATTTAAATCCGAGAACAATGGTTGTTCCATTTATATGAATGAAATCTTTTATGGTCATGCACCGATGATGAATGGTTTATTTCTATTAGATCTCGATGATAATGTTACACATATTCATAATGTTGATGCTAAAAGGATTAAACTTAATGATGATATATCCACATATATGTGGCACTGCCGTCTAGGTCATATTGGCGTTAAACGCATGAAGAAGCTCCATTCGGATGGACTTTTGGAATCACTTGATTTTGAATCATTTGATACATGTGAGCCATGCCTTATGGGCAAGATGACTAGAACACCATTTTCTGGTTCAATGGAACGGGCGACAGATTTATTGGAAATCATACATTCTGATGTATGTGGTCCAATGAGTGTGTCGGCGCGAGGTGGATATCGTTATTTTGTTACTTTCACGGATGATTTGAGTAGATACGGTTATATCTACTTGATGAAACACAAGTCTGAAACCTTTGAAAAGTTCAAGGAATTTCAGAATGAAGTGGAAAATCATCGTAATAGAAAGATCAAATTTCTACGGTCCGACCGTGGTGGTGAGTATCTAAGTTACGAGTTTAGCACTCACATGAAAGAGTGTGGAATTATTTCACAACTCATGCCTGCTGGAACACCACAGCGAAATGGTGTGTCGGAACGTCGTAATCGTACTTTATTAGATATGGTTCGATCTATGATGTCTCTGACAGACTTGCCGTTGTCATTTTGGGGTTATGCACTAGAAACTGCTGCATTCACTTTAAATCGGGCACCATCTAAATCCGTTGAAAAGACACCGTATGAATTGTGGGTTAGAAACAAACCTAAGCTGTCATTTCTTAAAGTTTGGGGATGCGATGTTTATGTGAAGAAACTTCAACCGGATAAACTCGAACCCAAAGCGGAAAAAATGCTTCTTCATAGGATACCCTAAGGAAACTATTGGGTATTCCTTCTATCACAGATCCGAGGGTAAGGTTTTTGTTGCCAAGAATGGATCCTTTCTAGAGAAACAGTGTCTCGCGAAAGGTGTGAGTAGTCGGAAGGTAAAACTCGAAGAGGTTATTGAACCTTCTCTTCAAAATATGGCGAGTAGCGCAGTGCCGGAAGTTGTTCCGGAGTTGGCTCCACCTGTTGAAGAGGGAACTAATGATAATGATCATGAAACTCCGAAAGAGAGTACTACCGGACCTCGCAGGTCAAGCAGGACGCGTGCAGCTCCCGAGCTGTACGGAAATCCTGTCATGAATTTCATGGTTGATGAAAATGATGACCCTGCGACATGAAGAAGCGATGATGAGCCCGGATTCCAACAAATGGTTAGAAGCCATGAAATCCGAGATGGAATCCATGTATGAAAATCAAGTTTGGAACTTGGTGGAATTACCTCACGACCGAAAGGCCGTGGAGAACAAATGGATTTTCAAAAGGAAAACTGATGCTAATGGTAATGTGACCGTCTATAAAGCTCGACTTGTCGCAAAGGGGTTTCGACAAATTCAAGGAGTTGATTACGATGAGACATTCTCTCCCGTAGCGATGCTAAAGTCAGTTAGGATTATGTTAGCAATTGCTGCATATTTCGATTATGAGATATGGCATATGGATGTCAAAACCGCGTTTCTCAATGGTAATATTGAAGAAGAGTTGTATATGATACAACCAAAGGGTTTTGTCGATCCTAAGGATGCTAACAAGGTGTGCAAACTTCAGCGATCCATCTATGGATTGAAGCAAGCATCACGAAGTTGGAATCTCCGCTTTGATGAGGTGATCAAAGAGTTTGGATTTGTCCAAACTTATGGAGAAACTTGTATTTACAAGAAAGTGAGTGGGAGCAATGTGGCATTTCTGATATTATATGTGGATGACATATTATTGATCAGAAATGATATAGATCTTTTAAACAGTGTTAAAAGTTATCTAAATAGCAAATTTTCAATGAAGGACCTAGGTGAAGCGTCATACATATTAGGCATAAATATCTATAGAGATAGATCTAGGCGCCTAATAGGGCTATCACAAAGTACATACCTTGATAAGATTTTAAAGAAGTTTAAAATGGACGGAAGTAAGAAGGGGTTCTTACCTATGTTGCCAGGCAAGATATTGAGTAAGACTCAAAGTCCAGCTTCGGCGGAAGAAAGAGAGATAATGGACAAAGTCCCCTATGCTTCAGCCATAGGCTCTATAATGTACGCCATGCTATGTACAAGACCGAATGTGGCACATGCTATTAGTTTGACTAGTAGGTACCAATTGGATCCAGGTTTGGAACACTGGATAGCGGTCAAGAATATCCTTAAGTACTTACGAAGAACTAAGGATATGTTTCTTGTATACGGAGGTGAAGAAGAGCTCGTCGCTAAGTGTTATGTCGACGCTAGCTTTGACACCGATCCGGATGACTCTAAGTCTCAATCCGGATACGTGTTTCTCATGAATGGCAGAGCGGTTAGTTGGAGGAGCTCCAAACAACCTGTGGTACCAGGATCAACAACGGAGGCAGAATATGTTGCTTCTTCAGAAGCGGCTCAGGAAGCAGTTTGGATGAAGGAGTTCATATCCGAACTAGGAGTGGTTGCAAACACGTTGGACCCAATGGTGATCTATTGTGACAACAATGGTGCCATTGCCAATGCCAAAGAGCCAAGGTCTCACAAGCATTCCAAGCATATTAGGCGCCGGTTTCACTCCATCCGCGAGCATGTCAAGGATGGAGATATAAAGATTTGTAAAGTACATACGGATCTCAATGTAGCAGATCCGTTGACTAAAACTCTCCCTAGAGCATAACATGATCAACACCAGAACTCAATGGGTGTTAGATTTATCACTATGTAACTAGATTATTGTCTCTAGTGCAAGTGGGAGATTGAAGGGAATATGCCCTGAGAGGCAATAATAAAGTGTTTATTATGTGTATTCCAAGTATATGATAGATGTTTATTTTGCATGCTATAATTGTATTAATACGGAAACATTAATACATGTGTGTTTAATAAACAAACAGAAAGTTCCTAGTTATGCCTCTCTCATAAACTAGCTCGTTGATTAACAAGATGATCAAGGTTTCCTGATCATGGACATTGGATGTTGTTAATAACGGGATCACAACATTAGTGTAATGGTGTGATGAACATTCATCCGAAGTATAGAATTACGATCAAAGTCATTGAGTTTATATTGCTATAACAACTTACGAAGTGATCCTAATCCTTAGACCATGAGATCATGTCAATCACTAACACCGGAAGAGTTTCTTGATAACATCAAACGTCACACCGTAACAGGGTGATTATAAAGATGGATTCAGAACTAAAAAAGTGTTATGTTGAGGCTCAAGGATCGAGAGTGGAATTTGTTCATCCCGATGACGGATAGATATACTCTGGGCCCTCTCGGTGATATCACATTGATTAGCTTGCAAGCAAGTGATTTGATCACTAGAATGTTGTATCACGGGAACGAGAAAAGAGTGCATGTAGGTAACGAGATCAAACTAGGTATTTAGATACCGATGATCGAATCTCGGACATCTAATATATCGTGAAACAAAGGGATTAAGATACTAGCGTAAAAGGTACCGACGATCACAAGAAAGTCATCGTTGAATGTGTGGGAGTCAGTATGGGTCTCCAGATCCCGCTTCTGATTATTGATCCGAGAGGGGTCTCGATCATGTCCGCATTATTCACGAACCATAGGGTGACACACTTAAGAGACACCGACATCCAATCGGAGCAAAAGTTTCATGCCGAAAGAATAAACAAGCGCAGGAATTTATTTCACTAGATACCGAAACAGGTTTTCGGGTGAAATTGCATAAAGTGGTTATGCATGTGAAATATAATTCTAGCAAGGGGTTATTTTTGAATGTTTGTCATTAAAGTAATTGACAAAATTCTGAATAAAATAAAAGAGTTTTATTTAATGAGAGTTTGCATTAAATTTAGTGGAAATTTAATGGCAAGTTTGAGTGGGATTTTGAGTGGAGGCATATGAATGGATTTTTGTGAGTGGAGTGTCCACCCACATGAAGAGGGGAGGGCAAGTGGGTAGCCCCCATGCGCCGGCCACCCCCTTGGGGTCCCCCCTCCTCCTATAAAAGGAGCCCCTCCTCTCACTTGTCTCTCACACCTCCTCGTGAAGGATCTCTCTCCCCCTCTAGAATTTATCCCCCATGGTCTCGGACTAGCGAGATACATGTTCCCGATGGCTATTCGGCAAGAAAGAGTTGTGCTTCCGCTGCATCGCTGGAGCGAGGAGGCGGAGGTTGCTCGGTGCCTCGAACGTGTGTGCGAGAACGGATGCGCTGCTATTTTGCGGCGCTAGGACTTCCTCTCGATCTTGAGATCGGCAAGAGATCGTCTACATCAACCATGAGTTGAACTCGTTAAGCTTTGTCGATCTTCAAGGGTATGTTCTCTACGGATATACATCCGCCCGTTGTTTGTATCTAATAGATAGATCTTGGTACATAGTTCACATCGTAGGAAATTTTTTGTTTTCTATGCTGCAAACCCTACAGGTTCTTGCCGGAAACTTTATCAACACCGCCATTACCCAAGCCAAGGAGATTTCCAAGCCCCTCCAAATATACATCAAGGCTTCGGACTCCGTGACGAAGTACTTGGAGATTCTGCGCCGAGCCCCCGAGCGTGTTACAAGCTGGAAAGCTTCATGTGCACGGGCTAGCGCAAGGATGGTGCTCTCAATGGTGAAGGCACACTATGAAGATGCCGACATCGACACGGTGACCTCCGGCATCCCCGACGTTGATGATGACGGCAAAGAGAGTGATCACGAAGCCATCTTGTCATCACTCGCGGGTTATGATACCAGAGTCGCCGAGTTGGTGGACATCGATGTCTTCGTTCCCATGAACACCATCGACAGTGTCAACCAAGATTCCTCCGAGTCTCATCATAGCCCCGATGTTGAGGGTGATTCTCTGGCTGGGGACGATGCTGCTTCCAAGTCTCCTGCGCCCAAAGAGTGAAAAACACTATGTAATATTTGTTTTTCCTTTGGTGTGTGCGCAGAAAAAACTTTGATGATGTGACTTAAGGCGGAAAACAATGGTTGTTATTTCCTGCTACTTAAGAACTTAGTTCCCAACATGTATATATTTTTTAAGCAAGTGCTGGCTTATCCATTACTTTGGTTCTTATGCTTGACTTTTCGTGAGTCGGAAGACTCGTTGTCGGAACCATGCGCTTAGGTTATGATGCCCAATGGCACCGTCAATAACCTGAGCACAAAATCGCCAACAATAAGTGCCAAAGGTCACTACTCCAGAATCCACATAAAAACGACAAAGAACGTGTAGACCAGAAAACTTAATCTAATGCCCGTAGGCGGAATTTTCACAAGTGCAAACGCAAAACTTGTGCATAAAGTTTTTACATGATCTAAAAATGAACACTAAAGGAGGTAAAAGACTCAGAAATATGAGTGAACCAAAGAGCTTTATTTCATTGATCATATAAGAGATACACAATTAGATAAAAATGCTAAGTGTAAAAAGGACGTAGCTGTGCTATGTTCCATGGTCGATCAAGCTTCGGGTAGTCGTCATCCGGGTCACGTCACTTACGCTTATGATCCTCGTTGGGTCTATCCTTTAATTCAAGATTGTAAACAAGGTAGTAAGACCCATTGAGCAGCGCCTTGCTTATGATGAGCGGTCCTTCCCATGGCGGGGATAATTTGTGTGACTTCTTCTGCTTAAGTCGGAGCACCAAATCCCCCTCTTTAAACGAGCGATGCCGAACGCGGTGACTGTGGTAGCTGCGTAGCTTCTGCTAGTAGATGGCGGATCTTTGGCATGCCAAAACGCGCTCTTCCTCGAGAAGGTCCACATCTATACGTCTGGATTCTTCAGCGTCATCCTCGTCGTAGGCGGCAACTCTTGGTGCATCGTGGAGGATGTCGGAAGGCAGGATGGCTTCTGCTCCATATACCATGAAGTAAGGGGTGTAGCCGGTAGATCCGTTGGGTGTAGTTTGTAAACTCCACACCACAGATGGTAATTCTTCCGCCCAGGCTCCAACTGCTCTATGTAGCGGTGCCTTAAGACGTGGCTTGATTCCCTGCAGAATTAATCCATTGGCTCGCTCAACCTGACCGTTGTATTGTGGGTGTGCCACAAATGCAAGGTCAAGTCGGATACCTTTCTCCCAGCAATATGCCTCCACTTCGCCGAGTGATAGATTGCTACCGTTGTCGGTGATAATGCTATGTGGGAGACCAAATCTCACCACTAGATCCCGGACAAACCTGAGGGCAGTTGCCCCATCAAGCTTTCTAATGGGTTTAGCTTCTATCCATTTAGTGAATTTATCAACTGCTACGAGCAGATGCGTAAACCCACAAGGTGCCGTCTGTAACGGTCCCACCATGTCTAGCCCCCAGACCGCAAACGGCCAAGTTATTGGTATTGTTCGCAATTCTTCAGCAGGAACATGAGGTTGTCAGGCATAATACTGGCATCCCATGCATGTCTCAACCAGCTTGTCGGCGTCCGCCTTCGCGGTCAGCCAGTAAAATCCTTGCCGGAAGGCTTTCACGACCAACGATCGAGGAGCGGCGTGGTGCCCGCACTCTCCGAGATGGATTTCGCGTAGGATTTCCATACCTTCTAGCTAGGAAACACACTCTAGGTATACACAAGTAGTGCTCCTTTTGTAGAGTTGCCCATTGATTATGGTATAACCCTTTGCTCGTCGTACTACTTGCCGTATTTCGACTTCGTCGTCAGGAAAAATTCCGTTTTCGAGGTATTCCATGAACGGTTTTGTCCAAGCCGGAGGGACCTTGGTCACCATGTTGACGAAAGAGTCAGCTCTATCCGGATTTGTCGATGTCGGCTCCCTTCACAGATGGTGTGCGCAGGTGCTCTAGGAAAACTCCTGGCGGAATTCGTTTGTGCCCTGATCCTAGCTTAGACAGGAGATCAGCCGCCTCGTTTTGTTCCCTAGGCACATACTTAACTTCGTAACCCAAGAAGCTCTTGGCTATCTCGTCCACTTCGTCTCGATATGCCGCCATCATAGGGTTCCGCATTCCAGGTGCCAGCCACCTGCTGGGCAACCAAGTCGGAATCTCCACAGCAATCTATGCGCTTGATGCCAATATCCTTGGCTACACATAGTCCGTGAATGAGTGCTTCATACTCCACCATGTTATTTGTAGCATCGAAGTGCATCTGCAGAACGTAGTGTAGCTTGTCTCCTGTTGGTGACTGTAGCAATACACCAGCCCCCGAGCCGTTGAGCATTTTTGATCCGTCAAAGTGCATCACCCAGTAATCTGGTTCTGGCAACGGAGTAGCGTCTGGCATCTCCGTCCAGTCTGCAACGAAATCCGCCAAGGCTTGTGATTTGATAGCGTCGCGTCTTTTGTAGGTGATCTCGAAGGCGGCAAGTTCAATGCCCCACTTCGCGACCCTTCCTGTAGCGTCGCTGTTGTTGATGATGTCGGACAGTGGAGTCTTGCTCACCACTGTGATTGGGTGCTCCTGAAAGTAATGCCTCAGCTTCCGAGAAGCAAGGAATACTCCATAAGCTATCTTTTGGTAGTGCGGGTAACGCTGCTTGGACTCCGTCAAGACCTTGCTCACATAGTAAACTGGTCGTTGAACTCCGTGCTCATAGCCTGGTTCCTTCCGCTCTACCACGACGATGATGCTAATAACCCTGTTGGTTGCCGCCATGTAAATTAACAGGGGCTCTCCAGGCTCGGGTGCTGCAAGGATGGGCGCTGAGGAAAGAATCTCCTTGAGCTACTTCAATGCCGCATCTGCTTTGTCCGTCCACGTGAATTTGTCCACCTTCTTCAGCAACTTGTATAGCGGCAGAGCCTTCTCTCCAAGTCGGCTGACAAACCGACTAACTGCTGCAACACAACCTGTTAGTCGTTGAATGCCCTTTAGTCATGTCGGACGGTTTATGTTCAAGATGGCCTTGATTTTCTCCGGGTTGACCTCGATTCCGCATTGGGAAATGATGAAGCCCAACAATTTGCCAGCTGGGACCCCAAAGACGCACATCTTAGGGTTAAGCATCATGTTGTATTTCCGGAGATTATCAAAGGTTTCTTTTAAGTCGGAGATTAAGTCGTTTGACTTTTTGGACGTCACCGCAATATCATCCACATAGGCGTGAACGTTCCGACCAATTTGGTCGTGAAGACAACGTTGCATTGTCCGCTGGTAGGTAGCACCTGCGTTTTTCAGCCCAAAGGGCATCGTTACATAGCAAAACGTGTCGTATGGGGTAGTGAACGAAGTGGCCAATTGGTCCGACTTCCTCATCTTGATGTTGTGGTATCCTGAGTATGCATCAAGAAAACACAAAAGTTCCGAGCCAGCCATCGAGTCAATGACTTGGTCAATGCGAGGCAAAGCAAACAGATCTTTGGGACATGCTTTGTTCAAGCCGGTGTAATCAACGCACATTCTTAATTCATTGGTTCCCTTTTTGGGGACAAGTACATGATTGGCCACCCATTGGGTGTGAAGGACTTCTCGGATAAATCTAGCCTTAAGTAACCTAGCTATCTCTTTGCTAATGGCGCGTCTCTTCTCATCTCCAAAGCGTCATAGAGGTTGTTTCACTAGTTTGGATTTTGGATCAATGTTTAAGCTGTGCTCGGCAAGTTCCCTAGGTACACCTTTCATGTCGGCAGGTTGCCAGGCAAAGATGTCCCTGTTCTCATGGAGGAACTCGACGAGCGTGCTTTCCTATTTGGGGTCCAGGTTTGTCCCAATGGCGGTGACCTTGGAGGCATCGCCTACCACAAATTCCACCGGCTTGGTCTCGATGGCGGCCTTGAACGCAGGAGCGGAGTCGGAGATCTGCTTCTTCGACGCGGGAATCTCTGAGTCATCGACCTTGCTATGGATCTCTTTGAATTCTTCGCTGTAGAGGACAGCTTCTGCAACGGCTGCTTCATTGATCTCGCAGTCCCTTGCCTTGGTAAAGCTTCCGGATAAGGTGATGATGCCGTTTGATCTGGGTATCTTGAGCTTGTTGTAGACGAAGCATGGCTTGGCCATGAACGTGTGAAATATGTCGCGGCCGAATATGACGTGGTACACGCTCTTGAAGGGGACCACCTCGAAGGTCATGCACTCTTGGCGGTAATTATTAACATCGCCAAAGGCTACCTGAAGTGTAATGCACCCAAGGGACCGAGCCTCCCGACCAGGCACTACGCCGTGGAAGATGGTGTTGGTTCACCTTAGGTTTGCCTCTGTCAAGTTCATCTTTTGCAGTGTATCTAGGTACATGATGTTGATGCTGCTTCCACTGTCCACCATACACTTGGTGAACTCCACGCCGTCAATCAAGGGGTTGATGACTATGGCGTATTGGTTCTCCGTGGGTATAAGGTCTGGGTGGTCCATCCTATCCCAAGTTATTGGAACCTCCGACCAGCGCAGGTATTGAGGGACTGGGGGGAGAGTAGCCATCAGTATCCTCAGAGAGGTCTTCTGTTGTCGGATGGTGGGGGTGCCAAGGAAAGTGTGGTAGACTGGGGCCTTCTTTGTGAAGGGGTTCTTTCCTTTGTCGTCGCTCTTGGAGGCGTGCTTTGGGTCAACGTCCTCGTCCATGTCACTTGAATCCTTGGACTCCTCCTCCTTCTTCTTCCCCTTGCCCTTGCCGCGCGGTCTGTTCTTCCGACTTCGCTTGTAGCCGGACTCCGGGTCTTCCTTGAGGTCGTTGACGAACTTGCAGTGTCGATTGGTATGGGTGGCCTTGCCGTTGACGTCGAGGTGTACGAGGCATGGAATATCACGGTACTCCTCGTAGGTTTGGGGAACACGGAGCGACGCCGAGGTGGTTTCAATTCCTCATTGATGCCCACGACCAGCTCCCCTTCCTCGGCCACGTTGTCCGCCCTCTCCTCGTCCTGCAAAAGTCATAGCGACCATGTCGGTAGATTGCTTTTCTTCTAGAGCGGTTTTCCGCTTTATACTGTTGTTCCTCCGAGCTTGAGTTGGAACGGCCGTTGCCGGCAAGGAGCCACGAGCATCGTCGTCGGCAGCTGCGAACTCACTAGCCAACTGAATCATCTGGTTCAATTCAAGCTGGTGATTGTCCTGCAAGCGCTTCAGCTTATGTCGGAGCAACGTGCCCCTTTCCAACCCATCGATGAAGGCAGCCATGGCGGTCTGAGCGTGCACTCCTGCGCAGGAGTTCTTCATGTCCAGCCAGCAGGAGAGGTAGGCGCGAGATGTCTCGTCTTTCTCTTGCATGCACCGCTGTAGATCGCCCATAGTGCAGGGACGCTTGTGTGTACCCTCAAAGTTCTTGGTGAACGCTTCTTGCATGTCCAACCAGTTGTAGATAGATTTCTCCGGCAAGTCGTCGATCCATTGACGGGCCGTACCCGCCAACATTAATGGGAGGTACTTGACAGCGACGTTTGGGTTGCCTCCGGCAATCTCCACGGCGTTGCCGTAGTCCTGCAACCATGTGGCTGGCTTGGCGGTGCCGTCATAGGGCTTGATGGTCTTGTCAATCCAGAATCCTTTGGGGTAAGTTGCGGACCGTATTGCAGGTCCAAAGCAACGTGGTCCCATGTATGGTCCTTCCCGGGCCTCGTGGATCTTCTCGATCCGCGAACGTGCATCGTATGGCTCCGGGTTCTTCTTCTTCTTGTCAGCAGGGGATGGGCTGCGTGAATGACGCGGGCCTCCTCCGCCATGGTGACTACTTGGTGGTGACGGAGGCGGAGGTGGCGGTGGATTAGCCTTCTTGCTGTTACCCTCTTGCGACGCCTCACGCCTGTCACAGTTGCTTGTCGGACGCGGAGGGTCATGGTCATGACGGGTCTGCTCCGCGTTGTCGCGGATGACGATGCCACACTGTTTTGGTGGGGGCATATCCGTATGATGGTGATCTTTGTAATCTTCGCGATGTCGGGGGGACTGGGCAGTGGCGATGGGCAACGAGGTCGGGCCTTTTCTCCGTGGTCGGAGGATATTGGGATAGCATCCTTCCTGTTGCGTGCATCCCTCCGTCTTCGTTCTGAGGAACCCGTCTGGGACCCGACATCAAGAGGAGATATGTCCCTCGGCGGTTTGTGCTGGATAGACTGGCAGAGCGATGGGTTAGACTCAAGCCTCTGGGAGGTGGCCTTTTCCTGCTGCTTCACCGCCTTGGACACTAGGTCATAGACCTGTTCCACTACTTCAGGCGATCTATCCTGCTCCAAAAGGGTCTTGGCGACGGCGAGGTTAAGGAGTGGGGTGGGCATCACCTACTTGCCTTCACTGTCAATGTATGTCTTGGCTTGTGCCGGCTTCGAGGGAGCCCATCCTAGGTTGCGCCGTACACCAGGATCGTTGATGACGCGAGCCGGAGCTTTCTTAGCCTTCTGCTGCTGTAGCAGCGTCTTGTACTCGGCCTCCATTGCTCTAGCTTTCTCTATGGACTTCTGCGCGTTGACCAGATCTTGATCTAGCTTAGCGCCTTGCTCCGCAATGGCTTGTGCTTCCTCCAGCAGCTGCTGGCGCTTCTCGTCAAGCTGGGTCACATTTCGGATATGAGCAACGGTCAGTGGCTCGACGAGGAGATTGCCGTACATCACTCTATCAGCTGGAGTAACTTGGGCTGCTGCAGACGTAGATGCCGGAGGCGGCAAGTTTGCGGTTTTTTTGTTACTCGGGCTAGTGCCGAGTTCCTGCGGCTGCTGCACTGGGTTGGGCGGAGGAGGCATGTCTTTTGCGCGATCATCGTCAGCAGCAATAAGTGGCCCCTTACCCTTTTCCAACGCCGTATGCGGAGCTCGTCCGGGTTGATCTTCGTCCATCGCCGTCCCAATGGTGATGAACACCCCTCGGGATGCGACGGCATTGTTGGCCTGCTCGTCGCGCGAGTACTCCTCCATCTCCTGCATAGCGGAGTCTAGCTCTTCTGGACTGAAGACTATCTCCTCTGAATCTGCACTGAAATCAGCATAAAGCGCGTCAATGACAGAGTCGGAGGGTGCTAGGACTTCCTCGATGACGGGCAGTGGATGTGCAATGGGCTCGACGATGACTGGAGGCGGTGGTGCTGCTACGACGATGGCGGCCGGAGGCGGTGGGGGCGGTGGCTGAATCGGAGGGGCTCCGCCGATGAGCGCAAGCGCTGTCTGAGCTGCCGCTTCGTCCTCCACGTAGTTGTTGACGGTGCTCACCATCTCTTCGAGGGTAAGGCATCCTGTTGCCTGCTGCCGTCTTAAAGAATGTCGGAGAAGCGTGTCACGGTCCAGTCCTTCCACGAAGTGATACAGAGCGTTATCATCGGGGTAGTGGGATAGGTCGGCTCGTATGCGGAGCCACCTGGCCAGGTAATCGCGGGGGTTTTCGCCCTCTCTCTGAACGCAGCGCGCCAGATCGAAGATGGTAACCACGCCGACGAACTTGGATCTCTGCTGTCCAGACGCACGGACTAAGCCGACGGATTTGCAGTGATCTTCCACCTTTATATCCTGCACAGGGGCGGTTTGGGTGGGCCTTGAATTTTTCCAATCTTTGCCGGCAAACTCCGAAGTGAGATCCGACATCGATCCTTCTGCGAACGTATCCTGCCCGTAGGCGGTCCGTGCGGGCCTTGATGCTCCTCCGACTCCCAGGGAACTAGTGCCCGAGTCGGTTTCACCGATGAAGAGGTGGATGTCTCCGATAGGAACGATCGAACACCGCATAGGGTTCGTCTTCGCCGGGATCCAGAACTCATCGGGAGGGACGATCGGAACGTTGCCGAAGAAGAGAACTCGACCTATGGCTACAGTTTCGCCGATTCCCGCAAAGATCTTGGTCCTCGCCCGCTGAAGATCCTGAAGTGCCTCTTGCCCCACGGTGGGCGCCAACTGTCGTGGTATTGCCGACGAGTACGCCATGGAGGGGTCCTCATAGTGCGTGTTTAGAGACGTGGGTTAAGGCGGACGGTTGACGGGTACGAGGTAACACAGCTTACCCAGGTTCAGATCCCACAACGGTGGCGGAATCCTACTCCTGCTATAAATCACTATAAGGGCAATAAGTCGAGTTACAGAGATAGGTTCGCTATGCGAGGTTGTCTGAAGTTGTATGAGATTGTACCCTAAAGGCTCCCATAGGCCCGACTTATATAGTCGCCAGGACCTAGGGTTACAGGGAAAAGTCCTAGCCGGACAGGTTACAGAGTCCTACACCGTTTATTACTAGTCTTGTGTATCTTGCACTCCAAGGCTCCGGGTACGCTGGTGACTCCACCGTAGCCTTCCTTTATCCGGCATGGGCCTCCCTTCTGGATCCACCTAACTGGGCCACCCAGAAGGCCATAGGCCATGCTACCGACTATGGGCCATCCGGGTTAGTCGGATAAGAGACATGCTATAAGGATACCCATATAGCATATCCCCAACACTTGGCATAGCCATTAATGGTGACCATGCCGAGCCTAACTTGCCACCCACATGTCGACAGCAAGCTAGGAGAAGCACCAAGCCTAGCAACCATGTCTGGGACGCACGCCACCGTCCATCGCCACTCCTTGTCCAGGCCTCGAGCGCAGCCAGCCACTGGACCACCCAGAACGCGCGCGACCATTCTCTCTGCGACCATGCCGAGAGCACGCCAGAGCGCCACACTTGACACGCTCACACAAACCACGCACCGCCCTCGCCGCTTGCAGAAGTGATCACCAGCACCCCAGCACCCCACCAGACATCCTCGTTCGCCGCCGCGTGGACCACACATGTTGTGCACCATTAAAATTGCCGTCAGACCCGCCCAGAGCGCCGCAACGTTCCGACAAGCTCGCACCGCCCCACACCTCGCCACCATGCCATTGAGCGTCGCCAGGGATCACCGCACCGTCCCCTATCGCCGCCCATGCCAGTAGCACTCTGTGCCGTCGACACGGACGAGCTCCGCCCGCCCCATTCGGTCCCCTTCAGCCACTATAAAAGGAGGCCACCCCCGCTCATTTTCTTCATGTAAGAGGTCCCAACCTGAAAAGGTAGTTCCCTCCTGTGTTTTACAATGCTAGTCCCTGGATCAATAGCTAGCATCCACAGTAAGATGTAATATCAAGAAACAAGGTCAAAATATAACTTTATAACCAGGAATAACATAATTTTATTACATCATTCATAGCTCATATGGCTATTACAATACATTGCAGCGGAATAAATATAGTCATGGGTCCATCATCTTCAAAGTGCCACAGGCAGATGTTGGTTGTAGACTTTGTAGTCCCAGTCAATCAAACAATCTTCATATAACAAAACAATCAACCTGCAACATTACAAGTTACAGCCACAAAAGAGTCAATACATTTTGAATTGTATTGGCAAGCTTCACTTTTATGTAAATATGAGTGGATCCTATCAATACATGCATATTTGGCTAAGTAGAGTTTAGGGCTTATTTGCATAAAGCAATATTTATCCTATCTTTTCAAAATGGTTTTGGTCCTTTGTCAAATCTCTTTTCCAAGTTCCTTGAACTCCTTGGTAGAAAATCAAGTGTTCAAGTCCTTGTAAAAATCCCTTGAGCTACTTGGTAACCCCAAGTGCTTCAAGTTTTATCAAAATCTCATGAGTCCCTTGGTAACCCCAAGTACATCATGCTCTTGAGCACCTTGGTAACCCCAAGTGCAACAAGCTTAACAAAATCTCTTTGAATTCCTTGGTACCCCCAAGTGCTTCAAGTTTTTATATTAGAAGTTGGAATGTCAAGATCTCCCATGGTTCAAAGTTTAGTTGCTCAGTATTGTCCATAACCGGGGACACGGCTAAGTACTTAGATTTTATTAACTTCTGCAGAAGGAGTACACTTTACCCACATGACACATTCCCATCTTGTTGCCACCAGTGGCCTACTGGATTAGTGCTCACCAAGATGGAGTACCGGCAGACTGAGAGTGTGACGAAGTCTTTCCAAAAGGTCCTCCCATACATCCTTGCTAGCTTGTCTTCAGCCCCCATGAAGCATTCCAGATCCCCATGTCCGGTAACTAAAGACAATGTATGGGTCTTCCTAATGTAGTTGACTAAGCCAGAGCCATAATAGCATGTGGTTGCACACGAAAGCCACAATTGGAGAAACATGTTCAATCTCTAAGTTTCCTAGGTGGTTTTCATTTGGAGCACAACACAAAGTGATTGCCATAGACATGGTTCCTTTTGTTGCCACCTTCTCCAAAACATAAAGTGTCCACCACCTAGGTGGTTCATTGAGTCCTTGTTTTATTATGTAAAACACAAGTCCTTTTCTCAACCTTTGTAAAATCTCAACATGTATCTCTTTTCAAAACATAGCATGGCTAAGCATGTACAACTACAATATTTTACTAAGGGTGTATAGGGAATCCTATTAGGATTAGCATAGCATAAGTATAAAACATTTTCATGCATGTTTACAAAGTCCACTAAGTATAATGAAAATAGTAGGTCTTTTGTATGATAGTGTAACTTGCCTTTTTGGTAGGGAATGAGGGTTTACTCCTTGATCTTGCTAGTCTCACACTTTGCTAATTTCACTACAAGTCAATCAAGCAAACACCAAATCAACTATCATTCCACACCAAAGTCAAACAATAATTTCACACTCACAAAGCAATTGGAATCTAAGTCTTGCATAAGTATGCAAAGGTTGGTTCCATTGCAAGGATGGTCTCTACTAGGCTTATGACTTTGTAAGGTTCCAAATTGGTCATTTACCAAAATGGCAAAGTCATTTGCAATTGGGTTTTATCCCAAGGCCATTTTAAAATCCATTCATCATTTTATGTGGTGAAAATTATTTTTATCAAAACTAAACTTCATGTTTTTCACCAAGTGAGTTGCTCTTGGTAAAGCTTGGTGTTTGGGTCAGTAAGTTTTTGTCCAAAACATTTTCCTAAGGTTTTCTTGCAAAAACATTTCCATCATAAAATCAATGAGTTTATTTGGCTAGAAAATGGCTAAGTTAAATAATTCAACCTAAATTCTACCAAAATCATTTTTTTACACCAAGGGTTGGTTCCTAGGGTCAGTATGGTCACTACAAATCATTTTGCAAAGGTTTTATCAATAAATTCAATTTTAAACAATTTTTATACTCTAAACAAGCTCACAAAAGAATCTGCAAAAACAAGCAAACAAATAGATACTATTTTCCAAACTAAGGGCATGGTTGTTTAGGTCTTGTTCTCCTGAATCTAACGACATAAAATTTGTAATTTTTGGACATGTGGTTTGAAAGTTACAAGGGTTTGAAGTTTGCAATTTAATCAGATTCAAATCTGTTTTTAGTTTTAAACCTGGCCACGCGTCGCGTTTTAACTGGCCGGTACCGGTTCGGCCGGATCGGCAATGTGGACCGCAGGATCTAGTTTGATCGCACGGCGCAGAGCGCGTACCTCTTCGCGGCTAAGTGAACTAATCGCGAGCGTCGGATCTGAATCCTACGGCTGTTAGCATGCTTGCCAAGTATCGGCGGCGCTGGCGGCGGCGTCTGGTGGCGGGGCGGTCGGTCGACGACGGAGGCGACGCTACAGGAGGTGAGGAAGAAGGAGGGGTTGCTCACCGGGTTCGTGAAGTGACACTGATGCTCAACTCGCTTGCGGTTTGTCAGGGGGCGCACTGGTTCAGCCGTGATTCCTCGCGGGAGTTGAGGACGGCGTCGGGCGCGTCAGGTGGTCGTCGTGGACGGCGCTGTGGATCACCTCAAAGCGAAATGACGACACGGTTAGATGCGCGGGAACAAGACAGAGTTGGGTGCGTGAACTAGAAGGCGCGGGGCGGTCAGTTACTACCTGTGAGCTTCGCCAGAGATGAAGCAGACGGTGGCGACGGTGGTCGTTGTCGAAGGCGAGGTTACAGGGTACCCGCGGTCAAGTTGGATGCACTAGCAGATGCGCCTGAGAGTGGAGAAGCTGCTAGAGTGCTTAGGGATGCAAGGGGCGGTGGGGTTTCGTCGGAATCATCACCGGGACATCGTCGGAGCGGCGGCGGTACAGAGAGGATTGGAGGCAGCCTAGGGGCAGAATGGAGGCGGTGTCTGGGGAAAAGGAGGAGGAGGAGCAGGCGGTTAAATGGGCGTGACCGCGACGAGGAATTAACGCGGCGTTAAGGCGAATTGAACGCGCGGAATCAAGGCCTGCAACTGCAGCGAGGGGGAAGAGGCGTGGTTCGCGGGTGGGGAAGAAGGGGCGTGGTGTGGGGTCCTCTGGCAGTGAGAGAAAGGGAGTGGAGGTGGGGCCACTAGTCAGTCGCTCGGTGGGTAAGTTGCTGGGTGAAAGAAAACGATTCGGGGTGGAGAGGAGGTGGGCTGCGAGTGGGCTTAATGGGCTGTCTCAGTTGGGTCAGGTCCTCTTCCATTTTTTTTCTGTATCTTTTCCTTTTCTATTTTATTTCCTATTTTGAATTTCATCCAACTATTCAAGCATTCAAATGATTCAAACAATTTCAAACATTTGTAATGAGTTTTTGGTTCTGTTTATCAACATAAACCAATTATTAATTAAAATAATATTTTTATAACCCTTTATTAATTAAATAAGAGGGTCCTTTATTTACTTAATATGATTTGATTTATTTAATAAACTCTTCATTTGAATTCCAAACACTTTCATAATCAAATCAGTAGGTTTTATTTGGAAATAAAGAATACTTGGAACTTGTTTTAAAATAACATTTTTATTTTAGAGTCCATTATCAATTAAATATAAAAGACTTTCATTATTAAATCAATTAGGATTTATTTTATTAATATATTTATTTTGAAAACTAAAGGTAAAACCAAAACTCTTCAGTAGGTTTTATTTGTGAATATAATTTACTTAGAAAACTTATTTAAAATAATTTAATAAGTTTTGATATTTTAATTAAAATGGTAAAAAACCTTTTATTTAAATAAGTTGGATATTAAATCCTTATTATTTTATTTAAACAATCTTTTATTATTTTTAAATAAACCTTTGCTACCTTATTTAAAATAAAATGTTTTTAATTCCCAAAGCTTGGCCAAGGATTTATTTGGCTTTATAACATAATCTTTATTTATTTCATTTGAAAACAAATCTTTTCATTTGATTGTTTCAAAATAATATTTCTAATTGTTTCCTTTTATGAAATGTTTAACTTGTTAAATCCTTTTAGGATTTTATTTAATTCAATGGGTTTGAGGTTCCATTTTAAATTCAAAAAGTTTCTTCTGGCTCTGAAAATCAAACAAAGTTTTATTTTATTCATTTATTTTCACATTACAAGATTTGGAAAATCTTGGGATGTGACAGGCTACCACCCTTAAAATAAATCTCGTCCCGAGATTTGGGAAGGCTGGGGTACAAGCAAGTTCAAACAACTAGGGTACTACCACCCTTAAAAATTTTCAAACAGAAATTACAGATTGGTCTTCTTGGGTCCTGGAAATTTCTCTAAGTTAAACTTTTGCTTTGCTCCTATGCTTGACTCATGGACCAAGGTTGAGTTTCTCCATAGGATTTTTCAACTTGTTCTTCATCCTTTTGGGACAGTTGCTTGCATAATGCCCTGGATTCTTGAAGTTGAAACAATGAATGTCCTTAAGTTCTTTGCGTTGTTCTTGTGGACAAGTGGCTACATAATGGCCTGGTTCTTTGCAATTGTTGCACCACACTTGGTCAATCTCTTTATTCTTCTTGTTCTCTGGGCATCCACTGGAGTAGTGTCCCATTTCCTTACATCTACGACATTGTGCAAGGCTCATGTCTTGCTTTTGTTTCTTAAATTTCTTTAGTCCTTTGAATTGGGTTGTCTTGTTAGGAGGTAGGAGCGGTCCTTTTCCTTTGGTAGACTTGGATCCTTCTTGTTTCCTTTGTTCCACCATGGCATAGATGGGACATTGGCCAGGAGTATGGTCATTTCCTTCACAAAGGTAACAAGTAGCTTGATAGGTGGGGCATTGTCCAACAGGATGATCTTCTTCACAATTGGGGCATTGTCCTTCATGCTCCTTGGAAGTATGATCCTTGTCTCCACATATAGTGCAAGCTGGGGCTCCATCTAGAATAATATTCTTTTCATCCTTGTTATCATAAACTCTCTTCGGATAGTTTTCTTCCATGCTAATCATTTGATTAGTCACCTTAAGCATCAGTTGAGACTGCTCTTCCAAAAACTTCTGTAGTGCTGGATCTTTATCACTATTGTTGACTATGAACTGAGCTGTCAGTTGGTTCAACTGGTGTTGGGTTGCTATGAGCTCCTTCATGCTGTTAGCTTGGTTGGTGTTTATGTCATCAACCTTGGAGTCTTTTGGAGTAGTCATCTGTTTGGGTTGAAGGGAGATTAGAATAGGCAAGATATTTCTAAGGAAATATTTCTAAACACACACATCACAATTCACACAAACAATGTGCATGCAATCTCAAACAAACATTTCACTCAAACAAGGTTCAAGTACATACTTAGGTAATAAAATATTTTTGTTACACCACATATGTTGGTGGTTTGACTTAACTAAATTATGGTGGTCCATCTATATGGTTCACTTGTGATCTTTCCTTCCTTCTTGATTCTTCTTATATGAGATCATGGTTTCCTTGAGAAAAACTTCTGGTCACAATACTTCAAAGTTGTTGATGGTTTCTTCTTATTTTGCATTCCCTCAGTCTCTAATTTTTAAGTAAGATTTCCTTGTCTCACTTGTGGTCCTTAGTAGTCTCCATGTTGGAAGTCCTTGGTGAATATGCTGAAGATGTTGAAGTCATTAGAGTTGAAGATGTTGAAGTCATTAGAGTTGAAGATGTTGAAGTCATTAGAGTTGAAGATGTTGTAGAAGTCCTTTGCACATGGTGTAGTCTTTGGCCATGGGTAGGTTTTTCCATCAAGTTGAAGTAGAAGAGATGTAGAGTTAAACCAAAATGGTTGAGGAAAGAGTTTACAAGCATTTTTGTAAATAAGTTTTTGGATCAAAAGATAACTCCTATTTTTCTAAGGGTTTTTGTCCAATCCTAGGGTTTACAAATCCTACAGGCAACACAATGCTCTGATACCATCTGTAAGAGGTCCCAACCTGAAAAGGTAGTTCCCTCCTGTGTTTTACAATGCTAGTCCCTGGATCAATAGCTAGCATCCACAGTAAGATGTAATATCAAGAAACAAGGTCAAAATATAACTTTATAACCAGGAATAACATAATTTTATTACATCATTCATAGCTCATATGGCTATTACAATACATTGCAGCGGAATAAATATAGTCATGGGTCCATCATCTTCAAAGTGCCACAGGCAGATGTTGGTTGTAGACTTTGTAGTCCCAGGCAATCAAACAATCTTCATATAACAAAACAATCAACCTGCAACATTACAAGTTACAGCCACAAAAGAGTCAATACATTTTGAATTGTATTGGCAAGCTTCACTTTTATGTAAATATGAGTGGATCCTATCAATACATGCATATTTGGCTAAGTAGAGTTTAGGGCTTATTTGCATAAAGCAATATTTATCCTATCTTTTCAAAATGGTTTTGGTCCTTTGTCAAATCTCTTTTCCAAGTTCCTTGAACTCCTTGGTAGAAACTCAAGTGTTCAAGTCCTTGTCAAAATCCCTTGAGCTACTTGGTAACCCCAAGTGCTTCAAGTTTTATCAAAATCTCATGAGTCCCTTGGTAACCCCAAGTACATCATGCTCTTGAGCACCTTGGTAACCCCAAGTGCAACAAGCTTAACAAAATCTCTTTGAATTCCTTGGTA
This sequence comes from Avena atlantica, assembly GCA_910589765.1. Taxonomy (NCBI): domain Eukaryota; kingdom Viridiplantae; phylum Streptophyta; class Magnoliopsida; order Poales; family Poaceae; genus Avena; species Avena atlantica. The sequence continues at coordinate 81,206,243 of OU342733.1, forward strand.
CCCCCAAGTGCTTCAAGTTTTTATATTAGAAGTTGGAATGTCAAGATCTCCCATGGTTCAAACTTTAGTTGATCAGTATTGTCCATAACTGGGGACACGGCTAAGTACTTAGATTTTATTAACTTCTGCAGAAGGAGTACACTTTACCCACATGACACATTCCCATCTTGTTGCCACCAGTGGCCTACTGGATTAGTGCTCACCAAGATTGAGTACCGGCAGACTGAGAGTGTGACGAAGTCTTTCCAAAAGGTCCTCCCATACATCCTTGCTAGCTTGTCTTCAGCCCCCATGAAGCATTCCAGATCCCCATGTCCGGTAACTAAAGACAATGTATGGGTCTTCCTAATGTAGTTGACTAAGCCAGAGCCATAATAGCATGTGGTTGCACACGAAAGCCACAATTGGAGAAACATGTTCAATCTCTAAGTTTCCTAGGTGGTTTTCATTTGGAGCACAACACAAAGTGATTGCCATAGACATGGTTCCTTTTGTTGCCACCTTCTCCAAAACATAAAGTGTCCACCACCTAGGTGGTTCATTGAGTCCTTGTTTTATTATGTAAAACACAAGTCCTTTTCTCAACCTTTGTAAAATCTCAACATGTATCTCTTTTCAAAACATAGCATGGCTAAGCATGTACAACTACAATATTTTACTAAGGGTGTATAGGGAATCCTATTAGGATTAGCATAGCATAAGTATAAAACATTTTCATGCATGTTTACAAAGTCCACTAAGTATAATGAAAATAGTAGGTCTTTTGTATGATAGTGTAACTTGCCTTTTTGGTAGGGAATGAGGGTTTACTCCTTGATCTTGCTAGTCTCACACTTTGCTAATTTCACTACAAGTCAATCAAGCAAACACCAAATCAACTATCATTCCACACCAAAGTCAAACAATAATTTCACACTCACAAAGCAATTGGAATCTAAGTCTTGCATAAGTATGCAAAGGTTGGTTCCATTGCAAGGATGGTCTCTACTAGGCTTATGACTTTGTAAGGTTCCAAATTGGTCATTTACCAAAATGGCAAAGTCATTTGCAATTGGGTTTTATCCCAAGGCCATTTTAAAATCCATTCATCATTTTATGTGGTGAAAATTATTTTTATCAAAACTAAACTTCATGTTTTTCACCAAGTGAGTTGCTCTTGGTAAAGCTTGGTGTTTGGGTCAGTAAGTTTTTGTCCAAAACATTTTCCTAAGGTTTTCTTGCAAAAACATTTCCATCATAAAATCAATGAGTTTATTTGGCTAGAAAATGGCTAAGTTAAATAATTCAACCTAAATTCTACCAAAATCATTTTTTTACACCAAGGGTTGGTTCCTAGGGTCAGTATGGTCACTACAAATCATTTTGCAAAGGTTTTATCAATAAATTCAATTTTAAACAATTTTTATACTCTAAACAAGCTCACAAAAGAATCTGCAAAAACAAGCAAACAAATAGATACTATTTTCCAAACTAAGGGCATGGTTGTTTAGGTCTTGTTCTCCTGAATCTAACGACATAAAATTTGTAATTTTTGGACATGTGGTTTGAAAGTTACAAGGGTTTGAAGTTTGCAATTTAATCAGATTCAAATCTGTTTTTAGTTTTAAACCTGGCCACGCGTCGCGTTTTAACTGGCCGGTACCGGTTCGGCCGGATCGGCAATGTGGACCGCAGGATCTAGTTTGATCGCACGGCGCAGAGCGCGTACCTCTTCGCGGCTAAGTGAACTAATCGCGAGCGTCGGATCTGAATCCTACGGCTGTTAGCATGCTTGCCAAGTATCGGCGGCGCTGGCGGCGGCGTCTGGTGGCGGGGCGGTCGGTCGACGACGGAGGCGACGCTACAGGAGGTGAGGAAGAAGGAGGGGTTGCTCACCGGGTTCGTGAAGTGACACTGATGCTCAACTCGCTTGCGGTTTGTCAGGGGGCGCACTGGTTCAGCCGTGATTCCTCGCGGGAGTTGAGGACGGCGTCGGGCGCGTCAGGTGGTCGTCGTGGACGGCACTGTGGATCACCTCAAAGCGAAATGACGACACGGTTAGATGCGCGGGAACAAGACAGAGTTGGGTGCGTGAACTAGAAGGCGCGGGGCGGTCAGTTACTACCTGTGAGCTTCGCCGGAGATGAAGCAGACGGTGGCGACGGTGGTCGTTGTCGAAGGCGAGGTTACAGGGTACCTGCGGTCAAGTTGGATGCACTAGCAGATGCGCCTGAGAGTGGAGAAGCTGCTAGAGTGCTTAGGGATGCAAGGGGCGGTGGGGTTTCGTCGGAATCATCACCGGGACATCGTCGGAGCGGCGGCGGTACAGAGAGGATTGGAGGCAGCCTAGGGGCAGAATGGAGGCGGTGTCTGGGGAAAAGGAGGAGGAGGAGCAGGCGGTTAAATGGGCGTGACCGCGACGAGGAATTAACGCGGCGTTAAGGCGAATTGAACGCGCGGAATCAAGGCCTGCAACTGCAGCGAGGGGGAAGAGGCGTGGTTCGCGGGTGGGGAAGAAGGGGCGTGGTGTGGGGTCCTCTGGCAGTGAGAGAAAGGGAGTGGAGGTGGGGCCACTAGTCAGTCGCTCGGTGGGTAAGTTGCTGGGTGAAAGAAAACGATTCGGGGTGGAGAGGAGGTGGGCTGCGAGTGGGCTTAATGGGCTGTCTCAGTTGGGTCAGGTCCTCTTCCATTTTTTTTCTGTATCTTTTCCTTTTCTATTTTATTTCCTATTTTGAATTTCATCCAACTATTCAAGCATTCAAATGATTCAAACATTTGTAATGAGTTTTTGGTTCTGTTTATCAACATAAACCAATTATTAATTAAAATAATATTTTTATAACCCTTTATTAATTAAATAAGAGGGTCCTTTATTTACTTAATATGATTTGATTTATTTAATAAACTCTTCATTTGAATTCCAAACACTTTCATAATCAAATCAGTAGGTTTTATTTGGAAATAAAGAATACTTGGAACTTGTTTTAAAATAACATTTTTATTTTAGAGTCCATTATCAATTAAATATAAAAGACTTTCATTATTAAATCAATTAGGATTTATTTTATTAATATATTTATTTTGAAAACTAAAGGTAAAACCAAAACTCTTCACTAGGTTTTATTTGTGAATATAATTTACTTAGAAAACTTATTTAAAATAATTTAATAAGTTTTGATATTTTAATTAAAATGGTAAAAAAACCTTTTATTTAAATAAGTTGGATATTAAATCCTTATTATTTTATTTAAACAATCTTTTATTATTTTTAAATAAACCTTTGCTACCTTATTTAAAATAAAATGTTTTTAATTCCCAAAGCTTGGCCAAGGATTTATTTGGCTTTATAACATAATCTTTATTTATTTCATTTGAAAACAAATCTTTTCATTTGATTGTTTCAAAATAATATTTCTAATTGTTTCCTTTTATGAAATGTTTAACTTGTTAAATCCTTTTAGGATTTTATTTAATTCAATGGGTTTGAGGTTCCATTTTAAATTCAAAAAGTTTCTTCTGGCTCTGAAAATCAAACAAAGTTTTATTTTATTCATTTATTTTCACATTACAAGATTTGGAAAATCTTGGGATGTGACACTTCACACCAGTACACTCCCCACCTCTCACTGATACTCCCCACTCACCCCCCGGAGCAAGGCGAGCACCAGATGGTCGGAATTTCACCGGCGTTCGCCGCTACAGAGGAGGTGAGGCGCCGTCGATTGGAGCTGACATGGTTATACCCTATGGGTACACTACCTTAGCATACCTGGTCCAGCCCAAGGAAGGCCCACAGCGAATATGCGCCAGCCCATGAAGATTTTCGGGTGAAAAAGGCCCATGGCGCCTTCGAATCCTTGGAGAGCAAGACTAGAGTATATAGAAAATTCAAAGGGGTAAACCCTAAAACTTGTAACCGACTCGATCTATGCCTGGGACCTGCCTATCTCTATATAAAGGTTAGGAGGGCATGACGAGGAGGCTGTCTTACAATCTCTCGCACACCACCGCATACAGACCTCCACGCTAGATTGCATCTGCGCACCTCTGTACTTTTCGGTTCCGCCGTAATCAAGAGCAGACAAGCAGGAGTAGGGTTTTCCCTCCGGGGGCCTGAACCTGGGTAAACCTCGTGTCCCCGTGTTGCTTGTTTGCTAACCGTTCCACAATCTCCAGCATCCCCATCTTCCCCAAAACCCAAGTCTGTAACAATGGGCATTGAGGAGAATAAACCTCGTCAGGAGCCGCCCCAGGAGAAGCTACCGGTGCCAGGAGAACCGCCGTCGTCGACTTCGTCGTTCGCCCCCGTCGCCGACCATCGCCTGAGCCCCATTGAGCCTCCCACGCCCCCCACCTAATATGCTAGGGTTCTGTCTCGCCGGCGCTGCCCGGCATGGACGATGAACCAGAGCCGTTCGATTAGAGTTAGATCGTGCGGCCTAGATCACCTTGTACTGCTTCGCCACTTGTTGTCTCACTGACGAGTGGGGTCGCCCACTTAACCAGCCCGCGCGTGCGCTGTGCGTAGTAGGCAGGCCGAGTTAAACCTCCCACGCAACCTAACAATTCAAATTTAGTTTTATTCATTTAGTTCTAAACTTAGTTTTGTACCTAGATTCAAAAATCAACCCAGCTCGATTAACTGAACCAAAATGCATGAAACCAATTTTATTACAAAGGTAATGGAATTCCTAAGCCAAGCCCGTTGGATTCAAACCATTTAGAATTATAGATCACCCATGGTAAAAATAACAAGGCAAAAGCTTTTCTGCCTTCAAACATTTTTCAAAATTAAACCATAAGAGCTTTTGAGTTGATTCCAACACTCAAAAATCACATTTAACCATACCTTTCAGAATATATAAAAATATATAGGTTTACTTACAGAAATAATGTTCAAGTAATAAAATAATGCCCCATAGGCATTTCTAGTCATTTTAATTAATTAAAATAAAAGGTTAAACCTTATTAAATTGTGACACCACTTTAAATCACATTCCCATGTACTGAAATATGTGGTGATGACATGTGTCAACATGATCCCATGTTTGAGTTGGAGAATATTAAATCTTAAGTAATTTTTCAATGAGTAGAAATTACTTTTATAAAATAAAATAAATGGGACAAGTGCTTTAATCTTGTAATGTTAGTGATGATGCTAGATTATCTAGTGTGAACCTTTGTGTGATGATTAGAAATAGTTAAGTATTGTTTGATGATTGTGTACCTCGTATTTATTTTTAGACGATAGTACCGACCAAGGATACGAGGAGGAAGGAGGATACTACGAGGAAGAAGCTGAGGAGAACTTCAACCACTGCTCTGCACAAGGCAAGCTAACACTTGAAACTTAGCAAGCTTATACTAATATCTTAGCAAGCCTAATACTACTAGTTGACTTGGCAATCTATAACTTGCTTATTACTATGCCAACTATATGCCTTAAGCATAGGTGATTATACCCACTTGACACACCATCCTAGTTTTACTTGCAAAGCTTAATAATTTATTTATTTATCAAAGCTTTCGCTTAGATTTTACTTACTAACTTGTAGATTATAGAAGGATTTGGAAGGTAGCATAAAGAGCATAAAACTTGGCCTAAGTTAGATAATCTTGATGTCATCCCGAGACATGAGATGTTAAATAGATAAGATACACTTGTTTACCACCCCTCATTAGTATTTACCCCCATTCGTAGATGCTAGTGCTAAGCATAAAACTAGATCAACTTTAGATGGGAATACTTGGTGAAAATGGTTATGAAAACCTTAGAATGATGAGTCATTCTACTGAAATGTTTTGACATGTGTTTTCGAATACCAGATGATTTTGATGATGAAAATGTTAAGGCATGAGCCTTAGCTCTTTATAAAACTGATGGTTGTCTAGATGCGATACCATTCCAATTTTACCGTACAACCACAATACCCGAAATTTGGGTAGGGCTTGACTGGAAATTTATATACCTTAGCATGGGTTCCCTTGCGGCCAAGGTCTGAGCTGAGGCTACCTTGTGAAGATTGTCCACCTGTGCAGTACCCAAGATGACAGTTGGTCATGGTTGGGAGGCCAAACTCACAGGAGAGGTGCCTATAGTAGGGCGTGTAATTGAAAGGCTAGGATTGATTATCCGCATACTGAGTATGGTGAATTTAGGATTGTTCCTACGGATGTATCGAATGTTTTGGTGAAAGTGTACAATCTCTGCAGAGTGTCAAACTATTCAAATAGCCGTGTCCGCGGTTATGGACAGTTGGAGTGGCCATATTGTTCCCCCGTCAGATGTTTTTCAAAAGGACTTGTGAAATGATTTGTGACTTTGACTTGACCACAACAGAGTTGTGATATGAAATTCAAGTTCCCACTTAGGTGTTACAAAACTTTCAACTAGCTTTTTTTGCTTCTGAACTTAGTAGAGGTAAATATGGCTTTTTGCAAAACAACCCTAGAGCTTAGTATATCCTATCCAAAACCACTTCACTTGTTAGTATTAGTTTGCGAGTACTTAAAGAGTACTCATGGCTTTGTCCTTGGCTATTTCCGTGGCCAGACTATGAAGAGGAGTATCAGGAAGAAGGACAGAAGGAAGGTTACGACAACTAGGATCATCTCCCATCGTCAGCATTGCCTGTGACCCTGAAGATGTAGCTTCGCCTACGCTATCGTTACTATTACGTTTTTCCGCTGCTTGAATTGTATTAAGAACTAGATCATGAGATCTGTATTTGTGTAAGACCTTATGTATGGTTTGTAATGGATGATGTACTGTGATATCCAATCTGTTATGTCTCGCAAAAATGGTAATCCTGGGATTGCGATGTATGGCATAACAGGCATCTGTGATTAAAAATCTGGGTGTTGACAAGTTGGTATCAGAGCCATCTTGACCATAGGAGACCCTAGTTAGAATGGACGTTTGAATCAAAAACTTATTCTCATTATTATCACTTGGATTCTTTCATGAAAATTCATGTACCTCAAAAATTCTTGCAAACTTACATAAAATTTGACACACTTGATCACTCTACTAACTTACTCATCCTATATTCTTATAGATGGACATGAAGTACAACAAGTTTTATCAGTTGGGGAATGGAGGAGACCTCATCTTTGAGCGTGACCTGGACCAGCTACCGGAGATGCTGGAGCGTCCGCACCCCGAGTTCTTCAGAGCTTAGCTCAATGATCAAGAAGGATAATATCTGCAGTGGATAGTTGTTGCAAGTCTCTGAGGAAAAATTGAACCCCCACCCCCCCACTGCAGAAGGAATTTAGTTCACCTTAAGAGAGAACAACTGGATCGACGGACTTGCCAGGGCCATGCAGGAAGCGCTTGCCCTTCTGTGTGGGAAGAGTATCAACCAGATCAAGGGTACCCGCTTTGAGTTCTACCCAAGGCATGATGTTATGGGACAGCCACTGGAGGCCCCATACCACCACGAGCTGAAGATTGAATTGGACCACCTCAGCTTCATGATGTATGACCGTCAGAAGGAGTTGGACAATGCCCGTTCCTACGCCAACCACAACTATGCCCTCGCTGTCAAGAAGGATCGAACCATCTCCATGCTTGTGAGGGATCGCAAGTCTCGTCACTGTCAGCTCGAGAAGAAGGAGCGCATCATTGCTCGTCTTCGTCACATCATCTCAGAACTGGAGGAGACGGTCCATGAGAGAGACATGCAGCTGAAGGAGAGGGAGAATGTAGGGGAGGACATTCGTGGAGACCCCTACTCCTATCTCAGCGATGATGATGAATTTCTGGAGGATCAGGCCATGGACTTCTTCACCGATGAGGATGACTTCGCCTTCATCGATGATGATGATGATGATGAGGAGGAGGAGGATGATGAGGACACTGACTCCAAGGAGTAGTAGCACTTGAGCACTAGCGTTAGTGAGTGTATTCGGTCCCACTATATCGTAGCTTCTCAGAATGGTTCTTAAAGCCATCTGTTTTCCTTTGTTGTGGTGTGTGTTTGTATCGTGTGCTATGAATGAATGAAAAGCAAGTTGCTAGAAAAATCTGAGACAAACTTTTAAAACTTTTCAAACACAAAACCCTGAACCTTAGAAATTTCCCTCTTTTCTCATGATCTATCTCAATCTTCAGATGCCTCGTGGAGGAAGCAACTCAGCCCCGGACCCGATGTTGCAACTCTTGCAAATGTTGGTTTCTGACCGCGAAGCTGAAAGAGCCGAACGTCAAGCCAACTTATCCGCCCTTCAGCAGATAGCTCAGATGGCCAACAACAATTAAGGCTATGGAAATCAGGACAACCATGGATCTAAGCTCAAGAATTTCCAGAACACCAATCCACCTGTTTTCACTAAGTCAGAAGATCCCCTAGATGCAGATGATTGGCTGCAAACCATGGAGAACAACCTAGAAGTTGCAGGAGTGGAAGCCAACGATAAAGTGTTGTTTGCTACCCACTATCTGGCTGGAGATGCAAAAGCATGGTTGAAAGGACATTTAGTGTCATAATCACTTTTGGTGTTTGTTAACAACAAGTAGATCATTTTACAGTTTGTTATTGTCCACAGGTTGGTATTATCATAGTTAAAACATGACACACAATCTTGGGAAATGACCACATACATTTGCCACTGTTCTGGAAACTCCAGACCGGAGTCTCCGGTCTGCCAAGACCGGAGTCTCCGGTGTGGTCCGGAGTTTCCGGTGCTGGCTCCGGTGGTGCCTCACAGGACTTGGCTGGGTCATTCAGATGGCCTGTCCGGAGACTGGTCCGGAGATTGGCCGGAGTCTCCGGACTTGGGTCAGACCGGAGTCTCCGGTGTTGAAAGTCCGGAGTCTCCGGTATTACCGGTGAAGAAATGCGCTGGGTCAGTCAGATGGTCAGTCCAGAGACTAGTCCGGAGATTATCCGGAGACTTTGGTCGGACCGGAGTCTCCGGTGTTGGAAGTCCGGAGTCTCCGGTGTTGCTGGTGAAGAAATGGGCTGGGTCAGTCAGATGGCCAGTCCGGAGACTGGTCCGGAGATTGGCCGGAGTCTCCGGTGTAGACCGGAGTCTCCGGTCTACATACCGGAGTCTCCGGTCTACATACCGGAGTCTCCGGTCTGACTTTTCTACAACGGTCAGAAAACGGTTCGTGGAGGGGGATGTCTATAAATAGGGACCCTTATCTTCTTCCTCCAGTTGCTCGAGCTGCTCAAGAACACCAACACCATTAGAGCCACCAAATCCACAAGATCTCTTCATCCAACCATCCAAAGTCACTGATCTTTGGAGAATCGAAGGAGGAGGCCTTGATTCACATCTTCACCAAGAGAGATCTTCATTCCCCAAGCTCTAGTGTTTCTTTGCAAACCCTAACTTTTATTTGGTTCTTACAAGCTTGTCTTTGATTTGTCTTGACAGCTTGCTTGTATTTGGGAGCCTCCAATTCAGTTGTGGATGTGTGCCCCGAACTTGTTGTAAAGGTGCCGGCTTCCACCTCGAAGGTTGCCGATATAGTGGAAGGTGAATCGAGCCCTTTGGGGTGAGGTTCATCGGAGAACAAGGGAGGCCTCTCGTGGCGTTGGTGGTTTGAAACCACCCCCTCTCCGAACGTAGACGTACTTCCCCTCAAAAGGAAGGAACTACGGGAAACAAATCCTTGTGTCTCCGCGTCCACTCCCTTGGTTACTTCTATCCTTTACCGCACTTTACTTACTTGTTCTTGCTTAGTTTTGTGTTAGTTTGTGCTTGCTTGACATATAGGTAAATTCACCATAGTTGCATATTCTAGAGAATTTACCTTTCTTGTTAAACCCTAATTTGAAAAAGAGTAAAATTTGAAGTAGCACCTATTCCCCCCCTCTAGGTGACCATACGATCCTTTCAATTGGTATCAGAGCCTCGGCTCTTTATTCGGGCTTTACCGCCTAAGAGAATATGGGTAGCCAAGAAGGAGATGGTGGTAGTGAGTCAACCCCGGTGACCATGGAAGATCTCAGAAACTTGGAAACAAGATTGAGCTCTTCCTTGGTCAACGAAGTCAAGAAGATGCTTGAGCAACTTCTTAAAGACAAAGATGGCTCATCACCCCCATCTCCTCAAGAGGAACTACCATCCGTACCTAAAGGGAATACTCCGGTATCCCCCGAAGGTATGGTGGTAGGGGACAAACTAGACAATGCTAACTCCTCCACACGACTTGATGGGGGGAAGGGTGAGCACCGTGATTCTTGGTACTCCCAATCCTCCCATCCCTCACCCTCATGTGTACAATAGAGGTGACCCACCTAAGCTAGAAGAGTCTGCTACTTTTGCTCAATGGCAATCACTAATGAGGACTCATATGTGCAGCTCTTGCATTGAACTATGGAACATCATCGAGCATGGACTCTTTATTGGGGATCCAAACAACTTGACAATAAGAGAGGTTGTCAATAGTCAACTCAATGCCACTGCTTTGCATATGATTCAACAAGGATTGGGAACAGAGGATTACCCACACACTGAGCACTTTAGTATTGCCAAGGAAGCTTGGGATGCTCTCACTGTGTTGTTTGTTGGAAATGAGAGTATGAGGAGGAACAGATATGATGCTCTAAGCAATGAAGCCAAAGGTTTCTACATGAAAGAAGGTGAAGACCACGAAGACATGTATCGAAGGCTCAAGACCACCGCCACCGCTTTTAGAAATGTGGGTGCCTCACATGTGGATGATGCATGGATAAAAATGAAATATGTGAGTGCACTCATGCCTTTTGAGCCCACCGACTTGAAGAGCTTACAGGGAAGACACAACTATCATCTCATGACCTCAAATGAAGTTATGCAAGAGATGGCCGCTTTCAAGGTCGCCGTCAAGAATGCCAAAGATGCCCGTGCTCATGCTCTCGGTATGAGCAATGTGGTCAATGTTGCTTTGAAGTCCAAAGCTGTGGACCTTGAAGATGAAGATGATAGTGATGAAGGCCTCTCCTTGGACCATCCCGATGACGTCAAGATTGCTCATAGTCAATATATGGCTTTCTATGCAAAGAACTTTTGGAAGAACCCCGCCAAGGCCAAGATGGAAATGCAACGAAGAAGCAATCCAAATGGGAAAAGAGAGAAGACCACTAGGTTGAGAACTTGCTTCAATTGTGGTGACCGATATCACTTTGTGGAAAGCTGCCCCTATGATAAGAGAGAAGATAATGGTGGTAAGCTTGTGATGAAGAAGACTCTCAAGGCACCTTACAAGAAACCCTTCATCAAAAGGAATCCCATCAACAAGAAGCCGGGAGAAATTGTCTTGATCACTCATGAAGAGTACTCCTCCGACAATGAAGATGATGAAGATGACGAAGAGGAAACTTCTCATGGTGTGGCTGCTCTTGCCACCACATCTACTCCGACATTCTCACTCTTCGATTCTCCAAATGAGAACTCCTCCACCAAGAACGCCACTTGCCTTATGGCAAGAGGAACGGAGGTATCTTCATCATCCCGCTCCACTCACTTAGATAATGATGAAATTGATGATGAGATGTCACTTGATGTTAAAAAGGAATTAATTGCCTTTGATGAGTTTATGACTAACCTAGAAGGTGATGCTAAGCTACATTTTGGAAACATCTTAGATCAACTATCACATACTCAAGAGCTTCTAGATAAGATGTAAACTTGGGCATGAACATATGATTGAGCTAGAGGCCCTAAACAATGCTCTAGAAGAAGAACAAGAAACTAGGTTGTCACTTGAATTAAAACTTGAAGGGCTTGATGAGGCCAATGACATTATTGTTAACAAACTCATCAAAGAGCGTGATCATGCTATTGCTAAATACAAAAGAGCTAAAAAGGACAAGGTTGAGTTTGGTGTGGTTCATGAAAAACTTGCCGAGGACTTTAGCTTGCTTAACAAGGCCCACAAAGCCTTGGAGAGTGAACTCTTGTCTCTCACAAAGTCCCATGAAACGCTTCAAACTCAATTGGCCAATATTCCTTCACCTAGTAACTTCATTCCATCTAGTAGCACAACTATTCTTGAAGAGAATGCTAGGTTGAAGGGAGAGCTTGCTAAGGCCACATTTCCACAAGGCAACAAGTCTATTGATGATCTTTTGAGCAAGCAAAGGCGTAGTGGTGATAAAGGGGGCATTGGTTTTGTTTCCAAAACAAAGAAGAAGAAGAACAATAAGAAGAAGAAGGACAAGCCCGCACAAGAGACCAACAAGACCATTGTGGAAAGTAAGACCACAAGTGGTAAAACTATGTCTCATGATGATTTTGCGGGAAGTGCTAACCCTCACTATGTTCTAATGCGAGATTATTATGGTGATGTGTATGCACAATATGTTGGTCCTTATGATGGTTATATTGCTTGGTCTATTTGGGTTCCCAAGACCCTTGTTGCTAACATAAGAGGACCCATTGAGAAATGGGTACCTAAAAAACTAGCTTGATCTTTTGTAGACTTATGCTTCCGGAGGGTCAAAATGGGTGATCGATAGTGGTTGCACAAGTCATATGACCGGAAGCTCGTCTATTGTCAAGTACTTGGTGTCAAATGAAGATCAAATCACTGTCACATATGTCGACAAGTCAAAATCTATGGTAATGGGTTTCGGCAAGGTAGTGGTGGCTCACGACATTACCCTTGTGAACGTCATGCTTGTTGAAACCCTTGGATACAATTTACTTTTTATCCGTGCTCTTGGAAAGATGGGATTTTCCGTCTTTATTGATAATGATATTGTGGTCCTCTTGTGGAGCAAGTCTCTCAAGGTCGCTTTCGTTGTGTACGTCGAAAATGACTTGTATGTGGTGGACTTTTCGGGGCAAGCCACTACAGGTCCAATGTGATTATACGGGAAGGCCGATGTGGGTTGGCTATGGCACCGCCGACTAGCCCATGTCAATATGAGAACTTTGCAAAGTCTCCATAAAGAGGGTCATATTGTTGGACTAAAAGAAAATGTTTCCTTTGCCAAAGATCGTGTTTGCAGGGCATGTGTTCTAGGGAAGATGCATGACGCTCCACACAAGCCCACGAACCAAATCAAGTCTAACAAGATCTTGGAACTCCTTCATGTGGACCTATTTGGTCCTCCATCTCATGCAAGTCTTGGAGGGAAGAAATATTATTTGGTGATTGTTGACGACTTTTCAAGATACTCTTGGGTTTATTTCTTCAAGTTGAAGAGTGAAACTCAAAAGACTTTTATTGACTTCATCAACTTGGTTCAACGGCAACACAATGTTCCCGTATTGGTTATAAGAAGTGACAACGGCACCGAGTTCAAGAACTACACCTTGAATGATTTCCTTAGTGATGAGGGGATTAAACATCAATATTCCGCTGCATACACCCCTCAACAAAATGGTGTGGCCGAAAGGAAGAATCGGACTCTTATTGAGATGGCTAGGACCATGTTGGCGGAGTTTAAATCTCCATACAACTTCTGGGCCGAAGCCATCTCCACCGCTTTCCATGCTTCAAACCGGCTCTACCTCCGCAAGAAAATCAACAAGACTCCATATGAGATACTTACCGGTAATAAGCCCAAGATATCTTATTTCCGGGTGTTCGGTTGTAAGTGTTTCTATCTCATCAAAGGTGTTCGTTTGTCTAAATTCGAGTCTAAAGTATTAGAGGGTATTTTTTGTTGGCTATGGTCTCGAATCTCACACTTATAGAATCTATGACAAGCTCTCCGGAGCCGTCATAGAATCTTGTAGTGTGACCTTCGAAGAATATGATGGTCCCCAAGGGGGGCGTGCTGATGCTTGTGATGCAGATGATGAAATGCCTCAGGATGCCATAGGAAGAATGGGTGTGGGTTATATCCGCCCCGTTGAGGAACCCCTTATGGCGGATCGAGAAGAACTATGCTCCACTCAAGTGGAGCCCTCATCTTCACAACCTCGACATGCTCCATCTACCGAAGAGGACATTGACTCAAGCCAAAGACAAGATGTGGACCCTCAACATAGTGATCAATGTGTGAACTCTAGTCAAAGGGAGCTTGGCCCATTCGATGGGGTGTCAAGTGGAGTCAAGTCAATTTGCCAAGGAAGGTCCATCCAAGCTGTTTTGAGGTGTGCTCAAATTGAGGCTAGTAGATCACTTGATCAATACCAAGGTCAATCCTTGCCTCCCAATGTAGAGGATGAATCCAATGATGATCAAGGTCAAGTTGATGGTCAAGACGAGGATCAAATTGATGAAGAGGGTCCTCCAAGAAACAATGAGGAGATCCACGCTCGTCGTGAAGCTAGAAAGGAAAGAATGTTGGAAATAAGAGACCACACCCTCCAAAATGTTGTTGGAGATCTAAGGAAAGGAATTTCCACACGAGCACAATTGAAGAGATTCAGTGAACATCAAGCTCACATTTCCATGATTGAACCAAAGAAAGTGTGGGAAGCTCTTGAAGATTCGGATTGGTTAGAAGCTATGCACAAAGAGCTCAACAACTTTGAGAGAAACAAAGTGTGGAAGTTAGTTGAGAAGCCAAAGGATTTCCGCAATGTTATTGGAACAAAGTGGATATTCAAGAACAAGCAAGATGAGCATGGGATTATTGTAAGGAACAAGGCTAGATTGGTTGCACAAGGTTATTCCCAAATTGAAGGCATTGACTATGGAGAGACTTATGCACCCGTGGCTCGCCTTGAGTCCATCCGTATCCTTCTTGCTTATGCGGCACATCATAACTTTAAGTTGCAACAAATGGATGTAGAAAGTGCATTCCTTTATGGTCCTTTAAATGAATTGGTATATGTTAAGCAACCCCCGGGATTTGAGGACCCCAACTTCCCAAACCATGTCTACAAACTTGATAAGGCGCTCTATGGGCTCAAGCAAGCCCCACGCACGTGGTATGAGCACCTTAGAAAGTTATTGTTTGACCGTGGCTTTGAGGTTGGCAAAAACGATCCCACTCTTTTTACTAAGAGGGTTAATGGGGAGCTTTTTGTATGCCAAATCCATGTTGATGATATTATCTTTGGCTCATCTAACAAAGCTTTTAATGAAGAATTCTCAAAGCTTATGACTAGTAGGTTCCGGATGTCATTGATGGGGGAGTTGAAGGTATTTCTTGGCTTTGAGATCAAGCAAGTTAGAGGAGGAACATTCTTCAACCAAGCCAAGTATACTCAAGATATGCTCAAGAGATTCAAAATGCAAGATTTGAATGGAGCTCCTACTCCCATGGATACAAAGACTCATCTAGAACAAAATCCTAATGGTAAAGATGTGGATCAAAAGGTATACCGGTCTATGATTGGTTCTTTGCTTTACCTTTGTGCATCTAGACCTGATATTGTGTTGAGTGTAGGTGTGTGTGCAAGATATCAAGCTGCTCCTAAGGAAAGCCATTTAATGGCGGTCAAGAGAATCTTTCGTTATTTAGTTCATACCCCATTTTATGGTCTTTGGTACCCTCAAGGCTCAACATTCGCTCTTTGTGGATACACGGATTCGGATTGGGCGGGAGACAAGGATGATAGAAAATCAACATCCGTGGCTTGTCAATTCCTTGGTAGGTCCTTGGTATGTTGGTCTTCTAAGAAGCAAAATTGTATATCTCTCTCCACCGCCGAAGCCGAGTATGTTGTTGCTGCTAGTGCTTGCACCCAATTTCTATGGATGAGGCAAACTTTAAAGGAATACGGTGTCCTTTGTGACAAAGTGCCTCTTCTATGTGATAATGAAAGTGCCATCAAGATTGCATACAACCCGGTGGATCACACAAGGACAAATCATATTGAGATTCGACATCACTTCATTAGATATCATGTTGCTAGAGGAGATATTGATCTATCCTATGTATCAACCAAAGATCAACTTGCCGATATTTTCACAAAGCCACTTGATGAAGCAAGATTTTGCTACTTGAGGAATGAACTAAATATAGTGGATTCAAGGAGCTTGACTTGATGTTATTGCACTCTCACCTATGTTTCATCTCATAGGGGGAGTGCGGTCCTAATTGATATAGGGGGAGTGCGGTCCTAATTGATTGGACCATCCCTCCCCCCCATGATGCCCAAAGCAATCAAAATCATTCCTCTTAATATTATTTAGTGATATGTGAGCTTAATGATGAGTGTTGGTAATGGACCCAAGATATATCTTCGTGGTGCCAAGCCAAGTATACTCAAATATGGTGGCCTAGGCCACCACCCTCTCTCATTTGAGAGGTTGGCACTTACCCATGTTCGTCATTTGATTATTTTTTGTCTCTTGGAGCTTTTCTGTTTTTTTTTCGAACTTCCTTGGCTCTTATTGGTTCTTCACAGTTTGATGTCTCAAACCAAACCCTTTTCCTATCCTAAAAACCATCTATCTCACATATATGTCCCCAAACACCTTTCCTGGTATTTTTGGTCGAGGAGGGCCGGAGTCTCCGGTGTACAAACACCGGAGTCTCCGGTGTAGGCCGGAGTCTCCGGTGTAGACCGGAGTCTCCGGTGTAGACCGGAGTCTCCAGTCTGGACGGTTTCTGTCACTTAAAGAAGGGGCACGGGGTGAACTGGAAAAGCAGTTCCTCTTTCTTCACCCCGTCCCCTACCTCCAAACCCGTCGCCCCCTCCTCCAAAAATCCTCCCCGGAGGTCAAGAAGCCCCCGGGATCCGCCGTGCAGCCGGCCAACCTCCTCCTCTCCTCCATTGGGTCATTCCCACCGAAGGAATCGATCCCAAAGACAGATCTGGTACCTCTCCTCTCCTTTTTCCTCCTAGGGTTCATCCCTAGATGTGTTTTTGAGGATTGTTGCGGATTTGTCCATAGGAATCACTTGTTTGCTTGCACTCTAGTACTTTAGCCTTGTTGCATTGCCCGATCTACTAGATTTACCCTCACCAGCATCTCCCCATCGCATACCCGAGCCTCCTGACCGGAGACTCCGGACTTAGGTCTGGAGACTCCGGTCTAGGCCGGAGACTCCGGTCCCCAGGACCGGAGACTCCGGTCTGAACCAGAGACTCCGGTGTCTGGTGCGGAGACTCCGGTGCTGGGTGAATCAAAGTAGTCCAGAAATGCATCAAAGCTCCTGTACTGCATCTTTGGGACATATATACTCATCTCCATGCTATCTCCCTCACTGCTGTTCACATGTGATGGTTCTAGTCGCCCTCGTCGTACCAAGTCCAAGTCCCAAAGGGGCAATCCTCGCTATGATGAATCTCAGGGTCAGTTTATTGTGCCTCCATCCAACCGGAAACAGCGGGCACGTGATGCAGCTTATATGAAGAGGGATCAAGAAAGGGCTAAACGGTAGGAACGTGCAAAGAGATCCAAGTACGACAACCTCCAGTCCCTAAACAAGATGTCTAAAGTGGAGTTCCGTGAGCTGAGGAAGACAGGTTTCTATGCACTACCTCGTACTAGTGATGACCCTCGTTTCTGGAGGAAAGAGCAGAGTGTGTTCATGAAGGATGTCTATGGTGTACTCACCAAATCACCTGTTTGCCCTCAGAAGTTCATGAACATTGAGAAAATGCGCCAGAGTCCGTATTTCAGTGATGCCCTGTGGATCTGTGAGAAGTTGGGTCTCTACAACTTGATGGAGCTGCATGAAGACTACAGTGTGCACCTCATTCAGCAGTTCTATGCCACTGTGGTGTTTGGGACTGATCTTGCTAGGACTATGGTGTGGATGACTGGCTCTACTTGCTGCACAGCTACTTTCCATGAGTTTGCCAATGTCATCTTTGAGACTTTCCACGGCATATCTACTCCTGTGGGGCTGCGCATGCACTCCGCATCATTGGGTGAGAACAAGCAAAAACTGGCACCTCTGTATGATGATGGTGTTGTGGGGGCCTCCAAGGGACTCAAGCCCCTCTACAACCTTATGCGGAGGATTTTCCGTCACACTACTGCTCCAAGTGCTGGAAATGATGATGCTCTCAGGGGAGGACTTGTCAACCTCCTGTACCATACTCACCGGACCTTCAATGCTGTACCAGATGCTGAGGCTGCACCCATTGATGTGATGGACTTCATTTTCGAGGAGATGTTCCATGCAATTCTATTCAATAAATCTCCTCCATATGCACCCTTGATTATGAGACTAATCAACTCGCAGCCGCATGATTCTCCCAATGCCGTTCCACCTCACCTCACGGCGCACACTCTGGTCTCTCTGCAGCAGAAGGGGCACATGGGGCCAGCTCCAAGGCGCCGATATGGAAAAGATGATGAGGAGACTGAGACGGAGAGGGCTCCCTCTCCACCCAGAGTTTGGAGGAAGAATGCCTGAAATGCCCCTATGCCTTCCATGACTAGAGCCTATGTGCATGAGAAGGTCAAGAAGGCCAGTTTCTGGGAGAGGACTCTTTGCTGCATGAACGTTGACATTCGCAAGCAGCAGCATGCATCTTACCAAAGAAACCGCCGCATGGAGAAGCTCCTCAAAGAGATCAAGGACCAGGGTGCTGCTGATACTGAGGAAGGTGAAGATGAATACAATGATGAGCATGGCGCCCAGCAGCCCACAGAGTCTGATCACACTCTCTCGTTTGGGGCATGGAACGCCCAACAGGACAGTCTGGTGGACTGGCAGACGTTTGCTGATGTCACCTCTGGGTTTGGATACTAGGGTACTTCCTCCTCTCGCCCTCACGGCAAAGGGCCTGCTATCCCTGAGGATGATGATGATGATGACTATGACCAGGATGAGGATGACCAGGATGAGGATGACCAGGACGAGGATGACCAGGATGAGGTTGAGAATGGCGAGGACGACGAGGATGACGATGACTACTGAGTCATTGGGGCGTTAGTGTAGGTCTTTTCCCTTTTCGGCGTTTCGATGCCAAAGGGGGAGAAGACATTCTCATCCTCTTTGCATGGGACTCGGGATTTGCGACTATCTGCCGATATTTTCCTTTCTTTTTGTTATTTGGATATTCGAACTTGAACTTTGTGTGTTATCTACTGTTCTTATGTGTGTCTATGACTATGTGCTTGTGTGCAACATCTATTGTAACTCATTTGAGATCTATGTGTGCTATCGTTGGTATTCTTTTTCTTTACATGATTTACTTCATCATCTTGTTGCACATACTCAGGGGGAGCCACTTTATTATGTTATTCCATGCAAATCACTTGTTGTCATCGAACACCAAAAAGGGGGAGATTGAAAGGACATTTAGTGTCATAATCACTTTTGGTGTTCGTTAACAACAAGTAGATCATTTTACAGTTTGTTATTGTCCACAGGTTGGTATTATCATAGTTAAAACATGACACAAAATCTTGGGAAAAGACCACATACATTTGCCACTGTTCTGGAAACTCCAGACCGGAGTCTCCGGTCTGCCAAGACCGGAGTCTCCGGTGTGGTCCGGAGTTTCCGGTGCTGGCTCCGGTGGTGCCTCACAGGACTTGGCTGGGTCATTCAGATGGCCTGTTCAGAGACTGGTCCAGAGATTGGCCGGAGTCTCCGGACTTGGGTCAGACCAGAGTCTCCGGTGTTGAAAGTCCGGAGTCTCCGGTGTTACTGGTGAAGAAATGCGCTGGGTCAGTCAGATGGTCAGTCCGGAGACTAGTCCGGAGATTATTCGGAGACTTTGGTCGGACCGGAGTCTCCAGTGTTGGAAGTCCGGAGTCTCCGGTGTTGCTGGTGAAGAAATGGGCTGGGTCAGTCAGATGGCCAGTCCGGAGACTGGTCCGGAGATTGGCCGGAGTCTCCGGTCTACATACCGAAGTCTCCGGTCTGAATTTTCTACAACGGTCAGAAAACGGTTCGTGGAGGGGGCTGTCTATAAATAGGGACCCTTATCTTCTTCCTCCAGTTGCTCGAGCTGCTCAAGAACACCAACACCATTAGAGCCACCAAATCCACAAGATCTCTTCATCCAACCATCCAAAGTCATTGATCTTTGGAGAATCGAAGGAGGAGGCCTTGATTCACATCTTCACCAAGAGAGATCTTCATTTCCCCCTCATTCACTTGAGGGCCCCCAAGCTCTAGTGTTTCTTTGGAAACCCTAACTTTGATTTGGTTCTTACAAGCTTGTCTTTGATTTGTCTTGACAACTTTCTTGTATTTGGGAGCCTCCAATTCAGTTGTGGATGTGTGCCCCGAACTTGTTGTAAAGGTGCCGGCTTCCACCTCGAAGGTTGCCGATATAGTGGAAGGTGAATCGAGCCCTTTGGGGTGAGGTTCATCGGAGAACAAGGGAGGCCTCTCGTGGCGTTGGTGGTTTGAAACCACCCCCTCTCCAAACGTAGACGTACTTCCCCTCAAAAGGAAGGAACTACGGGAAACAAATCCTTGTGTCTCCGCGTCCACTCCCTTGGTTACTTCTATCCTTTACCGCACTTTACTTACTTGTTCTTGCTTAGTTTTGTGTTAGTTTGTGCTTGCTTGACATATAGATAAATTCACCATAGTTGCATATTCTAGAGAATTTAACTTTCTTGTCAAACCCTAATTTGATAAAGAGTAAAATTTGAAGTAGCACCTATCCCCCCCCTCTAGGTGCCCATACGATCCTTTCAATGGTGGAACAGCGTTCGCGCAATGACAGGAGGTCAGCTGATGACTTGGGAGGAGTTCAAAGTCAAGTTCAGCAGAACCCATGTGCCACCGGGTTTGATCAGGAGAGAGATGAATTCAGGGAACTGAACCAAGACAGGATGACAGTAGTGGAATACCGTGACAAATTCTTGTCATTGGCTAGGTATGCCCCAGATGAGATAGATACTGAAGCCAATAAGAAGGAGAGATTCCTGAATGGTCTGCATGATGAGATGCAGGCAGTGTTAGTCAATATCCCCTTTGCAGATATTGAAGCCTTAGTTGACTCTGCCATTCAGATGGAAGGAAAGATCAACCAAGCTAATGAGAACCGCAAGCGTCGCATGATGCATCAACCAGGAACCCACCATACACCAAAGTATCGCCCCAACCCATCCCCGGGATTTGCCCTAAGAACCAATAGACCCCCGATGAATCGTCTGACCTATCCCAACCGTGGAAACCCAAGGCCCGGAGGAAACCACAACAACCCCGGAAACTCCAGCAATTTTGTCACAACCCAAAATTTTCCAAATTTTGAAATGTGAAAAATAAATAAACAAAATAATTAATTGTTGAAATTTAGGGTGAAAAGAAACTTTTTGTTTCAAAATGGAAACATCAAAAAAAACTTCTTGAATAAATTTGAATAAAATGGAATCCAACAAATTTCAATCAAGTGAAATGCATTCATCAACGAATGTATCTTGAAATTTAAACCTTTGGAGAAATAAACCAAATCCCTAAAACCCTAATGGAATAAATCATTTCCAAGATCTCTCTAAGACTATGACTTTGATCCATATAAAAATTCAGCAACAATCATTTTAAAATGATAAAAAATGACAAATAAAAATATTATAAAACCATAGAAATTGGTTTCATTTAATTTGGAGCCATGGATAAAAACTTATGAATTTATTAGATAAAAGGAAAATAAATTTCTAAAGCTAATAAAGCCCCTATCAAAGATCCATACTAAATCTTGAGTAAAGTGATCCTAAAAGGATTTAAAAAGATAAAAAAATATTAAATTAAATTAGACAAATTGGAATCACCAAGTTTGGATCTATAAATAAAAAGATATGGATTTTATAAGACAAAGGAAGAAATAAATAAATCAAGGGAATATTTAAAAGCCAAATTAAATCTTGGCCAAATCCATATACAAATAAAATGAAAGGTTATTGAATAATAAATAAGGGTAAAATATTATTTAAATAAAATCATAAGGATTAAACAATATCCAATTTTATTTAAATAAAGACAAATTGCCTAAACTAAAAAAAATAATAAATCCCAAGAAAATTATTTAGAAGACAATTTAAATCTTGAATTAAATCTATAAGTAAATGAAATAAAGATAATGCAATTAAAATAAAGGGATAGAGAATATTCAAATAAAAGTATATGGAATTAAACCATATTCAAATGATATTTAAATGAAAGACAAAATCCCTAATAGAAATGATTAATTAAAACATGAGAAAATAATAAATTAGAATTTGCCAAAGTGGATTAAAAGTTGTCTAATTAATTTAACAAGAATAAAAGAATTATTTGAATAAATAATATGGATTAGAACCATATTTAAAAATCCTATTTAAATAAAGACAAAATGTCTATTTAAATAAAAAATAAACCATGAAGGAATAAAAGTAATTATTCTAAAATGGACTTTAAAACGCATTTAAAACAGTATAGAAACTTACTGAAAAGTTTCGAAAAGATTTGAAATAAAAGAGGGTTTTGAAATCATTTGAATAAATTCAAAACAGAAAAGAAAACAGAAAAAGAAAAAGGTTTCAGGAAGAAAAAAATAAAGAACCAAAGCAGCCCAACCCAACTAACCTGGCCTAGGCCCAGCAGCCATCCCACTCCCTCTCCCCGCGGGATTCTTTTTCTCACCCGCAAATCGACCCGCGCTGTCACTGACCAGAGGACCCCGCGCATACCCCCTCTCTCTCTGACGATGCAGCCCCACTGCCCTGTCATGTCTTCAACCCGCAGACCCCGCCCCCAATTCATCTCTACTGTTTCCGGCCGGGAGCTAATCGTTTGAATTCACGTTAATGATTCATCAATTCTGCCCCGTGACCACGCTCTCTTAATATCCCAGTCCCCCTCTCCATTTCCCCTCGCTCGCTCGCACTCGAACGCCACCAGGTTGTGCTGAATTTAGCTCACTTAGCCGCTGCCTCCGACGAGTTCACCGACCGATTCCGGCCATCCCACACTCCCCCTTTCTCCCTGGCTCCTGCTAGCATGTTCCCCATCATCTCCTGCACCAATCATTACCCTTGGCTCGCCCGCGCATGCTCCACAGCGTTGGCAATGTCTTTGACTGAGCGCCACCGACGACCACGTCCACTCCGGCGACCTTTCCTCGTAAGCCTCGGCTTCCCCTCTCCCTCTCGTTGGTACGTGTGTGATCCCCGACCCCGTATGCATCTAACGCAACCTTCTGTTTGTCTTATCATGGTCAGTAATGTCACCAACGACGACAGCCCGAGCGCACCGTCGCCAGAAGGAACTACGGCAAGCAATCTACGCCAACCTCGTGCACCCATGTCCCTGCGAAGACGAGTTGAGCATCTACACGCTTCGGCAAATCTGGTGAGCATACCCCTTCCCTCCTGTGCTTCCTCGAACCACCGTACCAGCATCGCCTGAGGCCGCCACCGAACAGCCGCCGCCAGCGCCGCCCATCTTTGGTCAATCGCTCATTAGCCGTTAGATCTCGATCGCATGGCGTAGATAGATCCACTTAAACGAACTATTATGTTTGATTTGTGCCGCACGATTTACTTTTAATCCAACGCACCACACTGCTCGATCCAGACGAATCGATATGGACTAATAAGAACACACCACGTGGCCTGTGATTTGTTTTAAAAACAGAAACTTGTCTATTAGATGTTTAGATTTGTAAAATTCATAAATTTTAATCCACACATCTAAATTTTGAAAATTTTATATCATTGGAATCAGGAAAAATAATACTTTCCAACCATGCCCTTAGTTTAGTGTTTTGCTTCTAGAAAATTGGTTGATTATGCAAAAACATTTCTAGGCTTATTTAGAGTATAAAAATTATTCTAGAAATGATTTTTGAGTAAAATCTTTTACAAATGTTTTGTTTTGAACCTACTGACCATAAAAACCAACTTGTAGATTTAAAAGTATATTTTCTGATACTAAGGAATAAATCTTTGAATAAAAGCATTTCTAGTTAAATAAAAATGTTGATTATGGTTTAAAAATGCTTTTTGAGTAAAACCTTTGGAAAATGATTTGATTTAAACTATCTAACCCTAAACACTAAGTTTGGATTTAAAAATGTATTTGATTAAACCATAGAAAATTATTACTTTGATTAAAGGAATTTCTAGAAAAATAAAATGTTGCTTTGATTTAAAAATGATTTTGGGTGAAACCTTTTGTAAATAGATTTGTTTTAAAACACTTTGACCATAAACATTAATATTGGTGTTTAAATTTTTTTTGTCTAACATTAGAAATTATTCCTTGATTAAAATCATTGCTAGTAAAACAAAAATGATTTAAATGGCCATTTTCACTAACTTGGTTTCAAATGACCTTGCCACTTTTATAAATGACCAATAAGTGTTTTAAAATGTTTATAACATATTATAAACCACCTTTCCAAATAAAACAATCTTTTGCATGCTGCATGCATTGTTTTGTTTTCTTTATTTTATGTGGTGAATTGTTTGAATGCTAGATTGAATTTGTGCCTTGATTGAATTGTAGTAAAATTTGAAGAGTTTGACTATTGCAAGATCAAGGAGTGAACTTATATTCTCTACCAAAAAGGCAAGTGGTGCTTCATACTTTTGTCCCATTATTTTCACTATGCATTAGTGATATTTTGAGTAGGACTTGCATGGAATTTTACTAAGTATGCTATGCCTTGGGAAATCCTAGTAGATGATGCCTTAGTAGAATTTTCCCTAATTTAATATCCTTACTACTATCATGCTTAGCCTAGCTAGTAGAAAACAAGGGTGAAATATTTCTAAGTCAATGACTTGTGTTTTGTTTAATAAAACAACTATGTGAATGAATCACCTGGGTGGAATGGGACTTGTATGGATTATGTTGAGTGGTTACACAGGGACCCATATTTATGGCCTACCCTAGTGTATCTCACTTGTGGAATACCACCCAGGAACAAAGAGATTTGAGATGTCAAATGTTGAGAAGCTTCAAGTGCAGCCACATGGCATTATGGGCTCTGCCTGGATCATATAGGTTGCAATAAATTAGCCCGATGGACAGTTGGTGGTAAGGGGTTATAGGTTTGGACCGCGTCCATTTTGGTCTAAGGGAAGGCTTCTGAAAGGTCTTGTCTCGATGCATGTCGAGTCTTGTGGGGAAAGTGCACCACCTCTCGAGAGAGTAAATCTAAGTACTTAGCCGTGTCCCCGGCAATGGACAATTTGAGCATCAAGACATGGAAGATATCAAGGATATCCTCATCCCAATATCTAAGTTAAAAGCTTTTGGTTAAACAAGGGTAAAGGTTAACCAATATTCATTGGTTGTTCCTTGGGTGATTTTGACAAACAAAAACTTAGTGTTTTCAACTTATAAGGAAAATCTATTTTGAGCAAAGCAAGCCTAAGATCCACTTAGCCAAATGCATATAGATGATAGATACCACTATTCTACCATAGTATCACTTGCCAATACAATTTAAATGTATTGACCCTTGTGGCTGTAACTTATTATGTTGCAGGTTTGTTTGATGTTAGTGAAGTGTGTTGAATAGGATTACAAGTCTACAACCAACATGATTGCCTGTGGCACTTTGAATATGAAGGACTCCATGCTATATAGATATTCTGATGCATTGTAATATGATAGCCAAATGAGCTATGTAAGATGTAATAAAATATTTTATTCCTGGTTATAAAGCTATATAATGACCTTTATTTCTTGATATTACATCTTAAACTGTGGATGCTAGCTATTGATCCAGGGACTAGCATTGTAAACACAGGGATCTCTACCTTATCAGGTTGGGACCTCTACAAATTTCAACCGTGCCCCACCTAAGTTCAACAACAACAATGCCGCCACCAACACCAACACTGCCCCAAGGACTAGAAGCAATGTTGTGCCTGTAGAAGCAAAGGACAAGTCCCAAGTGACTTGTTATGAATGTGGAACCAAGGGTCACTATTCCAATGAGTGCCCCAAGAAGATTGCCTCAGCCCCCAATGCAATGCCCCAGCTCAGCAGCATCGTCGTGTTCAGCCTGGAAGAAGGTTTGCCCTAGGGAACTCGCTCAACCGCAACGGCCGTCTCTTTATCATGCATTCTAAAGAAGCCCAAGAAGCACCAGATGTCGTGCTGGGTATGTTTTCTGTTAACTCAGTACTTGCAAGAGTGTTGTTTTATTCTAGAGCATCGCACTCATTTGTTACTAAAGAATTTGCATGAACTGGTAAGATTCAACCAACCAAATTGAAGCATGTTATGATTGTTCAGATACCTGGTTCAACCACCAAAGCTAGACAAATTTTCAAAGTCGTCCCTATCCGCATCCATGGCATATATTTCTATGATAATCTAATAGTACTTGGAACTAAAGGTTTGGAAGTAGTACTAGGAATGGATTGGATGTCCAAACACGAAGGATTAATTGACTGTGCCAAGAAAGCCATAACCATGACAAGTACAGCCGGAATATCAGTCGAACATGTATCTGAAACCTTTCCCCTTCAATTCAAGTGCAACAAGAGTATATCCCAGCCTACCATTGACCAAGTCCGGATAGTCTGTGAATACCCCGATGTATTTCCAGATGTTTTGTCCGGTATGCCCCCAGATCGGGATATCGAGTTTATCATTGAACTAATCCCTGGAACCGGACCCATAGCCCAGAGAACATATAGTATGAACCCGTCTGAACTAGTGGAACTGAAGAAGCAACTGGATGCCATGCTGGAGATTGGATTGATCCAACCAAGTGCGTCACCATGGAGATCACTTGTTTTGTTTGTGGACAAGAAAGATGGAGGTAACCGCTTATGTACGGATTATCGGAAGTTGAATGATGTCACCATCAAGAACAAATACCCGTTGCCAAAGATAGAATACCTGTTTGACCAGTTGACTGGCGCCAAAGTGTTTTCTAAGATTGATCTTAGAACTGGCTATCATCAACTCAAGATTTGCGCAGAGGATATTTCGAAGACTGCCTTTACCACCAGATATGGATTATACGAGTATACTGTCATGTATTTTGGATTAACCAATGCCCCCGCTTATTTCATGAACCTCATGAATAAGATTTTTATGGACTTCCTGGATAAGTTTGTCGTTGGTTTCATCGATGACATTCTGATTTATTCCAAATCAGAAGACGAACATGAGCTACACCTAAGGACCATTCTTGGAACCCTTAGAGAGCATCAGTTGTATGACAAGTTTAGCAAATGTGAATTCTGGTTATAGGAGGTAGGATTCCTCGGACACATTGTATCAGCCGGAGGAATTGCCGTTGACCCTGCGAGGTGAAGGATGTTGAAGATTGGCAAGCCCCAACCACTCAAACCCAAGTTCGTGCATTTCTCGGATTAGAAGGATACTACCGCAAGTTTGTAGAAGGATTCTCGAGTATTGCAAGACCCATGACCCAATTGCTGAAGAAGGACAAGAAGTTTGGATGGACGGACAAATGTGAAGCGAGTTTTCAAAAACTCAAGAGAAGATTGATTTCAGCCCCAATCTTGATCATGCCGGATATCACGAAGCCCTTCGATGTGTATTGTGACGCATCCAAGATCGGTCTCGGATGTGTGCTAATGAAAGAAGGCAAAGTTATATCTTATTTATCCCGACAACTAAAGCAGCATGAACAGAATTATCCAACCCATGACCTTGAACTCGTAGCCGTAGTTCTAGCCTTGAAGACATGGAGGCATTATCTCATGGTAAACCGTTGTAAGATTTATTCGGATCACAAGAGCCTGAAGTATATATTCACTCGGAAGGAGCTGAATATGAGGCAGAGAAGATGGATTGAGCTAATCAAAGACTATGATCTAGACATTCACTATCACCCCGGTAAAGCCAATGTGGTAGAAGATTGCCGTGTCGCTTGAACTCCATGATTTTGAAGGAGCAACCAAGTTTGCACAAAGAGATGGAAGATTTTAGAATGGAATTAGTGAGTGAAGGATTTTTGGGTAGCATAGAACTTCAACCCACTTTGATCAGTCAGATCAAGGAGGTGCAGAAAGGGAATGCCAGTATCGACGGAATCAAACATCATATCGGTAAAGGCAAAGTACCCGTATTCACCGAATACGAAGAAGGAGTTCTGTGGTACAAAGGACACCTTTGTGTACCAGCAGATTCAGAGTTGAAAGAAGTTATTTTGAAAGAGGCCCATGATACTCTTTATTCCATCCACCCACCGGAACGAAGATGTATCAGTATTTGAAGGAGCAATTTTGGTGGCATAAGATGAAGAGAGAAATCGGAAGCTATATCGCCAAGTGTGATATATGTCAGAGGGTCAAGGCGGGACATCAAAGACCCGCAGGACTGTTGCAACCATTACAGATTCTGGAATGGAAATGGGATTCAGTTGGAATGGAATTTATCACCGGAGTGCCTACTTCTAGTATGGGAAATGACTCTATCTGGGTCATAGTCGACAGATTGTCCAAAGTCGCCCATTTCTTACCAATCAAGACCACATACCAGAGTTCGAAGCTAGCAGCCATTGTTCCAGTTTGACTTTTCAAACCTCCCTTTTGACTTTCAGTTTAGAGTTTTATTTCTCTCTCGCAAATTCCCAACCAAAGTGACTTAGGACATGATCCAATCATTCCACTTACCCATTACACATTCATGGACCATTCCCCTTCCGGTCCGGTGAACCTTCTAGACCCTTCTAGAACCTCTCAGATGAAAACATCGAAATCATTCCCGAACTCCGGAATCGGACTTTCCTTATATGAATCTTATTCTCCGGACTATTCCGGATCTCCTCGTGATATCCCAGATCCCATCCGAGACTCCAAACAACATTTGGTATCCCTACTTACATTCCTTATCTACTAAACAACATTGAATCCTTACGTGTCTCCCTACGGTTCGTGAATTATGCGAACATGACCGAGACACTTCTCCGATCAATAACCAATAGAGGAATCTGGAAATGCATATGGATCCCACATATTTCTACGATTACTTTGCGATCGAATGAACCACTTACATACGATACCAATTTCCCTTTGTCTCGCGATAGTTTACTTATCCGAGGTTTGATCGTCGGTATCTCTGCATACCTAGATCAACCTCGTTACCGATAAGTACTATTTTCTCGTTCCCGTGATATGTGATCCCTTGTGAGCCAGTCACATTCTTGCAAGCCAATTGGATGACATTCCACCGAGAGGGCCACCTTTATGGATGGACAAATCCCACTCTTGATCCATGTGCCTCAACACATACTTTCCGAACACTAAATGCCACCTTTATAGCCACCCAGTTACGGTGTGGTGTTTGATGTCATCAAAGCATCCTTCCGGTGATGGTGATTAGCATGATCTCATGATCGAAGGAATTAGGTTACTATGTA
This sequence comes from Avena atlantica, assembly GCA_910589765.1. Lineage (NCBI taxonomy): Eukaryota > Viridiplantae > Streptophyta > Magnoliopsida > Poales > Poaceae > Avena > Avena atlantica. The sequence continues at coordinate 81,235,325 of OU342733.1, forward strand.
TCAAAAAGCTTATAGCAAATGAACTATTGAAATGACTTGATCTTAATGCTACGCTTATCTATAGGAGTATCTCCATCATACCATTATCCTAATGATATGATCTTGTTGTTAATAACATCTCAATGTTCATGATCGGGAAACCATGATCATCTATCAACCAACAAGCTAGTATTACAAATAGGCTTTATTAGGGACTCTAATTTAGTTTACAAATCACACAAGTATTAATGTTTCCATTTAATACTATTATAGCATGAATGTAAACATTTATCATAAACACAAAGATATAATAATAACCACTTTTAATATTGCCTCTAGGGCATATCTCCAATAGTCTCCCACTTGCACTAGAGTCAACTAATCTAGATTACATGGTAATATACCGAACACCCATGGCGGTTTTGGTGATGTTCATGTTTTGCCCTCAAGAGAGGTTTAGTCAATAGATCCGCCACATTTAGATATGTGTGTACTTTGCAAATCTTTATGTCACCATCTTGGACATGCTATCGAATAGCGTGAAAATGTAGCTTGATATGCTTCAGCTTCTTGTGTGACCTTGGTTCTTGCGCATTGGCTATGGCGCCCATGTTATCACAATAGATAGACATTCGGTCCGGCGCACTTGGAACCACACCGAGCTCTGTAATGAACTCCTTCATCCATATCGCCTCTTGTGAAGCCTCCGAAGCAGCTATGTATTCTGATTCAGTTGAAGATCTCGCCACAACGCTTTGCTTTGCACTCCTCCAGCTAACTACTGCACCATTCAAAGTAAATACGTATCCAGATTGAGATTTAGAATCATGCGGATCGGTGTTCCAAATAGCAACAGTGTAACCATTAATAATGAGTTGTTCATCACCTCCATAAGAAAGAACCATATCCTTAGTTCTTCTCAAGTACTTAAGGATGTTTTTGACCGTTGTCCAATGATCCACTCCTGGATCACTTTGATATCTGCTAGTCAAACTAACATCATATGCAATGTCGGGTCTAGTACATAGCATGGCATACATAAGAGATCCTATGGCTAAGGCATAGGGAGTCTTACTCATCCTTTCTCTATCTTCTGCTGTTGCAGGACTTTGAGTTTTACTCAAGGTCGTATTGGGCAACATGGGAAAGAACCCTTTCTTGCTATCTTCCATCCAAACCTCTTTAGAACTTTGTCCAAATATGTACTCTATGGCAATGATATTAGGCGTCTCAATCTATCTCTATAAATCTTTATGCCTAATATGTAAGCTGCTTCGCCAAGATCTTTCATTGAAAAACTATTATTCAAATACTCCTTGACACTATTAAGAAGGTCTACATCATTCCCAATCAACAATATGTCATCTACATATAGTATTAAGGATGCTACAGAGCTCCCACTCACTTTCTTGTAAATACAAGCTTCTCCATAAGTTTGTATAAAACCAAAGCTTTTGATTACCTTATCAAAACATTGATTCAAACTTCAGGATGCTTGCTTCAATCCATAAATGGACTGTTGAAGTTTGCTACCTTGTTAGTATATTTAGGATCGACAAAACCTTTGGGTTGTACCATATACAACTCTTCATCAATGTCTTCATTGAGGAACGCCGTTTTGACATCCATCTGACATATCTCATAATCATAATATGCAGCGATTGCTAATAAAATCCTCACAGACTTTAGCTTCGCTACCGGTGAGGAAGTCTCATCGTAGTCAACTCCTTGAATTTGTCGAAACCCTTTTGCGACAAGTCGAGCTTTATAGACAGTAACATTACCATCAGCATATGTTTTCTTCTTGAAAATCCATTTGTTCTTGACAGCCTTCTGGCCATCTGGTAAGTCCACCAAAGTCCATACTTGGTTTTCGTACATGGATCCAATCTCGGATTTCATGGCTTCTTGCCATTTATTGGAATCTGGGCTTATCATTGCTTCCTCATATGTCGCAGGGTCATCGGTGTTGTCCACCAACATGACACTCATAATGGGATCATACCAATCAGGAGTGGTACGAGTTCTCGTTGACCTGCTTCAATTACGACGTTCGGACACACCATTACATTGTGGTGTTCCCGACGGTGTCAATTGTGAAAGTATTCTGCATTTCTTCAAATGCTCGCCAAACTCGTAACTTAGATATTCACCTCCATGATCAGATCATAGAAATTTAATCTTCTTGTTACGTTGATTCTCTATCTCTGTCACATCCCAAGATTTTCCAAATCTTGTAATGTGAAAAATAAATAAACAAAATAAATAATTATTGAAATTTAGGGAGAAAAGAAACTTTGGTTTCTAAATAGAAACTTAAAATCCCATCTGGAACAAACTTTAGTTAATGATTGTATCCAACTAAATTCAAATCAAGAGGAATGCATTCTTCATAAATGCATCTGGAAAATTTAAACACTTGGAAAAGTTAAACCAAAACCCAAAACCCTAATAGAAGAAAATCATTTTCAAGTTATCTCTAAGACCATGGATTTGATCCATATAAAAAGTTGTCAAGCAAAAATATCAAAATGATCAAGAATGACAAATGGAAATAATATAAAACCATATAAATTGGTTTCACTTAATATGGAGCCATAGATAAAATCTTATGAATTTAATAAGATAAGGAAATTGAAATTCGAAAGCTAATAAAGCATCTATCCATAAATCCATACCAAATGGTGAGCAAATAATCCTAAATGTATTTAAAAGGATAAATAAATATTAAATAAGATTTTACAAATTGGAATCACCAAGTTTGGATCTATAAATAAAAAGATATGGATTTTTAAGATAAAGACAAAAATATTAAATAAGAAATATTTAAATACCAAATTAAATCTTGGCATAATCCATTAAGAAAATGGAATGAATATAATCCAAATCCAAATAAAATAATGGATAAAGAATTTTCCAAATAAAATAAAGTGGCATTAACCAAATTCTATTTCTATTTTGGAATAAAGACAAAATCCCTATTAAGAAATGATTATATAAATCATGGGAAAATAGAATTTGGAATTTACCCAACTGGAATAAAAGTTATTTAATTAACTTAAATAAGATCAAAGAAATCTTCTAAATAAAAAATTATGGAATTAAAACTATGTTTAATTTCATTGGAATAAAGACAAATATCCAAATTAAAATGATGAATAAATCATTTTCCAAATAAGTCAAGGTGAAATATTTGACACCCTATTCAATAAATAAACCTACTGAAAAGGTTTTGTGAGAATTGAAATTAAATAAGGGTTTTAAATATATTTGATATTAATTAAATTTAAATGCATGGGCCTACTTTTAAATAATTAAAAGACCCTAAGAGAATAAAAGAAATATTCTTATTTTGACTTTAAAGTGAACTATTAATCAGTATTTGAATCTACACAAATTTTGGTTGATTTTTGAAATCAAATTGATGTTTAAATTGATTAATCAAAATCAAAACAGAATAATAAGAATGGAAAAAAGAAAAAGAATCAGATCAAAAAAAATGAAAGGAGCAGCCAGCCCAGCTAGCCCACTAAGCCAACAGCCCACCTCTCCCTCTCACCCCCGGAGTGAACCGTTTTCACCCGTGAATCGACCCACACAGAGGATGACAACTGGACCCCACCTCCTCCTCTCTCTCACTCGCTGACGCCAGGCCCCACCGCCACGCAAGCTTCTTCCTCACCCGCGCGACGAACCCGCCCCCAACTCCTCCGTCGCCGTTTCTGGCCGTTGAAGGCAGCGTCAATACGCATTACTGCCGCCATTAATTTTTCCCCTAACCTCGCATACTTAATCGCCACACTCCCCTCCTCCTTTCCCCCCAGTCGTCGCCCCATCGGAGCCCCAGGCTTCCCTGATTTCCTCTTAGACCGCCACTGCCTCCGGCGAGCTCCACCTCCAATTCCAGCCAAACCCCGCCGCCCCTCGCCTCCTCGAGCACACGAGCGTGACCCCCAGTCCCTGGAGCTTCTCTCTGCACCATCGACTTGCCCGCGCTTGACCCCAGCATCGGCAACGACGACAACCAGTAGCGCCGCCGTCTGTCTCCAACTCCGTCGATGTCTTCTCCCTCTCAGGATGATACTCTCAGGATGATACTCCTACGCTCCCCTCTCAGGATGATACTCCTACGCTCCCCTCTCTCTCGCGCGTCTAACAGACCCCCTTTTTTGCTTTTATGTGGCCCGTAGCCTCGCCAGCAGCGACAACCAGAACGTGCCCGACGCCGTGCAAACTCCGGCGAGAAATCACCGTCACCCCCGTGCGCCCCTGACCCTGTGGCGACCACGTCGAGAATCAGCGCAACCCTGTGATTCTGGTGAGCATCGCCCTTCGCTCTCTGGCTTCCTGTAGCGTCGACACCGCCACCGTCTGACCGCGCGCCGCCACCTGTCGCCGCCAGCACCGCCACTCGATGGCTAGTGTGCTGAGCACCGTAGGATCTTGATCGCGTGGCCACGATAGATTGACTAACCGAAGAGGTATCTTTTGATCAGAGCCACACTATCTGTTTAACATCTAACGCTCCTCGTTGCACGATCCCCACGAAGCTGTACAGACGAATAGGAACACGCCACGTGGCCCTGCCTGTTTATAAAAACCAGGATTTGATCTATTTGATGTTCCAATTTGAAAAATTCATAACTTCCAAACCACACGTCCAAATTTTGCAAATTTTATATCAATGGATTCAGCAAAATAAGTACTTTCTGACCATGCACTTTGTTTAGTAAAATATTTCTGTTAAATTGATTGTTTTGGCACAAACTTATGTAGGCATATTTGGAATATAAAATTTGTTCTAAAATGATTTTTGAGATAAAACCTTTGGCAAATGGTTTGTTTTGAACCTACTGACCATACAAATCAATTTGGTAGTTTCAAAAACATATTTGGTGAAGCAAAAGAATAAATCTTTGATTTAAAGCATTTCTAGTCTAATAAAATAATGTTTATTTATTAAAAATACTTTTGGGAGAAAATCTTTGGGAAATGTTTTGGAATAAACTCTCTTACCCCAAGCACCAAGTTTTATGATTTAAAAATGTATTTGGTCAACCCTATAAAGATTGCTACTTTGATAAAGGCATTTTCAACCACATAAAATAATGATTTGGTTTAAAATGGTTTATAGGTAAAATCTTTTGCAAATAGTTTTGCCACTTTATAAAATGACCAATAAGTGTTTTAGAATGTTTATAGCCTATTACAAACCACCTTTGTAAATAAAACAAAGCTTGGCATGCTTGCATGCATTATTTTGTTCTATTATTTTATGTGTTGTTGCTTGAATGGTAGATTGAAATATTGCTTGCTTGATTGGTTTGTAGTGATTGAAGAGTGTGAGTATTGCAAGAGCAAGGAGTGAAATTATATTATCTACCAGCAAGGAAAGTGATGCTTCATACTTTTGTCCCATTATTTTCACTATGCATTAGTAATATTTCTGAGTAGGACTTGCATGGAATTTTGCTAAGTATATACTATGCCATGGGAAATCCTAGTAGATGAAACCTTACTAGAATTTCCTAAGTTAAGATTCCTACTACTATCTTGCTTAGCTTACCTAGTAGAAAACAAGGGTGGAATATATATTCATACTATGGAATATTTCTAAGTCAAAGACTTGTGTTTTGTTTAATAAAACAACTAAGTGAATGAATCACCTGGGTGGAATGGAAGGAATGGTTTGTGTTGAGTGGTTCACAAGGCCCATTTCTATGGTTTACCTTGTGTATCTCACTTGTGGATGGCCACCCAGGAACAAAGAGATTTGAGATGTCAAATGTTGAGAAGCTTCAAGTGCAGCCACTTGGCATTATTGGCTCTTCCTGGATCATATAGGTTGCAATAACTTAGCCATTTGGACAGTTGGTGGTAGTGGGATGATAGGTTGGAGCGCGTCCATTTGGTCTAAGGGAAGGCTTCTGAAAGATCTTGTCTTGGTGAAACCGAGTCTTGTGGGGAAAGTGCACCACCTCTACAGAGTGTAAAATCTAAGTACTTAGCCATGTCCTTGGTAAAGGACAATTTGAGCATCAAGACATGGAAGCTATCAAGAATCTCCTCATCCCAATTTCTAAGTTAAAAACTTGTGGTTGAACAAGGGTTGAAGAGTCACCAATTTATATTGGGAGATGCCTTGGGTGATTTTGTCAAGCAAAAACTTAGTGTTTTCAAATGATAAGGAAAAACTATTTTGAGCAATGCAAGCCTAAGCTCCACTTAGCCAAATGCATATAGATGGTAGACTCCACTATACTACCATAGTATCACTTGCCAATACAATTCAAATGTATTGACCCTTGTGGCTGTAACTTATTATGTTGCAGGTTTGTATGATGTTAGTGAGATGTGTTGATTAGGATTACAAGTCTACAACCAACATGTTTGCCTGTGGCACTTTGAAGATGAAGGACCCCATGCTATTGTTATATTCTGCTGCATTGTAATAAGATAGCCAAATAAGCTATGTAAGATGTAATAAAATATTTTATTCCTGGTTATAAAGTTGTATTATGACCTTTATTTCTTGATATTACATATTAACTGTGGATGCTAGCTATTGATCCAGGGACTAGCATTGAAAACACAGGGATATCTACCTTATTAAAGATTGGGAACCTTACAGATGGTATCAGAGCATTGTGTTGCCTGTAGGATTTGTAAACCTAGGATTGGACAAACCCCTTAGAAAAATAGGAGTTGAATTTGTTCCAAAACTTATTTACAAACAATCTTGTAAATTCTTTCCTCAACCATTTTTGGTTTTGATTATACATCTCTTCTATTTCAAACTTGATGGACAAAGCCTACCCCATGCCCAAGGACTTCACCATGTGCAAAGGACTTCATCAACTCAAATGACTTCAACATCTTCAAGTGATTTCAACTTTATTTTTCACCAAGGACTTCAACTTGGATATCACTAAGGAATACAAGTGAGACAAGAAATATTGCTCAAGACTTGAAGACTAAGGAAACACAACTTAGAAGGAATCAACATCACCTTTGGAGTTTTGTGACCAAGACACAAGAATTTTTCCAAAGAAACCATGATCTCATGCAAGAAGAATCAACCAAGAAGGAGGGAAAGATCTCAAGTGAACCATATAGTTGGACCACCATATTTAGATCAAACCAAATTCACCAACTCATGTGGTGTAACAAAATATTTTGTTGCCTAAAAATGTGCTTGAACTTTGTTGTTTGAGTGGAATGTTTGTTTGTGATTGGTTGCACATTGCTTGTGTGAATTGTGATGTGTGTGATTAGAACTATTTCCTTCGAAATATCTTGCCATTCTAATCCAATCCAACCCAAACAGATGACTACTCCAAAGAACTCCAACATCAAGGATGGTGACAACAACAACAACCAAGAGATCAACATGAGAAAACTCATAGTAACCCAAACCCAGTTGAACCAAGTGATAGCTCAATTTTTAGCCAACACCAATGAGTTAGATCCAACCATGCAAAGGTTTTTGGAAACCCAAACCCAATTGTTGCATAAGGTGACAGATCAAATGATCAACATGGGAGACAACCCTTCTCAAGGAGTTTGTGACAACAAGGATGTCAAGGATGATATTCTAGAAGGAACCCAAGCTTGCAATATTTGTGGAGACAAGGATCACACTTCCAAGGAACATGAAGATCAATGCCCCAATTGTGAAGAGAAACATCCAGCTAATCAATGCCCCACAACCCAAGCTACTTGTTTCCTATGTGAAGGAAATAATCATGTCCCTATCCAATGCCCCATCTATTCCATATTTCAACAAAGGAAACAAGGTGGAGTGCAACAACTGATTGCAGACTACCATAAGGGAACAACTTCTACCAAGAAGGATGAAGACAAAGGAAAATCTCAGCTTGCACCACCATGCAATATGACTCAATTTAAAGGACCAAAGAGGAGACATATGTATTATCCAAGGAAAAGGTCAAGGAGACCAGGAAACTTTCCCACCTTTGAGATAAGATATGAAGAGCATGAACTAGAAGCACTCCTAGCTTTGGAGAAACCCAAGAAGAAGAAAGACAAAAGTCAAGTGCAATGTTGCCATTGCAAAGATATGGGACACTATGCCAATGAATGTCCAGAGAAGAAGAAAAAGTATAAGGAGAATAGCCAAGTGTGGTGCAACAACTGCAAAGAGTTAGGCCATTATGTGTCAACTTGTCCACAGAAGATACGTGAAGAACTCAATCTTATCACATGTTACAACTGTGGTAACCAAGGACATTATGCAAGTAATTGTCCAGAAAAGATGAAGCACAAGATAAAGCCTATGAAGGATCTCAGCCTTGTCACATGTTTCAAGTGTGGAAACAAAGGACACTATGCAGATGTTTGCCCAGAGAGATTTCAACAAGATTCCAAGCAAGCCAAGAAGTAATCTGGTTGGAAAATTTTCAGGGGTGGTAGTACCCTAGTTGCTTTGAGCCAACTTGTAACCCCTAGCCTTCCCAAATCTCGGGACGAGATTTATTTTAAGGGTGTTAGCCTGTCACATCCCAAGATTTTCCAAATCTTGTAATGTGAAAAATAAATAAACAAAATAAATAATTATTGAAATTTAGGGTGAAAAGAAACTTTGGTTTCTAAATAGAAACTTAAAATCCCATCTGGAACAAACTTTAGTTAATGATTGAATCCAACTAAATTCAAATCAATAGGAATGCATTCTTCATAAATGCATCTGTAAAATTTAAACACTTGGAAAAGTTAAACCAAAACCCAAAACCCTAATAGAAGAAAATCATTTTCAAGTTATCTCTAAGACCATGGATTTGATCCATATAAAAATTTGTCAAGCAAACATTTCAAAATGATCAAGAATGACAAATGGAAATAATATAAAACCATATAAATTGGTTTCACTTAATTTGGAGCCATAGATAAAATCTTATGAATTTAATAAGATAAGGAAATTGAAATTCCAAAGCTAATAAAGCATCTATACATAAATCCATACCAAATGGTGAGCAAATAATCCTAAATGTATTTAAAAGGATAAATAAATATTAAATAAGATTTTACAAATTGGAATCACCAAGTTTGGATCTATAAATAAAAAGATATGGATTTTTAAGATAAAGACATAAATATTAAATAAGAAATATTTAAAGACCAAATTAAATCTTGGCATAATCCATTAAGCAAATGGAATGAATATAATCCAAATCCAAATAAAATAATGGATAAAGAATTTTCCAAATAAAATAAAGTGGCATTAACCAAATTCTATTTCTATTTTGGAATAAAGACAAAATCCCTATTAAGAAATGATTACATAAATCATGGGAAAATAGAATTTGGAATTTACCCAAGTGGAATAAAAGTTATTTAATTAACTTAAATAAGATCAAAGAAATCTTCTAAATAAAAAAATTATGGAATTAAAACTATGTTTAATTTCATTGGAATAAAGACAAATATCCAAATTAAAATGATGAATAAATCATTTTCCAAATAAGTCAAGGTGAAATATTTGACACCCTATTAAATAAATAAACCTACTGAAAAGGTTTTGTGAGAATTGAAATTAAATAAGGGTTTAAAATATATTTGATATTAATTAAATTTAAATGCATGGGCCTACTTTTAAATAATTAAAAGACCCTAAGAGAATAAAAGAAATATTCTAATTTTGACTTTAAAATGAACTATTAATCAGTATTTGAATCTACACAAATTTTGGTTGAGTTTTGAAATCAAATTGATGTTTAAATTGATTAATCAAAATCAAAACAGAATAATAAGAATGGAAAAAGAAAAAGAATCGGATCAAAAAAAATGAAAGGAGCAGCCAGCCCAGCTAGCCCACTAAGCCAGCAGCCCACCTCTCCCTCTCACCCCCGGAGTGAACCGTTTTCACCCGTGAATCGACCCACACAGAGGATGACAACTAGACCCCACCTCCTCCTCTCTCTCACTCGCTGACGCCAGGCCCCACCGCCACGCAAGCTTCTTCCTCACCCGCGCGACGAACCCGCCCCCAACTCCTCCGTCGCTGTTTCTAGCCATTGAAGGCAGCGTCAATACGCATTACTGCCGCCATTAATTTTCCCCTGACCTCGCATACTTAATCTCCACACTCCCCTCCTCCTTTCCCCCCAGTCGTCGCCCCACCGGAGCCCCCAGGCTGCCCTGATTTCCTCTTAGACCGCCACTGCCTCCGGCGAGCTCCACCTCCAATTCCGGCCAAACCCCGCCGCCCCTCGCCTCCTCGAGCACACGAGCATGACCCCCAGTCCCTCGCGCTTCTCTCTGCACCATCGAATTGCACGCGCTTAACCCCCAGCATCGGCAACAACGACAACCAGTAGCGCCGCCATCTGTCTCCAACTCCGTCGACGTCTTCCCGGTAACACCGACCTCCCCTCCCTATCAGGATGATACTCCTACGCTCCCCTATCTCTCGCGCGTCTAACAGACCCCCTATTTTGCTTTTCCGTGGCCTATAGCCTCGCCAGCAGCGACAACCAGAACGTGCCCGACGCCATGCAAACTCCGGCGAGCAATCATCGTCACCCCCGTGCGCCCCTGACCCTGTGGCGACCATGTCGAGAATCAGCGCAACCCTTTGATTCTGGTGAGCATCTCCCTTCGCTCTCTCGCTTCCTGTCGTGTCGACACCGCCACCGTCTGACCGCGCGCCGCCACCTGCCGCCGCCAGCGCCGCCACTCGATGGCTAGCGTGCTGAGCACCGTAGGATCTTGATCGCGTGGCCACGATAGATTGACTAAGCGAAGAGGTATCTTTTGATCAAAGCCACACGATCTATTTAAAATCTAACGCTCCTCGTTGCACGATCCGCACGAAGCTATACAGACGAATAGGAACACGCCACGTGGCCCTGCCTGTTTATAAAAACCAGGATTTGATCTATTTGATGTTCCAATTTGAAAAATTCATAACTTCCAAACCACACGTCGAAATTTTGCAAATTTTATATCAATGGATTCAGAAAAATAAGTACTTTATGACCATGCACTTTGTTTAGTAAAATGCTTCTGTTAAATTGATTGTTTTTGCAGAAACTTATGTAGGCATATTTGGAATATAAAATTTGTTCTAAAATGATTTTTGAGATAAAACCTTTGGAAAATGGTTTGTTTTGAACCTACTGACCATAGAAATAAATTTGGTAGTTTCAAAAACATATTTGGTGAAGCAAAAGAATAAATCTTTGATTTAAAGCATTTCTAGTCTAATAAAATAATGTTTATTTATTAAAAATACTTTTGGGAGAAAATATTTGGGAAATGTTTTGGAATAAACTCTCTAACCCCAAGCACCAAGTTTTATGATTTAAAAATGTATTTGGTAAACCCTATAAAGATTGCTACTTTGATAAAGGCATTTTTAACCACATAAAATAATGATTTGGTTTAAAAATGGTTTATAGGTAAAATCTTTTGCAAATAGTTTTGCCACTTTATAAAATGACCAATAAGTGTTTTAGAATGTTTATAACCTATTATAAACCACCTTTGTAAATAAAACAAAGTTTATAACCTATTATAAAGCACTTTTTATGTGTTGTTGCTTGAATGGTAGATTGAAATATTGCTTGCTTGATTGGTTTGTAGTGATTGAAGAGTGTGAGTATTGCAAGATCAAGGAGTGAAATTATATTATCTACCAGCAAGGCAAGTGATGCTTCATACTTTTGTCCCATTATTTTCACTATGCATTAGTAATATTTCTGAGTAGGACTTGCATGGAATTTTGCTAAGTATATACTATGCCATGGGAAATCCTAGTAGATGAAACCTTAGTAGAATTTCCTAAGTTAAGATTCCTACTACTATCTTGATTAGCTTAGCTAGTAGAAAACAAGGGTGGAATATATATTCATACTATGGAATATTTCTAAGTCAAAGACTTGTGTTTTGTTTAATAAAACAACTAAGTGAATGAATCACCTGGGTGGAATGGAAGGAATGGTTTGTGTTGAGTGGTTCACAAGGCCCATTTCTATGGTTTACCTTATGTATCTCACTTGTGGATGGCCACCCAGGAACAAAGAGATTTGAGATGTCAAATGTTGAGAAGCTTCAAGTGCAGCCACTTGGCATTATTGGCTCTGCCTGGATCATATAGGTTGCAATAACTTAGCCATTTGGACAGTTGGTGGTAGTGGGATGATAGGTTGGAGCGCGTCCATTTGGTCTAAGGGAAGGCTTCTGAAAGATCTTGTCTTGGTGAAACCGAGTCTTGTGGGGAAAGTGCACCACCTCTACAGAGTGTAAAATCTAAGTACTTAGCCATGTCCTTGGTAAAGGACAATTTGAGCATCAAGACATGGAATCTATCAAGAATCTCCTCATCCCAATTTCTAAGTTAAAAACTTGTGGTTGAACAAGGGTTGAAGAGTCACCAATTTATATTGGGAGATGCCTTGGGTGATTTTGTCAAGCAAAAACTTAGTGTTTTCAAATGATAAGGAAAAACTATTTTGAGCAATGCAAGCCTAAGCTCCACTTAGCCAAATGCATATAGATGATAGACTCCACTATACTACCATAGTATCACTTGCCAATACAATTCAAATGTATTGACCCTTGTGGCTGTAACTTATTATGTTGCAGGTTTGCATGATGTTAGTGAGATGTGTTGATTAGGATTACAAGTCTACAACCAACATGTTTGCCTGTGGCACTTTGAAGATGAAGGACCCCATGCTATTGTTATATTCTGCTGCATTGTAATAAGATAGCCAAATAAGCTATGTAAGATGTAATAAAATATTTTATTCCTGGTTATAAAGTTGTATTATGACCTTTGTTTCTTGATATTACATCTTAACTGTGGATGCTAGCTATTGATCCAAGGACTAGCATTGAAAACACAGGGATATCTACCTTATTAAAGATTGGGAACCTTACAACCTCACTTTGAAATTCCTTAAACTTCTCGAAAATTTCGGACTTATGTTTCATGAAATAGATATACCCATATCTACTCAAATCATCTGTGAAGGTAAGAACATAACGATAACCACCGCGTGATGCTGCACTCATTAGGCCACACACATCGGTATGTATGATTTCTAATAAGTCCGTAGCTCGCTCCATCATACCAGAAAATGGAGTCTTAGTCATTTTACCCATCAGACATGCTTCGCATATTTCAAGTGATTCGAAATCAAGTTATTCAAGAAGTCCATCGGAATGGAGTTTCTTCATACGCTTCACTCCAATGTGACCAAGACAACAGTGCCACATATAGGTCGAGTTATTGCTCAATTTCAAATGTTTAGCTTCAATGTTATTAATGTGTGTATTTCTACAATCGAGATTCAATAAGAATAGACCATCTATCAAAGTTGCATGTGCATAAAACATATTACTCATATAAATCGAACAACCATTATTCTCGGACTTAAACAAGTAACCGTCTCGCAATAAACATGATCCTGATATAATGTTCATGCTCAACGCAGGCACGAAATAACAATTATTTAAGTATAAAACTAATCCCGATGGTAGATGAAGAGGTGGTGTGCCGACCGCGATCACATCAACCTTTGATCCATTTCCAACGCGCATCGTCACCTCGTTCTTCACTAGTTTCCGTCTATTCTGCAGCACCTGTTTCGAGTTACAAATATGAGCAACCGAACCAGTATCAAATACCCAGGCACTACTACGAGTACTAGTGAGATACACATAAATAATATGTATATCGGATATACCTTTCTTCTTGATATTGCCGTTCTTTAAATCCGCCAAGTACTTAGGGCAATTCCGCTTCCAGTGACCTTCTCCCTTGCAGTAAAAGCACTTAGAATCAGCCTTAGGCCTAGCCTTGGTCTTCTTCGCCAGCGCGGTAACTTTCTTACCGCCCTTCTTGAAGCTTCCCTTTTTCTTAGACTTGCCTTGCTTCTTGAATTTGGTGGTCTTATTAACCAACAACACTTGGTGATCTTTCTTGATCTCCACTTCTGCAGACTTTAACATGGAGAAGAGTTCGGGCAACGACTTGTCCATATTTTGCATATTGTAGTTCATCACAAAGTTCTTGTAACTTGGTGGTAGTGATTGGAGGACATGATCAATCCCCAAAGCATTAGGAATCACTATACCCAAGCTTTGAAGCTTGCTTGCGTGCCCAGACATCTTAAGCACGTGCTCACTGACGGAGCTGCCCTCTTCCATCTTGCAGTTAAAGAACTTTTGAAAAGCCTCATAACTCTCAACTGCCGCGTGAGCCTCAAATATAATTTTGAGTTCACGGACAATATCATGTGGGTCATGGTTCTCAAACCTTTTCTGAAGCTCTAATTCCAAACCATACAAGATAGCACACTGAACTGTGGAGTACTGATTCTTCCGAGCGAGGAAAACATTCTTTACCTCATCGGTAGCATCAGTTGCAGGTGGGTCACCCAACGGTGCATCCAGCACATAGGTCAAATTACCAGTATTGAGGACAATCCTCAAATTGAGGAACCAATCCGCGAAGTTGCTTCCATTGTTTTTCAACTTTTCTTTCTCTAGGAACACATTAAAATTGATGGTAGGGGCTGCCATTGATCTACAACATATTTGCAATAGTTTAGACTAAGTTTATGACAAATTGAGTTCTAATTAATAGTTAAATTAATATAGGTGAACTCCCACTAAAAACAATATCCCTCACATTGTTTTAGTGATCACACGAACCAAATCCACCACATCAAAACCGATCATCACGAGAGTTGATGTAGCTTCAATGGCGAACAATCAACATGTTCATCATATCTACTATATGACTCATGCTTTACCTTTTGGTAATCCGTGTTCCGAGACCATGTCTGTACATGCTAGACTCGTCAAGATCAAACCTTAGCTTCCACATGAGAAAATTTGTCTTGCTCCCGTTGTATACACTCGCAGAATCTAACACACCCGATCATCACGTGGTGCTTTGAAACAACGAGCTTTAACAACAGTGCTTACTAAGGATGAACACTTTATAACTTGAAATTTTGTGCTAGAGGGATCATCTTATAATTCTACCGTCACGAACTAAGCAATACAAGATGCATAAAAGGATTAACATCACATGCAATTCATAATATGTGATATGATATGGCCTTTCTTCTTGTGCTTCCGATCTCCATATTCAAGCACGAACATGATCTCCATCATCACCGGCATGGCGTCAAGGTCAATGGCGCCGCTTCATGGTTGTCGTCCACTAGCATCAACTATTACAACTACTTTGAACAATAGACACGCAGGTCTTAACGGAATTAAAAGACAACCATATGGCTCCTGCCGGTTGTCGACTTACAATAAGGAACATTGCATACATCATATATAATCACAATCATGGCCATATCACATCACATCACACCCCTGTAAAACAAAGTTAGACGCCTCTAATTTTCTTTGCATGTTTTACGTGGTTTGGGGCTTCCAATAAGTGTCATTCTAACTTACGAACAAGAACCACAATGTTGATACTAGTATTGTCAATTACCCGTTGTAAATTGAATCTTCACTATGTTGGGATAAACAGGCACCTGCAAAGCCACTTATGCAATACTAGTTGCATGTCAAGGGTGGAGCAAGTCTCATGAACGATGTCATGTAAGGTTAGCCCGGGCCGCTTCATCCCACCATCCCTCAAGATGCAAAGTACACAAGAAGCAATCGACAACAAAATCATCAACGCCCACAATGACCATTGTGTTCTACTCGTGCAACAGATCTACATATAGACATGGATCTGATACCACTATAGGGGTTCGTAGCATGGAAAGCAAAAAAATTCTACCGCATGCACACAAACAAGCCAAGATCTATCTACTAGATTGTAGCAACGAGTCGATTAGAGTACTCACCCTCGAAGATTCCAAAGTGGTTAACGAGAGCAGATTCTTGTGGGTGATGTAGTCATACACTTTCCGATCTCAAGATCATATAGACGATCCTTCCGGCGCTGTGTTCCGGAAGCGCTTCCACAGTCGGTCACACGTTCGGTACTCGATGAAGACCTTCCTCTCCCTTGTTCCAACAGGCAACGGAGGTTATAGTTTTCCCCTCGCGATTCCGGCAGCACGACGGCGTGGTGTCAGAAGTAGAGGGAAGATCCTACAGGGCTTCGGCTAAGCCGGTGCGAGTTATGGTGGATCTAGGGTTTCTGGCGATCTAGGTTTAGAAGGCCGGAGAGGAGGAGGTGGTGTCGGCGGCTGGCGGCGGCGGCGCGGCACGGGTGGGGAGGGCTGGTTGTGTGTTCTTTGGGGTAGCCCTCCCCCTCTATTTATGAGAGGGAGGGAGGCTTGGGAGAGGGGAGTTTGAATCCATACCCAAACCCAAGTTGGATAGAAGGAAGGACTCTTTCCTTCTTCCACTAGGAAACCATTGTTCCAGTTTGACTTTTCAAACCTCCCTTTTGACTTTCAATTTAGAGCTTTATTTCTCTCTCGCAAATGCCCAACCAAAGTGACTTAGGACATGATCCAATCATTCCACTTACCCATGACACATTCATGGACCATTCCCCTTCTAGTCCGATGAACCTTCTAGACCCTTCTAGAACCTCTCCGATGAAAACATCGAAATCATTCCCGAACTCCGGAATCGGACTTTCCTTATATGAATCTTATTCTCCGGACTATTCCGGATCTCCTCATGATATCCCGGATCCCATCCGAGACTCTGAACAACATTCGGTATCCCTACTTACATTCCATATCTACTAAACAACATCGAATCCTTAAGTGTGTCTCCCTACGGTTTGTGAATTATGCGGACATGACCGAGACACTTCTCCGATCAATAACCAATAGAGGAATCTGGAAATTCATATGGCTCCCACATATTTCTACGATTACTTTGCGATCAAATGAACCACTTACATATGATACAAATTTCCCTTTGTCTCGCGATAGTTTACTTATCCGAGGTTTGATCGTCGGTATCTCTGCATACCTAGTTCAACCTCGTTACCGATAAGTACTCTTTTCTCGTTCCCGTGATATGTGATCCCTTGTGAGCCAGTCACATGCTTGCAAGCCAATTGTATGACATTCCACCGAGAGGGCCCAGAGTATATCTATCCGTCATATGGATGGACAAATCCCACTCTTGATCCATGTGCCTCAACACATACTTTCCGAACACTCAATGCCACCTTTATAGTCACCCAGTTACGGTGTGGTGTTTGATGTCATCAAAGCATCCTTCCGGTGATGGTGATTAGCATGATCTCATGGTCGAAGGAATTAGGTTACTATGTATCAGAAAGCTTATAGCAAATGAACTATTGAAATGACTTGCTCTTAATGCTACGCTTATCTATAGTAGTATGTCCATCATACCATTCTCCTAATGATATGATCTTGTTGTTAATAACATCTCAATGTTCATGATCGGGAAACCACGATCATCTATCAACCAACAAGCTAGTATTACAAAGAGGCTTTACTAGGGACTCTAATTTAGTTTACAAATCACACAATTATTAATGTTTCTGTTTAATACTATTATAGCATGAATGTAAAAACTTATCATGAAAACAAAGATATAATAATAACCACTTTTATTATTGCCTCTAGGGCATATATCCAACAGCTAATAGTTTGTAGCATGACATATAAATGTTTGCTTGCATTGTTTTATTCATATTTTGGTATGACATTGTGGTATCCTCCTCTGACTGTTCATGTGAATCGACTTGGCACATGCTCACGCATGCATATGACTAATCAATAGTCAGTAAGCCTCGATGATTTATTTTGCCTCGGAGTTCTTGTATCACTTTCATGCCATAATTAGTCATGTTTTCTTGCAAGCATGATTATGATAGTTATTGCTCTCTCGTTTGTCGCTCTCTCTCTCTATTGCTATCCTTCACTTGCATTGAGTATGTTCTCTACATGTGCTTCCAACTCCCCAAAACCAATATTGCCAGCTGTGTCCACCATACCTACCCATTAGCATCATTTGCTACTTCAACGCATATTCAATATGTCGTGTTTTCTTCCAAAATAAAATGTTTGTCTGTTTTGAGAAAGTTAGTTAGTAAAGATCTCACGAACTTGACGGCACACTTTATTCCTTGCGCTTAATAATCTTGAACCATTGTGACTAGTCCATGAAAGTTATATGCTTGCTTATTATATGCTGGGAGTCAGCAGAACCGTGTTGTCATGGGGAACGCTTTCAACACTTTTTGGATATCTCATCCAGTTGATACTTTGCTCTTTTGTTTACGGATGTCGATGATGTGAAATAAAAGGGGATGTTGTGAGTTCATGGAGTTTATACATTGTGTTAGAGAAACTCCTGGGTCACTAGCCTAAGCCATGCCTAATCATGGTGGAAACTTGCAGCATCACCATATTGAGCATCTACGAAGCATCCTCAATAAAAAGCTATGCATATGGTAAATAAAAAGATTGCTGAGATGCTCATTGTCTGCTTGCCTTGTCATTTTGGTTATGGGAAAGCTCCTGTACCATGTGCAAGGGGTACCTCGTTGGCGGTTCTCGATGATATGCATGTATTTACAATGAAAAGAACTTTCAGGTGACCAAAGTTGAGTAGCATGCGGAGCGACCCTCGTACTCAAGGGACTTGGGATTTCCAGCCTATGGTCTGTCAAGCATATGATTTAGAGTGGACCTCACTTTCACCTTAACCACATGAAGATGCCTATGATAGGGGCAATGAGATCTCAAAGCTAATGAGGCGCCTTGGCTAATTATGTCATGACTTTGATACTTTTATCTCTGATATCTTTACTTCTAGTCTTCACTTGAACTTCAGAGGTGCCTTGGCATTTATATTGTGCTCTACAAACAAAGACAAGCGAGATACCACTCTATCATACCTTACTATGAGCATTGCAATGTTGCTTATGTTTATGTTCCATGCTACTTATTATTATTGAGTTGGTTTCTCTTCATATCTTGCAATGACTATTGAGTAGACTTAGTTGCATACTTCTTATTATAAACTGTCTAAGCATCTACTCCTGTGCTGAGAATATATACATCATATGAAGCAAAGTGTTCGTGAAAGTTCTTTTATCGCACTCAGTTTTCAACTGAATTGCTTGAGGACAAGCAATAAGCTAAGCTTGGGGGAGTTAATACGTCCAAAACGTATCTACTTTCTCGAACACTTTGCTATTGTTTCTTCTCTAAACTTGTGTGATTTGGATACAACTAACACGGACTGATGCTGTTTTCAGCATAATTACCTTGGTGTCTTGTTTTTGTGCAGAAAATCAACTATCAGGAAAAATCCCGAAAAATATGCCAAAAACTATATTTCACGAGAAGATCCCCGGAGCAAGAAGAGGAGACGGAGAGGAGGCCTGGGGGGCCCACACCCACCCCAGGCACGGCCCCACCACTAGTCGCGCCTAGAGGGGGTGCAGCCACCCCAGGCACCCCCCTCGGCCTCCCTCTGCGCCTATAAGTTGCCTTTCAACCTAAAAACCGAGGGGGTTCGTTAGTTTTCCAGAAAGAGTTACGCTCCGCCGCCACCAGAAACCAAGATTCAGATCCAGAAACTCTGTTTTGGCACCCTGCCGGGACGGGGAATTTGGAGAGGATCGTCGCCATCATCATCACCAACGCATCTCCATCAACCACCGATATTTCCCTCATCCATGAGTGAGTAATCCCCCGTTGTAGGCTTGGGGATGGTAGGGATTGGATGAGTTCTATCATGTAATCGAATAAGATCTGTTAGGGCATAGTGCCTAGTATCTCTATTAGTGCTATTTGACTTTGTTGCAACTTGTTGTGCTTAATGCTTGTCACTAGGGCCCGAGTGCCATGATCTCAGATCTGAACTTATTATTGAATCATTATGATAGTATTGTTTGTGATCTTATCTGCAAGTTGTGTACACATATCATTGTCCGGATCCAAAGGCCCCAAAGTGACAATAATTGGGACAACAGGAGGGGATGGATGTGGTGTGAGGATCACATGTGTTCACGGAGTGTTAATGCTTTGCTCCGGTGCTCTATTAAAAGGAGCACCTTAATTGTTAGTAGTTCCCTAGAGGCCCCGCTGCCACGGGCTGGGAAGATGTTGTGCAAGTTCTCATTGCGAGCACGTATGACTATATTTTGAGCACATGCCTAGGATTGTTTAGTACTTGGATGCTTGTTATTATTTATCTGCAACGCCCTAGATCTTGAAGTTACATGTTTAGACTCGTCCATGCAACGCCCGTCCATCCATCTCTATGCCTACCACACTCGAATCCTACTGATATTGTTACTGTTACTATTGCTACTATTTCACTATTGTTTTTACTGTTGATGTTGCTACTACAAACTGTTACTACTGATAAACTTCTGTGAGCAAGAACTATTTCCAGGTGCAGCTGAACTGACAACTCAGTTGTTAAAGCTTGCAAGTATTCTTTGTCTCCCCTTGTGTTGAATCAATAAATTGGGTAATACTACCCGGGAAGACTGTTGCGATCCCCTACACTTGTGGGTCATCAATGGCATTGAGTGTTCGGAAAGTATGTGTTGAGGCACATGGATCAAGAGTGGGATTTGTCCATCCATATGATGGATAGATATACTCTGGGCCCTTGATACGTCGGAAACGTATCTATAATTTTTTATGTTCCATGCTTGTTTAGTATCTACTTTGATTTGCTTTGTCTTCACTTTGAGGTATTTTTATATGTTTTCTGGGACTAGCCTATTAACAAGATGCCATAGTGCCAGTTGTCCGTTTTCTTCTGTTTTTGGTTCCAGAAAAGGCAGAAAATCAATGTTCTCGGAATTGGACGGGACAAAAGCCAAAGCCAATATTTTACCGTGGGGAACACGGAGCCAGAATACGAGATGGAGGGGAGCCACCAGGGGGCCACACGCCCTGGCCGTGTGGCCAGGCCTGGCCCATGCCTGGGGGTTGCGGTCACCCTGTGTGCCCCCTTCCTCGCCTCTTCGCGATACCAAAACCCTAAGTACCCAATAAATATTCCACGAAACAGTCCGTAGCCACGGCCACCATCATCCCTAGATCGGGGGATCTAGAGTTCTTCTCGGCACCCTGTCGAAGGGGATATCATCCTGAAGACGTTCTTCTTCATCATGCCATCCTCCGGTATGATGCGTGAGTAGTTCCACCTTGGACTACGGGTCCATGTAGTAGCTAGATGGTTGTTTCTCCTCCTTTGTGCTACCATGTTTAGATCTTGTGAGGTCCGTTCATGATCAAGATCATCTATTTCTAATCATGCATGTTGTGTTTGCGGGGATTCGATGGATATTGAGATTACTATGTCAGATTGGTTAATAGTTCTATCTTGTTGATTCTATCATGTCTGTGTTGTTTGTGATCTTGCATGCTCTCCGTTTCTAGTAGCTATCTTGGCCAAGTAGATGCTAGTAACTCCAAGAGGGAGTATTTATGCTCGATAGTGGGTTCATGCCTCTATTTAATCTGGGGAAGTGACAGAAATCTCTAAGATAGTGGGTTCATGACTCTATTTAATCTAAGGGAAGTGACATAAATCTCTAAGGTTGTAGATGTGCTATTGCCACTAGGGAGAAAACAACGGTCTCTTGTTCATGGAACAAGTGGATTGTTTACCTTACACACTTTGCTTAAAGCAGTTATCCGTTGCTTGCAACTTAATACTTGAGGGGGTTCGGATGATAACCTGAAGGTGGATTACTAGTCATAGATGAAGTTGGATGGCGGTCTATGTATCTTTTTGTATTGCCCAATCAAATCTCATAGGATCAAGAATGTCTAGTATTGCATTATTATGCCTTGCACTGTTCTGTCAATTGCCCCGCTGTAATTTGTTTACCCAGAATGCCATATTGTTTATCTTAAGGAGAACACCTCTAGTGAACTATGGACCTCGGTCCAATCTTTACCATTGATACATCTTCCACTGTTACTATTTACTTTCTGCAAACCACCATTACCTTCCATACCATATAGTTAATCCTTTGTTTATAGCAAACCGGTGAGATTGACAACCTCACTGTTCGTTGGGACAAAGTCTTGAGTTTGTGTTGTGCAGGTTTCCAGTTGCTAGCAACACCTTTGAGTCGTTTCCTTCCTCCTGCTGGTTCGATAACCTTGGTTTCTTTGAGGGAAGACTTGCTGCTGTGCTCACCATACCTTCCTCTTGGGGTATCCCAACAAAGCTCTACAGTGATCTGAGCGCGTCAGCCCTCTTGGTGGAATGTCATCCAATTGGCTTGCAAGCATGTGATTGGCTCACAAGGGATCACATATCACAGGAACGAGTAAAGAGTACTTATCGGTAATGAGGTTGAACTTGGTATCCAGAGATATCGATGATTAAACCTCGGATAAGTAAAGTATCGCGATATAAAGGGAAATTGGTATCGTATGTAAATGGTTTATTCGATCACGAAGTAATCGTAGAAATATGTGGGAGCCATATGAATTTCCAGATTCCTCTATTGGTTATTGATCGGAGAAGAGTCTCGATCATGTCTGCATAATTCAAGAACCATAGGAAGATACAATAAGGATTCGATGTTGTTTAGTAGATATGAAATGTGAGTAAGAGACCGAATGTTGTTCGAAGTCTTGAAGGGAATATGCCCGAGAGGCAATAATAAAGTGGTTATTATCTTATTCCTTGTTTATGATAAATGTTTATTTTGCATGCTATAATTGTATTAATACGGAAAAGTTAATACATGTGTGTTTAATAAACAAAAATAAAGTTCCTAGTTATGCCTCTCTTATAAACTAGCTCATTGATTAACAAGATGATCAAAGGTTTCCTGGGCATGGACACTTGATGTTGTTAATAATGAGGTCACAACATTGTTGGAATGATGTGATGAACATTCATCCGAAGTATAGCATTACAATCATTGTCATTGTGGTTATATTGCTATAACATCATACAAAGTAATCTTAGTCCTTAGACCATGATATCATGTCATTCACTAACACCAAAAGAGTATCTTGATAACATCAAACGTCACACCGTAACAGGGTGACTATAAAGATGGGTTCAGTGCTACGAAGGTGTTATGTTGAGGCTTATGGATCAAGAGTGGAATTTTTCCATCCCGATGACGGAGAGATATGCTCTGGGCCCTCTTGGTGATATCACACTAGTTAGCTTGCAAGCAAGTGATTTGATAACTAGAATGTTATATCATGGGAATGAAAAAAAGAGTGCATGTCGGTAACGAGATCAAACTAGGTATGAAGATATCAATGATTGAATCTCGGACATGTAACATATCGCGAGACAAAGGGATTGAGTTACATGCATATAAGGTTCACATGATCACATAAGTCATCGTTGAATGTGTGGGATTCAGTACGGATCTCTAGGTCCCACTGCTGATTATTGATAGGAGAGGGTCTCGATCATGTCTACATTATTCGATAACCGTAGGGTGACACACTTAAGGGATACCGACACCATTTGGAGCAAATAATATGCCAGAGAAAGAAAAGGAAAGCGCGGTAATTTATTTCACTAGACACCGGAAGTGTTTCAGTTGAAATTGCTGAAACTGGTTCTGCATGTGAAATTAAAATGCTGTAAGGGGTTTTATGTGAATGTTTGTTAATTAAAGTAATTAAAAAAATTCTGAATAAATAAAAGAGATTTCGTTAAATGAGAGCTTGCATTAAATTTGGCGAAAATTTAATGCATGTGACTGGATTTTTTGAGTGGAGGCATGTTTATGTGAGTGGAGGCTTTTCATTTTGAGTGGGAGCTCCATCCACATGAATGTGGAAGAGGTGGGGGCAGCCACCATGGCCAGGCGCCATGCCCCTTGGGTGCCCTCCTCTCCCTATAAAAGTCCTCCCTCTCCTCCTCTCATATCACACCTCCTCGTGAAGGATCTCTCTCCCCCTTTAGAATTTCCCCATGGTCTCTGATCAGCGAGATACATGTTCCCAGTGGATTTTTCTAGAAGGATTTGTTGCTTCCGCTGCTTCGCTAAAGTGAGGGCGCGGAGGTTATTGGGGTACCCGAACGTGTGTGCGATCACGAATGCACCACTGCTTTGCGGTGCTGGACTAGATGGTGCTGGACCTGCTGGACCGGATGGACTTCTTCTCGATCTTGAGATCGGCAAGTGTTCAACTATATCATCCCCGAGTACAACCTCGTTAATGCTATTCGGTCTTTGAGGGTATGTATTCTATGGATGTATATCCACCGGTTGCTTGTATCTAGTAGATAGATCTTGGTACATAGTTGTTCCCATCGTAGGAATTTTTTTGTTTTCTATGCTGCGAACCCTACAGTTGTATCAGAGCCGGATATATGCATAGATACTTTGCACGGGTAGTACACATATGAGTTGTTGGAGATATGCCCAAGAGGCAATAATAAAGTGGTTATTATCATATCTTCGTACTTATGATAAATGTTTACATACCATGCTATAATTGTATTAACCGGAAACATTAATACTTGTGTGGTTTGTAAACATAAAAGAGTCCCTAGTAAAGCCTATTGTTAAACTAGCTTGTTGGTTAATATATGATCATGGTTTCCTGATCATGAACATTGAGATGTTATTAACAACAAGGTCATATCATTAGGAGAATGATGTGATGGACATACTACTATAGTTAAGCGTAGCATAATATCAAGTCATTTAAATAGTTCACTTGCTATAAGCTTTCAAATACATAGTAAACTAAATCCTTCGACCATGAGATCAGGTTAATCACCATCACCAGATGGATGCTTTGATGACATACTACACCACTTCATAACTGGGTGGTTATAAAGGTGGCATTGAGTGTTCGGAAAGTATGTGTTGAGGCACATGCATCAAGAGTGGGGTTTGTCCATCCATATGACGGATAGATATACTCTGGGAACTCTCAGTGGAATGTCATCCAATTGGCTTGCAAGCATGTGACTGACTCACAAGGGATCACATATCACAGGAACGAGTAAAGAGTACTTATCGGTAACTAGGTATGCAGAGATACCAACGATCAAACCTCGGATAAGTAAAGTATCGCGAGACAAAGGGAAATTGGTATCGTATGGAAATGGTTCATTCGATAACGAAGTAATCGTAGAAATATGTGGAGCCATATGAATTTCCAGATTCCTCTATTGGTTATTGATCGGAGAAGAGTCTCGGTCATGTCTGCATAATTCACGAACCGTAGGGAGACACACTTAAGGATTCGATGTTGTTTAGTAGATACGGAATGTGGGTAAGAAGATTGAATATTGTTCCGACTCTCGGATGAGATCCAGGGTATCACGAGGAGATCCAGAATGGTCCGGAGAATAAGATTCATATAAGGAAAGTCCAATTCTGGAGTTTGGGAATGGTTTCAGTGTTTTCACCGGAATGTTCTAGAAGGGTCTAGAAGGTCCACCGAACCGGAAGGGTAAGGGTACATGGATGTGCCATGACAAAGTGGAATGCTTGCATCATGTCCTAGGTCACTTGAATGGACACTTGGAAGCGAGAAATCAAACTCTAATTTGAAAGTCAAAAAGGCGGTTTGAAAAAGTCAAATCCCAACATGGTTTCCGAGTTAGGGAGGGTTTCCACCTGGGCTGGGAACACCCCTGGACGCCCCCCCCCCCACCTATATAAGGAGGGGTGGGGGCGCACCCCAAGGTATCCCCTTTCCCTAGGCACCCAAGACCCAATCCCTAGGCCGTCGATGCCCCCCAAACCGCCAGCGCCCTAGATCCCCTCTAAACCGCCGATGCCGTCTAGCCTAAACCCTAGCCGCCGGCTGCCCTCTTCCCTCGGCATCTAAAACCTAGATCACCGAGGCCCTCGTCTACTCCACCATACTCTCTCCAGCTTAGGTGAAGCCCTACGGGATCTCCCCTCTACTTACGACACCACGCCCTTGTGCTGCCGGAATCGCGAGGAGAGAGCTACAACCTCCGTTGCCTACTGTAACAAGGGAGAGGAAGGTCTACATCGAGTACCATACGTGTGACCGACTGCGGGAGCGCTGAAGGATCGTCTACGTGATCTTGAGATCGGTAATTCAACGACTACATCACCCACGAGAATTTTCTCTCGTTAACCGCTTTAGATCTTTGAGGGTTAGTACTCTATCGACTCGTTGCTACAATCTAGTAGATAGATCTTGGCTTGTGTGTGTTCATGTGATATAAATTTTTTGTTTTGAAACTTTGAACAAGCTTTGGAATCAAAATTCAAACCTTTTCTAGTTAAAACAAAGTATTCTCATGATTTACAAATGGAAATTAAGCCTTTGCCTTTCTTACATAAAATAATCAATTGGCTTCTATTTTGCAATCTTGTTTGAAATAAATTTTAAAATGCATGAGGATGCATGAATGATGTGCAACTTTATAAATCACGATTTTTGGGATGTTACAAATCTAACACCCTTAAGGTGAATCTCGCCCTCGATATTCGGATTGGCTAGCAAATAGGTGAGGGTGTTCTTTCCGAAGGTCATCTTCTCTTTCCCAAGTTTCTTCTTCTTCGGAATGATGGTTCCACTGAACTTTGTAGAATTTGATAGTCTTTGTCCGAGTAACTCTTTCTGCAGTCTCAAGAATCTTAATAGGTTTCTCTTCATAAGTGAGATCACTTTCCAATTGGACCTCTTCCAAAGGTATAGTATCCTTCAAAGAAGTCTCTTCCATCTCCGGATGGCATTTCTTTAGCTAACTTACGTGAAATACATTGTGAACGGCAGACAATGATTCAGGCAATTCAATCTCATATGCTACTTCTCCTTTACGGGTCTGAATCTTGAATGGTCCAACATATCTTTGTGCCAATTTTCCTTTGACTCCAAACCTCTTCACTCCACGAAGTGGTGACACTCTAATATAAGCTCTATCACCCACCTCATAGGTGACTTCTCTACGCTTTGGATCCGCGTAGCTCTTTTGTCGGGACTGTGCTATCTTCAATATGTCCTTTACCAACTTGACTTTCTCTTCAGCTTCCTTGATTAGTTCTGGCCCGAACAAGTTTCTTTCTCCAACACCACTCCATAACAATGGTGTAGTACACTTTCTTCCATAGAGAAATTCAAACGGTGCCATCTCAATACTGGCTTGATAGCTGTTGTTCTAAAAGAATTCTGCGTAAGGCAGACTTTCATCCCAACTAGCACCATAATCTAGGGCACATGCCCTCAACATATCTTCTAGAATCTGGTTGGTCCTTTCTGTCTATCCATCGGTTTAGGGATGAAAAGCACTGCTGAATTCCAATCTCGTTCCCAATGACTCATGCAGTTGCCTCCAAAAATGGGAAGTGAATTGAGTTCCCCTGTCAGACACAATACTCTTGGGTACTCCATGCAGACACACAATCCTATTCATATAAATCTTGGCTAACTTAGCACTTGTATAGGTTGTCTTCACGGGTATGAAATGAGCCACTTTAGTTAGGCGATCTACTACGACCCAAATGGAATCATATCCTGATCTAGTCCTTGGCAGTCCAGTGATGAAATCCATGCCAATCTTGTAGCACTTCCAATCGGGCATAGGTAGTGGTTGTAACAATCCTGCTGGTGTCTGATGTTCCGCTTTCACTCTACTACATACATCACACAAAGCAATATGTTCGGCGATGTCCTACTTGAGATTATTCCACCAAAATCTTTCCTTCACATCCATGTACATTTTGGTGTTACCCGAATGAATGGAATATGGTGAGTTGTGTGCTTCTTGTAAAATCAGTTTCTGAAGCTCCGGACTTGCGGAATGCAGATACGTTTTCCATACCATAAAGTACCCTGTTCGTCTTCATGGAATCCTTTGGCTTTTCCCTTGCTAATCTTTTCCTTAATCTCTTCAATTTCTTTGTCCAACTTTTGGGCTTCCTTTATCTTGTCCAACAATGTGGGTTGAACATCCAATGACATGATATGTCCTTCAGGCACTATCTCCAATCTAAGATCTTTGAATTGGGCACACAGATCATCTGGAAATTCTCCCTTAGTAAGGCCATTCACATAAACCTTACGGCTCAATGCATCCGCTACAACATTTTCTTTATCGGGGTGGTATTTCAAACTCAAGTCATAGTCCTTGATGAGTTCTAGCCATCTTCTTTGTCTCATGTTGATTTCTTTCTGAGTGAAGATATACTTCATGCTTTTGTGATCTGTGAACACTTCGCAACGCTTTCCCAAAAGATAGTCTCCATGTTTTGAGTGCATGGACAACAGAGGCTAACTCTAAATCATGAGTAGGATAATTCACTTCATGAGTTTTGAGTTGTCTCGAGGCATAAGCCACAACTTTCCCTTCTTGCGTCAAAACTGCACCTAATCCTTGGTGAGATGCATCACAATAAACTTGGAAATCCTTCTCCAAATCTGGAAGACATAAGACCGGTGCTGTCACTAGTCTCTTCTTCAACTCTTGGAAACTGAGTTCACATCCTTCAGTCCAATCAAATTTCTTGTCTTTCTTAAGTAACTCTGTCATTGGCTTAGCTACCTTTGAGAAATTCTCAATGAATCTTCTATAGTATCCTGCCAAGCCAAGGAAACTACGCACTTCTTTCACTGACTTAGGATATTCCCACTCAGTTACAGCTGACACTTTTGCGGGATCAACTGCTACACCATCTCCTGACACAATATGTCCAAGAAATCCGACTTCATTCAACCAGAATTCACACTTGCTGAATTTAGAATATAGCTTATGCTCCCTAAGATTCTCAAGTATCAATCGCAAATGTTCTTCATGCTCTTCATTGCTCTTGGAATAGATCAAAATGTCATCGATGAAAACGACAACAAATTTGTCAAGAAATTCCATGAACACCTTGTTCATCATATTCATGAAGTAGGCTAGTGCATTTGTCAAACCAAATGGCATCACGGTGTACTCATACAATCCATACCTAGTGGTGAAAGCAGTCTTAGGTATATCTTGTTCCCTTATCTTTAGCTGAAAGTAGCCTGATCGAAGATCAATCTTTGAGAACACACAGGCTCCTTCTAACTGGTCAAACAAATCATTGATCCTGGGCAAAGGATACTTGTTCTTAATAGTCACCTCATTGAGTGATCGGTAATCTATGCATAACCTTTGACTTCTATATTTCTTTTCAACAAACAAGACTGGTGCTCCCCAAGATGAAGAACTTGGTTGGATAAATCCTTTCTGTAGCTGTTCTCCAAGTTTTTTCTTGAGTTCTTTCAACTCATCAACTGACATCTTGTAAGGTCTCTTTGCTATTGGTCCAGATCCTAGAAGCAAGTCAATTAGAAACTCAACATCTCTATCTGGTTCCAGGTAATTCCTCCGGAAACACATCCGGATATTCTCTCACAATTAGCACACTAATGCTAACCCCCTTAAGAGAATTTAACTTACTCCCTTTTGATTCAAAGTTAGACTTGAATCTAATCTGTTTCTTATCCGGGGTTGTGAGTGTGACGGTATGATTGGCACAGTCTAGTACTCCAATCCATTCCCAAAATGACATCCAATCCTTGGGAATCTAGGATTATCAAACTAACGGGAAACTTATACCTCCCAAATTCTATCACTAGATCATGACATCCCGAGTTCACTATCATTTCTCCACCAGGAAAACTTACTTTTATAGGACACCCAATAGTTTCAACTGTCCATTTCTATCAACAAATGCTCTTGATATGAATGAATGCGATGCGCCAGTATCGAAAAGAACAAGTGCTGGAATATAATTGAGTTTGAACTTACCAGCCATAGCATCAGATTCCTCATATATATCTTCCACATTGGTGTGGTTCACTTGTACCTTTTGGAAGGGATTGGGCTTGTTGGCACCTTCAACTTTCTTTTCTGGGCACTCATTAGCATAGTGCCCCATCTTCTTACACTTGAAGCATTCAACCTGACTGAGATCTTTCTTTACAGGCTGACTCCCACTTCCACTTCCACTTCCACCTCCACTATGGTGGCTCTTGTGTCCACTCTTGTGGTTCTTATACTTGTCATTATCATGACTACGGTGATGCTTGTTGTCATGATGACGGTTGTGGCTATGGTAGTTATTGTACTTTCCATGTTTTTGGGATCCAGAACTCCCACTATCATCATGATGGGAACGCTTGTGAGACGATCCCGAGCTATGCTTATCGAATCTATGCTTCCTCTTTCTGCTCTTAACCTGTTTCATCTTGTTTTCCAAGATGGTAGCCTTGTCACAAAGTGATTGATAGGTTGGGACATAGGCAACAGACAGCTGCAGGTTCAACTCATCATTCAGTCCTTCGAGGAATTTCTCCTTCATCTTGGCATCAGTATCAACTTCATCCGGTGCATAACGCGCAAAATTGTTGAATTCCTCAATGTACTCAGCCACACCACGGTGACGCGGTTTCAGATTGTGGAACTCCTTTTTCTTCAAATTCATCACTCCGGATGAGATGTGAGCTGTACGGAATCCATCCTCAAAGATATCCCAGGTCACATCCTCAATGGGAGTGGTGATCTGAAAGTTGTCCCACCAGGTTGTTGGTGGTCCTTCTAGCAGATGTGCTGCGAACCTGACCTTTTCTTCGTCGGTGCAGCCAACAGTCACTAAGTCCTTGTTCACTGAACGTAACCAGTCATTGGCTACCATTGGATCAGTGGTACCTGAGAACTTTGCAGGCCTTAGTCTTAAAAATCTGGTGAGCATGTCAAATCCTAGCGGATTATTCTGGTTGTTGTTGTTGTTATTATTATTATTGTTGTTATTCTGGTTCTGGTTCTGCATGAATGTTGTCATCATCTGCATCAGTTGAGCTTGCGCTGTCATCAACTGTTGCATCTCAGGTGTGACGTTGTTGTTGTTTTGGTTGGGGTTGGCACGTCGAGGAGGCATATGTGGTTTTAACAAGGATAAGAATGAGATACCCATAGATGCTTAACATGCACAATACATCACATAGAACAAACACAATAACCAAGCATCAAAATAACATAGAGTTTGAACGACATAAACAACAAGTTTTAAAAATGTAAACACACCATAGCAAGCCATCCACATGTTGGATGGTCATTGTGACTCAATAATCAAAGTACGGTAGATGAAAGATAATCGAGTAGTCTACACTACTCCTCCGCATCAATCTCCACATCAACGAGGGTAAGACCTGCATTCTCCATGGCGGTCTTGTACTCATCAACCCTAGTAGTCAAGGCCTCAATCTTGGCCCTAAGAGCCCTCTTCTGTGAGCGAAGCCTCTCGATCACTCTCTCCTGGTGCTCAAGCTCGAAGTCCTTGGCCTCTAACTCTTCCTTCATCTCCCGGAGCTTCTTGTTCCTGTCTTGGACTCTTTTCTCCTGGCTCTTGAACTTCTTGTCCTGGCTTTCAAATTTGGCCTCCATTTCCTTGACGATCTCGTCTTACTCCGCGAAGAGCTTGTCCTTCTCTCGTAGCTAAACCCGGAGCTCGTCATTGCTAAGCATGACGTTGGTCCTATCAGTATCAAAGTGTCTAATAAGACCCTCTAGGTCCTGAAGGTACAGACGAATCGACTCCATCGTCTCTCTAGTAGCATCATCATACTTTATAGCCTCACCCTCCTTGTTGCGTCTCCCGAAGGGGTGAAAGTAAAGACCTCTAAGCTCGGTGGAGTGTCTCCCTACCAGGCGCCCAAGTAACTCCTGCATGACTACATCTAAGCCTCTCTCCTTGTCGTCATGCATTAGCTTGAAAGCGATAGCCTCCGTGGGTGGCTCTGCCTGGCGTCCCGGATGTGTGACTCTGAAGCCCCATAGGTCCTTCCTCTCAAATTTGGTGAGCTGAAGTGTCGTGATGCTAGGAAGTGGAAGGTTGAGCACACTAGTGAGCTCAGTGAGATGAGTACCAAAACGAGTTCCCTTGAACTCCTCGGCTGTGCTGATAACAACATTAGGCATCTATTTTTATAAGATAGAGAAAAGTTAGAACCATCACAAGTAGAGAAAATTCACAAGACAAAAATATCACAAGCACATCTTCTAGCAACAAACACACAAGTCATGGCATACATAAATCCATTACAAACACCAAAGGTTCATCATAACTTAGACAAATTTTTGGAAGTAAAAACAATAAGTGTGGTGGTCCAACTAACGAAGTACGTTACAATTTTCACTCACTAGACAAAATAGCTATCAGTGCATCCTTAGTGGCCATCTGTTTATCTTGTTCACAAAACTCCCATATTAAGTCTATGATGTCTCCCCTTAGTTGTTGGTTGGTAGTCTCTAATTCTTGGGTATGCTTCTTTTCTTCTCTAAGGTCATTTTGGGTGTTGAGCATTCTGCACTTGAGTCTATCACCAAGTTCCTTGATGGAATTCCAAGCTGCATTTCTTGCAGAGTCAAAGAATGTTGTGTGCATTTCGGAGTTGGTGACCATGCAAAATCCCGACTCCCTGTGGTTGTCTTCCTTGTTTTTGTACAAGTGAAGTTGCACCCACCAATACTCCTCTCCTTCATCCATCACAGGGAATCCCTTGTACACAGCTGCACCATGTATCCCCATGGTAACCATAAGGTTCTTGAGTGCCTTGGGAAATTCAGTCTCACACTCCAAAGTCATGGTCATGAGTGGTCCCTTCCTGACGGCTTCGTTGATGGAGTTCATCTAAAAATAGAGATGAGAAAGAATATTAGAAAAGTTTACGAGAAGAAAAAGACAAGTGTGGAAATTTTTCAAAGTGTTGAGATTTTCCTTAGTGGTTTCTTAGTCTAATCCAATCCTAGGGTCATAATCCTGCAGGCAACACAGTGCTATGATACCATCTGTAAGACCCCACCTTTGTAAAGGTAAAGGTCCCTGTGATTACAATGCTAGTCCCTGGATCAAATGCTAGCATCCACAGTTTAAGATGAAGTACACATAAACAAAGGTCATTATTACATCGTCATTCCAGAGATAACATAGTCTTTTACCACTCCATAGCCATAGGCTAGTACAAGAGTTTAACTTAACAATATAAATAAAAGTCTTCATCTTCATGTGCCACAGGCAAGCATGTTGAGTGTAGACTCATAACCCTAATCCTCATCAGAGTAACCTGCAACATCACAAGTTACAGCCATAGTGGGTCAATACATTGGAATTGTATTGTCAAGTGATACCTTAGTAGAATAATAGTTCTAGCTTCTACATGAATTTGGCTAAGTGTAGCTTAGGCTTGCTTTGCATAAAATAGGTTTTACCTATCAGTTGAAAACACTAAGTTTTTGTTTGGCAAAAACTCCCAAGGAACCACCAATAGACATTGGTGAACCTTTACCCTTGTTCAACCATAAGTTTTTAACTTAGAAATTGGGATGAGGAGATTCTTGATAGCTTCCATGTCTTGATGCTCAAATTGTCCATTGCCGGGATACGGCTAAGTACTTAGATTCTTCCTTCTCAAGAGGTGGTGCACTTTCCCCACAAGACTCGACATACATCTAGACAGGACCTTTCAGAATCCTTCCCTTAGACCAAAATGGATGCGTTCCAAACCTATCACCCCCTACCACCAATTGTCCATTTGGCAAAGTTATTGCAACCTATATGATCCAGGCAGAGCCCATAATGCCATGTGGCTGCACTAGAAGCTTCTTAACATATGGCATCTCAAATCCCCTTGTTCCTGGATGGCTTTCCACAAGTGTGATACATAAGGTAGACCATAGATATGGGCCTTGTGTAACCACTCAACATAACCCAAACATACCATTCCACCCAGGTGTTTCATTCACTTAGTTGTTTTATTAAGCAAAACACAAGTCAAAGACTTAGCAATATTTTTCCATAGCATATATATAATCCACCCTTGGTTGCTACTGCTAGTCTAAGTATGGCAATAGCAAGTATCTTAACTTAGAGAAAATTCTAACAATTCTACAACTACTAGGATTTCCCAAGCATAGCATATAGATACTTAGCAAAAATTATCATGCAAGCCCTATACAAAATATCACTAATGCATAGTCAAAATATTGGGACAAAAATATGAAGCACCACTTGCCTTGGTAGTTGGGGGAGTAACAACAATCCTCACAGTCACAATCACCACTAGCACCAAAATCTACACATAAAATGATATCACCAAATTCATATTTCAAATAATCAAGCAAAAATATATGAATGCATGCAAATGCCATGTGATGATTTTTCTAAACTAAACAAGACAAGTAAAACAGTACTGAATAATAAACTAAACATTTATACACCAAATAAGCTTAATTTGGCTTTTAAAACATTTTCCAAATAATTTTTAAACACAAAATAGGCCTACAAATGTCTCTGCATAAAATTCTATTTTAACATAAGCAAATCACAAATACAAGCCTACAGATGTGTAGGATTTATTTTTGTGATTCCAATGATATGTTATTTGTATTTTTTGGATAAACAGAACAAAAGTTATTGAATTTACAAGTTTGAGTAACTAATAGATGAATTCCAGATTTTAAATTTAAAACCCAGCCACGCGGCAGCCTCTGATTGGTGCGTACCGGTTCAGGGGGTATCACGCTTGTGGACCGTAGGATTTAAATAACGATGCACGGCCCAGATCTAATCGTACTGCTTCACCTAATAATCTAATCATGGCCTTTGGATCCAAATCCAATGGATCAGATCTGATTGACCAAACTCTGGCAGCGCGAATGGTGCTGGCGGCAGCGACGCCTCTAGAGGTGACACGTCGGCGAGGTCAGGGGTGCAGGGGGGTGTGCTAGAGCTTACCGAGGTCGTGGATACACATCGAAGCTCAACGTGTAGGTGCACAGGGTCGGGGCGCACAGACACGGCGGGGATTCCTCGTCGGAGTTGCAGGCGGCTTCGGGTGTGCTCGGTCGTCGTCGCTAGGGGCGCTACAAGGCATGGGAGAGGAAAAGGAGGGCAGAGTTAGATGCGTACTAAAGCTGCGAGTGTGCGAGCATGAACCAGAGAGGAATGGGAAGGCTAGGCTTACCATGTGTGCTCGTCGGAGTTGAGCTCTTCGTTGGGCACGCGCAGTCCTTGACACTGGCGATGTTCTGGATCACCCTAGCACGTACCAGAGGTGTTAGGAGATGTGCAAGGCGATAGCGAACAAGCTCGCGTGAGTTAGAGAGCGAGGCGCGCACGAGGCTTACCGCAATCGGTCGCCGGAGTTCGTCGAGACAGCGGCGATGCGATGAGAGAAGCGAGCAGCCTGGCGACGTTAAGAGGAAATTGAGAGGGGAAATGGAGAGGGGGCCGTGGGGTTTAAGTAGCCAGAGCTGGGCGAGGAGTTACTCGGCGAATCAACGGCAATAACTCGCGCAATCAACAGCAGTGAAGCGGGGAGGAAACGGCGGAGGGCCTGGTCGTGGGCGGGGTTTGGGGACGATGATGACGGGGCAGGTGGGACCAGGGCGTCAATGAAAGGGGGTGCGCGCGCGGGTCAGAAACAGATAGGAGGGGGAATCCCGGGTGGGCTGGCTTTTGGACCGATTCTGCTGATGGGCTGGAAAGGTGGCGCCAGCCTTTTCTTATTTTCTAATTCCTTTTCTATTTCTAATTTGATTTTCTAAAATCATTTTCAAATGCTTATTCAAATGGGTTTGAATTCAAATTTCCTCTGGATTTTGTAAAGTACTCCAAGCATATATTTTTGTATAAAACCTTGTTGTTTGATCACAAACTCTTTGGTCCAATTAAAATAGGTTTAAAACCATGCCTTAATTAAATATTTATAATAGGCATATGAATGGTTTTAAATTTAGATTTTTGTTTTGAAACTTTGAACAAGCTTTAGAATCAACATTCAAACCTTTTCTAGTTGAAACAAAGTATTCTCATGATTTACAAATGGAAATGAAGCCTTTGCCTTTCTTACATAAAATAATCAATTGGCTTCTATTTTGCAATCTTGTTTGAAATAAATTTTAAAATGCATGAGGATGCATGAATGATGTGCAACTTTATAAATCATGATTTTTGGGATGGTAAAAACTTTGATAAGGTTAAACGAACCTTAGCTATATGTGCAAAGTTACGCAGCGCCGAAAAGTGTTACGAACGCAGCAACAATGCACATGGCACACATGCCTCAAAGGTTGTGGTTACGAAGGTCTAAGTTCCTATTGAACCAAGTAGGTCGGGTAAACAATCAAATACCAAGATTTGAGGTTTGAATCATTATTTGACAATAATGAACCGACTACATGCAAAGAAGCAATGATGGGTCCTGACTCCGTCAAATGGGTTGAAGTCATAAAATCCGTGATAGTTCCATACACGAGAAATCAAGCTTTGAACTTGAAAGACCCTTTAGAAAGGTGCAAGACCTTACAGTCGTGTTTGGATCTATAAAGAAATAGACATGGATGTTTCACATCTATGAAATAGTTAACATGTTGGGAAAGAGTTCACAACAATGTTCAAAGGTTGACTATGACAAGATTTGATCTTTCATAGTGATATTTAGTCTAGAAGGATTAATGTAGCAACCACTACATATAATTCTGTTATATGGTAGTTGAAAAAACAAAACAAAGTTCTTTTAATACAATTGTAATCTAGGATGTGTACATAACACGATCCAGAGGGTTTTGTTAATTTAAAAGGATGCTAAAGGTGTATCCAAAATTCAATGGTTGAAATAAGCATCGAGGGGTTAGAATCTTCAGAGTGATGAAATTGTTAAAGAGTTTAATTGCATCGGAGACGATGCTTGCATTTGCAAGAAATTAAGTGGCAGCGCTAAGACATATTTCTAATACATTATGTGGAAGACATATTGTTGGTTGGAAATGATGTATCTTTTATTGACACATGTTAAGAATTTCATCTCGATGAAAGACTTAGGCAAAACCAGAATATTAGGCATCAATGATAGATTGAGGCGCTAATATGGTTGTGCCAAATGTACATAGATGAGATATTGAAAGAGTTTAGTATGGAAATGACAAGAAATGTTCTTGCCACACAGAAAGGATTAAATCGAAATTCAAGTGTATCGACGCTTGATAAGTGAAACAAAGGTTCAAGTATTTTTGATACTTGATGAATAAAATCACAAAGAGCATATTAATCATACTGTGATATGTACACATCCAGATATGTCCTATGCTCTAAATGTTGAGAGCATATACCAGAAGGATTCATAATATGATCATTGGACGATAGTAAAGATATTCTTATGATCTTTTGGAAGAACTAAGAATATATTTGTATATGTGACAAATAGATGATTAGTTCATTGTAGAAGTACTACATTGATACTAGTTTTGTCACAGAGTACAAATTAATTTTATCTCAATCTAAACTAAGCATGGCACAATATAATGGAAAGTAAGTTCCATAATGGATTTGGATGAGTTCCAAAGTTAAGACATTGTGACATATACTACAACAAAAGGCTAAGTATATGACTGCTATTATAGCATCAAAAGAGGGCATTTGTGTTAAGTAGTTTGTTATCAAACTAGGTGTGGTTCACAGCGGGATAGTACTATGAAGATATATTGTATGCCAATATTATCAACATGTTTTAACCCCAAGGAACTAAAGGTCTCACCAAAGTACCAAATTACACACAGACCTGTAATTAGAGAATGAGTTAAGCCATCTCATTAGAGAATGAGTGATGCGTAGAGATGCAAAGACATGCAATTACACACGGCCCTGAAAGAGTCGGATCCGAAGATCAGTTGACCACTAGAAATCGTGTAAATACAACACCGGAAAGCCATAGGTGTTGAATAGACAAAGTTTTGAAACTACATTATTGTCTCTAGTGCAAGTGGGAGACTGTTGGAGATATGCCCAAGAGGCAATAATAAAGTGGTTATTATCATATCTTCGTACTTATGATAAATGTTTGCATACCATGTTATAATTGTATTAACCGGAAACATTAATACTTGTGTGGTTTGTAAACATAAAAGAGTCCCTAGTAAAGCCTCTAGTTAAACTAGCTTGTTGGTTAATATATGATCATGGTTTCCTGATCATGAACATTGAGATATTATTAACAACAAGGTCATATCATTAGGAGAATGATGTGATGGACATACTCCTATAGTTAAGCGTAGCATAAGATCAAGTCATTTAAATAGTTCACTTGCTATAATCTTTCAAATACATAGTAAACTAAATCCTTCGACCATGAGATCATGTTAATCAGAATCACTGGATGGATGCTTTGATGACATCAAACACCGCTTCATAACTGGGTGATTATAAAGGTGGCATTGAGTGTTCGGAAAGTATGTGTTGAGGCACATGGATCAAGAGTGGGATTTGTCCATCCATATGATTGATATATATACTCTGGGCCCTCTCGGTGGAATGTCATCCAATTGGCTTGCAAGCATGTGACTGCTCACAAGGGATCACATATCACAGGAACAAGTAAAGAGTACTTATCGGTAACGAGGTTGAACTAGGTATGCAGAGATACTGACGATCAAACCTCGGATAAGTAAAGTATCGCGAGACAAAGGGAAATTGGTATCGCGTGGAAATGGTTCATTCGACCACGAAGTAATCGTAGAAATATGTGGGAGCCATATGAATTTCCAGATTCCTCTATTGGTTATTGATTGGAGAAGAGTCTCGGTCATGTCTGCATAATTCACGAACCGTAGGGAGACACACTTAAGGATTCGATGTTGTTTAGTAGATACGAAATGTGAGTAAGAATACTGAATGTTGTTTGGAGTCTCGGATGAGATCCAGGATATCACGAGGAGATCCAGAATGGTCCGGAGAATAAGATTCAAATAAGGAAAGTCCAATTCCAGAGTTCGGGAATGGTTTCAGTGTTTTCAACGGAATGTTCTAGAAGGGTCTAGAAGGTCCACCGAACCGGAAGGGGAAGGGTACATGGATGTTTCATGACAAAGTGGAATGCTTGCATCATGTCCTAGGTCACTTGGTTGGACACTTGGAAGAGAGAAATCAAACTCTAATTTGAAAGTCAAAAAGGCAGTTTGAAAAAGTCAAATCCCAACATGGTTTCCGAGTTAGGGAGGGTTTCTGAGTTAGGGAGGGTTTCCACCTGGGCTGGGAACACTCCTAGACGCCCCCACCTATATAAGGAGGGGTGGGGGCGCACCCCAAGGTATCCCCCTTGCCCTAGGCGCCCAAGACCCAATCCCTAGGCCGCCGATGCCCCCTAAACTGCCAGCGCCCTAGATCCCCTCTAAACCCCCGCTGTCGTCTAGCCTAAAACCTAGCCGACGGCTGCCCTCATTCCTCAGCATATAAAACCTAGATCGTCGAGGCCCTCTTCTACTCCACCATACTGGCTCTGGCTTAGGCGAAGCCCTACGGGATTTCCCCTCTACTTCCGACACTACGCCGTCGTGCTGCCGGAATCGCGAGGAGAGAGCTACAACCTTCGTTGCCTGCTGGAACAAGGGAGAGGAAGGTCTTCATCAAGTACCATACGTGTGACCAACTGCGGAAGTGCTGCCAGAACGCGGGGCCGGAAGGATCGCCTACGCGATCTTGAGATCGGCAAGTGAACTACTACATCACCCACGAGAATCTGCTCTCGTTAACCGCTTTGGATATTTGAGGGTTAGTACTCTATCGACTCATTGCTACAATCTAGTAGATAGATCTTGGCTTGTGTGTGTTCACGCGATAGAAATTTTTTGTTTTCCATGCTACGAACCCCTACATGAGTATGTGGGCGCTGATGGTCATGTTATTGCTTCTTCCTTGTACTTTGGATATTGGTGGCATAGTGGGATGAATCGGCCCGGACAAACTTTACATGTCCTCGCACATGAGACCTGTTCCACACTTGACATGCAACTAGTTTTGCATAAGTGGCTTGCGGATGTCTGTCTCTCCTACTATAGTCAATATCTGATTTACAACGAGTTGTCAATAATTTGATTATCATCGTTGTGGTTCCATGTTCATAGGTAAGAACAGTTCTATCTCTAAAAGCCCTCAGCCACATAAAACATGCAAAAGATAAATTAGAGGCGTCTAGTTTTTGGTTTTGCCAGGCAAGTACTATGATATGGTAGTGTTATAATTTCTAGTATGGATTGATACTATTGAAAATTATAATATGATAAAGTGTAAGTTCCATAGACCTTGGCCTTACACATATAGGAATGATAAACATCATTCCACGATGCACAAGATAGAGATCAAGTGCAAGAACCATATCATATAACTGTAGCATATGATGTTTGTTTACATCTTATATTGCTTGTTTGGCGTTTTATTAGCATTATAAGATGATCCCTCATTTAGATATCAAGATAAAAATGTGTTCTTCCTTAAGTATGCACCGACACTATTTCACCACTTCAAGACATCACGTGATGATCGGGTGTACTTGAATACACGAGCATATCTTGGGTGTAAGACAGTTTTACACATGCGAATACTAAGGTTCTTACTGGGCGAGACTAGCATGTACAGACATGGCCTCGGAACACGGACCAAAAGGTTAAGCATGAGTCATATGTTTGATATGATGACCATATAGATGCTCGCCTTTGAAGCTACACCGACTCATGTGATGATCGGACTTGGTGTAGTGGATTTGGTTCATGTAATCACCAAAAAGACATGAGGGATGTCGTTTTTGAGTGGGAGTTCATTTCTAATTTGGATTAGTAGAACTCAATTTATCATAAATTAAATCAAAGTGAAAATTGATAATTTGTTGTAATCATTGGCATTCGCTCACCACCTTATGCTTAGTTGTAATTAGGATAATAGAAATATAGAATTCTAGATATTTACTTTACGAACTGGTATCGTATTGTGTGGAGTGTCAATGTAAAGTTTAAAGTCCTATTGCAAAATTTCAGTAAACTCTGTTTACTCTGTGAAATTTAATAATTAGTATTAAATTGAGAGTAATAATTCCAGTGTTATTATCTAAAGTATCATGTTTACCTCCATGATTTTTGATTTAAATATCGAGATTATCTAGGAGCTGAAAGAATTGTTTCAGAAACCATCATGTGTGGCAGATATAACGATATCTGAAACAATGTTTTGGTTGCAATATGATAGAGTATAATATATGTTCTCATATTGGATGAGAATTTGCAAAGGTTGGAGATGCTAGACATCCTAATCATCCAAAAAGTTTTTGGAAAGTAACATTATACTCACGATTCGCCTTTATAAGCTACATTAGCTTGATCATGAAAGTCGTCATGATAAGGATAAATAGAAGATGTATGTAAAGTGTTTACTACACTAAAAGATTACTAAAGAATGGATTTTGAAAGAATTCCAATCATTTCATGATGGTGATCTACTTCAAAGTGCAAGTCCAAAGGTATTAGTATTTAAATATACACGATATGGACTATGTGTCATGTATATGGCGCCGCTTTTGATGTTGATAGATTCTTATAAAAGGAAAGGAAATACTGAAGGAGAATCTATAAAATATATTTGGCAAAAAAGGAAATACTGGAAATATCCAGTTTAGATATTGATGAGTGCATGAACACTTCGTTGGGAGACCCCAATAGGAAGGTATGATGAGCACATCAGCAAGTTTTCCCTCAGTAAGAAACCAAGGTTATCGAACCAGTGGGAGGAAGGAAATGACTCAAAGGTGTTGCTAGAAACTTGGAGACCTGCACAACACAAACTCAAGACTTTGCCCCAACAAATAGTGAGGTTGTCAATCTCACCGGTTTGTTGTAACAAAGGATTAACTATATGGTGTGGAAGGTAATGGTGGTTTGCAACAAGTAAACGGTAAACAGTGGAAGATATATAAATGGTAAAGACTGGACCGGGATCCATAGTTCACTAGAGGTGTTCTCCTTAGATAAACAAACATGGCATGCTGGGTAAACAAATTACAGCAGGGCAATTGACAGGACTGAGCAAGGCATAACAATGTAATACTAGACATCATGATCCTATGAGATTCGATTGGGCAATACAACAAGATACATAGACCGCCATCCAACTGCATCTATGACTAGAAGTCCACTTTTGGGTTATCATCTGAACCCCCTCCAGTATTAAGTTGCAAGCAACAAACAACTGCTTTAAGCAAAGTGTGTAAGGTAAACAATCCACTTGTTCCATGAACAAGAGAACGTTGTTTTCTCCCTAGTGGCAACAACACATCTACAACCTTAGAGATTTCTGTTACTTCCCTTAGATTAAATAGAGGCATGAACCCACTATCGAGCATAAATACCCCCTCTTAGAGTCACTAGCAACTACTTGGCCAAGATAGCTACTAACAACGGAGAGCATGCAAGATCATAAACAACATAGACATGATAGAATCAATAAGACAAAACCATTAATCAATCTGACATAGTAATCTTAGTATCCAACGAATCCCCACAAACACAACATGCATGATTATAAATAGATGAGATCTTGATCATGAATGGATCTCACAAGATCTAGACATGAAAGCACAAGGGAGGATATACAACCATCTAGCTACTACATGGACCTGTAGTCCAAGGTGGAACTACTCACGCTTCATACTGAAGGCTGGCATGATGAAGAAGAAGGCCTCCAGGATGATCTCCCCTCTGGCAGGTGCCAGGAAGAGCTTTAGATCCCCCGATCTAGAGACGATGGTGGCGGCGGCTACGGACTGTTTCGTGGAATATTGATTGGGGTACTTAGGGTTTAGGCATCGAGGGCTTCTTATAGGCGAAGAGGGAGGCCGAGGGGGGTGCCCGAGGCGGCTGAAACCCCTAGGCGTGGGGTGGGCCCACCCGCACGGCTAGGGTATGTGGCCCCCTAGAGGCCCTCCTCCGTCTCGTCTTCTGGCTCCATGTTCCCCACAGTAAAATATTGACTTTGGCTTTTGTCCCATCCAATTCCGAGAATATTGATTTCTGCCTTTCTGGAACCAAAAATAGAAGAAAACAGGCAACTGGCACTATGGCATCTTGTTAATAGGTTAGTACCAGAAAACATATAAAAACACCTCAAAGTGTAAACAAAGAAAAGTAGATACTAAACAAGCATGGAACATCAAAAATTATAGATACGTTTCCGACTTATCAAGCATCCCCAAGCTTAACTCCTGCTCGTCCTCGAGTAGGTAAGTGATAAAAATAATTGTTTTTTAGGTGACATGCACCATCAAAATCAAGATCAAACCATTTGAAAGCATTGAGAGATGGGATCAAAGAACTCTAAACATGAGAATGAAAGATGGAGTTCTAACAGTAAGACAAAGTAACTATGCATGCAACATGAAAGGCTACAAACAAAGATCATGAATAACATGCATTGAAAAACATTTGTTTGTTTCACATACAGAAAACATGGCATAGTGGCAATCAGCTTGTCCCTCATAGAGTAGCAAATAGATGCATAGGACACCTTCAAAGTTCACAAGGGTGACTAGAAACAAATAGCACAAGAACAAGTAATATCACAATATGCATCAATCAATAAGCTTTGGAACACTGCACACAGAATGACAACTATGCTCTCTTAATGGTGCCTAAAGGTAGAAGGTGGAGACTCAATCGTGGTGGAAGAAAGACCTTTATTAAAGGAAGCAGGGATTTCAAGTTTCAAAAAGAGCTTCGAAAAGTTATGGTACTTGTTAGCTTTCAGCCC
This sequence comes from Avena atlantica, assembly GCA_910589765.1. Lineage (NCBI taxonomy): Eukaryota > Viridiplantae > Streptophyta > Magnoliopsida > Poales > Poaceae > Avena > Avena atlantica. The sequence continues at coordinate 81,278,793 of OU342733.1, forward strand.
TCATTGCCCCTATCATAAGCATCTTGAAGTGATTAAGGTTAAAGTGAACAAAGATGGAGTATATGCTTGACGAAGTATAAGTTGGCAATCTCAAGTCCCTTGAATACGAGGGCCACACCTCATGCTACTCAACTTTAGTCACCTGTAATTTCTTGTCATTGTAAGTATTTGCATATCATTGAGAACCGCCAACGGGGTACCCTTGCATATAGTACAGGAGCTTTCCCATAACCAAAGTAGGAAATACAACCATCTAGCTACTACATGGACCTATAGTCCAAGGTGGAACTACTCACGCTTCATACCGGAGGCTGGCATGATGAAGAAGAAGGCCTCCGGGATTATCTCCCCTGCGACAGGGTGCCGGGAAGAGCTTCAGAGCCCCCCGATCTAGTGACGATGGTGGCGGTGACTACAGACGGTTTCATGGAATATTGATCGGGTACTTAGGTTTTATGCATTGGGGGTATTTATAGGCGAAGAGGGAGGCCAAGGGGGTGCCCGAGGCGGCTGCACCCCCAGGCACGGGGTGGGCCCACTCGTGCGGCCAGGGGGTGTGGCCCCCTCGAGGCCCTCCTCCGTCTCGCCTTTTGGCTCTGTGTTCCCCACGGTAAAATATCTACTTTGGCTTTTGTCCCGTCCAATTCCGAGAATATTGATTTTTTGCCTTTGTGGAACCAAAAATAGAAGAAAACGGGCAACTGGCACTATGGCATCTTGTTAATAGGTTAGTACCAGAAAACATATAAAAGCACCTCAAAGTGTAGACAAAGCAAAGCAAAGTAGATACTAAACAAGCATGGAACATCAAAAATTATATATACGTTTCCGACGTATCAGGTATATAGCTGATATACATGTTATGGTTGTATTATTTGCTTGTTAAAAAATGTGGTTCCTGGGTATTCAATACCGAATTGGTTGGTATGAAATTTCATACAGAACGACGTAATTCATGAACCACAATGGCCTAAGTAACTAGAAAGAGAATATGTGATGATGTTCATCGAAAACAAACAAACCGTTGTTTGTATTTCTCGTTGACATCAAAGCTTGCCTTCAAGATTTGTTTTAATAATTATTATTTAAATCAGGTATTATGAGAACAAAGATTGTTCAAATAATTACCGTATTCCATATAAGATGGATGATTTACAAATCTAGTTGGAGAAATCACATCCATAAAACCTAATGCTAAAATGTCACAAGACAAATGATTGAAAGATCACTTATGAAGTGACATCGTCGTTTAAATTATATTGGAAAGAAAACATGAAGAAACTGCATTCTCATGGATTTTTGGAGTCTTTGATTTGATCAAATGATGCTTGTGAGACTTTCCTTGGGATAATTAAAACTTCGTTCAAAGTCCAAAGAACAACGAACGACTAAATTATTGGAATTTATACGTATCGATGTATGTAGTCCATTATGTGTAGTTGTGAGCGATGGATGTCAACTTCATATGCTTTCTCTAGAAATTTGAGTGAATATTCACTTAATGAGAAAGAAGTATGAAATATTTGAATACGTTCAAAGACTTTCAAGATGAAATGGAAAATCATTATAACAAGAAAATAAATAATTTATGATTTTATCATAAAGGGATTTATTTGAGTTGCAAGTTTAGTAAAACACCTAGATTTGCATCTCCCGAAACACCATAGGAATATGGAGTATTTGAGATTTGTAATGAAGCCTTGTTTGACATGGTTGTATCAAAGGTGTTATTTATAAAACTGTCATTATGTTTTAAAAGATTAAAGCTTTAGAGATTACCGCTTTTACACTGAAAAGAGCCCCATCTTGATCCGCTGAAATGACACCATGTAAGTTAAGGTTTGGGATAAAACCCAAGTTGTCCTTTCTTAAATTTTGGTATGCTATGCATAAGTAATATGCTTACAATCAAAGTCGGATGAGCATGTCTTTGTAGGTTATTTCGAATAACTGTTGGGTATTCCTCCATAACACCGAAGACAAAAGCATTTGTCGCTTAGAACTTCAAGTTTCTGGAGAAAGAACTTTTCATAAAAGTTAAGTGGGAGGACAATAGAACTTTAATAAGGTTAATGAACCTTAGCTAAATGTGATGAGTTGCGCAGCGCCGGAAAACGTTCCGGAGGCAGCCACAATGCTGATGGCTCACTGATGACACCCAGCACTGTCGTGGGACGCTTCGTTGGAAACCCCAAGAGCAAGGTGTGATGAGCACAACAATAAGTATTCCCTCAGTAAGAAACTGAGGTTATCGAACCAGTAGGAGGAAGGAAACGTCTCAAAGGTGTTGCAAGCAACGTGGAAACCTGCACAACACAAACTCAAGACTTTGCCCCAACGAATCGGTAAGGTTGTCAAGCTCACCGGTTTGTTGTAACAAAGGATTAAACGTATGGTGTGGAAGGTAATGGTTTGCAGCAAGTAAACAAGTAATAGTGGAAGATGTATCAATGGTAAAGATTGGACCGGGGTCCATAGTTCACTAGAGGTGCTCTCCTTAGATAAACAACATGGCATGAAGGGTAAACAAATTACAGCAGGGCAATTGACAGGAACTGAGCATGGCATAACAATGCAATACTAGACAAAAAGATCCTATGAGATTCGACTGGGAAATACAACAATATACATAGACCGTCATCCAACTGCATCTATGACTAGAAGTCCACCTTCAGGTTATCATCCGAACCCCCTCCAGTATTAAGTTGCAAGCAACAGACACCTGCTTTAAGAAAAGTGTGTAAGGTAAACAATCCACTTGTTCTATGAACAAGAGACCGTTGTTTTCTCCCTAGTAGCAACAACACATCTACAACCGAAGAGATTTCTGTTACTTCCCTTGGAAACTAGAGGCATGAACCCACTATCGAGCATAAATACCCCCTCTTGGAGCCACTAGCAACTACTTGGCCAAGATATCTACTAACAACGGAGAGCATGCAATATCACAAACAACACAGACATGATAGTATCAAATAGACAAAACCATTAATCAATCTGACATAGTAATCTCAATATCCATCGGATCCCCGCAAGCACAACATGCATTATTACAAATAGATTAGATCTTGATCATGAACGGAGCTCACAAGATCTATACATGAAAGCACAAGGAGGAGATACAACCATCTAGCTACTACATGGACCCATAGTCCAAGGTGGAACTACTCACGCTTCATACCGGAGAAGAAGGCCTCTCGGATGATCTCCCCTCTGGCAGGATGCCTGGAAGAATTTCAGATCCCCCCCCCCCCCGAATCTAGGGACGATGGTGGCGGCGGCTACAAAAGGTTTCGTGGAGTTTCGATCGGGTGCCTAGGTTTCTGCATCGGGGGCTTCTTATAGGCGAAGAAGCGAGGCTAGGAGGCGGTCGGAGGTCCCACACCCTACCCAGGCGCGGGGTGGGCCCACCTATGCCTAGGGGGGTGTGGTGGCCCTGGCTCGCCCCTCCGTCTCTCCTCTAGACTTCTTGACACCCACGGTAAAATATTGACTTTGGCTTTTGTCCCGTCCAATTCCAAGAATATTGATTTTCTGCCTTTCTGGAACCAAAAACAGAAGAAAACAGGCAACTGGCACTGTGGCAACTTGTTAATAGATTAGTTCCAGAAAATATATAAAAACACCTCAAAGTGTATACAAAGCAAAGAAAAGTAGATACAAAACAAGCATGGAGCATCAAAAATTATAGATACGTTTCCGACGTATCAAGCATCCCCAAGCTTAACTCCTGCTCGTCCTCGAGTAGGTAAGTGATAAAAGAATAATTTTTGAGGTGACATGCACCGTCAAAACCAAGATCAAACCATTTGCAAGCATTGAAAGCTGGGATCAAAGAACTCTAAACATGTGCAGAAAGATGGAGTTCTAACAATAAGACAAAGTAACTATGCATGCAACATGAAAGGCTACAAACAAAGATCATGAATAACATGCATTGAAAAACGTTTGTTTGTTTCACATATAGAAAACATGGCATAGTGGCAATCATCTTGTCCCTCATAGAGTAGCAAATAGATGCATAGGACACCTTCAAAGTTCATAAGAGTGACTAGATACAAGTAGCACAAGAACAAGTAATATCACAATATGCATCAATCAATAAGTTTTGGGACACTACACATAGAATGGAAACTATGCTCTCTTAATGGTGCCTAAAGGTAGAAGGTGGAGACTCAAATAATAGTGGAAGAAAGGCCTTTCATAAAGGAAGAAGGGATTTCGAGTTTCAAAAAGATCTTCCAAAAATTATGGTACTTGTTAGCTTTCAGCCCTCATTGCCCCTATCATAAGCATCTTGAAGTGATTAAGGTAAAAGTGAACAAACTATGGAGTATATGCTTGACAAAGTATAAGTTGGCAATCTCAAGTCCCTTGAATACAAGGGCCACGCCTCATGCTACTCAACTTCAGTCACCTGTAAGTTCTTGTCATAGTAAGTACATGCATATCATAGAGAACCGCCAACGGGGTACCCCTTGCACATGGTACAGGAGCTATCCCAAAACCAAAATGACAAGGAAAGCAGACAATGAGCATCTCAGCGATCTTTTTATTTACTATGTGCATAGCTTTTTATTGAGGATGCTTCATAGATAGCTCATTATGGTGATGCTACAAGTTTCCACCATGATTAGGCATGGCTTAGGCTAGCGGTGCAGGCATTTCTCCAACACAAAATACATAACTCCATGGACTTACAAGCTCCCTCTTTATTTCACACCTGTGACATCCATAGACAAAAGAGCATGATATCAACTGTGTACTGATGCATCGCTGAGTTGATGTAGGAGCGCTTCGTTGGGAACCCCAAGAGCAAGGTGTGAAGCAGCACAGCAGCAAGTTTTCCCTCAGTAAGAAACCGAGGTTATCGAACCATTAGGAGGAAGGAAACGTCACACGGGTGTTGCAAGCAACACGGTGACCTGCACAACACAAACTTAAGACTTTTCCCAACGAATCAGTGAGATTGTCAAGCTAACCCGGTTTGCTGTAACAAAGGATTAAACATATGGTGTGGAAGGTAATGGTGGTTTGCAGCAAGTAAACAAGTAAAAGTGGAAGAGATATCAATGATAAAGATTGGACCGTGGTCCATAGTTCACTAGAGGTGCTCTCCTTAAATAGACAACATGGCATGAAGGGTAAACAAATTACAGCAGGGCAACTGACAGGAACTAAGCAAGGCATAACAATGCAATTACTAGTCAGAAAGATCCTATAGATTCGATTGGGCAATACAACAAGATACATAGACCGCCATCCAACTGCATATATGACTAGAAGTCCACCTTCAGGTTATCATCCGAAACCTCTCCAGTATTAAGTTGCAAGCAACAGACAACTGCTTTAAGCAAAGTGTGTAAGGTAAACAGTCCACATGTTCTATGAACAAGAGACCGTTGTTTTCTCCCTAGTAGCAACAACACATCTACAATCGAAGAGATTATTGTCACTTCCCTTGGAAACTAGAGGCATGAACTCACTATCGAGCATAAATACCCCCTCTTGGAGTCACCAGCAACTACTCGGCCAAGATAGCTACTTGAATACACGAGCATATCTTGGGTGTAAGACAGTTTTACACATGCGAATACTAAGGTTCTTACTTGGCGAGACTAGCATGTACTGACATGGCCTCGGAACACGGACCAAAAGGTTAAGCATGAGTCATATGTTTGATATGATGACCATATAGATGCTCGCCTTTGAAGCTACACCGACTCATGTGATGATCGGACTTGGTGTAGTGGATTTGGTTCATGTAATCACCAAAAAGACATGAGGGATGTCGTTTTTGAGTGGGAGTTCATTTCTAATTTGGATTAGTAGAACTCAATTTATCATAAATTAAATCAAAGTGAAAATTGATAATTTGTTGTAGTCATTGGCATTCGCTCACCACCTTATGCTTAGTTGTAATTAGGATAATAGAACTATATAATTCTAGATATTTACTTTACGAACTGGTATCGTATTGTGTGGAGTGTCAATGTAAAGTTTAAAGTCCTATTGCAAAATTTCAGTAAACTCTGTTTACTCTGTGAAATTTAATAATTAGTATTAAATCGAGAGTAACAATTCCAGTGTTATTATCTAAAGTATCATGTTTACCTCCGTGATTTTTGATTTAAATATCGAGATTTTCTAGGAGCTGAAAGAATTGTTTCAGAAACCATCATGTGTGGCAGATATAACGATATCTGAAACAATGTTTTGGTTGCAATATGATAGAGTATAATATATGTTCTCATATTGGATGAGAATTTGCAAAGGTTGGAGATGCTAGACATCCTAATCATCCAAAAAGTTTTTGGAAAGTAACATTATACTCACGATTCGCCTTTATAAGCTACATTAGCTTGATCATGAAAGTCGTCATGATAAGGATAAATAGAAGATGTATGTAAAGTGTTTACTACACTAAAAGATTACTAAAGAATGGATTTAGAAAGAATTCCAATCATTTCATGATGGTGATCTACTTCAAAGTGCAAGTCCAAAGGTATTAGTATTTAAATATACACGCTATGGACTATGTGTCATGTATATGGCGCCGCTTTTGATGTTGATAGATTCTTATAAAAGGAAAGGAAATACTGAAGGAGAATCTATAAAATATATTTGGCAAAAAATGAAATACTGGAAATATCCAGTTTAGGTATTGATGAGTGCATGAACACTTCGTTGGGAGACCCCAATAGGAAGGTATGATGAGCACATCAGCAAGTTTTCCCTCAGTAAGAAACCAAGGTTATCGAACCAGTGGGAGGAAGGAAACGACTCAAAGGTGTTGCTAGAAACTTGGAGACCTGCACAACACAAACTCAAGACTTTGCCCCAACAAATAGTGAGGTTGTCAATCTCACCGGTTTGTTGTAACAAAGGATTAACTATATGGTGTGGAAGGTAATGGTGGTTTGCAACAAGTAAACGGTAAACAGTGGAAGGTATATAAATGGTAAAGATTGGACCGGGATCCATAGTTCACTAGAGGTGTTCTCCTTAGATAAACAAACATGGCATGTTGGGTAAACAAATTACAGCAGTGCAATTGACAGGACTGAGCAAGGCATAACAATGTAATACTAGACATCATGATCCTATGAGATTCGATTGGGCAATACAACAAGATACATAGACCGCCATCCAACTGCATCTATGACTAGAAGTCCACCTTTGGGTTATCATCTGAACCCCCTCCAGTATTAAGTTGCAAGCAACAAACAACTGCTTTAAGCAAAGTGTGTAAGGTAAACAATCCACTTGTTCCATGAACAAGAGAAAGTTGTTTTCTCCCTAGTGGCAACAACACATCTACAACCTTAGAGATTTTTGTTACTTCCCTTAGATTAAATAGAGGCATGAACCCACTATCGAGCATAAATACCCCCTCTTAGAGTCACTAGCAACTACTTGGCCAAGATAGCTACTAACAACAGAGAGCATGCAAGATCATAAACAACATAGACATGATAGAATCAATAAGACAAAACCATTAATCAATCTGACATAGTAATCTTAGTATCCAACGAATCCCCACAAACACAACATGCATGATTATAAATAGATGAGATCTTGATCATGAATGGATCTCACAAGATCTAGACATGAAAGCACAAGGGAGGATATACAACCATCTAGCTACTACATGGACCTGTAGTCCAAGGTGGAACTACTCACGCTTTATACTGGAGGCTGGCATGATGAAGAAGAAGGCCTCCAGGATGATCTCCCCTCTGGCAGGTGCCGGGAAGAGCTTCAGATCCCCCGATCTAGAGATGATGGTGGCGGCGGCTACGGACTGTTTCCTGGAATATTGATTGGGGTACTTAGGGTTTAGGCATCGAGGGCTTCTTATAGGCGAAGAGGGAGGCCGAGGGGGTGCCCGAGGCGGCTGAAACCCCTAGGCGTGGGGTGGGCCCACCCGCACGGCTAGGGTATGTGGCCCCCTCGAGGCCCTCCTCCGTCTCGTCTTCTGGCTCCGTGTTCCCCACAGTAAAATATTGACTTTGGCTTTTGTCCCATCCAATTCCGAGAATATTGATTTCTGCCATTCTGGAACCAAAAATAGAAGAAAACAGGCAACTGGCACTATGGCATCTTGTTAATAGGTTAGTACCAGAAAACATATAAAAACACCTCAAAGTGTAAACAAAGCAAAGTAGATACTAAACAAGCATGAAACATCAAAAATTATAGATACGTTTCCGACTTATCAAGCATCCCCAAGCTTAACTCCTGCTCGTCCTCGAGTAGGTAAGTGATAAAAATAATTGTTTCTTAGGTGACATGGACCATCAAAATCAAGATCAAACCATTTGAAAGCATTGAAAGCTGGGATCAAAGAACTCTAAACATGAGAATGAAAGATGGAGTTCTAACAGTAAGACAAAGTAACTATGTATGCAACATGAAAGGCTACAAACAAAGATCATGAATAACATGCATTGAAAAACATTTGTTTGTTTCACATACAGAAAACATGGCATAGTGGCAATCAGCTTGTACCTCATAGAGTAGCAAATAGATGCATAGGACACCTTCAAAGTTCACAAGGGTGACTAGAAACAAATAGCACAAGAACAAGTAATATCACAATATGCATCAATCAATAAGCTTTGGAACACTGCACACAGAATGACAACTATGCTCTCTTAATGGTGCCTAAAGGTAGAAGGTGGAGACTTGATCGTGGTGGAAGAAAGACCTTTATTAAAGGAAGCAGGGATTTCAAGTTTCAAAAAGAGCTTTGAAAAATTATGGTACTTGTTTGCTTTCAGCCCTCATTGCCCCTATCATAAGCATCTTGAAGTGATTAAGGTTAAAGTGAACAAAGATGGAGTATATGCTTGACGAAGTATAAGTTGGCAATCTCAAGTCCCTTGAATACGAGGGCCACACCTCATGCTACTCAACTTTAGTCACCTGTAAGTTCTTGTCATTGTAAGTATTTGCATATCATTGAGAACCTCCAACGGGGTACCCCTTGCATATTGTATAGGAGCTTTCCCATAACCAAAGTAGGAAATACAACCATCTAGCTACTACATGGACCTGTAGTCCAAGGTGGAACTACTCACGCTTCATACCGGAGGCTGGCATGATGAAGAAGAAGGCCTCCGGGATTATCTCCCCTGCGACAGGGTGCCGGGAAGAGCTTCAGAGCCTCCCGATCTAGGGACGATGGTGGCGGTGACTACAGACGGTTTCATGGAATATTGATCGGGTACTTAGGTTTTATGCATTGGGGGGTATTTATAGGCGAAGAGGGAGGCCAAGGGGGTGCCCGAGGCGGCTGCACCCCCAGGCACGGGGTGGGCCCACTCGTGCGGCCAGGGCGTGTGGCCCCCTCGAGGCCCTCCTCCGTCTCGTCTTTTGGCTCTGTGTTCCCCACGGTAAAATATCTACTTTGGCTTTTGTCCCGTCCAATTCCGAGAATATTGATTTTCTGCCTTTGTGGAACCAAAAATAGAAGAAAACGGGCAACTGGCACTATGGCATCTTGTTAATAGGTTAGTACCAGAAAACATATAAAAACACCTCAAAGTGTAGACAAAGCAAAGCAAAGTAGATACTAAACAAGCATGGAACATCAAAAATTATATATACGTTTCCGACGTATCAGGTATATAGATGATATACATGTTATGGTTGTATTATTTGCTTATTAAAAAATGTGGTTCCTAGGTATTCAATATCGAATTGGTTGGTATGAAATTTCATACAGAACAACGTAATTCATGAACCACAATGGCCTAAGTAACTAGAAAGAGAATATGTGATGATGTTCATCGAAAACAAACAAACCGTTGTTTGTATTTCTCGTTGACATCAAAGCTTGCCTTCAAGATTTGTTTTAATAATTGTTATTTAAATCAGGTATTATGAGAACAAAGATTGTTCAAATAATTACCGTATTCCATATAAGATGGATGATTTACAAATCTAGTTGGAGAAATCACATCCATAAAACCTAATGCTAAAATGTCACAAGACAAATGATTGAAAGATCACTTACGAAGTGACATCATCGTTTAAATTATATTGGAAAGAAAACATGAAGAAACTCCATTCTCATGGATTTTTGGAGTCTTTGATTTGATCAAATGATGCTTGTGAGACTTTCCTTGGGATAATTAAAACTTCGTTCAAAGTCCAAAGAACAACGAACAACTAAATTATTGGAATTTATACGTATCGATGTATGTAGTCCATTATGTGTATTTGTGAGCGATGGATGTCAACTTCATATGCTTTCTCTAGAAATTTGAGTGAATATTCACTTAATGAGAAAGAAGTGTGAAATATTTGAATACGTTCAAAGACTTTCAAGATGAAATGGAAAATCATTATAACAAGAAAATAAATAATTTATGATTTTATCATAAAGGGATTTATTTGAGTTGCAAGTTTAGTAAAACACCTAGATTTGCATCTCCCGAAACACCATAGGAATATGGAGTATTTGAGATTTGTAATGAAGCCTTGTTTGACATGGTTGGATCAAAGGTGTTATTTATAAAACTGTATTATGTTTTAAAAGATTAAAGCTTTAGAGATTACCGCTTTTACACTGAAAAGAGCCCCATCTTGATCCGCTGAAATGACACCATGTAAGTTAAGGTTTGGGATAAAACCCAAGTTGTCCTTTCTTAAATTTTGGTATGCTATGCATAAGTAAGATGCTTACAATCAAAGTCGGATGAGCATGTCTTTGTAGGTTATTTCGAATAACTGTTGGGTATTCCTCCATAACACCGAAGACAGAAGCATTTGTCGCTTAGAACTTCAAGTTTCTGGAGAAAGAACTTTTCATAAAATTTAAGTGGGAGGACAATAGAACTTTAATAAGGTTAATGAACCTTAGCTAAATGTGATGAGTTGCGCAGCGCCGAAAAACGTTCCGGAGGCAGCCACAATGCTGATGGCTCACTGATGACACCCAGCACTGTCGTGGGACGCTTCGTTGGAAACCCCAAGAGGAAGGTGTGATGAGCACAACAACAAGTATTCCCTCAGTAAGAAACCGAGGTTATCGAACCAGTAGGAGGAAGGAAACGTCTCAAAGGTGTTGCAAGCAACGTCGAAACCTGCACAACACAAACTCAAGACTTTGCCCCAACGAATCGGTGAGGTTGTCAATCTCACCGGTTTGTTGTAACAAAGGATTAAACGTATGGTGTGGAAGGTAATGGTTTGCAGCAAGTAAACAAGTAATAGTGAAAGATGTATCAATGGTAAAGATTGGACCGGGGTCCATAGTTCACTAGAGGTGCTCTCCTTAGATAAACAACATGGCATGAAGGGTAAACAAATTACAGCAGGGCAATTGACAAGAACTAAGCATGGCATAACAATGAAATACTAGACAAAAAGATCCTATGAGATTCGACCGGGCAATACAACAATATACATATACCGTCATCCAACTGCATCTATGACTAGAAGTCCACCTTCAGGTTATCATCCGAACCCCCTCCAGTATTAAGTTGCAAGCAACAGACACCTGCTTTAAGAAAAGTGTGTAAGGTAAACAATCCACTTGTTCTATGAACAAGAGACCGTTGTTTTCTCCCTAGTAGCAACATCACATCTACAACCGAAGAGATTTCTGTTACTTCCCTTGGAAACTAGAGGCATGAACCCACTATCGAGCATAAATACCCCCTCTTGGAGCCACTAGCAACTACTTGGCCAAGATATCTACTAACAACGGAGAGCATGCAAGATCACAAACAACACAGACATGATAGTATCAAATAGACAAAACCATTAATCAATCTGACATAGTAATCTCAATATCCATCGGATCCCCGCAAACACAACATGCATTATTACAAATAGATTAGATCTTGATCATGAACGGAGCTCACAAGATCTATACATGAAAGCACAAGGAGGAGATACAACCATCTAGCTACTACATGGACCCGTAGTCCAAGGTGGAACTACTCACGCTTCATACCGGAGAAGAAGGCCTCTGGGATGATCTCCCCTCTGGCAGGATGCCTGGAAGAATTTCAGATCCCCCCCCCAATCTAGGGACGATGGTGGCGGCGGCTACAAAAGTTTTCGTGGAGTTTCGATCGGGTGCCTAGGTTTCTGCATCGGGGGCTTCTTATAGGCGAAGAGGCGAGGCTAGGAGGTGGCCGGAGGTCCCACACCCTACCCAGGCGTGGGGTGGGCCCACCTGTGCCTAGGGGGGTGTGGTGGCCCTGGCTCGCCCCTCCGTCTCTCCTCTAGACTTCTTGACACCCACGGTAAAATATTGACTTTGGCTTTTGTCCCGTCCAATTCCAAGAATATTGATTTTCTGCCTTTCTGGAACCAAAAACAGAAGAAAACAGGCAACTGGCACTGTGGCAACTTGTTAATAGATTAGTTCCAGAAAATATATAAAAACACCTCAAAGTGTATACAAAGCAAAGCAAAGTAGATACAAAACAAGCATGGAACATCAAAAATTATAGATACGTTTCCGACGTATCAAGCATCCCCAAGCTTAACTCCTGCTCGTCCTCGAGTAGGTAAGTGATAAAAGAATAATTTTTGAGGTGACATGCACCGTCAAAACCAAGATCAAACCATTTGCAAGCATTGAAAGCTGGGATCAAAGAACTCTAAACATGTGCAGAAAGATGGAGTTCTAACAATAAGACAAAGTAACTATGCATGCAACATGAAAGGCTACAAACAAAGATCATGAATAACATGCATTGAAAAACGTTTGTTTGTTTCACATATAGAAAACATGGCATAGTGGCAATCAGCTTGTCCCTCATAGAGTAGCAAATAGATGCATAGGACACCTTCAAAGTTCATAAGAGTGACTAGATACAAGTAGCACAAGAACAAGTAATATCACAATATGCATCAATCAATAAGTTTTGGGACACTACACATAGAATGGAAACTATGCTCTCTTAATGGTGCCTAAAGGTAGAAGGTGGAGACTCAAATAATAGTGGAAGAAAGGCCTTTCATAAAGGAAGAAGGGATTTCGAGTTTCAAAAAGATCTTCCAAAAATTATGGTACTTGTTAGCTTTCAGCCCTCATTGCCCCTATCATAAGCATCTTGAAGTGATTAAGGTAAAAGTGAACAAACTATGGAGTATATGCTTGACAAAGTATAAGTTGGCAATCTCAAGTCCCTTGAATACGAGGGCCACGCCTCATGCTACTCAACTTCAGTCACCTGTAAGTTCTTGTCATAGTAAGTACATGCATATCATAGAGAACCGCCAACGGGGTACCCCTTGCACATGGTACAGGAGCTATCCCAAAACCAAAATGACAAGGAAAGCAGACAATGAGCATCTCAGCGATCTTTTTATTTACTATGTGCATAGCTTTTTATTGAGGATGCTTCATAGATAGCTCATTATGGTGATTCTACAAGTTTCCACCATGATTAGGCATGGCTTAGGCTAGCGGTGCAGGCATTTCTCCAACACAAAATACATAACTCCATGGACTTACAAGCTCCCTCTTTATTTCACACCTGTGACATCCATAGGCAAAAGAGCATGATATCAACTGTGTACTGATGCATCGCTGAGTTGATGTAGGAGCGCTTCGTTGGGAACCCCAAGAGCAAGGTGTGAAGCAGCACAGCAGCAAGTTTTCCCTCAGTAAGAAACCGAGGTTATCGAACCATTAGGAGGAAGGAAACGTCACACGGGTGTTGCAAGCAACGCGTTGACCTGCACAACACAAACTTAAGACTTTTCCCAACGAATCAGTGAGATTGTCAAGCTAACCCGGTTTGCTGTAACAAAGGATTAAACATATGGTGTGGAAGGTAATGGTGGTTTGCAGCAAGTAAACAAGTAAAAGTGGAAGAGATATCAATGATAAAGATTGGACCGTGGTCCATAGTTCACTAGAGGTGCTCTCCTTAAATAGACAACATGGCATGAAGGGTAAACAAATTACAGCAGGGCAACTGACAGGAACTAAGCAAGGCATAACAATGCAATTACTAGTCAGAAAGATCCTATAGATTCGATTGGGCAATACAACAAGATACATAGACCGCCATCCAACTGCATATATGACTAGAAGTCCACCTTCAGGTTATCATCCGAAACCTCTCCAGTATTAAGTTGCAAGCAACAGACAACTGCTTTAAGCAAAGTGTGTAAGGTAAACAGTCCACATGTTCTATGAACAAGAGACCGTTGTTTTCTCCCTAGTAGCAACAACACATCTACAATCGAAGAGATTATTGTCACTTCCCTTAGAAACTAGAGGCATGAACCCACTATCGAGCATAAATACCCCCTCTTGGAGTCACCAGCAACTACTCGGCCAAGATAGCTACTAACAACGGAGAGCATGCAAGATCACAAGCAACACAGACATGATAGAATCATAAAGACAAAACCATTAATCAAACCAACATAATAATCTCAATATCCATCGGATCCCCGCAAACACAACATGCGTGATTACAAATAGATTAGATCTTGATCATGAACGGAGCTCACAAGATCTACACATGAAAGCACAAGGAGGAGATACAACCATCTAGCTACTACATGGACCCACAGTCCAAGGTGGAACTACTCACGCATCATACCGGAGAGAAGGCCTCCAAGATGATCTCTCCTCCGGCAGGGTGCCGGGAAGAACTTCAGATACCCCCGATCTAGGGATGACGGTGGCAACGACTATAGAAGGTTTCGTGGAGATTTTCGGGTACTTAGGGTTTTTGCATCAGGGGATTCTTATAGGCGAAGGGGGAGGCCGAGGCGGTGGCCAGGGCCCCCACACCCTGCCTAGGCGCGGGGTAGGGCCCACCCACGCCTAGGGGGTCTGGGTGCCCTGGCACGCCTCTTCGTCTCCCCTCTGGACTTCTCGTTTCCCACAGAAAGTTATTGACTTTGACATTTGTCCCGTCCAATTCCGAGAATATTTCTTTACTAACTTTTCTGGAACCAAAAATAGAAGAAAATAGGCAACTGGCACTATGGCAACTTGTTAATAGGTTAGTACCAGAAAAAATGTAAAAATCACCTCAAAGTGTAGACAAAGCAAAGCAAAGTAGATACTAAACAAGCATGGAGGATCAAAAATTATAGACACGTTTCCGACGTATCATGTACAAAGTACAAGTGCAATGTGGAAAACGTTCCCCGTGATAGCACGGTTCTTCTAATTCCAACGTATAAGTGCAAGAATATACAACATAGATGACACAATGGTTCAACTTTATTAGGGGCAAAGAATATAAAGTGTGCCATCAAGTTTGTGAGGGCTTTAATCACTAAGTTTTCACATAACAAAGAGACTTTTTAACTGGAAGATAGCTGAAAACAAGAATATACTTGGAATGGTGTAACACACCATGCATAGGAGTTTATAGTGGACACTTTGGAATAACTTGGTTTATTGGTAGTTGGAAGCATGAGTAGAGCTTACTCATACAAGTGGAGGCTAGCAAAAGACTGGGAGCAACCAACTAAGAGAGCATTAATGTCCATAATCATGTAGAGCAACAAAACATTACTAACAGAAGCATAGAGTGGTACTACAAGTCAAGGACTAAATGATCATAGAGGCTATGGTGACTTGTTCATAGTCATAACATGGTGTGAGAATGTGCCAAGTCAACCCAAACAAAGCATCAAAGGAGAATACCACAATACTATGCTTTTGCATGCTAAAAAAATGCATAATTCTTTCAAGGCACACTAAGCAATCCCAATTGTTTGGGACAAGACATGCTACAACAATAATCACTAAGCATAAGATCAAAACAACACCTAGCATGTCATGCTAAAGACTAAGTCACAGTCAATGCAAGCTCCTCTTGCACTTATCAAGCAAGAACTTTCTACTCCTTTCCAACACCAATCAACTTATTTGAAACAACACAGCGAGAACGGGGGTCCAAACTACTTTATTCAAGCAAAGTAAACAAACTAAGCAAACCAAACAAAAACTAAGACGCTCCAAGAACAACACAACAGTGCATGAAACAATAAAAACAAAGTGTCTAGACAGACCTGAGCTTTTTATTGATGAAGAAGGGGATGCCTTGGGCATCCCCAAGCTTTGACGCTTGTACCTCTTGGATATTTCTTGGGGTGATACTGAGGTGGCATCCCCAAGCTTGAGATTTTGTCCATTCTTCATCTCATTACATCATTATCTCTCTACACCTGAAATTTTTCCTTCATACAAAACTTCACACAATATTCATTAGCAATATTAGTGTATTCAAAAGATAATAGATGGGCTAAGCTTTGGAACAGCAAAACTTTTCACTAAAAACACAAGCTACTGTACCAACTCCTTCAAAAAGCTCAATTCACCTAAAGAGAACTAAAAAAGGAATCAATAAGAAGCAAATGCAAATAATGGCAGAAATCTGTCAAAACAAACCAGCAGATAGAAACCGATTTTTTCGAACATCTTCTGTTGCTCAAATTAAAAAGTGTCGAACTAACGAAAGTTATCTAACATACTGGGGGATTTATTCACAAATGTTGAGCTCAATCCGAGTTACAGAGACTCCTCACGATTTTTTTGATGGAGGACAGAAATCTGTTTTGGGACAGCAACTCCCCAAATCTTACTTCCCTCTCATTAGAGGTCATTCTTGGCACAAAAAGTAAACAAAAAGGATAAGGAGAGGTCATTACTGAAGTAATAACTTCCAAGACTCAAGGAAACTCTTGGGTTATCTCCCAACAAGTACTTTTCTTTAAAGCCTTTAAGTTAGGCACAAGAACCAAGAAGAATCAAGTATTTTCAAGGGCCACCACATCTAAACCCCTTGGCCTCTAAACCTACTTGCCAAGGGCCCTCTCTACTCCACCATACCCGCTCGGGCTTAGGCGAAGCCCTGCGGGATTTCCCCTCTACTTTCACCACCACACCATCGTGCTGCTAGAATCGCGAGGAGAGATCTAAAACCTCCGCTGCCAGCTGGAACAAGGAAGAGGAATGTCTTCATCGAGTACCGAACGTGTGACCGACTATGAAAATGCTTCCGAAACGCGGCGCCAGAAGGATCGTCTTCGCGATCTTGATATCGACAAGTGAACGACTATATCAACCACGAGAATCCGATCTCGTTAACCGCTTTGGAATATTCGGGGGTTAGTACTCTCTCAACTCGTTGCACCGATCTAGTAGATTAGATCTTGACTTGTGTGTGTTCATGCGTGAAATTTTTGTTTTCCATACTACGAACCCCTACAATTGGCAGAGCCATAAATGGCCACTTCATAGTGGTTTGATGTAACTTTAGAGTTTATTTTTGTTGGTATCTTTTGTTTAGGTTTTCTTATAAGATCTAACATCGTTACTTAGTTAATACTATAGCTAAACAATCTATATCTATATCTATACCAAATAATAAAGCACAAAGTGTTTCTCCCGATCCAACACTTTTTTAGACCGTTTTACCCCTAATAGTTCTGAGGTATTAGATCCTCTGCCACACCGTACATGTGAACGAACGAAATCAACTCAACCCAGGAAAATAAAAGAACACCTCGAACTATAGCCCAATTGGTGCGGCGAGCTGCCCACGAAAAATGACTGATCGGCTGTACCATTGAATAGTCCCACATCGTTTCTTTACATTGAATCCCACCAGCTCATATACCTTTGCAAGCTGTCTTATATCCGTCGATAAGCACAAGCAACACTATCATTGATTGATCCGAAATCAAATGATATTAAACGGGGCAACACCGAGATGAACGGAGGAAAACGAGGTGAGTTTGGAAGCGCCACCGTGGAGTGGCGGCGCCGAGAACGAACGGAGGAGCCGAGGAGGTCCTGGAGTTGGAGCGCCGGAGCACAGCACCGCGGCCCACGGCGGCCTGAAGCTTGTGTGGCGGAGGTGCCGTGGTTGGGGTCCCCGGCCGTGGAAGAAGAGGGAGGCAGTACAAGTATAGGCCAAGACTCAATGGCTGAGCGAGTTAAATGCCACAATGACTGATTTGTGCTAGCTACTGATACTGAACGACGAGAGGAGGGGTCTGCTACGAGCCGTGGAGGCCGGGCCGGTCGGACAACAGGGATCAAACAAACTCAGCACAGCTCCATCGGCTGTTGCCATCGCACATTCTTCGCAATGGTGTATTCTACATCCGGAACACCACTCTTTTTTGCAAGCTACCTCACCCCGCGGCGGATCCAGAAAAAGTTAATCAGACTCTGTTCCTTCCAATTGCGAGACAAATATGTCAACCAATTATGTGCTGATTTTTACAATTTATCTTTCATACGATTATGTGTCTACAATAGTTGGATTTGTTCATCCGCTTCCAACCACGGCAGTCGCCCGCAACAACAGGTAGCGAGAACGACGAGGTATAGAACAGGTAAATATACTGGTCAACATGCATGATCAACCTGCACGCAGTTTGCTTGCCCATTTACGGCTAGCTACTGCTCTAAAGAAGAGGATGACAATGTTCGTATTTAAGGTGTTCGACGAAGTGACCCAATGAACGGCTGTGTTTGATGTACATAGATGATGTGGCTTTGTAATTTACTTTATGTTTTTCTCTCCTCTTGCCGGTGATGACATGTGTAGTTGTAGCATCACTGAAATGCTTGCTAAACAGGCGGAAGAAATATATGCATGCTCAACTTACCTTTTTGCTTGAACATAAGATTTGTTTCTATTTTATCTTATTTGATAGAGGTTTTATTGGTGCAACGTTCAAGGTAAATATGAGAGATTACAAGAAACACTTATGAAACTAGGGAGTAAGTTGATTTTGTCCTTATTTTCGAATTTTCTCTCCCTTTTGCTAATACACTCGTGTAGATAGTGATGTTGATATATCGTACACACGTGATAATAATAAGGCCCCGTTCGGCATGGAGGAAATGCAAAGGAATTTTGGAGGTTTAGTTTCGTGTGGAATTTTTTCCTTCAGATGCGTTCGGAACAAAGGAAACCTAAATAACGATTCTTTTGGAAAGGCTTTCTTTCCTACGATTTTGACAGTATTCCACGGGAATTTTAACATCTACTCAGATCACTGGTTTTCGCTGAAGCCCGAGGCGAGCATCTCTTCCAGTGGCATTAGCCGATTAAAATACTCCTTTATGTGATGTTCGTCGTTTGTAAGTACACGATGTGATAGGCGATGTGCTTGTATCCAAATAGAATAATCCTAACCAATGATCTGCCATGAGCCCATGATGTGCAGTCGAGTTACTGTTTCCTACGTTTTTTCCTTGCTCGTCCAAAGGCAGATACATACGCTTTTTCCTATGGTTCTAAATCCCATAGTTTTGCATCAACACGGGTCTTCTGTTCCTACACGGTTTTTAGTTCCTATGTTTTTTTGTACCCGTGTCCCGAACAGGGCCTAATAGTTTACTGTAATATAAATTTTATACTTCACTCGATTACCTAAGAAATTTGAGCTTTTTGGTCCAAAAATTATTATTTCTTTTCATAGAGTTTGTTTTAAACAACACGGTATGGTATAAAGAATATGCAATTCAATATCTCGAATCTGATCAAACAAACTTATTCTTGGTGCAGCAACGCGCGAGCATTGTGCTAGTTGATATAAAAACAATGATTGATCCATTCGGTCCTCCATTCCATAAAGGAAAAAACGAATCTTAGATCATTTCAGCCCCTCTTAAGCAGATTGTACTTTGTCGCGACATAAAATCTTTATTTTTCAAAAGATCTTTATCTATATCTATACCTACCTAATAATAAAGAAAAAAACGTTTCTTGTAGTACCTACACTTTTTGGACGGCTTTATCCCTACAGTAAATCACATATTACCCACATGCCACCCCTAAGTGGGAAAAAAAGCTTTTTGGACGGCTTTACCCCTAGAGTAAATCACATAGTACCCACATGCCCTCTAACTAAAAAAAACGAAGAAACGCTCGTACATCTCAAATGAAAAAAAATAGAATCGCTTTTTGGACGGCTTTCAACAAAGAATTGCTTGCATAGGTAAAAAAATAGAATTGCTTATACGAAGTGTTCTTCCTAATCTTATGAATAGAACCACGACGACCTGTGCCCTATTAGCCCATAGACCAAGATCCACACGAGTCAGGCCGCCGCTGATTTCTCTTTGTGGATGGATTTATCCCATGGATTTTCCCATGTTTTCAAGATGATGATGGATTCATCGATGGGTTTCAGCCGCTCGATGCTTGGCTCTTGGCGCCGCCAAGGTGCGGCTCCACGGCCTCCCTGCTACCGGCATAAGCACCTGGTACCTGTCGCCTGGCTCCCATGCGTCGCAGCTTTGGTTCTGCCCCCGGACACTCTCCTGCTGCCCTGCACGAATCATGCTCCACCCGCTAAACACCGCCATTGATCCTGCTGCAGAAGCACCTGGTACCCTGTCGCCTGGCTCCCATGGGTCGCGGCTTTGGTTCTGCCCCCGGACACTTTCCTGCTGCCCCGCACGAATCATGCTCCACCCGCTAAACACCGCCATTGATCCCGCTACTACGACGGTTGAAACTCCTCTCCCTGAGATCCTCATGTCGCCTGCATGTACCGACGCGGCCTTAAGCTTGCTCCATGCATTGCCAGACCAGTAACCCTATCGCTATGCCTTACAGTGTCCCCACACGCCGAAGGTGATGATTTTAAATGTCAAAAAAGAAGGTGATGGTTTTATTTAATTTTGTTCTCATGCCTAAATAGTGAAATTGATCAAATATATTGTTCGTTTAACTTCATATATGAGTACATTTGAATGAGTTAAATCCAACATAAATGTGTATAAAATCCTAGATCATCCGTTGCACATGCAACCACTACATGGACCGCGCCGCTAAGATCGGCCACACCATTGTCGTGTCGTGCAGATAAGAAAAACGTCTAACTCGAGACTGATGTCATGACATAAGATAAAAAATTCATACGAATTAGATCGGTCTTTCCGGTGCAACGCACGGACACCTTTTGCTAGTCCTCCAAAAATGCTTGAGAGAAAGTGCACCATTTTGAGTAATTAGAGCCTTGTGTAAAATAAAATTTCCATCTCTTACCTCTAGAATCTCGATGGGTTAAATTCGTATATGGACCCCAAAGACCACGAGCCCAGGAGTCCGGCTCAGCAAGTTGACTGGGCCGGAGAACCTAAACAGCCCAGCTAGCAAGAGTTCACGAGCCGAGCCTAATATCCTAGCCGTCCATCCTTCAATCGGACCGCTCCAAGTCCCCATGCCATTTTGTCGAAGCATCCTGCGGCAACCTCACCTTATATAAAAGCCGGGAGATTTCTAGGGTTTCCGCCGCCGCAGCCACACACCACAGCACCAGCCAAACCCTCTCTTCTCGGGCTTCCTCTCCACCGGCGCCCTCCCCGTTCAGATCACCATGGTGAGCTCTTCATTGCCCTCCGATGCGAACGCTCGCATTTCTCTTCGTGACTCGATTGTCGTCCCATGGAGATGTTTTCTTACCTGCTTGGTTCTCGCAGTCGACGGAGAAGAAGCAGTCGAACCCGATGCGGGAGATCAAGGTGCAGAAGCTCGTGCTCAACATCTCCGTTGGCGAGAGCGGTGATCGGCTCACTCGCGCCTCCAAGGTATCACAAATCCCTGACCCATCCATCTCCAACATGAGAAAAAAATCATTCGATGTTGCTTCACTTGCGTGCTGCTTTATATCTAGGACTGCGCAATTCAGCCCAACGAAAACTTATCAAGAATTGCTCTGCAGTTGTAGTATGATGCGTGCGCATTTAAGTTTCTAAGGCAATGTTTCTTTATACGAATTTACTTTTATCAGGTGTTGGAGCAGCTGAGCGGGCAGTCGCCAGTTTTCTCAAAGGGTAAGATCGTGTCCACAAGCTAAAATTCGACTGATGGTAAATTTTTAGTGGTGCTTACTGGTGATGGTGGTTACATTTTTGCAGCTAGGTACACTGTGAGGTCGTTTGGCATCCGTCGTAATGAGAAGATTGCTTGCTACGTTACAATCAGGGGTGAGAAGGCAATGCAGCTTCTCGAAAGTGGGCTGAAGGTGAAGGAGTATGAGCTGCTCAGGAGGAACTTCAGTGACACTGGCTGCTTTGGATTTGGTATCCAGGAGCACATTGATCTTGGCATGAAGTAAGATGACCTTCCTATACTCTGTATTCTTCTCTCAGTTTAGATGCGCTAAGTATATGTGACTGGAGGTTTACCTTGGCAAGCGTTGCAACATAAATAATCTTGTGTGACACATAGAACTACGAACTTGGATGTTAGTTATCTCTAGTAGAACATAACATGCAGTTACTAATGTGTATGCTTTAAGAATCACTAATATGTAATCATATGCTTTGTTTTTCTATGCTCATTCCTTTTTGTTTCCCTATTCTGAAATTGTTTAGTGGTTATTATGGTTATGAGCACTGTTCCTTAATCTGCCGGGAAATGCTTTTCTCAGTTGAAATACATCACATAAACAATCTGTAGCCATGTTTTTATGTACTGTGTTGTCCAGCAGGTTATGGTCTTCTGTATTACATCCTTAAATTTGCTTCCCTGCTAGTGATCTTAAGCTCTCTTATCTGGTTGTGTATTGTAGTGGTTGTTACCTAATGGTGAATCTCTGTTGTTTGCTTCTAGAAGGATCATTTGTCCTTCTCACTGTAAATTGAATGTCCTCATTCTGAGATTTATTTATATCAGTTATAACTTGTATGTTGTCTATTAGGTTAGATCATGTATAGTCTGGTATGTCTCAATTGGCAACTGTTTTCTCTTAAAATTGTTGTGTTCCTCCGTAATGTATCTGTTGCATGTTAAGTAGTGGTATCCTATATTCCTGTTGCTTACATACTTGCAACTTGCTGGAATTATCTGCAGGTATGACCCGTCAACTGGTATCTATGGTATGGATTTCTTTGTTGTTCTGGAGCGTGCTGGATACCGTGTTTCTCGCAGGCGCCGATGCAAAGCCCGCATTGGTATCCACCAGAGGGTGACCAAGGAAGATGCGATGAAGTGGTTCCAGGTCAAGTACGAGGGTGTCATCCTCAACAAGTCTCACGCGAGCTAGTGGTCTTTCGAGTGAACAAGTCTTTAGAACTCCAGTCAGTCAAGTGTCGTCCAGATCATGGAATCATATGTTTATTGGCTACAAAGTGCACTGTCAATTTTGCCTCTGTTCGAGTTGACCTGCGTCTATAATTCCATCAAATCCTCTCATATTTGAAATATGCTGATGTCATTCAGTTTACTGGCCCGTATCATTTAGCCAGCAATAGGGTAACCACTACCAAAGAAGACTCCTGATTTTGTTTAGTCAATCGTGGTACTCCGTCTCTTTCATATTAATGGCCTCATTTTTTTCTATATTCATACTCCGTAGCCAATCTGCTGAGCAATCATCTGAACAAGGATTAAACGATTACCTAGTCACGACTAGAGCATAGACTGGTACTCCCTTCATTACAAAATATAAGATGTTTTAGATTTCTGAAGAAAACGTACTTCTTTTAGTATATAGATTTACTTCAAACCTGAGGGAACCTATATATTAAAAAAAGTTTAAATACATTTGCTTCGTAAAGCTAAAACATCTTACTCCTAGAAATAACCGACTTGGGTTTGTTTAAATTTAAATATACTACACTAAAATGCGTCTTCATACATTTGAAGTCAGTCATTTTTGAACGGAGGGAGAACTCAGATCTGTCAAAGTTTGTAATAGTACGAAAAGGTGAGTTATGGCAGATTGCTCCGGCCTTCAGCTTAGAGCATCTCTAATATTGCTCTGCACATAGGCATCTCTAATATTGCTCCGTTCCCTACCATCTGTTGTTTCCATGCCTCGCCTCACATCCCTAGAATCGTCATTGCCACCGATATGTTCACCGCCGCCTCAACACCCGCCAACCTCTGAGATTCACTTGAGTCCCGACGACTTCGCCACCGCTGACCACACCTTCTGGCCACATCTCTGGCTGTGCCCTTCATCCACCACAACTTCTTCATCTGTCATCTGCATGTGCCCCCGTAACTTCTACCACACCTATTGACGTCGACATCGGGAATTCCGCCATGGACAACACATGCCTCTAGTACGTCCTTTCCACCCCGACTCATCGCCATAACAATGCGGCGTTGCCGCCCTTTGCTCGTCCACAAGGTGTTTAGGGCGACTTCTTTTAGGCTCCTGCTTATGCATAAGCTAGCTTATAGGAAATGGTGGGAAGAAATTGTGGTGAGAAGAAGCTATTAGAAATTGTACGATTGAGTTCTTTCGGGCTTCTGAAAATTTGGCTTATTAATATTTTGAACTATGAAATATCTGTAATACCCCCAATGTCTCCTGAATAAGTGATCATACCATACGCAAGTTAGTTTTTAGTTAAAAAATGAGCTATAAATAAACAAGAAAATTATCAAAACTCGGATAATAATTAAAATATCTCTTTAGTGCTTTCAGATTTACAATAACAATAACGGTCTGTGAGCGGTGCAAGTTTTTTACTATTCCATGCTATCTATATCTAATAATAAAGAAAGGAGCACACTATCTTCAACACTCGTCGCATCTAGCCAGATTCTCGTGTATTTTGGATTTGACTCGGTATACGACCGCTCTGGCTCCCAGATGTGGCGGTTGGGTACATCGTACAGCGACCTCACGTCAGAGTTTCAGACCTACGCTTTCCGGTCGGCCGGAATCCCTAATTAAGTGACAACGCTTGCTGCCGCTTTCTCTCCTTTACAAGCTAAAGGATTTAGGGATAGAATGAGTCGCTATTTTCTCTTTCTCATGGAGCATCGATTGGTTATTTTTAGGAGAGCAGGATCGATTTATATTGGTTATGTACTACACAATGCCCACCTCTATCAACGGCCAACTGATGCATTCATGGTCGAGGTAGTGAGGACACTATTGTGGAAATTAACATTGAAACTGTTGCATTGTTAGAGGAGTTGCTGCCAAATCAATGTGAGAATAGGACCAGAAGTTGACAATTGGAGGTATGTTTCATTCTTCCTGGTTTCTCATAGGGCTATATCCGTATACATTTGTTTTCTATTAAATGTCTGTGTATTCAAACCGGTACCCAATTATTGATAAATATATTATTATTGGTTAGCACAAACAAAAGATGCAAAAGAGTAGCTAATCGACTTTTCTCAGGCACAATTCCTTAAACTCTTTTCTTTTCCATTGAAGCAAAGAATGACAAAAGACTAGACTCTACTGAAGTACCGTGAATCGAGTGCAAAGTGTATTATCAATTAGATAGAACTATATAGATTACTATATAAATTGTTATCTCGTTGCAACGCACGGACACCTTTTCTATCTATCTATACCTAATAATAAAGCACGAAATGTTTCTTGTGGTCCAACTCTTTTTTAGACAGTTTTGCCCAAACCACCTATTACCGGTCTACCACCCAGCCAAGAGAAATCCTGTTTAATTTTATTTTTAAAAATTTCGTCGACCGAACTCTATCTCTCCTAGAAGGCTAGACTTTCATTGATTGGGCCGCCGCACACAGTTGACCGCTCCCTCCGGCAAACAAAAATCTGCTACTCTCTATGCATCGGTGAGATCATGAATAGTCCCACATCGCTACTTTATACTCGATCCCACCGATTTATATATGTTCTCAAGCTTCCTGGAATCAGCAAGCCGGTTGGGAGATTGGCCTCTTAAATCGACTGATAAGTAAGGAATTTATTAAATCCCTCATGGAGAGAAGAGGGCAGCAGCGGGGACGATCCCTGGCAACGGCGGCGGCGTTCCTGAGAGGACAAAGGGAACCATAGAGGTGGATGGCGGGCCAGCTCGCGTCATTGGAAAGCGGCCGGAGGAAGGAAGCCTGGGTGTGTGTGCACGCGCTTGGCAGCGGCCGGACAGAACGGCAGCGTCGCATGAGAGGATGAGGGGAACCACATAGGCAGGGATGGTGGACAGCGTCTCGTCAGAGGAGAGCGGCAGGAAGAAGGCGGCCTGGGTGTGTGCACGACGCTTGGCGGCTGCTGGACAGAACAGGGAGAGAGGAAGAAGAGCGAGCGAAGATGGGGGAGCTACTGCTATTGGCGACACACGATGGGGATCTAGAAGCGACTAGGACTGAAGTTGCGTGTCGTAGGTGGGGTTAGCCTGGGCATTGTAGGTCCACACGGGATCTTTATTTGGTCCACACCTTTTTCTCCCCGGGATCCTTATAATATTCTAATTTCTTTTTATAGTGATTAGAGAGTTTGATAGGTGCGGAGGGAGTCTGAAAGGATCGTATGGGCACCTAGAGGGGGGGGGGGTGTGAATAGGTGCTACTTAAAATTTTCTTCTTTTTCAAATTAAGGTTTAGCAATAAGGTAAATTCTCTAGATAATGCAACTATGGTGAATTTACCTATATGACAATTATGCAAGAGCTACCACAACACAAAGCAGTAACAAGTAAGTAAGGTGCGGTAAATGATAGAAGTAACCAAAAAGTGGGCGCGGAGACAGAAGAATTTGTTTCCCGTAGTTCCTTCCTTTTGAGGGGAAGTACGTCTACGTTTGGAGAGGGGGTGGTTTCAAACCACCAACGCCACAAGAGGCCTCCCTTGTTCTTCGATGAATCTCACCCCAATGGGATCGATTCACCTTCCACTATATCGGCAACTTTCAAGGTGGAATCCGGCACCGTTACAAGTTTGGGGCACACATCCACAACTTAATTGGAGGCTCCCAAATACAAGCAAGCTGTCAAAGCAATCAAAGACAAGCTTGTAAGAACCAAAACAAGAACTAGGGTTTCCAAGAAAACACTAGAGCAAAGGGGCCCTCAATGAAATGAGGGGGAAATGAAGGTCTCTTTTGGTGAAGTAGTAGATCGGGGCCTCCTCCTTCGATTCCCCAAAGATCAAGGACTTTGGGTGGTGGAATGAGGAGATCTTGAAGATTGAGTGGCTCCAATGGTGGTCTTGACTTTAATGAGGCTGAGCATCTTGTCCCAAGGTAGGTGGAGGGGTATTTATACCCCTCCACGAAATCTGTCCGTTGGAGCTTTTACTGCAGCGGTAGTACCGAAAGTTCAAGCGGTACTACCGGAGAACTCCGGTACTACCGGACCTGGTACCGGACCACCCTCTTTCAAAATTCATCAAGTCCTGCCCACAGCGGTACTACTATTGATGCTACCGTAAAGCGGTAGTACCGCAAGTGGCAACCGGTAATACCGGACGTAGTGGAATCAGCAGTTTTAGACGAAAAAACTCTCTGTCACGCCCGGTAGCAAAATGCGGTACTACCGCATTTTGCTACCTAGGCAGACAGAAGCTTTTTGCCAACATATAAAGAGTCTCTGCCCCGAGAGGTACTAAAATGCGGTACTACCGCATTTTAGTACTGGAGTAGGCAGAAGCTTTTGACAAGTGGTCAAAAAGCTACTGTCGCGCTAGGTACTAAAATGCGGTACTACCGCTTTTTAGTACCTAGCCCGGCAGAGGCTTTTTGACAGTTAGTCTAAGCCTTATGTCTGGTCCGGTAGCAAAAAGCGGTACTAACGCTTTTTGGTACCGCGCGAGGTAGACAGTTTTTGAACATTGCAAAACTGTTCAATGCACCTGCGATACACTTGGCAAATAATTAGTCCGATATGTGTGTTGTTATAAAACACCAAAATCACTAGGGATAGGAAATGCTCTTTCAATCTCCCCCTTTTTGGTGTTTGATGACAACACACATTTTGCAGGGAAATCTAGTGATGACAAGATATAGATGGGGCTCCCCCTAGATATGTAGAAATAAGCCCCATACACTCAAACAAGTTACCTGGGAGTATAAGTCGCACATAGAGCACATACCTTTGCTAAATAACATGTGATGACCAATATTGATTAGGAATGGGGAAGGTTGTCACATAGGATGGATCCAAATGAGAATAGCCATATTACACACAAGATGGATCCATACGATAACCACATAGTCTCACCATACATAGCACAAATAGTTAGTTCACACATAGTAAGTCACACATAATAAGAGGCAAGCAAATAAAGTTCACAAGCGAATAAAATCAATGGCAAGAACGAGCTTGTGACTTTTCCCTCGCAAATCCCGCATACCTAATGTGCAACTTCTCCCCCTTTGGCATCAAGACGCCAAAAAGGGACAAGAGAAACACAAACGCCCCGGAGATCACTCGTCATCATCATCAACCCAGTCTTCCCATGCATCATCATGAGGTGGCGGGGCACGGAAGGAGGAGGTGGCATCATCTTCCCAGTTGCTGTGCTTGGAGATCCATTGGTCTTCTGGGGTAATGTTGTTCTCGGAGCCCTTGGAAACGGTCAAACCTTGAGCCTCCATCATTTCCTTCTGACGAGCGCATGACTTCTTGGCATAGACATGGCCTCGTACATGCGTTTCTGATTGTCTACTTGGAAGCAGAATATCTTCTTGAGTTTGGCCTCAAACCTCTTAGCCCAAGATGGCTGAGCGGACTGGCGACGTGAGACCACAAATGCAGCATCCTGCTGTGCATCAGCAGCATCACCTGATTCCTCCTCAACCGGGTTCCCATCCTCATCAACAATCTGACCATCCGCATTGCGTGGTTTGAGGCGAGTCTTGATAAACAGATTCTTGTGGCGGTGAGTGGCAAGACGAAGAGAAGGCAAGTCATGGGCAATCACAGGGCACTTGCGAATAATGAGAGCCATGATGTATGGAGCAAAAGGAGGCACCCTCCTCTGAAAAGTGGCACAGACCATTTCATTCCAAATGACATCCATCACATCCATAGGTAGGCCAGAGTCACGGTGGTGATAGGTGGCCATCATAATATCTACCATAAAGGCATGTATCTCATCAACATTCCCAGCACGAGGGGCGACGGTCTCACGAAAGATGCGATGCAAGATGTCATATGTAGGGAGGAGTCCTTTGATCTTTCCAGAGATTCCGCGCCCCCGGATGTACAGTGGTGCAAGCACATATTTCTTCATGGGACGATCATTGGCGTGACACCGAAAGCCAACGGGAGTGTCCTTGCCATGGTCTTCGTACCCGAGGATAGCCCCAAACTCAGCCAATGTTGCTTGCTTGACAACACCCTCAGTCATCCAGGTGAGAGTCCGAGTATCATTCTTGGCAAAGTGAACGGTTGCATAGAACTGAGCAATGAGCATTGGATCATAGTTGCACCAGAACTCCATAATGGGAAGCAAGCCAATGTTGGTGCAAATGTCAAGAGCCTCACCAAAGTAGTTCAGATTCTTCCTCACATGATTCATCTCGATCCATTTTTGAGGAACCACAATTTTGTCATCTTTCATGAGTATCTCGTGGAACACCCGCTCCTGGAAATCCGTAAAGAAAAGCCTATTTTCCCGAGCATGAGAGTGAATCCCATATGGACTGACCACCCGCAGGGCATGAAATTCGGTCTCAGACAAATCAGACAGCAGCTTTGGCCCAAATGGCCCGGAACTGTGGCTCTTGCGAGGACCGGAGGGAGGAGGAGGTGGAGGAGCTTTACCACGACCAACACTTTGCTTGACCCCCCCACCCCGACGACCACAAATTGTTGGCAGTTTCAGACGGGCACTAGGTTGAGGCATGACCTCCTCTTCTGACTCAGTCTCTGATTCTGACTCATAGTCCTCGATCTCATAGTGAGCTTTGGAGCGCTTGCGCGATCCCCGGGAACCCCTGCACCTGTGAAAGAACAAGGGAGATAGCATAGGGGTAAGGGCACAAGAACCTGAGACAAACAGAAGATGGAACTTGGTGTTAAAAAAAATTGCTGCCAGTACAGGGCGGTAGTACCGGATATGCACTGGCGGTAGTACCGCCAAGCGATAGTACCGGAAAAAGATTCCCGGTACTACCGGCCCGTGACCACAATGCAGATTTAGACTAGAAATCCATGTACGGGCTGTAAATTTGTTGTAAAACACGATTTCCATCGGACAAAGTGGTAGATCTGGTAAATAGCACACGATACAACCTCAAGAATACGAGTTTTAACCAAGAATCAAAGTTACCCTAGATTCAATGGAGAAAACAAGTGAGAAGATGAGGAGGGCGGTAGTACCGGTGTCCATGACGGTGGGGAAGAAGGAGGAGCCCGCAGGGAGGCCGGATCCGGTGTGGATCTGGGAGAAGGAGGGAAGGGCGGGGCTCCTGCGGCGTCCTCTTGCTCCTGCGGTGGCGCTGGTGAGGAGTGGAGACGAGGGATGAATGAGGCACTGAGGGGTGCCTCTCCCCCATCTCCAGTCTTAACC
The DNA here is from genome assembly GCA_910589765.1 of Avena atlantica. NCBI lineage: Eukaryota > Viridiplantae > Streptophyta > Magnoliopsida > Poales > Poaceae > Avena > Avena atlantica. The sequence goes on from OU342733.1 coordinate 81,309,005, forward strand.
GACACGCACAAGCGGTAGTACCGGTTCCAAGGGCGGTAGTACCGCTATACGGTAGTACCGGAGATACCAACCGGTAGAACCGCACCTGTGAAGTTTCCAGGCAGGACCCTGGAAACAGAACCAGAGGCGGTAGTACCGCTAGCAATGTCCGGTAGTACCGTTTGGTGGTAGTACCGCTTATGAGACCCGGTAGTACCGTGACCATCAGGACAGAGAGCCAATATACATAAATGGAAGGTTCTTGTGCAGAGTAGATGGGTTTTGTTAGGGGATAAGAATGGTATGGGTTTAGAGAGTCACACTGATATGGGCCAATGCACTCAAACATTACTAAAAACATATGGAGAGCCAAATGTGAGTGCACGACCAAAAGAACAAAACCAACTAGAGGATGACAAACATGAGTAAGAACCAATTCAAAAAGTGACAAACACGAGTAAGCATATCAACCTCTCCATTGAGAGGGGGCGGTGGCCTAGACCACCATATTTGAGTATACTCGGCTTGGCACCACGAAGATATATCTTGGGTCCATTACCGAAACTCATCATTAAGCTCACATATCACAAAATGATATTAAGAGGAATGATTTTGTTTACTTTGCGCATTGGGGGGAGGGATGGTCCAATCAATTAGGACCGCACTCCCCCTATGTCCATGCCTACACCTAAACCAAATATGGGTCAAATATTAGGTGAGAGTGCAAGATAATCAAGTCAAGCTCCTTGAATCTATGATATTTAATTCATTCCTCAAGTAGCAAAACCTTGCTTCATCAAGTGTCTTCGTGAAGATATCGGCAAGTTGATCTTTGGTAGAAACATAGGATAGATCAATATCACCTCGAGCAACATGATCTCTAATGAAGTGATGATGAATCTCAATATGCTTTGTCCTTGTGTGATCCACCGGGTTGTATGCAATTTTTATGGCACTTTCATTGTCACATAGAAGAGGCACTTTGTCACAATGGACACCGTATTCCTTTAAAGTTTGCCTCATCCGTAGCAATTGAGTGCAAGCACTAGCGGCAGCAACATACTCGGCTTCGGCGGTGGAGAGAGATATACAATTTTGCTTCTTAGAAGACCAACATACCAAGGACCTACCAAGGAATTGGCACGCCCCGGATGTTGATTTTCTATCATCCTTGTCCCCCGCCCAATCCGAATCCGTGTATCCACAAAGAGCAAATGTTGAGCCTTGAGGATACCAAAGACCATAAAATGGGGTATGAACTAAATATCGAAAGATTCTCTTGACCGCCATTAAATGGATTTGTTTAGGAGCCTCTTGATATCTTGCACACACACCTACACTCAACACAATATTGGGTCTAGATGCACAAAGGTAAAGCAAAGAACCAATCATAGATCGGTATACCTTTTGATCCACATCTTTACCATTTGGATTTTGTTCTAGATGAGTCTCTGTAGACATGGGAGTAGGAGCTCCATTTAAATCTTGCATTTTGAATCTCTTGAGCATGTCTTGAATATACTTGGCTTGATTGAAGAATGTTCCTCCTCTAACTTGCTTGATCTCAAAGCCAAGAAATACTCTCAACTCTCCCATCAAAGACATCCGGAACCTACTAGTCATAAGCTTTGAGAATTCATCATTAAAAGCTTTGTTAGATGAGCCAAAGATAATATCATCAACATATATTTGGCATACAAAAAGCTCCCCATTGACCCTCTTAGTAAAAAGAGTGGGATCGATTTTCCCAACCTCAAAGCCACGATTAAATAATAACTCTCTAAGGTGCTCATACCACGTGCGTGGGGCTTGCTTGAGCCCATAGAGCGCCTTATCAAGTTTGTAGACATGGTTTGGGTAGTTGGGGTCCTCAAATCCCGGGGGTTGCTTAACATATACCAATTCATTTAAAGGACCATAAAGAAATGCACTTTCTACATCCATTTGTTGCAACTTAAAGTTATGATGTGCCGCATAAGCAAGAAGGATACGGATGGACTCAAGGCGAGCCACGGGCGCATAAGTTTCTCCATAATCAATGCCTTCAATTTGAGAATACCCTTGTGCAACCAATCTAGCCTTGTTCCTTACAATAATTCCATGCTCATCTTGCTTGTTCTTGAATATCCACTTTGTTCCAATAACATTGCGGCAATCCTTTGGCTTCTCAACTAATTTCCATACTTTGTTTCTCTCAAAGTTGTTGAGCTCTTTATGCATAGCCTCTAACCAATCCGAATCTTCAAGAGCTTCCCACACTTTCTTTGGTTCAATCATGGAGATATGAGCTTGGTGTTCACTGAACCTCTTCAATTATGCTCTTGTGGAAATACCTTTCCTTAGATCACCAACTACATTTTGTAGAGTGTGATCTCTTATTTCCAACATTCTTTCCTTTCTGGCCTCGCGACGAGCGTGGATCTCCGTGTTGTTTCTTGGAGGACCCTCTTCATCATTCCGATCCTCGTCGTGACCATCAACTTGACCTTGATCATCATTGGAGTCATCCTCTACATTGGGAGGCAAAGATTGACCTTGGTCTTGATCAAGTGCACTTCTAGCGTCAATTTGAGCTTGTCTCAGAGCAGCTTGTACGGATCTTCCTTGACAAATTTACTTGGCACCACTTGACAATCCGTCGAATGGACCAAGCTCCCCTTGACGGGAGTTGACACTTTGATCACCATGTTGAGGGTTCACATCTTGTCTTTGGCTTGAGTCAATGTCCTCTTCGGTGGATGGAGCATGTTGAGGTTGTGAAGATGAGGGCTCCACTTGAGTGGAGCATAGTTCTTCTCGATACGCCATAAGGGGTTCCTCAATGGGGCAGATATATCCCACACCCATTCTTCCTATGGCATCCCGAGGCATTTCATCATCTGCATCACAAGCATCAACACGCCCCCCTTCGGGACCATCATATTCTTCGAAGGTCACACTACAAGATTCTATGACGGCTCCGGAGAGCTTATCACAGTGTAACACCCTCAGAATCGGCCCTATGCAAGTTTAAGCGCTTCCCGCCAAACCCGCATAGAAACGATTCAAAGGTGCCCACCAGGCACTTGCGTGCGGGTGGAAAACGAAGTAATAACATTAAACAACAGTCCTCGATGGGAACCACAAAACAGATATATATACAACACGACTCCATGAGTCAAGAATACAGATATACAGAACAAAGATCCAAATCACCTTGAAAACGATAGAGCGTCCAACTACGGACAAGATGCAAATGGGGCTAAGAGCCCTGAAGAATAACCAATGGCGTCCATAACCCTGCCCAGGCCAAGCCGGAAGGGTAACCCTGCTAACGACGTCGATCCCAAAACCTGCTTAAACAAAAAGGGGTGCCGACAAAGGTCAAAGGAAAAAGAGAGAGCGGTCAGTACTGAGGCCAGCACATGGCGAGGCTAGAATTCGGCGGTCCTCGCCTACATAGATATGGTGGACTGAAGCGGCAGTGCGTCATGCACTAACAACCTATAGAGACTCGATATAACTGTCGGCTATCAGAGAGGGATAAGAAAGACCTATCCGGAACCAACCTGATACTACCACCAAACATACCCCCATCCTGGTATTTCCCCCTCGATACCAAACGAGGAAGTCAACCGAGAAACTCACTCCGTTGGCAGTTTTATTCATTCCCTTATAGTTGCGGCAATTACTAGTCAAATAAAGATGGCATGAGTCATCCTGATAATAGGCAGTGGGAACTTTTAGTTAACCATTCCATTGTAGTTGCACTCTTACTAGTCAGATACAGTTAGCATGAGATATCCCCAAAACCCAGCAGTTGTTGGTACTTTTATTTAGCCATTCCGTTATAGTTGCAATATTTACTAGTCAGGTACAATGGTAGCAAGCGACAACCCAAACAAGCAATTGTTGGCAATTTTATTTAGCCATTCCATTATAGTGAAGCTGATTACTAGTCATTATAAAGTCAAATTTATAGCACTACTTTAGTTATAGTTGTCTATGATCGAGACACTGTGCTCCAAGTCGTCCATAACAGCGGACACGGCTTTCAGAAAGTTTTACCCTGCAGGGGTGCACAAATAGCAACACACACTCGATCAACCTCGGAAAAACCAAATCAAAACCCAACGAGGCTTTCACGACAAAGCAATCACAAGATTCAGAAATATTTCAGGGGGCCACCCCATTAAGTATACCCGCAATGAAGCTGGCCGGCTCCGAGACGGACTCAAGGTTTGTGGGGACGGCTATAAACGACTGGGAACCCGAAAATGTGACTGGGCTTGTCGATACAGCGAAAACGTGTCACGATCCTAAACAGTACAGGTGCTCCTCGCACAATCGTAAATAAAGCAGTAAAGCATGGCATAAGTACAGGATAGTAAATAAAACCTCAAACTAGTTTGTGGCCCCAAGAAACAAGAATGAATCAAGCTCTGGTTCAGGGGGGGTCCCATAATCCTCCCGGATGTGGATAACGCGAATATTCAAGGAACAGGTATCAAGTACTCGGGGTCCTACGGGACACAAGTGGACGGTTAACAACCAAATAACATCTATTGCCCACCTGTGCCTCTGCATTTACCTACTTTAGTTTTAGTTGTTAAACAGTAATTAAAGTCTTGATCATCTCCAACAATAAACACATGACAATACTCCAACAACTGTGGTACTTGACGACACGCAACAGCACTTGAGCAAGCGACTACGACGCGCAGGTCCAACTATCTACCAAACAACAGGTAATAGGAGGTGTCCAAGGCAATATAAGGCTGCAAGGGATATCACGGGTACGAAAACTAGAGCATCACAACACAGATAGCAATAGATCAACAGGAGGAAATAAATACTATAAAAGTAAGATAGGTAGAAAGGGGGAGATGCTCGCCTGAAAACATTGCCGAAGGTTCAACCGAAGATCGGGGCGAAGCTCACATCAACTCAACGGCCTTATCCGCGAAGAAGCAAAACACTAGAATAAACACCGGATGCACTATTTAAGATTACGGCAGAAGATCGGGCATGATGCATGTATGATGTATGACATGGCAAAGGTGCGATGCGATTAGGCAATATTAAGCGGAACCGGGGTCCGACAACTAATTGATAGGTTCATGTTGTTTAGATACCCTGCAATTTAAATGTTGTCTTAACCTGGCAAAAGATAGCACCGGTTCGCTACACAAATTTAAATGGAGTTCGGAATGAGACGCAGATATCCCGCATAAACACTCCATATTTAATTTAGGTGAATCGCCTAAATACCCCCAACAACCACACAAATATGAGTGCAAGCATGAACAATTTAATATGCAACAATTGATATATCATTATAAAAATAGGGGCTTAGGGTCACACATTTGGGTATCGGCGATCTTGGGGTTCCGAGGGTTCGGGTTCGGTCTTCGGATCCGTAGGATCGAGGCGTCGAATTCCGGGAAGGAGATCTTGGGATAACATCCTGATCATCGGTGGCGAACTTGGGGCTCGACACCGGGGTCTTCAGGGTTCCATGTCGGAGGCCTTGGCGCGATCCATGGCATCGGACAGTCATGTCAAGCATGTCGATCTGGTTCACCAAGACGGTTTGATGACCTTGCCGGGTGTCGGAGTCGGTGTCGATCATGGTGAGACCTTGGTTCAATCCTCGCGGGTTCCAACTTGTCGATCATGACCAAAAGTCTTCACATTCAACATAAGCTCCGCCGCCACATGAAGATCATCAACTCTAGCTCTTTGTAATGCCATAGTACCTCACCGTTTCCAACATAGCTAGCAACACCTGGATGCAATCTCTGGCTCGATAGGGCCCTAGCATCTGATACATCGTATCAGCACACAGGGACATCATGAGGCGATGCCGGGTCGAGGAGACAGAGGGCCGGCCAGAGCCATCGCGGACAAACTGCTGCAGATGTGATCGACTCAGATGTTGGAGAAGGTGTCAAGGGCGAGCTCCAGGTTGGGGACGCGCAGACGAGCGCGGCGCACAGAAGTAGAGGCAGCAAGGCTCCAGGGAGGCCAATCAACAGCGGCGGGCTCGATGCCGTCAGGGCGCTGGCCGGAGACGCGAGAGCCGAACGGTGGCACAGAGCAGGGCAATGCTCGGCGGGCCAGAGGCCAGTAGCAGGGAGGGGCCTGAGGGGTGGAGGACGCATCGGTGGCGTCGAAGCGCCGGGCCGGCGAGGGGGTCGCAGGGCGGCAGGGCCGGAGGAAGGAGCCGCGGGGAGAGGGCGATGGGGAGAAGGTCCCTGGCGGCGCCTGGGCCCAGGGGACCGAGGAGGACGGCGCGCGACGGCGGAGAGAACAGACGGCGGCGGGGCAGACCTTGGCGGTGGCGCCTGCAGAGACGAGGAGGAGGTCACAGGGAGGTCCAGGCATAGGGAGACGGCGGAGGGCCTAGCGTCGGAGCTGCAGGGTGCGCCGGCCCTGGAGGACGAAGCCGGCGAGGCGGGGAGCCATGGCCAGGGCGAGCTCGCGAGGCTCCGTTGGGGCAGAGAGAAGGCGGGCGAGGTGCAGGACGACGGGGTCCCGCGACGGCGGCGCGCATGGTGGAGGGACGAGGGCGCCGGGCTCGACCGGACCGGGGAGGAGGCGGAGAAGGGGGCACCAGAGGAGGCCGGCGACGGCGGCCGGTGCCTGGTAGAGAGGAGGCGAGCAGCGGGTTGGTTCGGTGGTTGGTGGGGAACGGGGCAGAGGAGAGACGTGCGGGAGTGGGGTGGGCCTGCTCGCTGCGGGTGGGGCCAGGGAAGGGCACCAGGGTGTGGCGTGCGCGTGTGTGGCGTGTGTGGCGTGTTGGTGTGGGGTGGGTGGAGAGGAGGTGGGGTGGAGACAGGCGGTGGTGAGGGAGCGGGGTCGGGGTGGGGCCAGGTGGGGTGTGGTGGGTGCGGCTGGGTGTGTGCGTGTAGGCAGGGGCTGGCCAGGTGGCGGGATGTGAGTGGGTGGGGGAGTGAGGTGGCGGCATGGGATTGGAGGGAGTGAGGTGGCTGAAGGGTGGGTAGAATAGGACTGGGTAGATTTAGGATTAGATATTTTTAGACTAGGGTTTGGAGGTGGCCGGCCGGGCTTTCGGGCCTGGCTGGCTGCCTCCCAAAAATAATATAAACTTTTATTTTAATTTAAAAATAGATTTTTGTAAATAGTTTTTAGACAAATAAAAGACCCGGAAAAGTCTGGAGTTTTGATTTGGAATTGAGACGGGGAATATTTAGAAAACCAAACTAGGCTTTTGGAAAATAGTTTTAGAAAAACAAATGCATGATGACATGACGATGCTCAAATGCAATGTGGCATGATGACATGAGCATACGGTCATGATGATGCAATGCACAAAAACAACACGATTTTCTAGTAGTGGTTTTGCGGGATGCCACAATTCGACACCACTAACAATGGATCTCGCCCTCGAGATCCGCCTCATGGTACCGGGAAGAAGGGCGGCGATCTGAATCTTCTCGCATCGTGTAGACCCTCGCGACACCACTAACAAGAGGTCGTTTCTCATGTTCGTCGAGGGAGCTCACCGGATAAACAATGGAGGAGTTAAAGGTAAGTCCACCTCTAACTTCCATGGAAGGAGTAAGAATTGCCTCGATCCACCATTCAGTGTACAAAAGAGAATGATAAGAGTAGTGGTGTGGTCGCGACTCCATCCCGCACTCAAAGCATTACTATGTACATGAACAGACGGATTATGCAACCAACTTTCGGAATTTAGACTGAAGATCTTGTCAATCGAGATTCAGAAACAAAGGAGTGATGCAGACTCTGCATCGGATCTGGCGTAGATGATGTCGTCGCGTCAGAAAACACCGGAAGGCACAAACAAGGAACAAAGAATGGTACCACAGTAGACGGATTCCTCAGACAGCATGAACACCGGATGGTAGAACACCGTTATCAAAGGAGAAAGCGAAACCCTGAAGGTACGACGGAACCCAACCACGAGAAATCCTGGACTCTAAGAGAGAGAAGAGAGCGGATTCAAAACACGCAGAGGTGAGAGGAGAGCCGCAGAGGGGTAAGGAGTAAAATCAGACCTAATCAGAACTATCCAACCGATTTTGCAAAAATAGTTTTGACACTCTACTTCGGCCATTAGCTAGGTTATCCTACAGGCTGTACTTGTGGGGTATCGTAACTGCTGAGCTCTGATACCACTCTGTAACACCCTCAGAATCGGCCCTATGCAAGTTTTAGCGCTTCCCGCCAAACCCGCATAGAAACGATTCAAAGGTGCCCACCAGGCACTTGCGTGCGGGTGGAAAACGAAGTAATAACATTACACAATAGTCCTCGATGGGAACCACAAAATAGATATATATACAACACGACTCCATGAGTCAAGAATACAGATATCCAGAACAAAGATCCAAATCACCTTGAAAACGATAGAGCGTCCAGCTACGGACAAGATGCAAATGGGGCTAAGAGCCCTGAAGAATAACCAATGGCGTCCATAACCCTGCCCAGGCCAAGCCGGAAGGGTAACCCTGCTAACGACGTCGATCCCAAAACCTGCTTAAACAAAAAGGGGTGCCGACAAAGGGCAAAGGAAAAAGAGAGAGCGGTCGGTACTGAGGCCAGTACACGGCGAGGCTAGAATTCGGCGGTCCTCGCCTACATAGATATGGTGGACTGAAGCGGCAGCGCGGCATGCACTAACAACCTATAGAGACTCGATATAACTGTCGGCTATCAGAGAGGGATAAGAAAGACCTATCCGGAACCAACCTGATACTACCACCAAACATACCCCCATCCTGGTATTTCCCCCTCGAGACCAAACGAGGAAGTCAACCGAGGAACTCACTCCGTTGGCAGTTTTATTCATTCCGTTATAGTTGCGGCAATTACTAGTCAAATAAAGATGGCATGAGTCATCCTGATAATAGGCAGTGGACACTTTTAGTTAACCATTCCATTGTAGTTGCACTCTTACTAGTCAGATACAGTTAGCATGAGATATCCCCAAAACCCAGAAGTTGTTGGTACTTTTATTTAGCCATTCCGTTATAGTTGCAATATTTACTAGTCAGGTACAATGGTAGCAAGCGACAACCCTAACAAGCAATTGTTGGCAATTTTATTTAGCCATTCCATTATAGTGAAGCTGATTACTAGTCATTATGAAGTCAAATTTATAGCACTACTTTAGTTATAGTTGTCTATGATCGAGATACTGTGCTCCAAGTCGTCCATAACCGCGGACACGGCTTTTAGAAAGTTTTACCTTGCAGGGGTGCACAAATAGCAACACACACTCGATCAACCTCGGAAAAACCAAATCAAAACCCAACGAGGCTTTCACGACAAAGCAATCACAAGATTCAGAAATATTTCAGGGGGCCACCCCATTAAGTATACCCGCAACGAAGCTGGCCGGCTCCGAGACGGACTCAAGGTTTGTGGGGACGGCTGTAAACGACTGGGAACCCGAAAATGTGACTGGGCTTGTCGATACAGCGAAAACGTGCCACGATCCTAAACAGTATAGGTGCTCCTCGCACAATCGTAAATAAAGCAGTAAAGCATGGCATAAGTACAGGATAGTAAATAAAACCTCAAACTAGTTTGTGGCCCCAAGAAATAAGAATGAATCAAGCTCTGACTCAGGGGGGTCCCATAATCCTCCCGGATGTGGATAGCGCGAATATTCAAGGAACAGGTATCAAGTACTCGGGGTCCTACGGGACAAAAGTGGACGGTTAACAACCAAATAACATCTATTGCCCACCTGTGCCTCTGCATTTACCTACTTCAGTTTTAGTTGTTAAACAGTAATTAAAGTCTTGATCATCTCCAACAATAAACACACGGCAATACTCCAACAACTGTGGTACTTGACGACACGCAACTGCACTTGAGCAAGCGACTACGACACGCAGGTCCAACTATCTACCAAACAACAGGTAATAGGAGGTGTCCAAGGAAACATAAGGCTGCAAGGGATATCACGGGTACGAAAACTAGAGCATCGCAACACAGATAGCAATAGATCAACAAGAGGGAATAAATACTATAAAAGTAAGATAGGTAGAAAGTGGGAGATGCTCGCCTGAAAACATTGCCGAAGGTTCATCCGAAGATCGGGGTGAAGCTCACATCAACTCAACGGCCTTATCCACGAAGAAGCAAAACACTAGAATAAACACCGGATGCACTATTTAAGATTACGGCAGAAGATCGGGCATGATGCATGTATGATGTATGACATGGCAAAGGTGCGATGCGATTAGGCAATATTAAGCGGAACCGGGGTCCGACAACTAATTGATAGGTTCATGTTGTTTAGCTACCCTGCAATTTAAATGTTGTCTTAACCTGGCAAAAGATAGCACCGGTTCGCTACACAAATTTAAATGGAGTTCAGAATGAGACGCAGATATCCCGCATAAACACTCCATATTTAATTTAGGTGAATCGCCTAAATACCCCCAACAACCACACAAATATGAGTGCAAGCATGAACAATTTAATATGCAACAATTGATATATCATTATAAAAATAGGGGCTTAGGGTCACACATTTGGGTATCGGCGATCTTGGGGTTCCGAGGGTTCGGGTTCGGTCTTCGGATCCGCAGGATCGAGGCGTCGAATTTCGGGAAGGAGATCTTGGGATAACATCCTGATCATCGGTGGCGAACTTGGGGCTCGACACCGGGGTCTTCAGGGTTCCATGTCGGAGGCCTTGGCGCGATCCATGGCATTGGACAGTCATGTCAAGCATGTCGATCTTGTTCACCAAGACGGTTCGATGACCTTGCCGGGTGTCGGAGTCGGTGTCGATCATGGTGAGACCTTGGTTCAATCCTCGCGGGTTCCAACTTGTCGATCATGACCAAAAGTCTTCACATTCAACATAAGCTCCGCCGCCACATGAAGATCATCAACTCTAGCTCTTTGTAATGCCATAGTACCTCACCGTTTCCAACATAGCTAGCAACACCTGGATGCAATCTCTGGCTCGATAGGGCCCTAGCATCTGATACATCGTATCAGCACACAGGGACATCATGAGGCGATGCCGGGTCGAGGAGACAGAGGGCCGGCCAGAGCCATCGCAGACAAACTGCTACAGATGTGATCGACTCAGATGTTGGAGAAGGTGTCAAGGGCGAGCTCCAGGTTGGGGACGCGCAGACGAGCGCGGCGCACAGAAGTAGAGGCAGCAAGGCTCCAGGGTGGCCAATCAACAGCGGAGGGCTCGATGCCGTCAGGGTGCTGGTCGGAGACGCGGGAGCCGAACGGTGGCACAGAGCAGGGCAATGCTCGGCGGGCCAGAGGCCAGTAGCAGGGAGGGGCCTGAGGGGTGGAGGACGCGTCGGTGGCGTCGAAGCACCGGGCCGGCGAGGGGGTCGCAGGGCGGCAGGGCCGGAGGAAGGAGCCGCGGGGAGAGGGCGATGGGGAGAAGGTCCCTGGCGGAGCCTGGGCCCAGGGGACCGAGGAGGACGGTGCGCGACGGCGGAGAGAACAGACGGCGGCGGGGCAGACCTTGGCGGTGGCGCCTGCAGAGACGAGGAGGAGGTCACAGGGAGGTCCAGGCGTAGGGAGACGACGGAGGGCCTGGCGTCGGAGCTGCAGGGTGCGCCGGCCCTGGAGGACGAAGCCGGCGAGGCGGGGAGCCATGGCCAGGGCGAGCTCGCGAGGCTCCGGTGGGGCAGAGAGAAGGCGGGCGAGGTGCAGGACGACGGGGTCCCGCGACGGCGGCGCGCATGGTGGAGGGACGAGGGCACCGGGCTCGACCGGACCGGGGAGGAGGCGGAGAAGGGGGCGCCAGAGGAGGCCGGCGATGGCGGCCGGTGCCTGGTAGAGAGGAGGCGAGCAGCGGGTTGGTTCGGTGGTTGGTGGGGAACGGGGCAGAGGAGAGACGTGCGGGAGTGGGGTGGGCCTGCTCGCTGCGGGTGGGGCCAGGGAAGGGCACCAGGGTGTGGCGTGCGCGTGTGTGGCGTGTTGGTGTGGGGTGGGTGGAGAGGAGGTGGGGTGGAGATAGGCGGTGGTGAGGGAGCGGGGTCGGGGTGGGGCCAGGTGGGGTGTGGTGGGTGCGGCTGGGTGTGTGCGTGTAGGCAGGGGCTGGCCAGGTGGCGGGATGTGAGTGGGTGGGGGAGTGAGGTGGCGGCATGGGATTGGAGGGAGTGAGGTGGCTGAAGGGTGGGTAGAATAGGACTGGGTAGATTTAGGATTAGATATTTTTATACTAGGGTTTGGAGGTGGCCGGCCGGGCTTTCGGGCCTGGCTGGCTGCCTCCCAAAAATAATATAAACTTTTATTTTAATTTAAAAATAGATTTTTGTAAATAGTTTTTAGACAAATAAAAGACCCGGAAAAGTCTGGAGTTTTGATTTGGAATTGAGACGGGGAATATTTAGAAAACCAAACTAGGCTTTTGGAAAATAGTTTTAGAAAAACAAATGCATGATGACATGACGATGCTCAAATGCAATGTGGCATGATGACATGAGCATGCGGTCATGATGATGCAATGCACAAAAACAACGCGATTTTCTAGTAGTGGTTTTGCGGGATGCCACACATAGATTCTATAAGTGTGAGATTCGAGACCATAGCCAACAAAAATACCCTCTAATGCTTTAGACTCGAATTTAGACAAACGAACACCTTTTATGAGATATAAACACTTACAACCGAACACCCGGAAGTAAGATATGTTGGGCTTGTTACCGATAAGTATTTCATATGGAGTCTTATTGATTTCTTTGCGGAGGTAGAGCCGGTTTGAAGCATGGCAAGCGGTGGAGATGGCTTTGGCCCAAAAGTTGTATGGAGATTTAAACTCCGCCAACATGGTCCTAGCCATCTCAATAAGAGTCCGGTTCTTCCTTTCGGCCACACCATTTTGTTGAGGGGTGTAAGCAGCGGAATATTGATGTTTAATCCCCTCATCACTAAGGAAATCATTCAAGGTGTAGTTCTTGAACTCGGTGCTATTATCACTTCTTATGATCAACACGGGAACATTGTATTGCCGTTGAACCAAGTTGATGAAGTCAATAAAAGTCTTTTGAGTTTCACTCTTCAACTTGAAGAAATAAACCCAAGAGTATCTTGAAAAGTCGTCAACAATCACCAAATAATATTTCTTCCCTCCAAGACTTGCATGAGATGGAGGACCGAATAGGTCCACATGAAGGAGTTCCAAGATCTTGTTAGACTTGATTTGGTTCGTGGGCTTGTGTGGAGCGTCATGCATCTTCCCTAGAACACATGCCCTGCAAACACGATCTTTGGCAAAGGAAACATTTTCTTTTAGTCCAACAATATGACCCTCTTTATGGAGACTTTGCAAAGTTCTCATATTGACATGGGCTAGTCGGCGGTGCCATAGCCAACCCACATCGGCCTTCCCGTATAAGCACATTGGACCTGTAGTGGCTTGCCCCGAAAAGTACACCACATACATGTCATGTTCGACATACCCAACGAAAGCGACCTTGAGAGACTTGCTCCACATGAGGACCACAAGGTCATTATGTATAAATACGGAAAAACCCATCTTTCCAAGAGCACAGACTGAAAGTAAATTGTACCCAAGGGTCTCAACAAGCATGACGTTCACGAGTGTAATGTCGTGAGCAACCACAACTTTGCCAAAACCCATTACCTTAGACTTTGACTTGTCGGCATATGTCACAGTGATTAGATCATCATTTGGCTTTAAGTCCTTGACAATAGACGAGCTTCCGGTCATATGACTTGTGCAACCACTATCAAGCACCCACTTTGACCCTCCGGAAGCATAAGTCTCCGTTCCTCTTGCCATAAGGCAAGTGACGTTCTTGGTGGAAGAGTTCTCATTTGGAGAATCGAAGAGTGAGAATGTCGGAGTAGAGGTGGTGGCTAGATCAGCCACACCATGAGAAGTTTCCTCTTCGTCATCTTCATCATCTTCATTGTCGGAGGAGAATTCTTCATGAGTGATCAAGACAATTTCTCCCGACTTCTTGTTGATGGGATTCTTTTTGATGAAAGGTTTCTCGTAAGGTGCCTTGAGAGTCTTCTTCAACACAAGCTTGACACCATGATCTTCTCTCTTCTCATAGGGGCAACTTGCTACAAAGTGATAGCGGTCACCACAATTGAAGCAAGTTCTCAACCTAATGGTATTCTCTCCTTTTCCATTTGGATTGCTTCTCTGTTGCATTTCCATCTTGGCCTTGGAGGGGTTCTTCCAAAAATTCTTTGCATAGAAAGCCATATATTGTCCATGAGCAATCTTGACTTCATCGGGATGGTCCATGGAAAGCCCTTCATCACTATCATCTTCATCCCCATGGTCCACAACTTTGGCCTTTAAAGCAACATTGACAACATTTCTCATACCTAGGGCACGAGCACGGGCATCTTGGCATTTTTGGCGGCAACCTTGAACGCGGCCATCTCTTGCATAACTTCATTTGAGGTCATGCGATGGTAGTTGTGTCTTCCTTGTAAGCTCTTCAAGTCGGTGGGCTCAAAAGGCATGAGTGCACTCACATATTTCCTTTTTATCCAAGCATCATCCACATGTGAGGCACCCACATTCCTAAAAGCGGTGGCAGTGGTCTTGAGCCTTCGGTACATGTCTTCGTGATCTTCACCTTCTTTCATGTAGAAGCCTTCAGTTTCATTTCTTAGAGCATCATATCGGTTCCTCCTCATACTCTCATTTCCAACAAACAACACAGTGAGAGCATCCCAAGCTTCCTTGGCAATGCTAAAGTGCTTAATGTGTGGATAATCCTTTGTCCCCAACCCTTGTTGAGTCATATGCAAAGCAGTGGCATTGAGTTGGCTATTAACAATCTCTCTTCTTGTCAAGTTGTTTGGATCCCCAATAAAGAGTCCATGCTCGATGATGTTCCAAAGTTCAATGCAAGAGTTGCGCATATGAGTTCTCATTAGTGATTGCCATTGAGCAAAAGTAGCATATTCTTCAAGCTTAGGTGGGTCACCTCTATTGTATACATGAGGGTGAGGGATTGGAGGGTCGGGAGATGTGGCATCCCGCAAAACCACTACTAGAAAATCGCGTTGTTTTTGTGCATTGCATCGTCATCATCATGCATTGTTTGTCTGAAACTATTTCGAAACGCCTAATGTTGTTTTCTAAACGCCCCGTCTATGTTCCAAACGCAAAGCCGGGTCTCCGGATTATTTTGTTTTGTCTGCTATTGGTTTGCAAAAGCCCTGTTTGAAACAAATAAAATATTTAATTATTTTAGGGGGGCAGTCGAACGGGCCGACCCGACCCAGTCGACCACCCCCAGTACAACACCAATCGGTCCAACCTAGACCTTTTTCTACCAATCCTATTCTACCCACCCCTCCAGCCCCACACCCCCACTCACCCGAGCCAGCCCTCACCCCTCTCCCTGGCCGCCGGACCCGCTCACTCCCTCCGTCCCACGCGTCCCACCAGGCTCCACCCGCCCCGCTCCCTGGGCCCCACCACGTGGCCCACCCACTCACCCCACCGACCCACCTCCCCCCGCATCCATCGCCCTCACCTTCCTCTCCCCGACCCGCGCCTCGCCCCAGGCCGACCTCGCCCCCGAGCACGCTCCCTTCCCCCTCTGCCTCTCCGGCGAGCGCGCCGCCCACACCCGCCGCGCCACGCCCTCCAACCACAGGCCGCCTCGCCTCCCCCTCGCCTCCTCGCCTCTCTGCGCCACCGCGCCCAAGTCCGCCCCTCCCCTCCGGCGAGCGCGCCGCCCCATCCTCCCAGACGCGTGCCGCCCGCCGCTCAAGCTCGTCCGACCCCGCGCCCGCCGCTCGCCCTGCAGCCGCGCCGCCGGCAGGCCTCGTTCCTTCGCCGCTTCAGCCTCCTCTGGCCGCCGTCGCGCCGGCCTCCTCGACCCCGCGTCGCCGAGCACGCCTCCAGCCGCGGCCGCCCGGGCCCGAGCCGAGCCACCGGTCCCCGTCCTCCGCTGCCGGTCCGCCCCGCCGGAACCCCCGAGGACCCGAAGATCCGCACAAGGTCGATGCCTAATTCAAGTGCGCCGTCGACAACGGAACAGTGATACTCGAGATCTTCTTGATGGACATCAAAGCCGGAATAGCAAGGCCGCCTACATGGAACATCAAGACCCCGCTCCCTCTCGGATCCGAGGACCGAAGATGCCTGGAACGTCGAGATCGCCTTTCAGACCCTTGAAGACCGATCACGGCGTCCCCCTCCCTCTCGGGCCACAAGACCGACGCCACGAGAAGAGACCGCCACGATGCCAAGTTCGGCTAATGACAAGACCGACACGAGTCGAGACCCGGGAACTCTGCAAGACCACGGTGCCGGAACCGGGAACCGAACCTCGACACGCGAAGTTCGCCGAAACCCCGGAACGTCGAGTACTTCCTCCCAGAACGCCAAGATCTCCGCGTGAGACGACAAGACCGACAACATGGCCCGACCACCGCGGATGCGACAAGATCTACTTCTGTTGTCCGAGACCGATCCCGTCGAACCCTGAAGGACCCCGAACCCCCCGGAACCCCAAGTTCGTCGAGACCCCCTAATGTGTGACCCCTTTTTTCCCGAGCCCTATTTTATAAATGTAATAACAAATTGATGCATATTGAACTGTCATACTTGCATGCTTATTGCCATGTGGTTTGGGGGCCTTATGCCGATTCATCTAATAATTAAGTATGGGGCCATATCCGGGCAAATCTAGTCTCATATTGGCCTCATTTAAATTTGTGTAGCGAACCGGTGCTATCTTTTGTCTTGATAATGCAACATTTAAATTGCGGGGTAGATAAATAACTTGAACCGTCTAATTAAATGTCGGGACCCCGGTTCCGCTTAATATGACCTAATTGCATCGCATCTTTGCCATGCCATACATCATGCATGCATCATGCCCGATCTTTTGCCGTAGTATTAAATATTGCATCCGGTGTTTATTCTAGTGTTTTGCTTCTTCGCGGATAAGGCCGTTGAGTTGATGCGAGTGCCGACCCGATCTTCGGTTGAACCTTCGGCAATTTTTTTCAGGCGAGCATCTCCCCCTTTCTACCTATCTTACTTTATAGTATTTACTCCCTCCTGTTGATCTATTGCTATCTGTGTTGCGTTGCTCTAGTTTTCGTACCCGTGATATTCCTTGCAGCCTTATATTTCCCTGGACACCTCCTATTACCTGTTGTTTGGTAGCTAGTTGGACCGCGCGTCATAGTCGCTTGCTCAAGTGCCGTTGCGTGTCGTCAAGTACCACAGTTGTTGGAGTATGGCCGCATGTTTGATGTTGGAGATGATCATGGCTTTACTTTTCGTTCACTTTAATTACTGCTGAACAACTAAAATTGAAGTAAGTAAGCAGAGGCACAGGTGGGCAATAGATGTTATTTGGTTGTTAACCGTCCACTTGTGTCCCGTAGGACCCCGAGTACTTGATACCTGTTCCTTGATTTATCGCGCTATCCACATCCGGGAGGATTATGGGATCCCCCTTAGCCAGAGCTTGATTCATTCTTATTTCTTGGGGCCACAAAATAGTTTGAGGTTTTATTACTATCCTGTACTTATGCCATGCTTTACTGCTTTATTACGTTTGTGCGAGGAGCACACTGTACTGTTTAGGATCGTGGCACGATTCCGCGGTATCGACAAGCCCAGTTTTAGGTTCCCAGTCGTTTACAGCCGTCCCCACAACCTTGAGTCCGTCTCGGAGCCGGCCGGCTTCGTTGCGGGTCTACTTTAAGGGGTGCCCCCCTGAAATATTTCTGAATCCTGTGATTGCTTTGTCGTGAAGGCCTCGTTGGGTTTTGATTTGGTTTTTCCGAGGTTGATCGAGTGTGTGTTGCTATTGGTGCACCCCGGCCGGGTAAAACTTTCTGAAAGCCGTGTCCGCGGTTATGGACGACTTGGAGCACAGTATCTCGATCATAGACAACTATAACTAAAGTAGTGCTATAAATTTGACTTTATCATGACTAGTAATCAGCTTCACTATAATGGAATGGCTAAATAAAACTGCCCACAATTGCTTGATTGGTTTGTCGCTTGCAACAATTGTATCTGACTAGTAAGTATTGCAACTACAACGGAATGGCTAAATAAAAGTACCAACAACTGCTGGGTTTTTGGAATATCTCACGCTAATTGTATCTGACTAGTAAATGTCGCAACTACCACGGAATGGTTAACTAAAATTGCCCACTGCTTATTATATCAGGATGATTATCTATACTTGACTAGTAATTGCTGCAACAATAACTGAATAAATAAAACTACCAACTGTGTGAGTTCCTCGGTTGACTTCCTCGTTCGGCCTCGAGGGGGAAATACCAGGATGGGTTTGTTTGGTGGTAGTATCAGGTTGGTTCCGAATAGGTCTTTCTTACCCCTCTCTGATAGCCGCTAGTTGTACCGAGTCTCTATAGGTTGTTTAGCGCATGCTGCCGCTGCCGCTTCAGTCCACCATACCTATGTAGGCGAGGACCGCCGAATTCTAGCCTCGCCGTGTACTGGCCTCAGTACTGACGCTCCTCTTTTTGCTTTGCCCTTTGTCGGCACCCCTTTTGTTTAAGCAGGTTTTGAGATCGACGTCATTAGCAGGGTTACCCTTCCGGCTTGGCCTGGGCAGGGTTATGGACGCCATTGGTTATTCTTCAGGGCTCTTAGACCCATTTGCATCTTGTCCGTAGTCGGACGCCGTATTGTTTTCAAGGTGATTTGGATCTTTGTTCTGTATATCTGTATTCTTGACTCATGGAGTCGTGTTGTATATATATCTGTTCTGTGGGTCCCATCGAGGACTGTTGTGTAATGTTATTACTTCGTTTTCCACCCGCACGAAAGTGCCTGGTGGGCACCTTTGAATCGTTTCTATGCGGGTTTGGCGGAAATCGCTGAAACTTGCATAGGGTCGATTCTGAGGGTGTTACAGGAGAGTACCATGAATCACGGTGCTCACCCTTCCCACCATCATTATGTGTGGAGGAATTAACGTTGTCGAGTTTACCCCCCACCACCACCATACCCTCGGGGGATACCGACGTATTCCCTTTAGGTAAAATGGATGGTTGATCCTCTTGAGGAGATGGGGATGATGAGCCTTCTTTGTCTTTAAGAAGTTGCTCGAGCATCTTCTTGACTTCGTTGACCAAGGAATAGCTCAATCTTGTTTCCAAGTTTTTGAGATCTTCCATGGTCACCGGTGTCGGCTCACTACCACCACCCCCTTCGTTGCTACCCATATTCTCTTAGGCGGTAAATCCCTAATAAAGAGCCGAGGCTCTGATACCAATTGAAAGGATCGTATGGGCACCTAGAGGGGGGTGGGGTGAATAGGTGCTACTTCAATTTTTCTTCTTTTTCAAATTAAGGTTTGGCAATAAGGTAAATTCTCTAGATAATGCAACCATGGTGAATTTACCTATATGACAATTATGCAAGAGCTACCACAACACAAAGTAGTAACAAGTAAGTAAGGTGCAGTAAAGGATAGAAGTAACCAAAAAGTGGGCACGGAGACACAATGATTTGTTCCCCGTAGTTCCTTCCTTTTGAGGGGAAGTATGTCTACGTTTGGAGAGGGGGTGGTTTCAAACCACCAACGCCACAAGAGGCCTCCCTTGTTCTCCGATGAATCTCACCCCAATGGGATCGATTCACCTTCCACTATATCGGCAACCTTCAAGGTGGAAGCCGGCACCGTTACAAGTTTGGGGCACACATCCACAACTTAATCGGAGGCTCCCAAATACAAGCAAGTTGTTAAAGCAATCAAAGACAAGCTTGTAAGAACCAAAACAAGAACTAGGGTTTCCAAGAAAACACTAGAGCAATGGGGCCCTCAATGAAATGAGGGGGAAATGAAGATCTCTTTTGGTGAAGTAGTAGATCGGGGCCTCCTCCTTCGATTCCCCAAAGATCAAGGAATTTGGGTGGTGGAATGAGGATATCTTGAAGATTGAGTGGCTCCAATGGTGGTCTTGACTTTAATGTGGCTAAGCATCTTGTCCCAAGGTAGGTGGAGGGGTATTTATACCCCTCCACGAAATCTGTCCGTTGGAGCTTTTACTGCAGCGGTAGTACCAGAAGTTCAAGCGGTACTACCGGAGAACTCCGGTACTACCGGAACTGGTACCGGACCACCCTCTTTCAAACTTCATCAAGTCCTGCCCACAGCGGTACTACTATTGATGCTACCGTAAAGCGGTAATACCACAAGTGGCAACCGGTAATACCGGACATAGTGGAATCAGTAGCTTTAGACGAAAAAACTCTCTGTCACGCCCGGTAGCAAAATACGGTACTACCGCATTTTGCTACCTAGGCAGACAGAAGATTTTTGCCAACATATAAAGAGTCTCTGCCCCGAGCGGTCTACCGCATTGTAGTACCGGAGCAGGCAGAAGCTTTTGACAAGTGGTCAAAAAGCCACTGTCGCGCTAGGTACTAAAATGCGGTACTACCTCTTTTTAGTGCCTAGCCCGGCAGAGGCTTTTTGACAGTTAGTCTAAGCCTTCTGTCTGGTCCGGTAGCAAACAGCGGTACTACCGCTTTTTGGTATCGCGCCAGGCAGACAGTTTTTGAACATTGCAAAACTGTTCAATGCACCTGCGATACACTTGGCAAATAATTAGTCCGATATGTGTGTTGTTATAAAACACCAAAATCACTAGGGATAGGAAATGCTCTTTCAGAGTCTTTATATTTTCTTATGTTGTTGTTCAATAGACATGGAGAAAGAAATACTCTCTCCGATCCATATTATTTGACTTAGATTTTTCTAGATTTGGATATATCTAACACTAAAACATGTCTAGATATATTCGAATGTAGACAAACTAAGTCAACTAATATGGGTCGGAGGAAGTAATAAAATTGATATTTCAATGGAGGCCGGAGCGACACGAGGGGACAACAATGTTGATCCAAAGATCATCAAGAGCCTGTTGGCGGCACAGAAAGTAGATACACCGAGTACGAGCTCGGCCTCCTGTACCTTTTCAGCTCCTCGTGGCCCCTGATAAATATGTGTTTGTCCAGAGAAAATATTTATAAGAATATTTGTTTTGCCTTCCACCATCGCAACGCGCGGGCATTTTGCTAGTTTTTATAAAAGTACGCTCACGAGACATCCATATCCTGAACAGATCAGGAGTATATTAATTAAAAGAAACAGGATAATCAGTATTAAAACAACAGTTACATGTTTGCCGTACTTTAATTTTTTAGACGACAAAGCATTACGTTAAGTGTGGTGGCAGTCTCCTATAAATACAGCTGAAAGGGAGGGGCAAGTCAATATACCGATTCGGTTCCAATCACAGAAGCTCGGGAAACTTCTCCTCGGACGATTCTGAGATTGCACGGGATGTTAGCTTCACGGTAGAAATAAGCAGCCCAACAATAGAAGACTTCTTTTCCGTTTTAGCTGCCCACCACCTCGAAGCCGGTCTGGAAGCTAAAAAGAAGTCGCCCTTAGTTTGTTGTCGCAATGGACGGTGACGATGAGATGATAACGGAGATCTTGATGAAAGAGGAGGCTGGTGCAGCTGCTGACTGACAACATCAATTGATGATCATGGGAGCTCTTCGTATTCGACAACACATCAAAGCCACTCCTCGGCATGGTGGTTCGAAGGTGGGAAAGGCGAGGGTGCTCTGTTACTTGACACCGACAACTTCTCCGATGGTGCAACACATACGCCGAAAATTTCCGCCGGTGGTTTAGGATGAACAAGGAATTATTCATAAAGATTGTGTTCGTCATCCAAAAGTACGATGACTACTTCATGTGCAAGAAAGATTGCATCAGTATGTGGGGTTTCTCGTTGGTCCAAGAATGCAAGGCTGCCTGCGGTATCTTACGTATGGAGATCCTCCAGATACGCAAGATGATTATCTACGCATGTCTGAGAGCACATGCGCCGAGGGCACCCTCAGGTTTTGCCGGGCAGTCGTTACAGTTTGGACCAATGTACCTAAGGGAACCAAATGAAGAAGATACAAGTCGAACTCTGGCACAAAATGCAACCAGAGAATTTCTCGGGATGTTTGCTAGCATCATTTGCATGCACTGGTGTTGAAAAAATTGCCCATTTTCTTGAAAAGGCCTGTACAAAGGCCACACCAAAGAGTGTATTGTGTTACTTGAAGTTGTGGTTGATCATGACCTCTGGATTTGGCAGGATTTTTTGGCACTGTGGAAATTCACAATGATATCAACGTGTTGCATTTCCCTCTGGTGTTTGCTAGGCTAACAAATGGTCATTTTCCGGTCATGACCTATGCGATCAATGGCCGCCAATACAAAAAGGATACTATCTAGCCAATGATATCTATCGACCTTGGTCTATATTTGTGAAGATAGGATCAGACCCTTGCACAAAGAAGCACTCTTGGTTTGCACAGTGCCATGAGGCTTGTGGGAAGTATGTCGAGTGGGATTTTGATGTACTCTAGTAGCGTTTTTCTATTGTTCGATACCCTGCTTTCACCTAGTCGAAGTCTTAGACATGGGAGGTTACAAACTGTTATGTTATTATGCACAACATGGTCATCGAGAGTAAGGGGGCATAACCCATAGTTGATGACCATCTGTATGATCACCAGGGACCGCTAGCTCAACTTGATCAAGTGCTGGCCTTTGCTGCCTCATCGCCATGCATCAAGAAAGCCCACATGTTCATGTTGAGCTTCAAAATGATCTAGTGGAGCATTTTTGGAATCAAAGGAAACACCGCCTGATTCTTCGATTTGTCTATTTGGATTCTTATATGAATAATTGTACATGTCTATTTAAATTGTTGTGTGAGACTGTTTTATTTAAAACTGCTCCCTCCGTTTCAAATTATAAGATGTTTTGAATTTTTTAAAACACATGTATCTAGACACCTTTTAGTGTTTAGGTCACTAGTATTCAAAAAAATGCTAAAACATCTTATAATTTGAAATGGATGGAGTATATAATAAGGTTTGAATTATTGTTAAAAGCTATGCTATTTCTCTCTAAATTTTATTTGGGGCCGGCTATTTTGGGCGTGCCATTGTGGGGCGGTTCTCCCACTATTTAGTCAAAAAGCATCGGTGCTTCACGTCTATGTTGTCGGCTATGATTTGGGGATTGCCATTGGAGATGCTCTCACCAAGCCGAGTGTGATCAGTAGAAAGATACTCATTGGGGTATTTGATTCAGTTTCATGGATTCAATGATTTTTTGGGTATCTCAAACAATATGATTATGAATGAACCATGACAAGATTAACACAATGATCAAGCATGCGATCAAGAGATTGCAGAATGTGTGGGTTGCGCAGAAAGGGTTGCCCTTGGGTGTGCCTCCACCGTCCATACCCGCCGCCCCATGCCACCGTTGCATGAACTCCTTACCACCGCCGCCCCATCCAGCGATGTTTGCGGCGTTCTGACCGCAGATCTCGCACCGCCTGCAGTTGCCAGCAAGTAGAAACACTTTCTGAGGCAAACTTTTAAAGAGGTAAAATTAAGAATGGGGATCAACATGTCCTCAGGTCCCCTCAAGGCAAAGAAATAACATGGACCCAAATATTAGCATCTCCATTACAGTGCAATACCAGTTGATGTAATGAAAGACATCACTAATACTAAAAGATGTACAAATGTTGACTAGATTAGTGTATTGAGGACGTTGCAGTGGATTATGATAAACCCCATTTTGTTGAACAACTTTAACATGTTTGTATTTTGGTTATTTACTATGGTGTTGCATCCTGGCTAACAAGAAGCAAAATAATTATGCTCATTCATGTGGTTAGCCGTGTTCTGAATTTGAACATTCTAGAATTAATAATTTGATACTTTTGAACATCTCTTTGCACATATGATTATAATACACTTTAAAAACATGGTTAAATGATTCTATTTTGCTGTTTGTTTTTTAATTTAAAAACTACAATTTGTTTTGCCATATATAGAACAACTATGCAGGGCTCATGTAGCCTTCCACCCGGTGAAAAATGATGATTCATAGCCATCATTTTGTTTTACTTATAGCCATCATTTCTTACCAAGAGCAAGTTGGCATCGATGTGTGTCATGCACACACCCTGATATTTTCATAGATTTTGAAAACTTTTGTCTTCTAGACGAGATAAGAGCAAGGATGTCAGCTGCAGCATGTGCAAGGAACAGAAGAGACTCGGACAACCCAAGAGCTAACTCCAGCACCTACTGGCTGTGGAATGGAGTTCAGTGAAAGAAACATACATTTTGCAAAGCTCTGAATGATGCATCATAGATACGGCCCACATAGCAAGTTGTTGCAATAATTGAGGTATGGTGTCCGGATGTGCAGACGTAGTTCAGCTCGTATAAGAAAACGTATAGCGCTACCAGCTTCAGGCACTGATTGCCCAACTTATTCTTTTTCTTCACAACAGCGAAAAGATTCCGTGCCATGATTGTCATTATTTATTCACGTCCGTCGTTCTAATACTTTGGTCATCTTCCCCAGCCAAATGCTTTTATCAGTCTATCCTCGGTAAGTGACTGGCACAGAAACTATTCTTCAGAGTTTTGACACGTTCAGATGACCCTGATATATTTCTAATCCATCTGCTATTCCGCTATCGCCGGTGACAGTGACAAAGCTTTGGGTGTTATGGGTCGCGAGGCTGAGCCACCATACGATGCTTCTGGTTAATCCAAGGGAGGAGTTGGGGTTTTTGTATGAAGGTGTTCGCCAGAGCCGAAAGGAAAGAGAAGAGTGGCGTCAAACATGACGAGGAAAAGGAGAACGATGTGTAGAGGATAGAGCTAATGGAGAGGGTGTTGGATTGAGGAGGCTGTTGTAGGGGCGACAGGGAAAAGAATAAAGTTGATGAATTGGATCTAGATCAAACGGTCGAAAACAACTTTAAAACTGTTCTTTTAACTAATCGAGTTCAGGTACACTGTCAAAACCCGTACAGTAGCAACTGACGTGTTCAAAAGAACGAGGCAGAGCAAGTACATGGAAGAAGCGTTGGTAGACACGCATACGATGGGAGGATGAATACCTGTTGCCCTTCACGGAGAACCACGCCTCGGCACACCGCCGGTGGGCCGCCGCGATCTCGCCTCGGTAGCCACAGCCGAGGCTCACCAGCTTCCCGCTCCCGCTCTCCGCCGGCAGCTCACCGTCCTCGAGGTGGCAAATTCTGCAGCCGCTCCCAATTCCACCTTGCTGCTGCTGCTGACCAACTGTCGACCTGTCGACGTCGACCACCACTTCGTGCGCAGCGGCGCCGTTGATCTCGACCGGCCTTTCTGGCCCTCCCCCGCTAGCACCCGCTCCGGCATCTTCGGCGTTGGTCAGCATGGCTGCCTTCTCATCTCATCAGAAATGACTTTAACGAATCTAATGGCTTAGGAATCTTGGGTTTCTGGGGAAGAAATGGATAATGACGGGAGGGAGCTAGCTAGATTCTTATCGTCTCGGTGCTGCGAATGGGCCGACGCAAGTTGACCTGAGACAGCGAAACATCAGGTGAGGACGATTCATCAAACACTAAAAAGAAGTGCCGGGGTTTTCGAAACGGCCGATTCTTCTTTTTCTCCTTCTTCCAAAACACCCAATTGGAGAAACACATCATATGCAACAAAAAAAATCACGAGATGGAGATGAACATGCAAAACGTAACCGATCAACAAGAGCCCATAAATAATAATATTGTCGTGATCTAAGCAATACAAGATGCACAAAAGAATTAACATCACATGCAATTTAAAATATATGATATGATATGACCTTTCTTCTTTTGCTTCCGATCTCCACTTTGAAGTACGAATATGATTTCCATCATCACCGGTGTGGCGTCAAAGTCAATGGCACCGCTCCATGGTTATCGTCCACCGGCATCAACTATTACAATTACTTTGAATAATAGACACGCAGGTCTTAACGAAATTAAAAGACAACCATAAGGCTCATGCCGGTTGCCTACTTACAATAAGGACCATTGCATACGTCATATATAATCACAATCATGGCCATATCACATCACAGCACACCCCTGCAAAACAAAGTTAGACGTCTATGATTTTCTTTGCATATTTTACGTGATCTAGGGTTTCAATAAGTACCGTTCTAACTTACGAATAAGAACCATATCATTGATGCATAAACTATCAAGTGATCGTTTTAAATTGAATCTTCACTATGATGGAAGAGACAGACATCCGTAAATCCACTTATGCAATACAAGTTGTATTGTCGAGCATGGATCAAGTCTCGTGAACGATGTCATGTAAGGTTAGCCCGGACCGCTTCATCCCACCATCCCGCAAGATGCAAAGTACACAAAAAGAAATTGATAATAAAAGCACCACCGCCCACAATGACCATTGTGTTCTACTCGTGCAACATATCTACATATAGACACGACTCTGATACCACTATAGGGGTTCATAGCAAGGAAAACAAAAAAATTCTATCGACATGAACACACACAAGTCAAGATCTATTTACTAGATTGTACCAACGAGTCGATAGAGTACTCACCCTCGAAGATTCCAAAGCGGTTAACGAGAGAAAATTCTCGTGAGGGATGTAGTCGTTCACTTGCCGATCTCAAGATCGCGTAGACGATCCTTTCGGCGCCGTGTTCCGGCAGCGCTTCTGTAGTCGGTCACACGTTTGGTACTCGATGAATACCTTCATCTCCCTTGTTCCAGCAGGCAGCGGAGGTTGTAGCTCTCTCCTCGCGATTCCGGTAGCACGACGACGTGGTGTCGGAGTTTAGAGGGGAGATCCCACAGGGCTTCGCCTAAGCCGGTGCGAGTAGGATGGAGTAGAGGGGTTCCTCGGTGACCAGGGTTTAGAGTCTGAGGGAGGAGGTGATGGCCGCCGACGGCGTCTAGGGCGACAGCGGCGGCGGCTTGCGGCTAGGGTTTGCTTGTGGTGGAGAGGGGGATGATGAGCCTTCTTTGTCTTTAAGAAGTTGCTCGAGCATCTTCTTAACTTCGTTGACCAAGGAATAGCTCAATCTTGTTTCCAAGTTTTTGAGATCTTCCATGGTCACCGGTGTCGGCTCACTACCACCCCCCCCTTCGTTGCTACCCATATTCTCTTAGGCGGTAAATCCCTAATAAAGAGCCGAGGCTCTGATACCAATTGAAAGGATCGTATGGGCACCTAGAGGGGGGTGGGGTGAATAGGTGCTACTTCAAATTTTCTTCTTTTTCAAATTAAGGTTTGACAATAAGGTAAATTCTCTAGATAATGCAACCATGGTGAATTTACCTATATGACAATTATGCAAGAGCTACCACAACACAAAGTAGTAACAAGTAAGTAAGGTGCAGTAAAGGATAGAAGTAACCAAAAAGTGGGCACGGAGACACAATGATTTGTTCCCCGTAGTTCCTTCCTTTTGAGGGGAAGTATGTCTACGTTTGGAGAGGGGGTGGTTTCAAACCACCAACGCCACAAGAGGCCTCCCTTGTTCTCCGATGAATCTCACCCCAATGGGATCGATTCACCTTCCACTATATCGGCAACCTTCAAGGTGGAAGCCGGCACCGTTACAAGTTTGGGGCACACATCCACAACTTAATCGGAGGCTCCCAAATACAAGCAAGTTGTCAAAGCAATCAAAGACAAGCTTGTAAGAACCAAAAAAAGAACTAGGGTTTCCAAGAAAACACTAGAGCAAAGGGGACCTCAATGAAATGAGGGGGAAATGAAGATCTCTTTTGGTGAAGTAGTAGATCGGGGCCTCCTCCTTCGATTCCCCAAAGATCAAGGAATTTGGGTGGTGGAATGAGGATATCTTGAAGATTGAGTGGCTCCAATGGTGGTCTTGACTTTAATGTGGCTAAGCATCTTGTCCCAAGGTAGGTGGAGGGGTATTTATACCCCTCCACGAAATCTGTCCGTTGGAGCTTTTACTGCAGCGGTAGTACCGGAAGTTCAAGCGGTACTACCGGAGAACTCCGGTACTACCGGACCTGGTACCGGACCACCCTCTTTCAAACTTCATCAAGTCCTGCCCACAGCGGTACTACTATTGATGCTACCGTAAAGCGGTAATACCACAAGTGGCAACCGGTAATACCGGACATAGTGGAATCAGTAGCTTTAGACGAAAAAACTCTCTGTCACGCCCGGTAGCAAAATACGGTACTACCGCATTTTGCTACCTAGGCAGACAGAAGATTTTTGCCAACATATAAAGAGTCTCTGCCCCGAGCGGTCTACCGCATTGTAGTACCGGAGCAGGCAGAAGCTTTTGACAAGTGGTCAAAAAGCCACTGTCGCGCTAGGTACTAAAATGCGGTACTACCTCTTTTTAGTGCCTAGCCCGGCAGAGGCTTTTTGACAGTTAGTCTAAGCCTTCTGTCTGGTCCGGTAGCAAACAACGGTACTACCGCTTTTTGGCATCGCGCCAGGCAGACAGTTTTTGAACATTGCAAAACTGTTCAATGCACCTGCGATACACTTGGCAAATAATTAGTCCGATATGTGTGTTGTTATAAAACACCAAAATCACTAGGGATAGGAAATGCTCTTTCAGAGTCTTTATATTTTCTTATGTTGTTGTTCAATAGACATGGAGAAAAAAATACTCTCTCCGATCCATATTATTTGACTTAGATTT
The DNA here is from genome assembly GCA_910589765.1 of Avena atlantica. Lineage (NCBI taxonomy): Eukaryota > Viridiplantae > Streptophyta > Magnoliopsida > Poales > Poaceae > Avena > Avena atlantica. Next base: position 81,337,541 of record OU342733.1, read on the forward strand.
TTCTAGATTTGGATATATCTAACACTAAAACATGTCTAGATATATTCGAATTTAGACAAACTAAGTCAACTAATATGGGTCGGAGGAAGTAATAAAATTGATATTTCAATGGAGGCCGGAGCGACACGAGGGGACAACAATGTTGATCCAAAGATCATCAAGAGCCTGTTGGCGACACAGAAAGTAGATACACCGAGTACGAGCTCGGCCTCCTGTACCTTTTCAGCTCCTCGTGGCCCCTGATAAATATGTGTTTGTCTAGAGAAAAGATTTATAAGAATATTTGTTTTGCCTTCCACCATCGCAACGCGCGGGCATTTTGCTAGTTTTTATAAAAGTACGCTCACGAGACATCCATATCCTGAACAGATCAGGAGTATATTAATTAAAAGAAACAGGATAATCAGTATTAAAACAACAGTTACATGTTTGCCGTACTTTAATTTTTTAGACGACAAAGCATTACGTTAAGTGTGGTGGCAGTCTCCTATAAATACAGCTGAAAGGGAGGGGCAAGTCAATATACCGATTCGGTTCCAATCACAGAAGCTCGGGAAACTTCTCCTCGGACGATTCTGAGATTGCACGGGATGTTAGCTTCACGGTAGAAATAAGCAGCCCAACAATAGAAGACTTCTTTTCCGTTTTAGCTGCCCACCACCTCGAAGCCGGTCTGGAAGCTAAAAAGAAGTCGCCCTTAGTTTGTTGTCGCAATGGACGGTGACGATGAGATGATAACGGAGATCTTGATGAAAGAGGAGGCTGGTGCAGCTGCTGACTGACAACATCAATTGATGATCATGGGAGCTCTTCGTATTCGACAACACATCAAAGCCACTCCTCGGCATGGTGGTTCGAAGGTGGGAAAGGCGAGGGTGCTCTGTTACTTGACACCGACAACTTCTCCGATGGTGCAACACATACGCCGAAAATTTCCGCCGGTGGTTTAGGATGAACAAGGAATTGTTCATAAAGATTGTGTTCGTCATCCAAAAGTACGATGACTACTTCATGTGCAAGAAAGATTGCATCAGTATGTGGGGTTTCTCGTTGGTCCAAGAATGCAAGGCTGCCTGCGGTATCTTACGTATGGAGATCCTCCAGATACGCAAGATGATTATCTACGCATGTCTGAGAGCACATGCGCCGAGGGCACCCTCAGGTTTTGCCGGGCAGTCGTTACAGTTTGGACCAATGTACCTAAGGGAACCAAATGAAGAAGATACAAGTCAAACTCTGGCACAAAATGCAACCAGAGAATTTCCCGGGATGTTTGCTAGCATCATTTGCATGCACTGGTGTTGAAAAAATTGCCCATTTTCTTGAAAAGGCCTGTACAAAGGCCACACCAAAGAGTGTATTGTGTTACTTGAAGTTGTGGTTGATCATGACCTCTGGATTTGGCAGGACTTTTTGGCACTGTGGAAATTCACAATGATATCAACGTGTTGCATTTCCCTCTGGTGTTTGCTAGGCTAACAAATGGTCATTTTCCGGTCATGACCTATGCGATCAATGGCCGCCAATACAAAAAGGATACTATCTAGCCAATGATATCTATCGACCTTGGTCTATATTTGTGAAGATAGGATCAGACCCTTGCGCAAAGAAGCACTCTTGGTTTGCACAGTGCCATGAGGCTTGTGGGAAGTATGTCGAGTGGGATTTTGATGTACTCTAGTAGCGTTTTTCTATTGTTCGATACCCTGCTTTCACCTAGTCGAAGTCTTAGACATGGGAGGTTACAAACTGTTATGTTATTATGCACAACATGGTCATCGAGAGTAAGGGGGCATAACCCATAGTTGATGACCATCTGTATGATCACCAGGGACCGCTAGCTCAACTTGATCAAGTGCTGGCCTTTGCTGCCTCATCGCCATGCATCAAGAAAGCCCACATGTTCATGTTGAGCTTCAAAATGATCTAGTGGAGCATTTTTGGAATCAAAGGAAACACCGCCTGATTCTTCGATTTGTCTATTTGGATTCTTATATGAATAATTGTACATGTCTATTTAAATTGTTGTGTGAGACTGTTTTATTTAAAACTGCTCCCTCCGTTTCAAATTATAAGATGTTTTGAATTTTTTAAAACACATGTATCTAGACACCTTTTAGTGTTTAGGTCACTAGTATTCAAAAGAATGCTAAAACATCTTATAATTTGAAATGGATGGAGTATATAATAAGGTTTGAATTATTGTTAAAAGCTATGCTATTTCTCTCTAAATTTTATTTGGGGCCGGCTATTTTGGGCGTGCCATTGTGGGGCGGTTCTCCCACTATTTAGTCAAAAAGCGTCGGTGCTTCACGTCTATGTTGTCGGCTATGATTTGGGGATTGCCATTGGAGATGCTCTCACCAAGCCGAGTGTGATCAGTAGAAAGATACTCATTGGGGTATTTGATTCAGTTTCATGGATTCAATGATTTTTTGGGTATCTCAAACAATATGATTATGAATGAACCATGACAAGATTAACACAATGATCAAGCATGCGATCAAGAGATTGCAGAATGTGTGGGTTGCGCAGAAAGGGTTGCCCTTGGGTGTGCCTCCACCGTCCATACCCGCCGCCCCATGCCACCGTTGCATGAACTCCTTACCACCGCCGCCCCATCCAGCGATGTTTGCGGCGTTCTGACCGCAGATCTCGCACCGCCTGCAGTTGCCAGCAAGTAGAAACACTTTCTGAGGCAAACTTTTAAAGAGGTAAAATTAAGAATGGGGATCAACATGTCCTCAGGTCCCCTCAAGGCAAAGAAATAACATGGACCCAAATATTAGCATCTCCATTACAGTGCAATACCAGTTGATGTAATGAAAGACATCACTAATACTAAAAGATGTACAAATGTTGACTAGATTAGTGTATTGAGGACGTTGCAGTGGATTATGATAAACCCCATTTTGTTGAACAACTTTAACATGTTTGTATTTTGGTTATTTACTATGGTGTTGCATCCTGGCTAACAAGAAGCAAAATAATTATGCTCATTCATGTGGTTAGCCGTGTTCTGAATTTGAACATTCTAGAATTAATAATTTGATACTTTTGAACATCTCTTTGCACATATGATTATAATACACTTTAAAAACATGGTTAAATGATTCTATTTTGCTGTTTGTTTTTTAATTTAAAAACTACAATTTGTTTTGCCATATATAGAACAACTATGCAGGGCTCATGTAGCCTTCCACCCGGTGAAAAATGATGATTCATAGCCATCATTTTGTTTTACTTATAGCCATCATTTCTTACCAAGAGCAAGTTGGCATCGATGTGTGTCATGCACACACCCTGATATTTTCATAGATTTTGAAAACTTTTGTCTTCTAGACGAGATAAGAGCAAGGATGTCAGCTGCAACATGTACAAGGAACAGAAGAGACTCGGACAACCCAAGAGCTAACTCCAGCACCTACTGGCTGTGGAATGGAGTTCAGTGAAAGAAACATACATTTTGCAAAGCTCTGAATGATGCATCATAGATACGGCCCACATAGCAAGTTGTTGCAATAATTGAGGTATGGTGTCCGGATGTGCAGACGTAGTTCAGCTCGTATAAGAAAACGTATAGCGCTACCAGCTTCAGGCACTGATTGCCCAACTTATTCTTTTTCTTCACAACAGCGAAAAGATTCCGTGCCATGATTGTCATTATTTATTCACGTCCGTCGTTCTAATACTTTGGTCATCTTCCCCAGCCAAATGCTTTTATCAGTCTATCCTCGGTAAGTGACTGGCACAGAAACTATTCTTCAGAGTTTTGACACGTTCAGATGACCCTGATATATTTCTAATCCATCTGCTATTCCGCTATCGCCGGTGACAGTGACAAAGCTTTGGGTGTTATGGGTCGCGAGGCTGAGCCACCATACGATGCTTCTGGTTAATCCAAGGGAGGAGTTGGGGTTTTTGTATGAAGGTGTTCGCCAGAGCCGAAAGGAAAGAGAAGAGTGGCGTCAAACATGACGAGGAAAAGGAGAACGATGTGTAGAGGATAGAGCTAATGGAGAGGGTGTTGGATTGAGGAGGCTGTTGTAGGGGCGACAGGGAAAAGAATAAAGTTGATGAATTGGATCTAGATCAAACGGTCGAAAACAACTTTAAAACTGTTCTTTTAACTAATCGAGTTCAGGTACACTGTCAAAACCCGTACAGTAGCAACTGACGTGTTCAAAAGAACGAGGCAGAGCAAGTACATGGAAGAAGCGTTGGTAGACACGCATACGATGGGAGGATGAATACCTGTTGCCCTTCACGGAGAACCACGCCTCGGCACACCGCCGGTGGGCCGCCGCGATCTCGCCTCGGCAGCCACAACCGAGGCTCACCAGCTTCCCGCTCCCGCTCTCCGCCGGCAGCTCACCGTCCTCGAGGTGGCAAATTCTGCAGCCGCTCCCAATTCCACCTTGCTGCTGCTGCTGACCAACTGTCGACCTGTCGACGTCGACCACCACTTCGTGCGCAGCGGCGCCGTTGATCTCGACCGGCCTTTCTGGCCCTCCCCCGCTAGCACCCACTCCGGCATCTTCGGTGTTGGTCAGCATGGCTGCCTTCTCATCTCATCAGAAATGACTTTAACGAATCTAATGGCTTAGGAATCTTGGGTTTCTGGGGAAGAAATGGATAATGACGGGAGGGAGCTAGCTAGATTCTTATCGTCTCGGTGCTGCGAATGGGCCGACGCAAGTTGACCTGAGACAGCGAAACATCAGGTGAGGACGATTCATCAAACACTAAAAAGAAGTGCCGGGGTTTTCGAACCGGCCGATTCTTCTTTTTCTCCTTCTTCCAAAACACCCAATTGGAGAAACACATCATATGCAACAAAAAAAAATCACGGGATGGAGATGAACATGCAAAACGTAACCGATCAACAAGAGCCCATAAATAATAATATTGTCGTGATCTAAGCAATACAAGATGCACAAAAGAATTAACATCACATGCAATTTAAAATATATGATATGATATGACCTTTCTTCTTTTGCTTCCGATCTCCACTTTGAAGTACGAATATGATTTCCATCATCACCGGTGTGGCGTCAAAGTCAATGGCACCGCTCCATGGTTATCGTCCACCGGCATCAACTATTACAATTACTTTGAATAATAGACACGCAGGTCTTAACGAAATTAAAAGACAACCATAAGGCTCATGTCGGTTGCCTACTTACAATAAGGACCATTGCATACGTCATATATAATCACAATCATGGCCATATCACATCACAGCACACCCCTGCAAAACAAAGTTAGACGTCTCTGATTTTCTTTGCATATTTTACGTGATCTAGGGTTTCAATAAGTACCGTTCTAACTTACGAATAAGAACCACATCATTGATGCATAAACTATCAACTGCTCGTTTTAAATTGAATCTTCACTATGATGGAAGAGACAGACATCCGTAAATCCACTTATGCAATACAAGTTGTATTGTCGAGCATGGATCAAGTCTCGTGAACGATGTCATGTAAGGTTAGCCCGGACCGCTTCATCCCACCATCCCGCAAGATGCAAAGTACACAAAAAGAAATTGATAATAAAAGCACCACCGCCCATAATGACCATTGTGTTCTACTCGTGCAACATATCTACATATAGACACGACTCTGATACCACTATAGGGGTTCATAGCAAGGAAAACAAAAAAATTCTATCGACATGAACACACACAAGTCAAGATCTATTTACTAGATTGTACCAACGAGTCGATAGAGTACTCACCCTCGAAGATTCCAAAGCGGTTAACGAGAGCAGATTCTCGTGAGGGATGTAGTCGTTCACTTGCCGATCTCAAGATCGCGTAGACGATCCTTTCGGCGCCGTGTTCCGGCAGCGCTTCTGTAGTCGGTCACACGTTTGGTACTCGATGAATACCTTCATCTCCCTTGTTCCAGCAGGCAGCGGAGGTTGTAGCTCTCTCCTCGCGATTCCGGTAGCACGACGACGTGGTGTCGGAGTTTAGAGGGGAGATCCCACAGGGCTTCGCCTAAGCCGGTGCGAGTAGGATGGAGTAGAGGGGTTCCTCGGTGACCAGGGTTTAGAGTCTGAGGGAGGAGGTGATGGCCGCCGGCGGCGTCTAGGGCGACAGCGGCGGCGGCTTGGGGCTAGGGTTTGCTTGTGGTGGAGAGGGGCAGCCCCTTCTCCTCCTTTTATGGGAGGGAGGGGCGGCTAAGATAGGGGGAGGTTGAATCCTCCCCCAACTCCCTATCCTTGGCCTGCGGTGGAGGGAGAGGAGGTTTCCTCTCCTCCCTCCACCAGGAACCATTGTCTCAGTTTGACTTTTTCAAACTGCCCTTTTTGACTTTCAATTTAGAGTTTGATTTCTCTGTTCCATATGCCTAGCCAAGTGACCTAGGACATGATGCAACCATTCCACTTTGTTCATGACACATTCATGTACCCTTCCCCTTCCGGTTTGGTGGACCTTCTAGACCCTTCTAGAACATTCCGGTGAAAACACCAGAATCATTCCCGAACTCCAGAATTGGACTTTCCTTATATGAATCTTATTCGCCGGACTATTCTGGATCTCCTCTTGATATCCCGGATCCCATCCGAGACTCCGAACAACATTTGGTCTTCTTAGTCACATTCATATATACTAAACAACATCGAATCCTTAAGTGTGTCTCCCTACGGTTTCGTGAATTGTGCAGACATGACCGAGACTCTTCTCCGATCAATAACCAATAGAGGAATCTAGAAATTCAAATGGCACGTGGAAACCCCAAAAGGAAGGTATGATGAGTATAGTAGCAAGTTTTTCCCTCAGTAATAAATCAAGGTTATCGAACCAGTAGGAGGAAGGAAACGACTCAAAGGTGTTGCAAGCAACTGGAAACCTGCACAACACAAACTCAAGACTTTGCCCCAACGAATAGTGAGGTTGTCAATCTCACCGGTTTGCTGAAAACAAAGGATTAACTGTATGGTGTGGAAGGTAATGGTGGTTTGTAGAAAGTAAACAGTAACAGTGGAAGATGTATCAATGGTAAAGATTGGACCGGGGTCCATAGTTCACTAGAGGTGTTCTCCTTAAGATAAACAACATAACATGCTGGGTAAACAAATTACGGCGGGGCAATTGACAGGACAGAGAAAGGCATAACGATGCAATACTAATCATTCATGATCTTATGAGATTTTATTGGGCATTACAACAATATACATAAACCGCCATCCAACTGCATCTATGACTAGTAATCCACCTTCAGGTTATCATCTGAACCCCCTCCAGTATTAAGTTGCAAGCAACGGATAACTTCTTGAAGCAAAGTGTGTAAAGTAAACAATATACTTGTTCCATGAACAAGAGATCGCTGTTTTCTCCCTAGTAGCAACAACACATCTACAACCTTAGAGATTTTTGTCACTTCCCCAGATTGAATAGAGGCATGAACCCACTATCGAGCATAAATACTCCCTCTTGGAGTCACTAGCATCTAATTGGCCAAGATAGCTACTAGAAACGGAGAGCATGCAAACATGGTAGCACAAAGGAGGAGAAACAACCATCTAGCTACTACATGGACCCGTAGTCCAAGGTGGAACTACTCACGCTTCATACCGGAGGCTGGCATGGTGATGAAGAAGGCCTCCGGGATGATCTCTCCCCTTCGGCAGGGTGCCAAGAAGAGCTTCAGATCCCCCTGGTCTAGGGATGATGGTGGTGGCGGCTATAGACTGTTTCGTGGAAGATTGATCGGGTCCTTAGGGTTTAGGTATCGGGGGCTTCTTATAGGCGAAGAGAGAGGCTGAGGGGGTGCCTGAGGCGGCTGCAACCCCCCAGGCACGGGCCAGGCAAGGTCGTGCATCCAGGGGGTGTGGCCTGATGGTGCTGATGTGGATCACTTCGTTGGAAACCCCAAGAGCAAGGTGTGATGAGCACAGCAGCAAGTCTTCCTTCAGTAGAGACCGAGGTTATCGAACCAGAAGGAGGAAGGAAATATCACACAGATGTTACAAGCAACACGTAGACCTGCACAACACAAACTCAAGACTTTGCCCCAACGAACCAGTGAGGTTGTCAAGCTCACCGGTTTGCTGTAACAAAGGATTAAACGTATGGTGCGGAAGGTAATGGTTTGCAGCAAGTAAACACGTAACAGTGGAAGATGAATCAATGGTAAAGATTGGACCGGGGTCCATAGTTCACTAGAGGTGCTCTCCTTAGATAAACAACATGGCATGAAGGGTAAACAAATTACAGCAGGGCAATTGACAGGAACTGAGCAAGGCATAACAATGCAATTACTAGTCAGAAAGATCCTATGAGATTTGATTGGGAAATACAATAATATACATAGACCGCCATCCAACTGCATCTATGACTAGAAGTCCACCTTCAGGTTATCATCTGAACCCCCTCCAGTATTAAGTTGCAAGCAACAGACAACTGCTTTAAGCAAAGTGTGTAAGGTAAACAGTCCACATGTTCCATGAACAAGAGATCGTTGTTTTCTCCCTAGTGGCAACATCACATCTACAACCGAAGAGATTTCTGTCACTTCCCTTGGAAACTAGAGGCATGAACCCACTATCGAGCATAAATACCCCCTCTTGGAGTCACTACCAACTACTTGGCCAAGATAGATACTAACAACAGAGAGCATGCAAGATCACAAACAACACAGACATGATAGAATCATAAAGACAAAACTATTAATCAAAAAAACATAATAATCTAAGTATCCATCGGATCCCCGCAAACACAACATGCATGATTACAAATAGATTAGATCTTGATCATGAACGGAGCTCACAAGATCTATACATGAAAGCACAAGGAGGAGGTACAACCATCTAGCTACTACATGGACCCATAGTCCAAGGTGGAACTACTCACGCATCATACCGGAGAGAAGGCCTCCTGGATGATCTCCCCTCCGGCAGGGTGCCGGGAAGAACTTCAGATCCCCCGATCTAGGGACGATGGTGGCATCGGCTACAGACGGTTTCGTGGATTTTTAATCGGGTGCTTAGGGTTTCTGCATCAGGGGCTTCTTATAGGAGAAGGGGGGCCGAGGCGGTGGCCAGGGGCCCCACACCCTAGCCAGGCGCGGGCCCACCTGTGGCCGCGCCTGGGGGGGGGGGTGGCCCCTCTGGCTCGCCTCCCCGGCTCCCCTCTAGACTTCTTGTTCCCCACGGAAATTAATTGACTTTGATGTTTGTCCCGTCCAATTCCGAGAATATTTCTTTACTAACTTTTCTGAAACCAAAAACAGCAGAAAACAGGCATCTGGCACTGTTGCAACTTGTTAATAGGTTAGTACAGAAAACATGTAAAAAGCACCTCAAAGTGTAGACAAGTAAAGCAAAGTAGATACTAAACAAGCATGTAGTATCAAAAATTATAGATACGTTTCCAACGTATCAACATCCCCAAGCTTAACTCCTGCTCGTCCTCGAGTAGGTAAGTGATAAAAAGAATAATTTTTGAGGTGACATGCACCCTCACCATAAAGATCCAAGCATTGAAAGCTGGGATCAAAGAACTCTAAACATGTGCATGAAAGATGGAGTTCTAACAATAGGACATAGTAACTATGCATGCAACATGAAAGGTTACAAACAAAGATCATGAATAACATGCATCGAAAAACGTTTGTTTGTTTGACATGTAGAAAACATAGCATTGTGGCAATCAGCTTGTAACTCATAGAGTAGCAAATAGATGCATAGGACGCCTGCAAAGTTCACAAGGGTGACTAGAAACAAATAGCATAAGAACAAGTAATATCACAATATGCATCAATTAATAAGCTTTGGAACACTGCACACATAATGACAACTATGCTCTCTTAATGGTGCCTAAAGGTAGAAGGTGGAGACTCAATAGTGGTGGAAGAAAGGCCATTTTGTAAAGGAAGCAGGGATTACAAGTTTCAAAAAGAGCTTCCAAAAATTATGGTACTTGTTAGCTTTCAGCCCTCATTGCCCCTATCATAAGCATCTTGAAGTGGTTAAGGTTAAAGTGGCAAAGATGGAGTATATGCTTGATGAAGTATAAGTTGGCAATCTCAAGTCCCTTGAATACGAGGGCCACACCTCATGCATACTCAACTTTGGGTCCAGGTAAGTTCTTGTCATTGTAAGTATTTGCATATCATTGAGAACCGCTAACGGGGTACCCCTTGCACATGGTACAGGAGCTTTCCCATAACCAAAATGACAAGGCAAGCAGACAATGAGCATCTCAGCAATCTTTTTATTTACCATATGCATAGCTTTTTATTGAGGATACTTCATAGATAGCTCATTATGGTGATGCTGCAAGTTTCCACCATGATTAGGCATGGATTAGGCTAGCGGCCTAGGCGTTTCTCTAACACAGGATACAAACTCCATGGACTTACAAGTTCCCTATTTATTTCACACCGGTGACATCCATAGACAAAAGAACATGATATCAACTGAGTACAAAGTACAAGTGCAATGTTGAAAACGTTCCCCGTGACAGCACGGTTCTGCTAATTCCAACTTATAAGTGCAAGCATATACAACAAAGTTGTCACAATGGTTCAAGTTTATTACGGGCAAAGAATAAAGTGTGCCATCAAGTTCGTGAGGGCTTTAATCACTAAGTTTTCACATAACAAAATAGTTTTTAATTAGAAGATAGATGAAAACAAGAATATACTTGGAATGGTGTAACACACCATGCATAGGATTTTATAGTGGACACTTTGGAAAAAATTGGTTTCTTGGGAGTTGGAAGCATGAGTAGAGATTACGCATATAAGTGGAGGCTAGCAAAAGACTGGGAGCAACCAACTAAGAGAGCAATAATGGCTATAATTATGCAGTGCAACAAAACATACTAATCAAAGCAAAGAGTGGCACTACAAGTCAAGTACTAAATGATCATAGAGGCTATGGTGACTTGTCATAGTCATAACATGGTGTGAGCATGTGCCAAGTCAACCAAAGTAAAGCATCAAAGGAGAATACCACAATACTATGCTTTTGCATGCTAAAACAACGCATAATTTCTTTAAGGCACACTAAGCAATCCCAATTGTTTGGAACAAGACATGCTACAACAATAATCACTAAGCATAAGGTCAAAACAACACCTGGCATGTCATGCTAAAGTCTAAGTCACAGTCAATGCAACCTCCTCTTGCACTTCAAGCAAGAACTTACTACTCCTTTCCAAACACCAAGCAAACTTATTTGCAAAACAACACAGCGAGAACGAGGGTCCAAACTACTTTATTCAAGCAAACTAAACAACCTAAGCTAATCAAACAAAAACTAAGACACTCCAAGAACAACACAACTGTGCATGATAAAAACGAAGTGTCTAGACAGACCTGGGCTTTTTATTGATGAAGAAGGAGATGCCTTGGGCATCCCCAAGAATTGACGCCTGTACCTCTTGGATATTTCTTGGGGTGACACCATGGTGGCATCCCCAAGATTGAGCTTTTGTCCATTCTTCGTCTCATTGCATCATTATCTCTCTACACCTGAAATTTTTCCTTCATACAAAACTTCACACAATCTTCATTAGCAATATTAGTCTATTCAAAAGATATCAGACCTCCGGCAAAGCTTTGTAACAGCAAGGCTTTTCACTAAAAACACAAGCTACTGTACTAACTCCTTCAAAAATCTCAATTCACCTAAAGAGAACTCAAAAAGGAATCAATAAGAAGCAAATGCAAATAATGGCAGAAATTTGTCAAAACAGACCAGCAGGTAGAAACCGATTTTTTCGAACATCTTATGTTGCTCAAATCGAAAAGTGTAGAACTAACGAAAGTTATATAACATACTGGGGGATTTATTCGTCAATTTTGATCTCAATCCGAGTTACAGAGACTCCTCACGAGTTTTTTTGGTGGAGGACAGAAATCTATTTCGGGACAACAACTACCCAAATCTTACTTCCCTCTCATTAGAGGTCATTCTTGGCACAAAAAGCAAATAAAAAGGATAATGAGAGGTCATTACTGAAGTAATAACTTCCAAGACTCAAGGAAACTCTTGGGTTATCTCCCAACAAATACTTTTCTTTAACGCCTTTAAGTTAGGCACAAGAAGCAAGAAGAATCAAGTATTTTCAAATGAAGAAGCATTAACATCCATACTTGCAAAGTCTTCAACTATGAAAGGTATCTCATCCAAATGGGTTTTGGTGGATCCCTTATCATCTCTCTTTGGTCTACTACTTTCATCAAAAAGATTTTCAGGAGCAATCCAATCAAAATTCTTTTCAAAGGCTTCATGCATTCTAACAAGCTTAAAGGGTATGGGTATCTTAAATTCTTCTCTAGGCTTAGTTTTATCAGAAATACCCACAACATCTACACTTGAGACTTTCATATTGAAATGCTCAAATACCTTTTTGGCTTCCCTAACAACATCATGGAATTCTTTTGATAAAGTTTCAAGGATGAATTCCCTCTTTTCAGCATTCTTCTCTTTCTTTAGTTTTAGGAATAAAATTGTATGAAGGGATTAAGGCTAACAAAACTAGCCTCCAATACATGAACTAAAGAAGCTGCAACAATCTTATAAGTAGGAACAAGCTCTGCTATAGATTTATCCTCAATATCCTCATGCTTGCTAACATAATTAAAGAATTCTTCAATATTATCTTTCTCAATTATGGAGCCACTACCTATTGCAAGATCTTTCGGGGCGAACTTGGGGAGCAACATGGTGAGATAGAGCAAAAACTATTTTTTTGTGTTTTTGAATAAAGCAAGCAAACCAAACTAGACTAATTTTTTGGTTTTTTTTTAAAAGAGGCAAACAAAACCAAGCAAAAGAAACAAAGCAAACTAAAAACAAAGTAAAGAGAAAGGAAGTGAAGGGCTCCCCTAGTGAAGACGTCCTTAGCCTCCCCGGCAACGGCGCCATAAAACTTGTTGATGGTGCTGACGTGGAGCACTTCGTTGGAAACCCCAAGAGCAAGGTGTGATGAGCACAACAGCAAGTATTCCCTCACTAGAGACCGAGGTTATCGAACCAGAAGGAGGAAGGAAACTTCACACAGGTGTTGCAAGAAACGTGAAGACCTGCACAACACAAACTCAAGACTTTACCCCAATGAATCAGTGAGGTTGTCAAGCTCACTGGTTTGATGTAACAAAGGATTAAATATATGGTGTGGAAGGTAATGGTTTGTAGCAAGTAAACACGTAACAGTGGAAGATGAATCAATGGTAAAGATTGGACCGGGGTCCATAGTTCACTAGAGGTGCTCTCCTTAGATAAACAACATGGCATGAAGGGTAAACAAATTACAGCAGGGCAACTGACAGGAATTGAGCAAGGCATAAAAATGCAATTACTGGTCAGAAATATCCTATGAGATTTGATTGGGCAATACAACAATATACATAGACCTCCATCCAACTGCATCTACGACTAGAAGTACACCTTAAGGTTATCATCCGAACCCCCTCCAGTATTAAGTTGCAAGCAACAGAAAATTGCTTTAAGCAAAGTGTGTAAGGTAAATAGTCCACATGTTCCATGAACAAGAGACCGTTGTTTTCTCCCTAGTGGCAACGACACATCTACAACCGAAGATATTTCTGTCACTTCCCTTGGAAACTAGAGGCATGAACCCACTATCGAGCATAAATACTCCCTCTTGGAGTCACTAGCAACTACTTGGCCAAGATAGATACTAACAACGGAGAGCATGCAAGATCACAAACAACACAGACATGATAGAATCATAAAGACAAAACCATTAATCAAACCAACATAATAATCTCAATATCCATCGGATCCCCGCAAACACAACATGCATGATTACAAATAGATTAGATCTTGATCATGAACGGAGCTCACAAGATCTATACATGAAAGCACAAGGAGGAGATACAACCATCTAGATACTACATGGACCCATAGTCCAAGGTGGAACTACTCACGCATCATACCGGAGAGAAGGCCTCCGGGGTGATCTCCCCTCTGGCAGGGTGCCGGGAAGAACTTCAGATCCCCTGATCTAGGGACGATGGTGGCGGCGGCTACAGACGGTTTCATGGATTTTTGATCGGGTGCTTAGGGTTTCTGCATCGGGGGATTCCCATAGGCGAAGGGGGAGGCCAAGGCGGTGGCCAGGGGCCCCACACCCTAGCCAGGTGTGGGCCCACATGTGGCCATGCCTGGGGGTCGCCCCTTTGGCTCGCCTCCCCGGCTCCCCTCTAGACTTCTTGTTCCCCACGAGAAGTAATTGACTTTGACGTTTGTCCCGTCCAATTCCGAGAATATTTCTTTACTAACTTTTCTGAAACCAAAAATAGCAGAAAACAAGCATCTCGCACTGTTGCAACTTGTTAATAGGTTAGTACCAGAAAACATGTAAAAAGCACCTCAAAGTGTAGACAAGTCAAGCAAAGTAGATACTAATCAAGCATGGAGCATCAAAAATTATAGATACGTTTCCAACGTATCATGGCCCCCTGGAGGCCCTCCTCCGTCTCGTCTTCTGACTCCGTGTTCCCCACGGTAAAATATTGACTTTGGCTTTTGTCCCGTCCAATTCCGAGATTATTGATTTTCTGACTTTTCTGGAACAAAAAACAACAGAAAACAGGCAACTGACACTGTGGCATCTTATTAATAGGTTAGTCCTAGAAAACATATAAAAATACCTCAAAGAGAAGACAAAGCAAAGCAAAGTAGATACTAAACAAGCATGGAACATAAAAAATTATAGATACGTTTACGACGTATCAACACGCCTTGATCCCAACCGCCGCCCTTGGCCCATCGACCGCCTGTTCCCAAATGCCGCCCTCGGCTGCCCGTCCCCGACTGCCGCCCCACACACGGCACACGGTTGGCTCCCCTTTGCTCACCCCCGCTAGCTGCCCCGCACACGGGGTTGCAACACTGCGCTATCCCTCTGCTCTGCTTGGCCCGGCAGCCACCTTTGATGGACTCTGGTGACGAGGCTGACCTGGCTGCCTGGATTGAAGAAGAGGAGGTTGCTGAGACAGCAGAAGAAGAAGCACGCAAGAGGGAACACATAGAGGTTGAATTTCCCCCATTTGTCTTGAGTCTTTTGATATGTATTTGTCTAGTAATTAATTACTAGTGTGAAATCTTTACTCATAATTAGGCAAATGTTCCAGAAACCTTTGATCTAGCAAATGTGTTTGCCGATCCCGAAAGTTGGGGACGAATAGAGTCATATGGTACCCCTAAAATTAGAGATAAAATACGATGGGAATATTTGTCGAGAGGTCGTAATCATTTAGTTGGTCATAATTATCCCAAAAATCCGGATAGGCAGTCATTTCTAGATGCATGGTATATCAAGTATGATTGGTTAGAGTATAGTGTGGAGAAGGATGCTGCATTTTGTTTCCATTGTTTTCTTTTCAAGTCTTCAAGCAATGGTAACCACTTTGGATCGGATGTTCTCACAAAGTCAGGGTTTACAAATTGGAAGAAAGCATCGGAAAATTTCAGGGGCCATGTTGGCGGACCAACGAGCTTTCACAATAATACAAGAAATAGTTGTAAAGATTTCAGAAATAAAAAGCAAAGTGTTGCATATGCTCTTGTTCGTCACGAAGAAAAATCACATATTGAATATGAGATTCGTTTGAGGTCTATTGTGGGTGTTGTCAGATTTCTACTTGACCAAGGTCTAGCTTTTCGTGGGCATGACGAGTCTAGCACTTCCTTGAACAAGGGAAATTTCCGTGAGATGTTTGATTGGTATGGTGCAAGATGCAAGGATATAGCTGATGTGATCAATGAGAATGCTCCTGACAATTGTCAATTAACATCTCCTAATATCCAAAAAGATATAGTGCAAGCATGTGCAGAAGAGATTACACAAGTCATTATGAGTCTTGTGATGCATCGAGTCTCGTGATGCATCGGTTAAAGACCAAATGGTTGTGATGGTGAGGTTAGTCATACTCTCACAATTCTTTCTCATACTCCCACAACTCAATTATCATAATCTCACAATTCTTATATTTTATTGCAAGCCAAGGATCAGAACATAGTGAGTGCTATGAATATGATTGTCTTAGTGAAAAGTGCATTGCAAAAATTGAGAGATGATGGATGGGAGCCTCTATTGCTTGCCGCTACTAACTTTTGTGGTGCATGCAACATTATGGTAACGAATATGGATGATAATATTTGATGACCCACAAGTATAGGGGGTGAAAGGATACAGATGTCGCCTAGAGGGGGGGACACCGATATTTACCGAGTTCCTCCCAACATGGAGTACGTCTCGTTTGTAGAGGGGGTGGTATCAAACCACCATCGCCACAAAAGGCCTCCCTTATTCTTCAGTGAATCTCACCCCAATGGGATCGATCCACGCTTCCACTATCGGTGCACTTGTCGGTGGCAACCGGAACCTCTCACAAGGTTGGGGCACTTCTCCACAACTTAATTGGAGGCTCCCAACAAACGCCACAAAAGGCCTCAACAAATGCCACCAAGGCCACAATGCCACCAAGGCCACAAAACCGTCTAGAGTTCCAAGAACCCAAGAGGGACAAGCTCCAATGAGAAACTCAAACCAAATCCTTCGAGGAAAACTCAAACCGATGCACCAAATGCAAATGGCAAGAACACCACAAAGATGCTCAAATCCCTCACTCTCAAGTTCCAACAAAGCTACTAAAGCTATTGGGGGAACAAGATAGAAGGAATCATAGAGAGACACAAAATCTCCCAAAATCTAGATACCTAAAGATGCACTCACAAAGAGATGAATTGGTTAGGTCAAAACGCGGATCTAGATCTCCTCTCTCTTCCACTAAAAAATGGGCAAGAATCATCGGAGGGAAAAGATTAGGCAAGCATCAAGATCTAAAGCAAGTGTGGACAAAGCTTATCCTAATAGATAAGAAAGAAGCTTACAAAACACAAAACGGACAAAACTATAAATAAGGCTAGCCAAAATCTGCCCGTTGGGGCATTTTTCAGAACGGGCCGGTAGTACCATTTTTAACCGGTACTACCGCAGGCAGCCAGCAGCGAGAGAAGCAACAGAGACGCATGGGCTGCACAGCGAGGTGGGCCAGCGGCAAGGCAAGCCAGCACGTGGCCCAGTGAGCGGCAGCCAACGAGCTCGGCAGCAGCATGCGGGCCTGGAACGAGCGGGCACAGTAGCACACGCGCGGGCAGCGAGCGGCTTGCGCGCGCAGCATGCGAGGCAGCGAAGCGGGACCAGTAGCTGGTCGCGCGAGCAGCGAGCAGAGCAGGCAGGGGCCAGGCACAGCACGCGCGGGGGGATCTGCGGGCGGCGCGCGGGACCGACGCGGTGCAGACGCGCGCAAATCGAGGGAGCAGGTGGGCCGCGCGGGGGGGCAGCGGGCGAGAGCCAACGCGGCGGCTCGCGGCAGCACGCCCGCGCGAGCGGGGCAGCGGACTCGCAGGGTCAACGCGTGGGCGAGCGAGATCTGGGGAAAACTAACGGGCCACACAGTCAGGAGAAAATCTGGGCGAACATGGGAAAGAAAAACTGGGCCGGCCGGTAGTACCGGCCCACTCGGACGGTGCTACCGGACCGTCTGGTACAACCGGGAAAAAGTACTAAGCTAGGCAGAAGATAGTTGGGGGACGCTCAGATGCGAGCGGTAGTACCGGCCTGCCCGGACGGTACTACCGCTCGACCCAGAAAACATGTTTTTCTTTTTCTCTTTAAATAAGACGGGAGATATTCAAACTTCAATAACTTTTGACTGGAAGCTCCGATTGACCCGATTCCAATTGCGTTGGATAGAGGATGACAAGGGCTTCCCAATGGTGAGAAACCTCACATGGTGAGAAACCAAGTGAGAAAGTATCAAGTAGAATAATGTGAGATACCTCACATGGTGAGAAACCGAAAAGCCGCATAAATCAAAATCACAACAAGATACAAACGGAAGATCCGATTTTGATGATCAAGATCTTGTTATGGAGATTACCACAAGCTCTATATCCTCACATGGGTAAGACCAAATAACAACCAAATACGATGATGCAAGTATGCAAAGGTTTGAGCTCTCTCCGAACGATGTGACCGAATTACTCATACGAGAGCCCCTCTTGATAGTACGGTTATCTATCCTAAACCCGGTCTCACACACACAACATGAGACCGGCAAAAGGGAAAACCTATCAAGATTATACCTTTTCCTTGAGCATTCCACTTAAGCTCGATGTAGATGAAATTGCCCTTCTCGAGATGGAACGCCTTTCTAGATTCTTCATCATCGATCCATGATCACCGAGAATGGCAAGCATCAAACATGATATCTTCTATAGATGGTGTATTTTGAGCTTGCGCAATGCATCTTCTTCTCATTTCATCGACCTTGAAGCCACCACATGCTCCAAGTGATGCCAATGCACAAATCCTACAACTATAACTTAATACACACATTAGTCCATAAAGATTGTCATTAATTACCAAAACCACACATGGGGGCCCACATGTTCTTTCAGGGGGTGTATCGTAGTACTTTTGATAAATAGGAGTGTCGATCCCAACAAGGAGCAGAAGGTGTTGACTAGTGGTATGGAGCAGGAAATCTCTGTAAATACTTAACAAACGGATTTTTAGGGGTTTTCTGATAAAGCAACAAAACAAAGTGCAAGTAATAAAGACAACAAACAACTGCAGCAAGTGGCCCAATCCTTTCTTAGCGAAGGACAAGCTGGTGGAAGTACTTATAAGGACCAAACGTTCTCGAGGACACATGGGAATTTTGTCAAGTGCTTTCGCTTCAAATAGCTGAGTACCTTTCTTTGGTGTTGTAAGTGTTGTGTGGGTGAACCTGTGCTAATGTACCAACCTTACTTGGACTAATACATACTTGTGATTAAACCCCCTGCAAGCATCCGCAACTATAGGAAAGCAATTAAGATATAAACCTAACCACAACCTTAAACTCTAAGATCCTATGCTCCCTTGTGCAAAGGTGTCCTAACGGGGGTTCAGGTTTCTGTCACTCCGGCAACCCCACAATTAGTAGCCAAATACACAATGCATTCCCCTAGGCCCATAAATGGTGAAGTATCATGTAGTTGACGTTCACATAAACAATAATCCAATGGTTCCACTCACAAGCATCAACTACAATAGTAATCAACACCGAGAAAGTTTCCCCTAAGATCTATGCAAGTATTCAACAAGATTGTTACAACGGTATGGAGTGGTGATGATGGTGCTGGTGGAGATGATGGTGTGGATGATGATGATGATCCCTATGAATCCTAGATTGATGATGGTGTTGATGGCGACGATCTCCCCTCTCCAGGAAGGAATTTCCCCAGCAGAAATCTGTCTGCCGGAGAGCTCTTTCTCTCTCGGTGTTTTCCGCCCCGCAGAGGCGGCGAAAATCTTTCTATGGTTGCTCCCCTGTTATTAGGGTTCCGAGAGGAAGATATAGGCGAGAGGGCGGAGTTGGAGGCCGGCCAGGTGGGCCACACCCCTTCTAGGCGTGGCCTAGGGAGGACCCGCGTCTGGGGGGTGTGGGACCCCTGTGGCCCATCTCCGCCTCCCCTTCTGGCTTCCTTCGTCTTCTGGGAAAATATGATTTTCCATATTTTTTCTGGTATTTTTCTGATCTTCGCGAAATTGCATCAAAACACCTCTTTTTTCCATCAGAATCCCGACTTTGGCAGTTCATCCTCCAAGAATCATCCAACATGCAAAAGCAGAGGAAAAGACATAAGTAACACCTCCTAATAAGACATATATCAATGAATAGAGGGAAATTATGATATAGAATGGTGATGCAAATTGGACGTATCAACTCCCCCAAGCTTAGACCTTCGCTTGTCCCCAAGCGAAAACTGAGCTCAATAAACATGTCCACGGGTTTATGGAGCGAAGTGTCAATAAAAGAATACAGACAAGAAGCATCACACTTACCATTACACAACTCATAGAAGAAAGAAAATCACCATTATATAACTTAGCTTGCAACAAGTACATGAGTCACAATAGAGATGCATAAAGATAAATCATAATTGGAATTGGCAAACTTTGTTCCTAGTCAGAGAACAGCTGGCAGATAGTTTCACAAATAAAGCTTTTGAAGAAGTTTTAAAACAGGAGTACTCTTTGCTCAAAATGGTTTTTCACAATGATGGCTTTCAAAGTAATACTCAATAGATAAGAGTCTTGTGCAAACAAGGAAGATAGAGAACATGATTGAATAAATCACCATATGAATGCTTGCAACACAACAACTCAAATGCTTGCTGGAGATAGAGAGGAAGTAGGTTTACTGACTCAACTTAGAAATAGGAGAAAGGTCCCTTCATAGAGGGAAGCGGGTATTTCAAGCCTTAAAGAGCTTCCAAAATATTATGGTACTTACTAGCTTTGAGCCCTCATTGCCCCTATCATAAGCATCTTGAGATGATTAAGGTTAAAGTGAACAAGGATGGAGTATATGCTTGATGAAATATAAGTTGGCAATCTCATGTCCCTTGAGTACGAGGGCCGCTCCTCATGCTACTCAATTTTAGTCACCGGTAAGTTCTTGTCATTGTTGAAATGGATCGTACACCTAGAGGGGGGGTGAATAGGTGCTAACCAAATTTTAATACTTTTTCAATTTTAGGCTTGACACAAAGTAAATTCTCTAGATATGCAACTACAAGAATTTCCCTATATGTAACCCTAACTACTAAGCACGTAAAAGAGGAGCGAGGAAACCATAGTGGAGCACGCGGAGACACAGGGATTTGTTTTACCGCAGTTCCTTCCTTGTTAAGGGAAGTACATCTGCGTTGGAGGGGTGGGCGGTTCTAAGACCACCACGCCACAATAGGCCTCACCCTATTCTCCGATGGATCTCGCCACGAGAGGCCTGGTCCACCTTCTCCACTATTGGATCCCTTCGAGGCGGGAACCGGTGCCTTTTACAACACTATCGGGGCACACACCCACAACCGAATTGGGGGCTCCCGAGATGACAACAAGCTGCCACAAGAACAAGGTTTATCAATATAAACAAAAACAAGGATCTAGGTATTTGCAAGAAATACTAGATCGGGGGTTCTCCAAATGAATGGACAGGAGATGAAGCGCTTGATTGCTGATGATGAAGATCGAGTTCTCCTCCTTCGATTCCCCAAGGGATGGGGCCTTTGGGTGGATCTAGGTGGAGCACTATTGGATGAAGCTTTCAAATCTGATCTGGTCTTTTTCGAGATGAATCAAGAGTTCTGGCAGGAGGGGGAAGGCTGGCTTAAATACCCCCTCCCCAGATCTGGCCGTTGCACAACTTTGGGGGCGGATTATCCGCCCCCTGGGAAAACTTCGCCCCAAGGGCGGATTCTCCGGGGGAAACTCCGCCCCCTCTCTAGGGTTGGCGCCTGCAGAACTTGGTGAAGATCTTGGGGGGGGCGGATAATCCGGCCCCCCTGAGGGGCGGATTATCCGTCTAGGCCGGAAAGTCCGGCCAATACTCCGCCCCCTCTCTAGGGCTTGCGCCTTGGCGATGAGCAGGAGGGCGGACAATCCGGCCCCCCTGAGGGGCGGATTATCCGGTGGGGCCGGAAAATCCGGCCAAAATTCCGCCCCCCTTCTGGGGCTTGCGCCAACTTGGGAAGAGGGAGGGGCGGATTATCCGCCCCTGGTGGGGGCGGATTATCCGCCCCCCTAAAAACAGAATCCTTTCCCTTTTTCTCATAGGTGGCTGCAACACTTCAACACACATTAAATAATCCTTGATATTGTTATCTAACACACAAAACACTAGGGATTACAAAATGTTCTTTCAGTCTCCCCCTTTTTGGTGTTAGATGACAATATTAGGATTTGCAATAAAACCGGCAAATGCCACCTTAAATAATGAAGGACGCTCCCCCTAGATGTTTGCATATTTAAAATTTGCATTTGAATACAAATACACACACTAGAGAGAACACTACTTCCATAACCAAGATAATTGAAACGAGGTGGTTTGGGAAACAAGGTCATACCACCGGGATGAGAATATATCCAAAGCATACATAGATAATCCCATGAATCCATATGCCATCAAATATGCTCCATAATTCCAGAATTCCATGAGGTCCATAATAGATAAATCCAGAGTTCCATGAATACCAAACATAGTACCAAACATAGTGGGGTACGACATAGTCTTACATAAACAAACACAAATAGAAAATGAGTTCACGCTAGAAAAGGCACACGCAAGAAAATAAAAACGACTAAAATCGAAAAGCTTGTGCCCGACCCTTGCAAATCCACGAGACCTAATAGAACTACTTCTCCCCCTTTGGCATCGAAACGCCAAAAAGGAAGAAGATCGATGCTAATGCCCCTGGAGATCACTCCTCCTCATCCTTGTCGTAGTCATTCCCGTCCCCTTCCTCTTCATCATACTCATCATCATCGTCATCAGCTGGAGGAGTGGGTTCCCTCGGTGGAGGAGGAAAGAGGCAACTCTCGAGCTCGCCATAGTTGATCCCGGAGGTGTTCCACTGAGCATACGGATCCAGAGCAGTGGGAGGAGGTGGATGGCCAGAGGCACCTGAGACATGGTGGAGAATAAGTTGCTGCGTGTGATCCCTCTCATGATCCCTGTGGTACGCCTCATATTGTCCCTTGTGAGTGTCAATGCCCATGCAAAGAATGTTCCGCTGGAACCAAGTAAGCTTCTTAACCTCGCGTGCCATTGGGGACACCGTGGAACGACGACCACTAGCCCGAGCATCACGCATGAAGGACTCCGGGGCAGTGGAAGGGTGATGGGTCTTTTGAGCCTTGTTGTAGATTTTCTTGGGCTTGTGAATTCCATCCAGAGCAGTGCCAAAATCCTCATGGGGCAACATATGCTTGACGAGCATCATTATGAACGGAGCATAGGGAATAGAGAGCCTGTTGATCATAGCATCCGTCATCTCATGATAAATATAGTCCATGACATCCAGTTTGTAACCTGTGGCTGATCCAGAGTTAGTGGCACACTCGTGAGCAAAAGCAAGAAGTGGAACCAGGTGGCCACGGATCCTGTCAGTGTTGCCACCACTAGGAGCGATGTAGTCCCTAAATATGCCAACAAGGGCTGCATACAAGGGAGATAGACCAACAAAAGTACCAGCAACCCCATTAGAGGAAAGACAAGGAGCAAGTGCAGTTTCCTTGGATGGCTTCAGAGGAGAAATGATACGATGGCCCGAAGGAGTGTCACGGCCATGGAATGCATACCCAAGAACCTGCCCAAAGGTGCGAAAGTCCGACTGAATCATGGTGGTACCTGTCATCCACTTCATAGTGCGGAGCTCATCACCGCAAATCACCAGAGTTGAGAAGAACTGCCGCACCACAGAGGAATCATAGTTGCATTGGATAGTCATGAGGTGGTGCAGCCCCATCTTGTTGGTCACATCAAGTGCCTCAATGAGCCTTGTCTTGGATTGAGCCTTAGTCAAATTGATGGGACGCATGGGGCGAAGCTTGAGAGTAGCATAAACATCATCATGAATAGCCCGAAAGTGGGCATTCCAAAACATAGAGTCCTCGGGGGGACCATCACTGTCAGCCACATCATAATAATCAGTCTGGCGAATGGTGGCATACTGAAGACTGTCCATAGCCTTGTAGTTGGGCCGAGACTGTTTGCCCTTGCGAGATGCGGTCCTCTTAGTTTTCTTACTTGACTCTGCCATCCGTTCAGCCTCTCTTGCTGCTCTGCTAACCTCAGTCTCGTCAATGAAATTCCCGTCTGCAGTGGGCTTGAGATAACGGGCACGGGAACGACGGACGAAGGTCTTGGTCGGCTTGGAACCACCTGTGAAAAGCATTAGAGGGATAGCATGGAGATAAGCATACACACAAGTCCAGGAGAAAAACACGGAGAAAGAGTAGCAATGCAACCCCATAACCAATGATGTGCATTTGCAGAAGCAGAACCAAAACAAACTAGATTTTACTCTCCAGGCCGGATTATCCGGCTCTGGCAGGGGCGGATAATCCGCCCCGCGCAGAAAATTTCTGGATTGGCTCAGATCTACCATGGCAAAACAGATCGGGTACTAGGGTTGCAAGTCAACTGATTCTAGCATGTAAGGAACAACACCAAGAACCTTCTACAACGAGATTTCCACCAAATAAAATACATCCCATACAAAAGGAGAGAGATGAGGGAGTTACCCTCACTCATTGGAGGAAAATCACGGAGGAGAACATACCCGGAGGCGAGGTGAAGAAGATCCGGGGAGAGCCCGGAGAATCCGGTGGTCGAATCGACTCCGGGAGAGGCGGATGCTCCGGAGGCGGCTGGGGGGAAGAGGTAGGGTTGGGGGAGGACTGGCTGGTCTGTTTGAGCCTGCCCTCCCCGACCCAGCCTATAAGGGGCTGAGTTCTCCCGGGGCGGATAATCTGCCCCCCACTTAAGGCGGATAATCCCCCCCCCCCAGAAATTCTGTAAAATTCAGAATCAGTCCAGAGCAACCTAGCAAACCTCTCGATGGGGTTTTAGAGGACTTGTGTGCAAGAATAAATGGTTCAAGGGGGGAGAGAAAGGCTTGGGTTGAGAGCATCAAACTGAGATGGTACTACACAACCAAATTTGCAAGAATCAAATCAATCAAAAGCCAAATTTGAGTGTGTTTTCCATAAGAACATGAGATATGCAAGAAAATCCAACGAGACCCATGAAAAACCAACTCTTCTCAAGGAAGAGGGCGGTGGCCGAAGCCAACATGTTGGAGCGCATGGCATGACACCGCGAAGATGTATCTTGAGTTCAAAACCAATGCTCATTGATGACCCACATATCACAAAATGATATTAAGGGAAATGATTTTACTTGCTTTCGGCATTATGGGGGGAGGGTTGGCCCAATCAATTAGGACCACACTCCCCCTATGTCTATGCCTGCATCTAAACCAAATACATGAATAAGAGCAAGTGAGTGTGCAAGGGTAGTCAAGCCAAGCTCCTTGAATCTATGATATTTAGCTCATTCCTCAAATAACAAAATCTTGCTTCATCAAGAGGCTTCGTGAAAATATCAGCAAGTTGGTTCTTCGTGCTCACAAACGATAGAGCAATATCACCACGAGCAACATGATCCCGAATAAAGTGGTTGCGAATCTCTATATGTTTTGTTCTTGTATGCTGCACGAGATTGTAAGCAATTTTGATAGCACTTTCATTGTCGCATAATAGAGGCACTTTGTCACAATTGACACCATATTCCTTTAAAGTTTGCATCATCCATAACAATTGTGTACAAGCACTTGCAGCAGCAACATATTCAGCTTCGGCGGTTGAGAGTGAAATACAATTCTGTTTCTTTGATGACCAACACACTAGAGACCTGCCCAAGAATTGACATGCACCAGAGGTTGATTTCCTATCATCTTTTTCACCAGCCCAATCTGAATCAGTGTAACCACATAGAGATGAACTTGAACCCTTGGGATACCATAACCCAAAATTTGGGGAATGAACCAAATATCGGATGATTCGCTTGACTGCCACTAAGTGGCTTTCTTTAGGAGCGGCTTGGTACCTTTCACACACTCCTACACTTAACACGATATCGGACCTAGATGCGCAAAGGTAAAGGAGAGAGCCGATCATGGATCGGTATACCTTTTGATCCACGTCTTTACCCTTGGGATTGAGCTCAAGATGACACTTTGTTTGCATTGGGGTAGCAACGCCATTGAGATCCGTCATCTTGAACCTTTTGAGAATGTCTTGGATGTACTTAGCTTGATTAATAAAGGTTCCCTCTCTAAGTTGTTTGATCTCAAATCCAAGAAAGAACCTTAGCTCACCCATCATGGACATCTCAAACCTGTCAGTCATAAGCTTTGAAAATTCATCGTTAAAAGCTTGGTTAGTAGAGCCAAAAATAATGTCATCTACATAAAGTTGGCATACAAAAAGCTCCCCATTAACCTTCTTAGTAAAAAGAGTGGGATCGATTTTCCCAACTTCGAAACCACGGTCTAGCAAAAGCTCTTTAAGGTGCTCATACCATGCACGTGGGGCTTGTTTAAGGCCATAGAGCGCCTTATCGAGTTTTTAGACATGGTTCGGGAATTTGGGGTCCTCAAACCCCGGGGGCTGCTTGACGTATACTAACTCATGTAGAGGACCATTAAGGAAAGCGCTCTTAACATCTAATTGTTGTAATTTAAAATTATGATGGGCTGCATATGCAAGAAGGATACAGATGGACTCAAGACGAGCCACAGGAGCGTAAGTCTCGCCAAAATAAATTCCTTCCACTTGAGAGAATACTTGAGCCATGAGTCGTGCCTTATTCCTCACAACAATGCCATTTTCATCTTGTTTGTTCTTGAAGATCCACTTGGTGCCGATAACATTGCGGCAGTCCTTTGGTTTTTCTACGAGCTTCCAAACTTTGTTGCGTTCGAAGTTATTTAATTCTTCATGCATTGCAACAACCCAATCGGGGTCTTCAAGAGCATCAAAAACCTTCTTCGGTTCAACCATGGAAATGTGAGCTTGATGATCACAGAAGCTTGCAAGTTCTCTTCTAGTGGATACCCTTCGTCGTAGATCACCAACAACCTTGTCAAGAGTGTGACCTCTCAGTTCAAGGTTTCGATCAGCACAAGCCTTGTGACGAGCCTCAATGTCCTTATTGTTTCTAGAAGGAGTTGATTCAATATTTGTATCCTTGTCTTGATTACTGCCCTGCCCTTGATCTTGGTCTCCGTTAACGCCAGAAGATTGTTGCTGAACATTTTCTTCAGGCCCGGATAATCCGCCCCTTTGAGGGGCCGGACTATTCGGCCTGGGAGGTGAAGAACCAGAGCCATCTTCCTGAGAATGCCTGACGGGAGTTGGAGAACCAGGGCCGGATAATCTGCCCTCGGGGGCCGGAGAATCCGGCCTAGGAGCTTCAGAGTTGTTGACTTCTCCTTCGGATCCTCTGGAATGAGTTGGATTGCCAGGGGCGGATTGTCCGCCCCTTGGAGGGGGCGGATAGTCCGGCCTGGGACTACCAACTTGTCCAGGGGACAGTTGATCTTCCGCAGATTGTGGTGTTGATGCAGGATTTTCTCCAACAGTAGGAGCTTGTTGATCTTGTGTAGATGAGGGCTCCACATATGTGGAGCATTGTCCTTCCCGATCCGCCACAAGGGGTTCCTCAATGGGGCGGAAAAATCCCACGCCCATTCTTCTTATGGCATATTGGGGTATTTCAACATCTGCATCACAAACATCAACTTGCCCTACAAAGGAGCCGTTATTTTCATCGAACTCCACACTACAAGATTCTACAACAATCCCAGTGAGCTTGTTGTAGACTCTATAAGTGTGGGATTCGGCACCGTAACCAACAAAAATACCTTCTAAAGCCTTGGACTCAATTTTTGACAAACGGACACCTTTAATAAGAAAGAAACACTTACACCCGAATACCCTGAAGTATGAGATGTTGGGCTTATTACCGATAAGGATTTCATATGGAGTCTTGTCCAAAAACTTTTGAAGGTAGAGCCGGTTTGATGAGTGACAAGCAGTGGATATGGCTTCAGCCCAAAAATTATAAGGAGACTTGAATTCAGCTAGCATAGATCTTGCCATATCCATCAAAGTCCGGTTCTTCCTCTCGGCTACACCATTTTGTTGAGGGGTGTACGCAGAGGAATATCGATGTCTAATCCCCTCTTCGCTAAGAAACTCATTTAAAGTGTAGTTCTTGAATTCGGAGCCGTTGTCACTTCTAATTGCCAAGATAGGAACATTGTGTTGACGTTGAACTTCATTGGCAAAGTCGATGACAGTTTGTTGAGTCTCACTTTTCAGCTTGAAGAAATAGACCCATGTATATCTTGAGTAATCATCGACAATGACCAAGCAATATTTCTTCCCATCAAGACTTGCATGAGAAGGAGGACCAAATAAATCCACATGAAGTAATTCCAAGATCCTCTTTGATGACACAATAGTCTTCCTCTTGTGGCGAGAGTCATGCATTTTTCCTTCTACACAAGCCCTGCAAACACGATCTTTGGCAAAAGAGACATTGTCTTTTAGTCCAAGGATGTGGCCACCCTTCTGGAGACTTTGCAAAGTTCTCATGTTGACATGGGCTAAACGGCGATGCCATAGCCAGCCCGCGTTGGCCTTTTCGAATAGACACATCGGACCTGAAGTGGTTTTCCCCGAGAAGTCCACCACATACAGGTCATTTTCGACGTATCCAACGAAAGCGACCTTTAGAGACTTGCTCCACAAGAGTACCACCAAATCATCATCGATAAAAATAGAAAAACCCATCTTTCCAAGGGCACGTACAGAAAGAAGGTTGTAACCGAGGGTCTCAACAAGCATGACGTCCACGAGAGAGATATTGTGGGCAACCACAACCTTGCCAAGATCCAATACTTGAGATTTAGACTTATCACCATAGGAGACTGTGATATTATCATGATTTGGACGCATCTCCATGATGATCTCCTTGCTTTCGGTCATATGACTAGTGCAGCCACTATCCAGCACCCATTTTGACCCACCGGAAGCATAGCCCTGCAAGAAAATTACTTCTTGGTTTTAGGTACCCATTTTTCAATGGGTCCTTTCATGTTAGTAACAAGGGTCTTTGGGACCCAAATAGACCAAGCAATATATTCATCAAAAGGACCAACATAATAAGCATAAACATCACCATAGTCATCACAAAAGAGTTCATAATTCGGATTGTGAGACCCTGCAAAACCAATATTATTAGTCTTGTCTTTTGTGACATTCTTCTCAGCGGTGCTTGTCTTTAATTGCACATTCTTGGTCTTGTTTTTCTTGGTTTTCTTATTCTTGGACTTGGTGACATACCCAAGTCCCTCTTTACCATTATTTGACCCTTGCTTGCCAAGGACTTCATCAAGCACACCTTTGTCCTTGGTAGTGATGTCCTTGATCACTTCTTTTTCCACACTAGCATTTTTCTTGTTACTATATATTGAGTTGGACGATCTAGGAGTATCATATTTGGCCAATCGACTTTGAAGCTGATCATGTGACTCATTGATAATAGAGAACTCGTTTTTCAACGCCTTGTGAGCATTGTCAAGTTTCTCCAATTCCTCGGAGAGTCTATCATGAGAAGCCCCAAAGTCAATCCTTTCCTTCTTTAACTTCTTTGCTTTGGTGACAGCATTGTCACGTTCCTTAACAAGTTTAGTCACAATTTCTTCATGTGACTCTTCCATAGACTCGAGCCTCTCTTCAAGAGATACCCGAGCTTCTTCTTCTTCTTCAAGAGCATTTTTAGGGATGCAATTTCCATTGCATCCTCCCTTTCAATTCTGCCCTTTTCTTCGAGGAGTGCTTCATTTTGGGCCAGCTGATCCATAAGAGCTTCAAAACGAACTTTTTGCTCACCTTGCAAGTTAGTGTAGAAATAATCCAAAGCAATAATCTCTTCTTTAACCTTAATACTAGTAGAATAATCCATGTCTATCATAGCCTTGGGAAAAGAAGAGTTAGAAGAAGTTACCTCGGAGCTTCTTGCCATGAGGCAAGTAGCATTCTTGTTGATGATGTTTTCGTTCGGAGAGTCGAAGAGAGATGTTGATGTAGATGTGGTGGCTATAGCAGCCACCTCTTGAGAGCTACCGTCCTCGTCCTCATCTTCACTCCCCGATGAATATTCTTCTTGAGCCACTAGAACAATTTTTGGTTGCTTCTTGAAAGGAGCATTCTTCTTTACAAACTGTTTCTTACGTGGAGCTTTTGATTTGTCCTTGAAAATGAGTCTTCCTCCATTATCCTCTCTACTTTTATATGGACACTCAGCTACGAAGTGCAGCCGGTCACCACAATTGAAGCATGTTCTCAGCCTGGGACCATTTTATTTTCTTCCATAGGCTCCACTCTTGCGATCTAGTTCAGCTTTAGCCTTGGCTGGATCTTTCCAAAAGTTTCTTGCATAAAGATCCAAGTATTGTCTGTGGATCCTTTTTATATCCTCGGGACAGTCCAGACCTTCTACCGCATATTCATCATGATCAATCACACTAGTCTTCAAGGCCATGTTGACCCCCTTTTGCATCCCCATAGCTCGAGCACGAGCATCTTCGGCATTCTTGGCAGCCACTTTGAAAGTGGCCATTTCTTGCATTACCTCATTGGATGACATGAGGTGATAGTTATGCCTACCTTGGAGACTTTTCAAACCTGTGGGCTCAAATGGCATAAGAGCACTGACATACTTGCGCTTGATCCAAGCATCATCAACATGAGCTGCACCGTGGTTTCTGAAGGTTGTGGATATTGACTTGAGCCTCCTATACATGTCCTCGTGGTCTTCTCCATCCAGCATATAGAATCCTTCAGCTTCATTGCTCAAGGCATCATATCTATTCCTTCTCATACTTTCATTTCCGATGAAGAGCTCGGTGAGGGCATCCCAAGCTTCTTTAGCTGTGCTAAGATGTTGAATGTGTGGCATGTCTTTGTCACCCACACCAAGCTGTATCATGTGTAGAGCTGTAGCGTTGAGTTGGCTATCGACCACTTCTCTTCTTGTGAGATTGTTGGGGTTTCCAACGTGAAGACCATTTTCAATGATCTTCCACAACTCTATGGAGGAACTGCACACATGAGATTTCATCAAAAATTGCCATTGAGAGAAAGTAGATGCAGAAAGTTTGGGTGGATCACCCCTATTATGTATATGTGGATGAGGGATAGGCGGATCAGGGGAATACATATGAGAAACCTCATTGTATCCATCCTTATCGCTATCCTTTTTCGAGGAGGAGCTCTTACTAGTATCATCACCAAGCACTTCGTTATCTTTGGAAACAGTTTTACCCGTTTCCTTGGATTGCGGAGTGGTATCCTCAAAGTTAGATGGAGGTGATGTTGTGGATGTGGAGAGATGCATTATCAATTGACGCATCTCTTCCATCTTAGCCTCCATTGAACTCACCAAGGTTGTTTCCAACGTCTTGAGATTGTTCATGGTGACTACCTCCAAAGCATCACTCCCATCTACCTTGGAACCCATACTTCTCTTAGGCGGTTAAGCCCGAAATAAGAGCCGAGGCTCTGATACCAAATGAACTGGATCGTATGGGCACCTAGAGGGGGGGTGAATAGGTGCTAACCAATTTTTAATACTTTTTCAATTTTAGGCTTGACACAAAGTAAATTCTCTAGATATGCAACTACGAGAATTTCCCTATATGTAACCCTAACTACTAAGCACGTAAAAGAGGAGCGAGGAAATCGTAGTGGAGCACGCGGAGACACAGGGATTTGTTTTACCGCAGTTCCTTCCTTGTTAAGGGAAGTACATCTGTGTTGGAGGGGTGGGCGGTTCTAAGACCACCACGCCACAATAGTCCTCACCCTATTCTCCGATGGATCTCGCCACGAGAGGCCTGATCCACCTTCTCCACTATTGGATCCCTTCGAGGCAGGAACCGGTGCCTTCTACAACACTATCGGGGCACACACCCACAACCGAATTGGGGGCTCCCGAGATGACAACAAGCTGCCACAAGAACAAGGTTTATCAATATAAACAAAAACAAGGATCTAGGTATTTGCAAGAAATACTAGATCGGGGGTTCTCCAAATGAATGGAGAGGAGATGAAGCGCTTGATTGCTGATGATGAAGATCGAGTTCTCCTCCTTCGATTCCCCAAGGGATGGGGCCTTTGGGTGGATCTAGGTGGAGCACTCTTGGATGAAGCTTTTAGATCTAATCTGGTCTTTTTCGAGATGAATCAAGAGTTCTGGCAGGAGGGGGAAGGCTGGCTTAAATACACCCTCCCCAGATCTGGCCGTTGCACAACTTTGGGGGCGGATTATATGCCCCCCACTTGGGATTATCCGCCCCCTGGGAAAACTCCGCCCCAAGGGCGGATTCTCCGGGGGAAACTCCGCCCCTCTCTGGGGCTGGCGCCTGTAGAACTTGGTGAAGATCTTGGGGGGCGCGGATAATCCGGCCCCCCTGAGGGGCGGATTATCCGGCTAGGCCGGAAAGTCCGGCCAATACTCCGGACCCTCTCTAGGGCTTGTGCCTTGGCGATGAGCAGGGGGGCGGACAATCCGGCCCCCCTGAGGGGCGGATTATCCGGCGGGGCCGGAAAATCCGGCCAAAATTCCGCCCCCTTCTGGGGCTTGCGCCAACTTGGAAAGAGTGAGGGGCGGATTATCCGCCCCTGGTGGGGGCGGATTATCCACCCCCCAAAAACAGAATCCTTTCCCTTTTTCTCATAGGTGGCTGCAACACTTCAACACACATTAAATAATCCTTGATATTGTTATCTAACACACAAAAAACTAGGGATTATAAAATGTTCTTTCAATTGTAAGTACATGTGTATCATAAAGAACTGCCAACGGGGTACCCCTTGCACATGGTACAAGAGCTATCCCATAACCAAAATGACAAGGCAAGTAGACAATGAGCATCTCATCGATCTTTTTATTTACTATTTGCATAGATTTTTATTGAGGATGCTTCACAGATTGCTCATTATGGTGATGCTGCAAGTTTCCACCATGATTAGGCATCGCTTAGGCTAGCGGCCCAGGCGTTTCTCTAACACACATACATCACTCCATGGACTTACAAAATCCCTTTTTTATTTCACACCGACGACATGTGCAAACAAAAGAGCATGATATCAACTGGATATGTATCCATAAGTGTTGAAAGCGTTCCCCGTGACAGCATGGTTCTGCTAATCCCAACGTATATATGCAAGCATATACAACTCCGATGACACAATGGTTCAAGTCTATTAGGGGCAAGAAAATAAGGTGTGCCATCAAGTTTGTGAGAGATTTACTAACTAGTTTGCACATAACAATATAGTTTTTAATTCGAAAGATATATGAAGCTTGAGAATTTGCTTGGAATAGCAACAATGCTAATAGGTAGATATGGTGGACACAAATGGCACAGGTTTTGGTTTAAAGAGGTTGGATGCATGAGAAGTATGCCTTCTCAAAACAGGTTTCTGGTTAGCAAGGCTGGGTAGCAAGCAAAAGAGTTTAAAGAAACAAGCAAACCTACAAGTGATAAAGACAAACATCCAATCTTCCTTGAAGACACAAAAGATCTTAAATAAAGAATACTAAGCTTATGAGCCAATCAAGAAAGAAAATAACTGATAGAAAATACCTGTAAGCTTTTTCTCTTTTCCTTTTAAACCTCAAAACTGTTGCTACTGGCCAGAGCTCGGTTTGCCAAAACCAATTTAGATTTACTTGATGCTCCCAAAGTGAAGCCAATACTAATCAACAAGATCAATCATATAACAGAGATTGCAAACTAAAATAAGAAGTGCAAAAATTAAAAGATGAAACTTCTCATTAATATTCCATAAAGGCGCTCACACCAAGGGATACATAAATAACCAATTAAAGGAGAGATACTTCCACAATGCAAACCAACCTATAAGATAACTTCTCTACCAAAGATATGAATCTAAAAAGGTAAAAGATAAAAGATAAAAGATAATGATTGTGATACCGCGGCACTGCCCCAAGCTTGGAACAAGCCAAGGGGATGCCAAACCCTATGACGAATTACTCCTTCGGTGGTGGTGGTGTTCTCTTGATAATCTCTTCAATCAGCTTCCTCAAATCCTCAATCTCAAATATTAGAGTACGAATCAACTCCGAATTTTGATCAATGTGGTTCATGATCATATCGGACCGAGAGTCCCAGTCCTTGCTATTCTTTCTCCACTCTTCCTTCTTAGTGTG
This sequence comes from Avena atlantica, assembly GCA_910589765.1. Lineage (NCBI taxonomy): Eukaryota > Viridiplantae > Streptophyta > Magnoliopsida > Poales > Poaceae > Avena > Avena atlantica. The sequence goes on from OU342733.1 coordinate 81,371,239, forward strand.
TTCCTCCCATGTATGGTTAGAATGAGGCAGATCCCAAACCGAGGGAAAGTTCCCTTTGGGAACCTATTGGTATTGTTGGTCATGTATAAGAGTATGGAAGGGATTCTTGGTACGTGGAGGACGTGACCGTGGAGCAAGGATATGACGCGGAGTTCTCCCTCCTGTAGACATCTGTGCTGTCCTTCTAAGCTTGGTAGGATTTTCCACCACTCCAATGCTTACGACGGTAGCGCGGGTGTTCGGATGCTCGTCCTCCTCCATGTATTCTTCATCCCCCACCAAAATCTCCTCCTCCTTGGGGTTTTGAGGATCATCTTCCTCGGGCTTCTTGCCTTTGTCGTTGGCGGAGACCATGGTGCTCTAAACTTGAGACGATTTCCTGACAGAAACAGATCGAAACGAAAACACGACGAGAACATGATGCACGAACCTCGGGGAACCCGGGGGGGGGTATATATTATGAAGTTTCAATGCATAAGGAAAGTACTGGTACGAAAACGAGGCAGAGACGGAGCTCAGGGGGCTCACACACCCTCCAGGCGCGGCCAGCTGGGGCCCGCGCCTAGGGTGGGTGTGGCCACCCCGGCCTCTGTTTCTCCTCTGTTTCGTTTCTTAGCCTTCCATATATAATAAAAACATGAAAAATATAAAAAGATCGGGTTTTCACGAACCTTCTGTTTTCACCACTTTTACCTATTCAAAGACGAAATCTGTAGACTCTGGTGTTTGGTTCCTGATAAATTCTTCCGGAGTCACCATTTGAATAATATCAACATCTTCGTTATAAGAATCTCCAGAAATATAATGTTTTAGTCTTTGATCATTCATCACCTGTGTTGTGTCATCCTTCAAAGAAGATATTTTGATAGCACCTGAACGATATACTTCCTTAATAACAAAAGGTCCTTCCCATTTTGAGAGTAGTTTCCCTGCAAAAAATCTGAGACGAGACCTATACAAAAGAACTTTCTCACCAACATGGAACTCTCTTTTGAGAATTCTATTATCATGCCATCTTTTTACTTTTTCCTTAAAGAGTCTAGCATTTTCATCAGCTTCACTTCTCCACTCATCTAAGGTACTCATGTCAAGCAATCTTTTCTCACCAGCAAGTTTAAAATCTCTATTCAACTCTTTCACTGCCCAATAAGCTTTGTGTTCTAATTCTAAAGGCAAGTGACAAGCTTTCCCATAGACCATTTTGTAAGGAGACATCCCCATAGGATTTTTATAAGCAGTTCTATAAGCCCATAAAGCGGCATTCAACTTTTTAGCCCAATTTTTCCTAGATCTATTAACAGTCTTTTGCAAAATAGATTTAATTTCCCTATTGGAGAGTTCTACTTTCCCACTGGTTTGGGGGTGATAAGCTGGGGACTGGACATTTTCTCAATATCTCTTGTTGTTCAAATTCGAGAACACATCTTCGCATAATACCATCTACTCCTTCTTTATATAAGTGTGAGTCATCCCAAAAGTAATGCCTTAGATCATAAAAGAATTTTCTTCTTTGCTGGGTTGTAAAGGTTGGAGGAAAATACTTGGAAACAATAAAGTTAGCATAATCATCATACCAAGGACTCTCATGCGGACTTACCCTTATTGCATCCAACTGCTCATTTGGAAAACTATCATTAACAGGCAAGGGGTTAAAAGAAATGTTTTCCAAACGAGATAAATTGTCAGCAATAGGATTTTTAGCACCTTTCCTATCTACAATATGCAGTTCAAACTCTTGTAAAAGCAACACCCATCTAATAATCCTAGTCTTAGCGTCCTTATTTTTCATAAGGTACTTAATAGCAACATGATCAGTATGAATAGTGACCTTTGAATCAACAATATAGGGTCTAAACTTATCACAGGCAAAGATTACAGCTAAGAACTCTTTTTCAGTAGTAGCATAATTATTTTGAGCAGCATCTAGAGTCTTGCTAGCATAATGAATAACATTCAACTTCTTATCAATACGTTGCCCAAGGATAACACCCACAACAAAATCACTAGCACCACAAATAATTTCAAAAGGTAAACTCCAATCAGGTGGTTGAACAATAGGAGAAGTAGTCAAAGCTTTCTTCAAAGTTTCAAAAGCTTCCTTACAATCATCATCAAAAACAAAAGGTACATCTTTTTGAAGAAGATTTGTAAGGGGATTTGAAATTTTGGAGAAATCTTTAATAAACCTCCTATATAAACCAGCATGACCTAGGATACTACGAATACCTTTTATATCTCTAGGGCAAGGCATCTTCTCAATTGCTTCAATTTTGGCTCTGTCAACTTCAATGCCTCTTTCAGAGATCTTGTGTCCAAGAACAATCCCTTCATTAACCATGAAATGGCATTTCTCCCAATTAAGAACAAGATTGGTTTCTTCACATCTCTGCAAAACTTTATCAAGGTTGTGCAAATAGTTATCAAAAGAAGTTCCATAGACGAAGAAATCGTCCATGAAAACCTCCACAATTTCTTCACAAAAACCATGAAAAATAGCAAACATACATCTCTGAAAGGTAGCAGGAGCATTACATAAACCAAAAGGCATACGCCTATAAGCATAAGTGCCATAAGGACAAGTGAAAGTGGTTTTCTCTTGATCTTGTGCTTTCACAACAATTTGAGAGAACCTAGAATAACCATCAAGAAAACAAAAGTGAGTCTTTTTGGACAACCTCTTAAGCATTTGATCAATAAAGGGCAAAGGATAATGATCTTTCTTAGTAACTTTATTAACCTTTCTAAAATCAATGCACATCCTATACCCAATCACTACTCTTTGGGGTATAAGCTCATTATTTTCATTAGGCACAACAGTTATTCCCTCTTTCTTAGGAACACAATGAACAAGGCTAACAATGAACAGGGCTAACCCATTGGCTATCAGCAATTGGGTAAATAATACCAGCATCAAGGAGTTTTAATACCTCATTTCTTACCACATCCTTCATCTTAGGATTTAGACGGCGTTGGTGCTCAACAACTGGTTTTGCATCAGGTTCTATATTAATAGCATGCTGACATATAGTAGGAGAAATCCCTTTTAGACCATCAAGAGTATAGCCCATAGCTCCTTGGTGTTTCTTCAGTATTTCCAATAACCTCTCTTCTTCCTTTCCTAAAAGTTTAGAACTAATAATAACAGGATATACTTTCTTATCGTCAAGATAATCATATTTAAGATCATCAGGTAAAGGTTTTAATTCGAAAACAGGGTCACCTTTGGGTGGTAGTGTGGTACCCAAATCTTCCACGGGTAGATTATGCTTGAGTAGCTCAGGTTGATGAAGGAAAACTTCGTCAATATCATTTATTTCCTTCATGAAGACATCGCTTTTATGATCTTCCATAAATTGCTGCAAGGCATTCTCAGGAGCAAGAGAGATAGTAGAAAGTTGTTCAACCCTGAAATCCTCATTAGGAAGTTCAGTTTCATAAGGAGTTTTACCAAATTTGGAAAAATTAAACTCATAAGACTCTCCATCAAACTTAGTCAAAACTTTTTCCTTCCTACAATCTATGATAGCCCCACATGTATTCAAGAAGGGTCTACCAAAGATTATAGGATAGGTTTTACTAGCTTCAGAACCAAGTACAAGAAAATAAGCAGGATATTTAATCTTACCACAAAGAACCTCCACATCTCTTACAATGCCAATGGTACAGACTGTCTCTCTATTACCAAGGTGAATCACCACATCAATGTCCTCAAGCTCATAAGGACCAATTTCATGCATAATTTCCCTGTAAAGCTCATAAGGAATAGCACTAGAACTAGCACCAATATCACATAAACCATAATAACAATGATCACCAATTGTAACAGAAAGCACAGGGACACTAGCTTTTCTAGGATGAGATACAATATTAGAAGCTGAAGGGTTTCGCGGCATAGTAAATCAAAATTTTCTACGGAGCGAACAGAGGGAAAGCCAAGATCTAATCTAGGAGATGCAAACAACGAGAGAGATTGGATTAGATCTTAATACCCTTGAAGATTCGCACAGCGGAACATTCGTCGGAACGTGGGTGATGTAGTCGTACTCGCTTCTCCTCCTCGCGATCCGATCCGATCTAGCACCACAAGTGGCGGTGCCTCCGTGAGATGCACACGTGCAGCACCTCGACGTCTCCTCCTTCCTCGGACCAGCGAGTATGGTGGAGAGATAGATTGGATCTACAACACGACGGCGTGGTGTATATGGTGGAGAATTTCTGCTGCAGGGCTTCGCCTACAAACAGTCGGGAGGGAGAGAGGAAGGTAGCAAGGCTGCTAGGGCTTGGAGGAAGGTGTGTGTGGGGGGGAGGGGGCGCACCACCCCTTATAGAGGGGGGGCGGCCAGCCCTTGCCCCTCCTCCAAGACTATCTCTAGTTTAAACAATTTAAACTCTCCCTTATCTAGAAATCCTATCTCTAGTTTAAACGATTTAAACTCTCCCTTATCTAGAAATTCTATCCCGAGATTTAAACGAGTCAAATCTCTCTAGAATCGGCTGGGCCCTATGGGGCCTTGTGCCCCTGGCCCAATGCGGCCAGGACACTCCCTCATAGGCCCATGCCCCCTCCCGGAAGGTGGGGCCACGTTGGTCCCCTTCCGGAAGGTTCTAGAAGCTTCCGGTACAATACCGATTAATCCGGAACAATTCCGAACTCCAAAAACTGCACTGCCTTATATGAATCTTATTCTCCGGACCATTCCGGAACCTCTCATGATATCCCGGATCCCATCCGAGACTCCAAACAAAAATTCATAAACCAATTATCCAATCTATCCTAGCGTCGAGACACGTTAAGTGTGTGACCCTGCGGGTTCGAGAATATGCGGACATGATCTTCTATCAATAATCAACAGCGGGGTCTGGGCACCCATATTGACTCCCACACATTCATCGATGATCATATCGGATGAACCACGATGCCAGGATTCAATCAATCCCATATATATATTCCCTTCGTCTCGCGATATTTTACTTGCCCGAGATTCGATCGTCGGTACCGTCATACCTAGTTCAATCTCGTTCACAGCAAGTACTTTACTCGTTCCGTAATCCGATATCACTTTGTGATTAACTCCTTAACCACATGCTTGCAAGCGGTGTTGATATCGATTACCGAGTGGGCCCGAAGTATATCTCTCCGACTTGGGAGGGACAAATTCCATCTCGATACATACAACCCAATAGATACTTTCCGATCACCTGAGAGACACCTTTATGATCACCCTCTCATAGGATGACGTTTGATGACCTCAAAGCTTTCTTCCGATACCAGGGAGTTGCATTATCTCATGGTCTAAGGAATACAATATTTGACATAGTAAAAGCTTCGCAAAGACGAACACGATGACACGATCTAATTGCTCTGCTTTGTTTGGGTCTGATGGGGATACGCCTACTGGGGTATGCTCAGCGGGACGTTTCCGACTGGCCCAAGGGCTGGCGAGTGGGCCTGCAGAACGGCGAGTGGATCAAAGCCCAGCAAGGTACCAGGCGACTGGAAGTTGAAGGCCCAGGCGAGTAGATAGGCCCAGTCGGTCTAGGTTAAACGATTGCCAAAGGTGTAACCGAATCGGTTGAGATATGTAAACCCTAGGGGAGGTAAGCCTATATAAACCTCCCTAAGGGGTGAGTAGAGACACGTTCCCTCATACACCCAAGCAACTCGCCGCCTAGTCGCCGAGTTCGCCCATTGTAATCACCTCCATAATACAATCAAGCAGGAGTAGGTCTTTACCCTCCGGGGGGGCGAACCTGGGTAAATCCCTGTGTCTTTGCCCTCATCTCGCACCGCAGATGGCTGGCCGCCCTTGCCCCTCGTTCTACTACTCGCTGCCGATTGCAGCATCTGCCGTGGTCATTCCCACGACAGTGGCGCCCACCGTGGGGCCTGGCCGGTCTGGCCGGTGTTCTGCGGCGAGATCCAATCTGCCCATCAACGAGACGGTCGCCACCGGCCGCATGATAGCGATCGGCGAGATGCTCCAGATCTTGCCGAGCAGCTACGTCCCGGCGGCACGACCCGTCACGCGCAGCGTGATCCTGCCGATCGGCACGATCAGCCTCTTCGTCGGCCTCACCGACGTCACCACCTCGGAGGACTCGGCTCGCATCCGCGAGTCGCCACCACGCGATCGGCTCTCCGAGAGCCAGGTCCGCACGATCCACCGCCTCGCCTCCGAGTACAACTCGGCCCACAGCAACGTGGCCGAGAACTCAGCGGCCGCAGAAGATGCGGCCCTCACCGACGACGCCGACTCGGCGACCCCAGCGTCACTCGCCGGATCCATCACCGCGGCCTCCTCCGCGGGCTCCATCGCTCAGGTCTCCAACGCGGGAGATTTCGAGGACCCCTCCATCCTCGGGATCTTCGACTTCGACTCCGGGTCGGAAAACTCCGCCGACCTCCACGAAGGAACCGGTCGCCACGCCGCGACCTACATGGCCACCGGCGCCGATCCGCCGGAGGATCCTTTCTCCACCCCAATCCCTCCCAACGCCACGGCAACGGAGGTCGAGGAACTCCGCCTGAAATTGGCAGAGGCAGTACGCAAAGAGCAGGCCGAGCGCGAAAAATTTCGCCTCGAGCAAGTGACAGCGCAGGAACTGTCACGCTACCACCAGCAGCGGATCAGGTCACGCCTGAATCCCACCATTCAGGGGCGCGCCCTGAACTTCGACGACGAAAACGACCCGGCTCGCATAGCCGAGCGCGCGATCTGCGAGAACGCGCCACCAGGAGGGAGCGCCCGGCCCCCGCCAGGGTCAACAGCAATGGGGGCCCCACCACCACCCAACCGCACCCCTCCCAGGGACCAGCCGCGGATAGTCGTTTCCTCAAGGGAGCGAGACGCGAACGGCTTACCACTGTTCTCCACCCCGATGGACAACCTCGTGGCAGGCCGAGCAGCAGCCGACAGCATCACGGCCACCGGCGACGGCGCCTTGCAAATCCAGTACGTCAAGGCCCTGCTCGCAAAGGCCGTGGAGCAGCAAAAAGCGGGCGCCGACTCGCAAGGGCGAGTATACTCACGCTCCTCAGGAAGCAGGGCGGCCTCAAGCGGCCTCCCAGCGGCGGCAAACACCCTCAATTGCCCGCCGCCAGAGCCACTGCAGCTCCAACGCCGACCCGCGAACGCGGCACTCTCCACCAACGATCCCAGGCCGGCGACCAACTTCGTCGCCGTTAACGGAGAACCCATCGACGCTCGCACTCACATCATCAACAACCAAAACTGGCGCGCACGCCAGCCCGACGACTTGCGGCACACCCTAGCTAATCGCCGCGATGGCGAGCCTATGGGGTCGCTAAGTCGACTAGGGCCTAAGTGCTTCGGACCAATGATTCGAGGCGAAAAGTACCCGCCAAACTTCAAGGCGCCAAAGGAGATAGAAAAATACGACTCCTCGTACGACCCCGCAGTCTGGCTCGATACATACCTCATGGCAATGGGGATCGCGGGTCACACTGATCTACTCGCCGCCCGTTACCTCCCACTGATGATGGAGGGGACGTGCAGGCAATGGATCAACACGCTCCCCCAGGACAGTATCGACTCCTGGGAGGAAATGCGAGACGCCTTCGTCAGGCACTTCGAATGCTCCTACACCCGCGCCACCACCATCGAGGACCTGGAACGATGCGTCCAGGGACCTCGCGAGTCGACCCGCAACTGGGTCCAACGGTGGCAAGAGCTCTGGTACAACGCGGTCGGCATACACCCGGACACCGCGATCCATTGCTTCAAGACCTCGTGCCGCTACGAGCCTCTATTCGCCAAGCTCAAGCGACACGCCCGCACACTCGACAACATCCCCGACCTCCTCGAGATCGCCAAACGGTACGCCGAGGAGGATCCCAACCAAGACATCGACGACGAGTCAGGGGGGCAACGCCGCACGAGCGGCAACGACGGCGGACGACGAACCGACCTGCGCTACAACGGCACCCGCCTCACAGGCAAGCGCCGCAACGACGGGCGAGTCGACTTCGTCGCCAATGCTGGCCACGCGCAACGCGAGCCCAAAAGCTACCGCCGCGACGGAGGGCAACGGCGCGACGGCGGCAATTACAAGAACAAGCCAAGGTTCGATCCCGCGGCACTCCTTAGCCAACCATGTGCGTTCCACAGCAGGGAAGGAAAGCCCGCAACGCACACCACCGCCGACTGCCACACCCTCAGGGAAATCGAGAAGGCACGGCACGCGCGGGAGGACACCGACAACGACCCGCCGAATGGCGGAAAATTCGGCAAAGTAGCCGGCTCGCTCCACACCTTCACGGGCTTCAACACGAAGCGAGAGAAGAAGGTCATCGCCCGCGCCGTCGCCGTCAACGCGGTGGCCCAAGCAGACGTCCCCCAGTTCCTAAACTGGTCGGAACAACCCATCACCTGGAGCCGGCAAGACCACTCGCCACGCATCGAGTACCCAGGCCGAGTCGCCCTGGTGGTCAAGCCCAAGGTTGGCGACTACTGGCTCCCCAAGACACTGATGGACGGCGGCAGCTCCATCAACATCCTCTACCTCGACACCTTCAGGCGGCTGCGGCTCCCGCAGTCGATGATCGAGACAACCCACACTACGTTCCACGGCATCGTCCCCGGTCGGAAGGCGTACCCGATCGGCAAAGTCACGCTGCCAGTCACGTTCGGCACTCCAGCAAACTTCCGCATCGAGCGGATCGTCTTCGAGCTGGTGCCCTTCGACAGTCCTTACCACTGCGTCCTGGGGCGCCAGGCGTTCGCCAAATTCATGGCGGCGCCCCACTACGCGTACAACGCGATGAAGCTCCCCGGGCCGTGCGGCGTCATCACCATCAACGGCGACCCCGACATGGCCGCCGAATGCGAGGCCAAAGGAGCCGAACTCGCCGACGCCGTCATCACGGCAGAAGCTAATCACGCCGACGAGCTCGCCAAATACGCGAGCGGGGTCAACAATGACGACCCCACAATACTCAAGAAGCCCAACTCCGAGGGCACAAACACCTCAACCTTTGAGGCCACGACGCACACTCGCACCGTCGAGCTGGTCCCAGGCGACCCCAGCCAGACGGTGACGATCGGGACAGGCATGAGCCCAGCATAGGAAGGCGCGCTCATCGAGTTCCTTCGTGAGAATAGGGACATCTTCGCATGGAAACCCTCCGACATGCCTGGTGTCCCTAGGGAGCTCGCTGAGCACAAACTAAACGCCGACCCCAAAGTGCGACCAGTCAAGCAGTCGCTACGGCCCTTCAATGAAGAGCGCCGTCGAGCAATCGCCGAGGAAGTGCAGCGCCTGCTCGCTGCCGGCTTCATCCGGCCAATAAAATACTCCAAGTGGCTGGCAAACCCAGTCCTGGTCGAGAAGAAAAACGGGACCTGGAGAATGTGTATCGACTACACAAACCTGAACAGCGCCTGCCCAAAGGAGCAGTTCGTCCTCCCGCGGATCGATCAGATAATCGATTCAACCGCGGGCTCGGAGTCGCTGTGTTTCCTCGACGCCTACTCCGGGTACAACCAGATCAAAATGGCCGTCGAGGACGAGGAGAAGACGGCGTTCATCACGCCATTCGGAGTATTCTGCTACACCGCCATGACCTTCGGCCTCAAGAACGCCGGGGCGACCTACCAGCGGTGCATGCAAGAATGCCTCGCGAGCCAAATTGGCCGCAACATCCACGTCTACATCGACGACGTGGTCGTGAAATCCGCTCGCCAAGGAGACCTACTCGCCGACCTAGCGGAGACCTTCACCAACCTGCGGAGGTACAAGATAAAGCTTAACCCAGGCAAGTGCACCTTCGGTGTACCCGCCGGGCAATTACTAGGGTACGTCGTCTCCAAACGAGGGATTGAGGCAAACCCAACGAAGATCGACACGATCGCCCGGCTCGGCAAACCCGAGTGCTTGCGCGACGTCCAGAGGCTGGCCGGGCGTGTAGCGGCCCTCAGTCGCTTCATCCCCCGCCTGGGCGAAAAGGCGATGCCCCTATACCGCCTGATGCGCAAGAATCCCACCTTCCAGTGGGACAAGGAGGCGGACGACGCGCTCCGCGACCTTAAAAAGGTGCTACTCGCCGCACCACTACTCGCCGCACCCGCTGACAAAGAGCCCATGCTGGTTTACGTTGCGGCGTCCGAGCGCGTCGTCAGTGCCGTAATGGTTGTCGAGCGACCAGAGGAAGGAAAGGAGCGCCCGGTCCAGCGGCCGGTGTACTACATCAGCGAGGTCCTCACCGAGTCGCGCCAGCGATACCCGCAGTACCAGAAGCTAGTATACGCGGTCTTCAGGGCTCAGCGGCGCCTGCCGCACTACTTTCAGGAGCACCTGATCACGGTCGTCTCCTCAGCACCACTACAAGACATCATCCGCAATCGCGAGGCGACCGGGCGGGTCGCCAAGTGGGCCGTCGAGATCGGCGTCCACAACATTAAATACGAGCCACGAAGGGCGATTAAATCCCAGGCACTGGCAGACTTCATCGCCGACTGGGAGGAGGCCCAGCAACCAGAAAAGCCGCCGTACCTCCATTACTGGAACCTGCACTTCGACGGGTCCAAGAACGCGGACGGTGCAGGCGCGGGGATAGTGTTGACTTCACCAAAGGGTGACAAGCTCCGCTACATCCTCCGCCTCGAATTCATGCCCTGCACCAACAACATGGCTGAATACGAGGCCCTACTCCACGGCATGCGAGCCGCAAAGGAGATGAGCGTCAATCGCCTTCGATGCTATGGAGACTCCGACCTCGTTGCGGGACAAGTTGCCGGCACCTGCGACGCCATCTCCCCTACCATGGCGGCGTATCGCCAAGAGGTGGACAAGTTGGGCGGCCACTTCACCGGCTACTCCGTCGAGTGGATCGACAGGCGGAAAAACGAGGAGGCCGACGCCCTCTCTCGCATCGGGTCGGCTCGACTCGCACCACCCGCCGGCGTGTTCCTCGACACAATCTCCAAACCATCAGTCTCTCCCCCGAGGGAGATCGACATCGGAGTCCCTCTCCAACCAGAGGCAGCCTTGGTCGCACTCATCACCGAGCCAGACGACTGGACCAAGCCCTACATCGCCTACCTGGAGACCGGCACCCTGCCCGCAGACGAGACAAGCGCTCGAATGATTGCTCGCCGATGCAAGTCCTACACCATCATCGACGGCGAGCTACACAAGCGCAGCGTCACCGGCGTGTTCCAACGTTGCGTCCAACCGGCTGAAGGACGCAAAATCCTACACGACATCCACTCAGGCGACTGCGGCCACCACGCCGCCGCGCGCTCCCTGGTCGCCAAGGCTATGCGACACGGCTTCTACTGGCCTACCGCACACGCCGACGCTGTCGATATCGTCCAGCGATGCGCTGGGTGCCAGAAATACGCCAACCAGACGCACGTACCAAGTTCGGCGCTCAAGACAATCCCCATCACCTGGCCATTCGCTGTGTGGGGCATGGACATGGTAGGCCCCTTCAAGAAGGCCCCCTCCGGTTACACCCACCTGCTGGTCGCCGTCGACAAATTCACGAAGTGGGTTAAGGCCAAGCCAGTCCGGAAATGCGACGGGAATACCGCCACTAAGTTCCTACGCGAGCTCATATACCGCTACGGGTTCCCCAACAGCATCATCACGGACAATGGCACAAACTTCGCCAAGGGAGCAATGGCCGAATTCTGCGAAGAGCACCACATCCGGCTCGACCTCGCGTCAGTCGCACATCCGGAATCCAACGGTCAGGCGGAACGAGCCAACCAAAGCATCCTCCACGGTCTGAAGCCGCGACTCCAAGTACCACTTGAGCGCACCGCTGGATGCTGGGTCGAAGAGCTACCCTCCGTCATCTGGGGAATCCGCACCTCGGTCAACAGGTCGACGGGATTCACCCCCTTCTTCATGGTCTACGGCGCCGAAGCGGTCATGCCCACCGACCTAGAACACGACTCGCCGCGGGTCGTCCACTATACGGAGGCCGCGAATGAGCTGGCCCGCCAAGATGGGCTCGACCAACTCGACGAAGCACGCGACCTCGCCCGATCGCGCACTGCCATTTATCAGCAAGGGCTCCGCCGCTACCACAGCCGACGGGTGAAAACCCGCACCTTCCAGGAAGGCGACTTGGTGTTACGCCTCATCCAGGACAAAAAGGGCATGCACAAGCTCTCCCCTCCGTGGGAAGGCCCGTTCGCTATCGGGCGCGTACTCGGCAACGACGCCTACTACCTCATCGACGTCCGCGGAGACGGCGAACTCGATGTCAAGCGGCCATGGAATGTAAATCTCCTCCGGAAGTTCTACTCCTAGAACCCCACATATGTACTCTCCAGTCGCTATGAAATAAAAGAAACAGTTACCGCAAATTGCGTCTACTCTCCATGCCTTGTGCCACTCGCACTCGTAATAACAGCGTCATGCTAACATGCAGAAGTCAACCTTTGGTACAGCGACCGGCACGGCCAAGTAGTGCGATGTAAGAGCACTGAGTCATCTCAGGTCCTGCGTCGTCCACGAAAAACGCCAATCCGGAGCCCCATTGGAGTCGCCTAGCTCGACTGGTTTTGCAAACCAAGACAACTGCCCTCGCTTCTCACAGCGACCTTGGTCCTCCGCGTCCTCGGCGTAGCGACTCGAACGGCTAAGTACCACGCTCGGGGACTGAATACCAGTTCGTCGCGATCGGTCAGGGAAAACGTCAAGTAAGAGAGCACGCCCAGGACTCGCCACGCGACTGACCCCCCGGGCCAGGCAGGAGTGACGCGCTCATACCAACGCGCTCAGTCCTCAACCACCCTCGAGTCGCGCCTCGAAATACCAAGTACCACGCTCGGGGACTCGGCCACCCGACCCCGTTCGCGTCCGGGAAAACGGTAAAGTACAGAGCGCTCAAGGGAGTCGCCTTGCGACTGGCTCTACGAGCTCGGGCGAGTCGACTAAACTAACAAAACACACGATAACAACAAACATCATATACAAGGTGAACCCCACAAAAGGGCGGACGCGCTCGGGGACTCATCCAAAATCAATCCAAAACACGAAAATTATTAGCAAAATGGACACAACATCCAATTCAATCGCACATCGCATTGTCTTACATTACAAAATATGCCTGTTCGGCAGAACTGCTGCTAACTTATCTAGGAACACTACACTACTCTGCAGGCTTTGACGACGACGCACCAGAATCCCGGCGTCTCCGGATGAACGCGGTGTACGGGTTCGACGGGTACGTCGTCATCTCACCCGCCATCGCCGCGCGGAAAGGTTGTTCAACCTTGAAGTCCCGATGCGGCGGCTCGGGGTCGTTTGGCGCGACGACCGTTTCCTGGTAGGGAAGGAGGTCGCCCATCGCCCAGACACGCTCCGAGTACGCGGCGGCACGTTCCTGCAGCTTGAGAACCTCGGACAGATCCACCGCGCCAGTCGACGAAGGATACCCACTCGTCACATCATCGAGGTCGAAGTCCTCGGGAAAGTGGGCGAGTCCCAGGCTCAGAGCTGTCGACGCCCCGCGCCGAAACGCCGACCGCGTCATGAACTCTACGACCGCGGGCGCCTTCTCCAAGTACTCCCACACCTCAACGAGGTCACTGGGAATAACCTCCGTGGGCGACATCTCTTGAAGGTAGGCGCGGATGCACGTCGCCGACAGCGTCGCCGAGTCGACGAGCATGCTTACGCACTCCTTCGCGCCAAGAGAGCTCGCTTCTTCTTGGATACCAATAACACGACCTGCGAGAAGGAGACAATTATGAGTACCATGGAAACCACAAACAATACAACCGAAAGACAGGAAAGACGCACTCACCAAGCAACGGGCGGGCGAGTCCCGTGATGAAGCTTTGAAGCGACGTATGATCGTCCTGAAGCCCAACAATGAGGGCTTCCGACACCTTGCGGTCTTCTTCGGCGGCCGCAATGGCGGCTTTAGCTCGCCCATTCGCCGAAGTTGCTTCTTCTTTTGCCTCCCGCAATTCGCGCTCGAGGTCGGCGACCCTCTGCTCAGCAGCACTTAACGCAGATCGCACCACCACCAGCTCTCCAGCAGGAATAAGCTCCTGGCGAGCTACCTCCGCCTGCGCAGCAGCAGCCTGAAGTTCCTTGTTTGCTTCCTGGAGAGTGGCCAGCTCCTTCTCAGCACGCTGCTTCGCAGCCAATCGCTCTGCCGACTCCAGCTGCAGACCCTGTACACCTTCAAAGTCAGTACACATAAAAACTACTCAGTGCACACCCGCTAAAATTTAGCGAGTGCGCACTCGGGGACTGGCGACCATGAAAATTACTCAGTGTCCACCCGCTAAAATTTAGCGAGTACGCACTCGGGGACTGGCGACCATGAAAATTACTCAGTGCCCACCCGCTAAAATTTAGCGAGTACGCACTCGGGGACTGGCAACCACGAAAATTCCTCAGTGCATACCCGCTAAAATTTAGCGCATATGCACTCGGGGACTGGATTCGAAAGTACAAAACGAGAAATTATAAGGATCAAGCCGCTGCTAAGCACCGACCTGATCCTCGGGGACTGGAGGTACCTGGATGGCCGCACCAAGCATGTCATGAAGCTGTACTGCGTCCACAGACGCGAGCAGCGCCGGCGTGTGCCCGCGACGCTGGTCGGTTTCAGCGTCGGCGGTCCCTCGAGTGAGGCTCGGAAGCGCAGCCCCACTTGCCGTGGCCGCCTTGGTCACGAAGCGGGGGAAGGTAGCAATCGAGGCACCCGCCCCAAAGGAACTCGCTTCCTCCGGTCTAGGCAAGGAAATGCCCTCCTTCGTGGACGCGGTTGCTTCCATTGCGGGTCTAGCCGGCGCGGTCGCCGCATCATCAGAAACAGCGACGATGTCGTCGCCCTTGGCCTTCTTGCTGCCTTCCGTGGAGGCGGCGACCTCGTCCGCCTTCCTCTTACGGGAAGGATCCTCCTCGCTAGTGGCGGAGGGCACCTTGGCCACCGTCGGGTGGCCCATCTTTTTCACTCCGGTCCTGCACGTCGAGTCGAATCAATAAAAGGCAATCGAAGTACTAAAAGAAAATAGAGAAGGCCAAATGCACTCACTTGGCGACTGGAATGAAACGCAGCCCTGTACGAAGGCTGGCCGGTTTCTCCAGCTCAGGGCCCAATCGGCGCCTAAGCCCCAGTTCCAGGACGTCAGGGGCCCAGGATACGGATGGCCTCTTTGACGTTGAGGTAGCGGTTGGCGCCTCCGGGACGCCTTCGGCGGAGGCCTCTTCGCGAAGTGGAGCTGCCGCGGCCGGAGCCTCCTTGCGAGGCGAGACCGCCACGCTCGGGACCTCCTTGCGAGGCGAAGTCGCCACAGCCGGAGCCTTCCCTAGCCCGGAGACCGGCGCAAAGGGCGGAGGCATTGAAGCCAGCGGTGCCTCCACGGATGGCGCATCTAGCGCGGTTGTCACCGGGGCCGCGCCGTCACCGGACGAGCTATGAGCATCGGAGCTGCTCGCTGAATGCGGCGGTGAGGCCATCTTCGGCGGTTTCGTCTTCCTCCTCAGGGGGGCCCTCGCTTCCTTCTCCTTCTTCTTCTTCTTCGCGGGAGTGGCCTGACGGCGCGAGGTGGTTTCTGGGAGTTCCTCGTCATCGTCATGACGCTCGAGGCTCCTGCTCGCTTCGATATCGCGCTGACGTTGCCCGCGGGTCTTTCGGACCAGTGGGGCAATCTCCTCTTCGGACTCGTCCTCGTCGTCCTCGTTACCCTTGGCGGGTGGCGACTCGCTTGTGTCCTGGGCGGATGGCCCGGGGCTCTCGTCATCGGCGGGTGGTAGCCACCCTTCCACCACTTGGAACAGCTGCGTTAAACACGAAACAAAGTTAGAATTGCCGCGACTGCACATGCTGCGACTGCGAACAAGATAAAAGGATTACCGTCGGAGCCGGACGCTTCGCGGTGTAAGGAGGGACCCCGGCCTGCGCATGCGTGTATGCCGCCTGGGTGATCTTCTTCAGCGCCGAGAGGTAGTCCTCCAGCTTCCACTCGGCGAGGCAGGCCTTCGTCGAGTCTCCTCGGCCCGTGTACTGGTACATGTAATGCTCGCGTTGGGCGAGCGGAACGAGCCGCCGCCCAAGCCAACAGTTGTACAAGTTCACCGTCTGGAGCCCCTTCTTCTTCAGACCACGAATGGTCTGGAGCATCTCATCGACGACCATCCGCTGGTCGTCGGGGAGCTTGCCGACCTGGAGATGGCGTGGCTCGGAACGGTTGGCCGAGTACCGCGGGATCGCCGCCTCGTCCTCCGGAGTCGCCTCGGTCACGTAGAACCATGACTTTTTCCAGTCGCTCGCTGCTTTGGCTGGCAGCATCAGGTCGAAGAAAGAAGCTTTGGATTTGAGTTGGAAGGTTAAGCCGCCCGCGGCTAGCATTGGGCCGCCCGCCTCCTCGCGGCTGATCCGTCCGTGGAACAGATCTTGCCACAAGGGAAAGTAGGGCCGGCAGCCCAAGTAGCACTCGCAGAACGCCACGAAGATGGCGAGCTGCTCGATGCTATGGGGACCCAGATCTGAGGGTTGGATCCCGTAGTAGGCGCAGAAGCGCCGGAAGAACAAGGATGTGGGAAACCCTAACCCCCGCTCGAGGTGACTGGTGAAACAGATGAATTCTCTCTCTCGCGGGTTTGGGGTCGTTTCTCCGGCTGCGGGGATACGCCAGCAGCCGGCCCGCAGGATTCCGGCCTCCTCGAAGGAGGCCAGCTGCGCCCTGGTGCACTTGGATCTACCCCAAGGTTCAGTGGAGAGGGCCATGGCTGAGGATTTGTTTGGAGGTCGGAGGATTGCGGGTCGATTGGATCGCGGAATCGAAGGAAGGAAGATGTGTGCGCTCGGAAGAAACGGTGGGCGGTTGGCTTTGCGATAGCCTACCATTCCTCTTATATAGCGGGAGTTGCCCGCCAAATTAGGGGGCTGTTACCGCGCAATGATTACGCCAAAAGTTACCGTTGAGTTACCTTAACGGCTAGTTTGACCACGCCCGACGGTCCGCCTCCTGCCACTCGGCTCGCTAAGTCACTCGCCGAGACCGCGACCCGTTGGCTCGACTCGCCCAAGGCGCAACTCGGTTCGCCGGATTTATTCCTTCATGCAGGAGCCCGCCGACGATTCGACTGGATGTCAACTTGAAGTCGTATACTCCGACTGCCAGCAGCCACCCACGCCTAATCAACGACGGCCTCGGGGACTACTGATGGGGATACGCCTACTGGGGTATGCTCAGCGGGACGTTTCTGACTGGCCCAAGGGCTGGCGAGTGGGCCTGCAGAACGGCGAGTGGATCAAAGCCCAGCAAGGTACCAGGCGACTGGAAGTTGAAGGCCCAGGCGAGTAGATAGGCCCAGTCGGTCTAGGTTAAACGATTGCCAAAGGTGTAACCGAATCGGTTGAGATATGTAAACCCTAGGGGAGGTAAGCCTATATAAACCTCCCTAAGGGGTGAGTAGAGACACGTTCCCTCATACACCCAAGCAACTCGCCGCCTAGTCGCCGAGTTCGCCCATTGTAATCACCTCCATAATACAATCAAGCAGGAGTAGGTCTTTACCCTCCGGGGGGCCGAACCTGGGTAAATCCCTGTGTCTTTGCCCTCATCTCGCACCGCAGATGGCTGGCCGCCCTTGCCCCTCGTTCTACTACTCGCTGCCGATTGCAGCATCTGCCGTGGTCATTCCCACGACAGGGTCTATCCACCATATCATTCTCCCAATGATATGATCTCATTATCAATTGACAACTCATGTCTATGGTTAGGAAACCTTAACCATCATTGATCAATGAGCTAGTCCATAGAGGCGTACTAGGGACACGGTGTTGTTCACAAACCACACAAGTATTAAAGTTTCCGCTTAATACAATTCTAGCATGGAATATAAACTTTATCATGAACAAGAATTATAATAATAACATCTTTATTATTGCCTCTAGGGCATAATTCCAACAGTCTCCCACTTGCACTAGAGTCAATAATCTAGTTTACATTTGGCAACAATCTCACACCCATGGCACTGAGGTGTTGATCATGTTTTACACGTGGAAGAGGTTTAGTCAATGGATCTGTGACATTCAGATCCGTATGTACTTTGCTAATCTTCAGATCTCCATCTGCTATATAATCTTGGATTATATGAAACTTGCGGTTGATATGCTTGGTCTTTGGATGATATCTTGGTTCCTTAGCGAGTGCTATGGCGCCAGTGTTGTCACACAATATCTCCAGTGGGTCCAATGCACTTGGAACCATGCCAAGCTCAGTGATGAAGTTTCTGATCCAAACTCCTTCACTTGACGCTTCTGCAGCAGCCATGTATTCCGCTTCTACTGTAGATCCCGCGATCACGCTTTGCTTGCAGCTTCTCGAGCTCACAGCTCCCCCATTCAAAATATAAACGTATCCTGTCTGAGATTTAGAATCATCCTTGTCGGTGTCGAAACTAGCATCGACGTAACCTTTTACGACAAGCTGTTCATCACCCCCATAGACTAAGAACATTTCTTTAGTTCTATTTAGGTACTTTAGGATGTTCTTCACGGCTGTCCAGTGTTCCACTCCTGGATCACTTTGATATCTGCTCGTCAAACTAAGAGCATTGGACACATCCGGTCTAGTACACAACATGGCATACATGATGGAACCTATGGCCGAGGCATAAGGCACTTTGCTCATAGCTTTCCTATCATTTACCGTAGCTGGATACTGAGCCTTGCTCAATATCTTACCTGACAACATAGGCACTGAACCTTTCTTTGCCTTATCCATTCTGAACCTTTTCAGAACTTTGTCTAGGTATGTACTTTGGCTTAAAGCTATCAGGCGTCTTTGTCTATCTCTATAGATTTTGATGCCCAATATATAAGCAGCTTCACCTAGGTCTTTCATTGAAAAACACTTGTTCAAATAACTCTTCACATCGTTAAGCATGTTGATGTCATTTCCGATAATCAATATGTCATCCACATATAGTACCAGAAACGTCATCGAGCTCCCACTCACTTTCTTGTAGATACAAGCTTCGTAGCAATTTGGAACAAATCCAAAGCTCTTGATTACTTGATCAAAACAAAGGTTCCAACTCCGAGATGCTTGCTTCAGTCCATAAATGGAACGCTGAAGTTTGCATACTTTACTAGCATCCTTAGGATCGACAAAACCTTCGGGTTGCATCATATACAACTCTTCATCAATGTTCCCATTGAGGAAAGCAGTCTTGACATCCATCTGCCATATTTCATAATCATGAAACGCAGCAATTGCTAATAAAATCCGAATGGACTTAAACATCGCTACGGGAGAGAAAGTCTCATCGTAGTCAACACCTTGAACTTGTCGAAAACCTTTTGCGACAAGCCGTGCTTTATAGACGGTAACATTACCATCCGCGTCTGTTTTCTTCTTGAATATCCATTTGCACTCAACGGCCTTTCGGTCGCTAGGAGGATCCACCAAAGTCCATACTTGGTTTTCGCTCATGGATCCCAATTCGGATTTCATGGCTTCCAGCCATTTCTCAGAGTCTGGGCTCATCATCGCTTCCTCATAGTTCATAGGTTCACTGTCTTCTACTAACAAGACAGTCAAGACAGGGTTACCGTACCACTCAGGAGGGGCACACGACCTTGTCGACCTGCGACGTTCAGTAGCAGCATCGTCCGAAGCTTCATGATCCTTGTCATTAGCTTCCTCTATTGTTGGTGCAGGCGGCACTGGAACAATTTCAGGTGCTGCGCTACTCTCCAATTCAACAGAAGGTTCAATAACCTCGTCTAGCTCTACTTTCCTCCCACTCACTTCTTTCGAGAGAAACTCCTTCTCAAGAAAGGAACCGTTCTTTGCGACAAACACTTTGCCTTCGGTTCTGTGATAGAAGGTATACCCAATGGTTTCCTTAGGGTATCCTATGAAGACGCATTTCTCCGCTTTGGGTTCGAGCTTGTCCGGCATCAACTTCTTGACGTAAGCTTCGCATCCCCAAACTTTAAGAAACGACAACTTAGGTTTAGCACCAAACCACAGTTCATACGGTGTCGTCTCAACGGATTTAGATGGAGCCCTATTTAAAGTGAATGCAGCGGTTTCTAATGCATAACCCCAAAATGATAACGGCAAATCAGTAAGAGACATCATTGATCGGACCATATCTAATAGGGTTCGATTCCGGCGTTCAGACACACCATTGCGCTGTGGTGTTCCGGGTGGCGTGAGTTGTGAAACGATTCCACTTGCTTTAAGATGCGTGAGAAAATCATAACTCAAATATTCACCCCCACGATCGGATCGTAGAAACTTAAACTTCTGTTACGATGGTTCTCCACTTCATTCTGAAATTCCTTGAACTTTTCAAATGTTTTAGATTTATGTTTCATTAAATAGATATACCCATATCTACTTAAGTCATCGGTAAAAGTGAGGAAATAGCGATATCCACCGCGCGTCGAAACACTCATCGGTCCGCATACATCGGTATGTATGATTTCCAACAAGTCCGTTGCTCGCTCCATCATACCGGAGAACGGGGTTTTGATCATCTTGCCCATGAGGCATGGTTCGCATGTGTCAAATGATTCAAAATCAAGAGACTCCAAAAGTCCATCAGAATGGAGTTTCTTCATGCGCTTTACACCAATATGACCTAGACGACAGTGCCACAAATAAGTAGTATTATCACTATCTACTTTGCATCTCTTAGCCTCAATGTTATGGATGTGTGTTTCATCCCTTTCGAGATTTAGAAGAAATAAACCATTCACAAGAGGTGCATGACCATAAAAGATGTTACTCATATAAATAGAACAACCATTATTCTCCGATTTAAATGAATAACCGTCTTGCAATAAACACGATCCAGAAATAATGTTCATGCTCAACGCAGGCACATAATAACACTTATTAAGGTTTAAAACTAATCCCGAAGGTAAAACTAAGGAGAGCGTGCCGACGGCCATCACATCAACTCTTGATCCGTTGCCAACGCGCATCGTCACCTCATCCCTCGCAAGCCGCCGTCTATTCCGTAGCTCCTGTTTCGAGTTACAAATATTAGCAACTGAACCGGTATCAAATACCCAGGCACTACAACGAGGGCTAGTAAGGAAAACATCAATAACATGTATATCAAATATACCTTTGATGGTGCCAGCCTTCTTGTCCGCTAAGTACTTCGGACAGTTGCGCTTCCAGTGACCCCTGTCCTTGCAATAGAAGCACTCAGTGTCCGGCTTAGGACCAGACCTGAGCTTCTTCTCAGCAGGGGCATTGCGCTTGCCGCCGCCCTTCTTGAAGGGCTTCTTTGATCCCTTACCTTTCTTAAAGGAGGGCTTGTTGACCATCAACACATGATTATCCTTCTTGATGTCCACTTCCGCAGCCTTCAGCTTTGCGAAGAGCTCGGTGATCGTATCAGTGGAACCAATCTGATTATGAGTCACTACAAAACTTTTGTAGCTGGGAGGGAGTGATTGCAGAACCCTGTCAATCTTGAGATCCTCTGGAATCGTGCATTCCAGTTGCTCAAGGCGTTGAGTGTAGCCCGACATCTTTATGGCGTGCTCACTAACGGAACTCCCTTCCTCCATCTTGCAGTTAAAGAACTTCTCAGAGATCTCATATCTCTCAGAACGGGCTTGAGTCTGAAACATGGTTTTCAGCTCCTCGAGAATCTCAAAGGGCCCGGGATAGGTTTCAAAACGATTTTGAAGCTCCGGTTCCATAGCAAACAACATGGTGCTCCTAATCACACCATAATCATCTTTGCGTGACTGATAGACATCTTTCTCATCAGCCGGCGCAGTTGCAGCAGGGGGGTTACCTAACGCTTTCTCAAGGACATAGTCCTTTTGTCCACCAGACAGAATGATTCTTAGATTGCGGAACCAGTTGGTGAAGTTAGACCCATTGTTTCTAAGCTTTTCTTTCTCAGCAAAAACGTTGAAGTTGAAGTTGGACTTGGCCATTGGATCTACAGTATTTGCAAGTACAATTTAGACTATGTTCATGATAAATAGTTCAACTTAATCAAATTACTAGATGAACTCCCACTAAATTCAACATCCCTCAAGTTGTTTAGTGAACACGATCCAAATTCACCACACCTAATCTGATCATCACGAGAAGAGATGTGGTTTCAATGGTGGAAAACGAAGTGTCGATCATATCATTCATATGACTCATGCTTAACCTTTCGGTTCTTGTGTTCCGAGGCCATGTCTGTACATGCTAGGCTCGTCAAGTTAGACCCAAGTATTTTCGCGTGTGCAAAAACTGGCTTGCACCCGTTGTATGTGAGCGTAGAGTCTATAGCACCCGATCATCACGTGATGCTTGGACACGACGAACTTTCGCAACGGTGCATACTTGGGGAGAACACAGTTTTTATCTTGATCTTTAAGTGAGGAATCATCTTATAATGCTACCGTCGCGATCTAAGCATAATAAGATAGATAAAGGGATAAACATCACATGCATATAACTTTATGTGACATGGTATAGCCAATCCTCGCACAATGATCTCCATCTTGTGCGTTCCGGCATGATCTCCATCACTCCACCATGATTGCCTCCACCACGAGTAGCAACTACAACTATTGCTAACTACTTAGCGATAAAGTAAAGCTATTACATGGCGTATAAGAAGTTGACTCGCAGGTCATACACAATTATAAAGACAACCATATGGCTCCTGCCGGTTGTGTACTCATCGACATGCAAGTCGTGAAACATTACAAAACATGATCATCGCATACAATATACACATCACATCTTGGCCCATACCATATCACAGAAAACACTCCCTGCAAAAACAAGTTAGACGCCTCTACTTTGTTGTTGCATGTTTTACGTGGCTTATGGGAGTAGATGCTAAGAACGATTCTTACTACGGAAAGCCACAACGGTGATATTATGGTTGCCAAACTCCGGTGTTAATCCCATGACAACTATAGTGAGAGAAACTGACATCCACCAGCCGCATGTGTGGTACAAGCCACACGTCAAGTGCGGAGCCGGTCTCGCGAACGACGTCGCGTAAGGTTGGCCTGGACCGCTTCAATCTCACTATCCCGCGTCATAAGAAGAACACAAACAAGAGGCTTGCAACAGAAAACATCAACGCCCGCAACAACCATGTTGCGTTCTACTCGTGAAACACATCTACGCATAGATCTAGCTCTGATACCACTGAAGGGTTTCGCGGCATAGTAAATCAAAATTTTCTACGGAGCGAACAGAGGGAAAGCCAAGATCTAATCTAGGAGATGCAAACAACGAGAGAGATTGGATTAGATCTTCATACCCTTGAAGATTCGCACAGCGGAACGTTCGTCGGAACGTGGGTGATGTAGTCGTACTCGCTTCTCCTCCTCGCGATCCAATCCGATCTAGCACCACAAGTGGCGGTGCCTCCGTGAGATGCACACGTGCAGCACCTCGACGTCTCCTCCTTCCTCGGACCAGCGAGTATGGTGGAGAGATAGATTGGATCTACAACACGACGGCATGGTGTATATGGTGGAGAATTTCTGCTGCAGGGCTTCGCCTACAAACAGTCGGGAGGGAGAGAGGAAGGTAGCAAGGCTGCTAGGGCTTGGAGGAAGGTGTGTGTGGGGGGTAGGGGGCGCACCACCCCTCTATATATAGAGGGGGGCGGCCAGCCCTTGCCCCTCCTCCAAGCCTATCTCTAGTTTAAACAATTTAAACTCTCCCTTATCTAGAAATCCTATCTCTAGTTTAAACGATTTAAACTCTCCCTTATCTAGAAATTCTATCCCGAGATTTAAACGAGTCAAATCTCTCTAGAATCGGCTGGGCCCTATGGGGCCTTGTGCCCCTGGCCCAATGCGGCCAGGACACTCCCTCATAGGCCCATGCCCCCCCCCCCCCCGCGGAAGGTGGGGCCACGTTGGTCCCCTTCCGGAAGGTTCTAGAAGCTTCCGGTACAATACCGATTAATCCGGAACAATTCCGAACTCCAAAAACTGCACTGCCTTATATGAATCTTATTCTCCGGACCATTCCGGAACCTCTCGTGATATCCCGGATCCCATCCGAGACTCCGAACAAAAATTCATAAACCAATTATCCAATCTATCCTAGCGTCGAGACACGTTAAGTGTGTGACCCTGCGGGTTCGAGAATATGCGGACATGATCTTCTATCAATAATCAACAGCGGGGTCTGGGCACCCATATTGACTCCCACACATTCATCGATGATCATATCGGATGAACCACGATGCCAGGATTCAATCAATCCCATATATATATTCCCTTCGTCTCGCGATATTTTACTTGCCCGAGATTCGATCGTCGATACCGTCATACCTAGTTCAATCTCGTTCACAGCAAGTACTTTACTCGTTCCGTAATCCGATATCACTTTGTGATTAACTCCTTAAACACATGCTTGCAAGCGGTGTTGATATCGATTACCGAGTGGGCCCGAAGTATATCTCTCCGACTTGGGAGGGACAAATTCCATCTCGATACATACAACCCAACAGATACTTTCCAATCACCTGAGAGACACCTTTATGATCACCCTCTCATAGGATGACGTTTGATGACCTCAAATCTTTCTTCCGATACCAGGGAGTTGCATTATCTCATGGTCTAAGGAATACAATATTTGACATAGGAAAAGCTTCGCAAAGACGAACACGATGACACAATCTAATTGCTCTGCTTTGTTTGGGTCTATCCACCATATCATTCTCCCAATGATATGATCTCATTATCAATTGACAACTCATGTCTATGGTTAGGAAACCTTAACCATCATTGATCAATGAGCTAGTCCATAGAGGCGTACTAGGGACACGGTGTTGTTCACAAACCACACAAGTATTAAAGTTTCCGCTTAATACAATTCTAGCATGGAATATAAACTTTATCATGAACAAGAATTATAATAATAACATCTTTATTATTGCCTCTAGGGCATAATTCCAACAGAAGCGTCTTCACAGAAGACAATATGCTCATCCTCTATATTTCTAGTGAAAAGATCTTTCACAATATCTACCACAGGCTCAATATTTATTTGCTCATCGGGTTCCATAGTTTTCTTTGCACTTTTGCTAACCACATTAGCTATGATAGAATGTTCCTTTACCTTAGCAGGAAAAGGGATTTTCTCAACATAAGGTTCAGGCATAATAGGATCAACAGTACAAACTTCTATGCTAGCAGGAACATGGGTAACAATGTCTTTATAAGGAGCATGGTACTTGTCCCACTCTTTCTTGGGAATTTCAATGTAAGACGCAAAGGCCTTAAAACATTTCGCAAGAACTTGAGGATCAAGACCATACTTATTACTAATATCACGGAAGTCATCAGTTCCCATAAAATATTTTATGCATTCATAATCATAGCTTATACCTGACTTTCTTTCTTTGTCATTCTCCCAAGCTTCAGTTTTCTCTTGAATACGGTCTATGAGATATC
This sequence comes from Avena atlantica, assembly GCA_910589765.1. Classification (NCBI taxonomy): domain Eukaryota; kingdom Viridiplantae; phylum Streptophyta; class Magnoliopsida; order Poales; family Poaceae; genus Avena; species Avena atlantica. The sequence continues at coordinate 81,396,647 of OU342733.1, forward strand.
ATTTAGCTTCTTCCTTCATACGTGTAAATGATCCAGCACAAGAAGCATCTAGTAAATCTTTATCATGAAGAGAAAGCCTAGCATAAAAGTTATCGATAATAATATTATTAGGGAGTTCATGACTAGACATTTAAGCATTAGTAACTTCAGTATCCCCTAAGCTTGAGCTATACTCTCTCCATCACGAGGCCAAAATTTATATATCAGATTTCTATCCTTATGAATCTCACTGAGAGGATAGAATTTAGAATAAAAGAGAGATGACATTTCCTCCCATTCCATGGATTGTCCATTCTTCAGCAGCTTATACCATTCTTTAGCTCTCCCTTTCAAGGATATGGAGAGTAACTTCTTATTCACCTGTTCAGTTGTGATACCTGCACACTTAAACAACCCACATAATTTATGGATAAAAAGAAAATGATCACCAGGATGAACAGCTCCATCCCCTAAATAATAATTATCCATAACACGATCAACAATACTTGTAGGTATCTTAAAAGGATCTATCTCAACAGGTGGTGGTTCATCTACTACCCTAACAGTGGTAGTAGTTTTCCCAAACAGAAAACCAAGTGGATTATCCGTATTGGAAACAAAGTAACAGACAAAAATAAAAAGCAATACTCACAGTAGAAGTTTCCTTTACCAGTTCCACTCTTTAATATCGCTTCACTCCCTGGTGACGGCCAGAAAATAGTCTTGATGACCCACAAGTATAGGGGGTGTATCGCAGTACTTTCGATAAATAGGAGTGTCGATCCCAATGAGGAGCAAAAGGTGTTGACTAGTGGTATGGAGCAGGAAATCTCTGTAAATACTTAGCAAATGGATTTTTTGGGGTTTTCTGATAAAGCAACAAAACAAAGTGCAAGTAATTAAGACAACGAACAACTACAACAAGTGGCCTAATCCTTTCTTAGCAAAGGACAAGCCGGTGGAAGTACTTGTAAGGACCAAACGTTCTCGAGAACATATGGAAATTCTGTCAAGTGCTTTCGCTTCAAATAGATGAGTACCTTTCTTTGGTGTTGTAAGTGTTGTGTGGGTGAACCTGTGCTAATGTACCGACCTTACTTGGACTAATACATACTTGTGATTAAACCCCCTGCAAGCATCCACAACTACAGGAAATCAATTAAGATATAAATCTAACCACAACCTTAAACTCTGAGATCCTATGCTCCCTTGTGCAAAGGTGTCCTAACGGGAGTTCAGGTTTCTGTCACTCCGGCAACCCCACAATTAGTAGCCAAATACACAATGCATTCCCCTAGTCCCATAAATGGTGAAGTATCATGTAGTAGACGTTCACATAACACCACTAGAAGAATAGCACCACAACTTAAATACTAAACCATTGAATAATATCTCAACACAAATCCACTACTAACAACATGGCATCCCATGTCCTCAAGAACTAAACGAACTACTCATAAGACATCATATGGATCAAGATCAAAGATGATATTGTGATGGATAACAATCTAAACATAAACAATAATCCAATGGTTCCACTCAGAAGCATCAACTATAATATTAATCAACATCGGGAAAGTTTCCCCTAAGATCTATGCAAGTATTCAACACGATTGTTACAACAAGATGGAGTGGTGATGATGGTGCTGGTGGAGATGATAGTGTGGATGATGATGATGATCCCAATGAAGCCTAGCTTGATGATGGTGTTGATGGCGACGATCTCCCCTCTCCGAGAAGGAATTTCCCCGGCAGAAATCTGTCTGTCGGAGAGCTCTTTCTCTCTCGGTGTTTTTCGCCCCGCAGAGGCGGCGAAAATCTTTCTGTGGTCGCTCCCCTGGTATTAGGGTTCCGAGAGGAAGATATAGGAGAGAGGGCGGAGTTGGAGGTCGGCCAGGTGGGCCACACCCCCTCTAGGCGTGGCCTAGGGGGAGGACCCACGCCTGGGGGGTGTGGGCCCCATGTGGCCCATCTCCGCCTCCCCTTCTGGCTTCCTTCATCTTCTGGGAAAATATGATTTTCCATAATTTTTCTGGTATTTTTCCGATCTTCGCAAAATTGCATCAAAACACCTCTTTTTCCATCAGAATCCTGACTTCGGCAGTTCATCCTTCAAAAATCATCCAATATGCAAAAACAGAGGAAAAGACATAAATAACACCTCATAATAAGACACGTGTCAATGAATAGAGAAAAATTATGATATAGAATGGTGATGCAAATTGGACGTATCAATATTGCAACTAGAGGTTACCCAAGGAGCTCACGCAAGATGGTTACTTGCTTGCATCATTATAAGGTACAAATCTTTAATGAGGTGCTTGACAAAAACATAGTTGAGATGAATCATAGATTTTCTGAAACTTCTACATTCCTATTATTGTGCACTTCATGACTTGATCCTAGAGACTCATTCAACAGCTTTGACAATGATATGCTAGTTGAGCTTGCAACCATATACTCTGCTGATTTATCTTCACATGATTGTTGTCTATTGGTTGATGAACTGAACATATATGTTGATGTCATGAAAAGAACTCCTGAATTCATAGCTTGTGATAGTTTGAGTGGTCTTACTCTCAAGTTGGTTCAGAAAAGATATCATTTGACATTTTCATTGGTCTACCGCCTTATTACACTAGCTTTGACATTGCATGTGGCAACAACATCAGTTGAGAGGGTTTTCTCGGCCATGAAAATTATAAAATCAGATCTTCAAAACAAAATAGGGGATGATTGGCTCAATGATTTTCTATGTTTGAGAAAGAGATATTTGCACAAATCGATGACAAGAAGCTTATGCTTCGTTTTCATGCCTATAGTAACCATAGAAGTCATCTTTCTCGTGGATTTCGACTTCCCATCATGGAATCAACTTAATGGTACGATAATATCTCCTTAAAATGTAGCACTTTTGTATATAGTTCTTGTTTTTAGTCAGTTTGTACTTCTACTTGGTGAAATGTGACAAATGAATCTATTTGGATTTTTTTTTAATTACATTTGATTTTTTGAAAAAAAATTAGAGCTTATTTGTTCGACCCGGCTCAGTTCAAATCCTGGCTCCGTCACTGCCCGAGAGGCTCCCGGGAATGGGATGTTAGGAGACTGTTGACGTGTGGAGGCTGCTTAGTGTTTAGTCACATCTCACCTACGGAAATAGACCACATCTAGCTTATATGGGAGAAATTCCTTCTTACTAGTTTAGGTTTTTGAGATAAAATGAGTTCTCTGCTAAATGTTAAATCGTGAGCGTATAAATGTTCAGAACATGGACCGGGTGCTAGGCTAGTCTAAATGAAAGCAGCTAACAAGGTGGGTGGCGAGTCATGGATCGCTGTCGCGGCTGAGCGCCGCCGAGCATATCGGTTTTTTTCGTTGTTGATACAGTCGTCAGTCGCATCAGTTTTTCTTTTCAAAAAAACGCTGAGCGCCTGAGATACAGCTGCATAAAAACCGAACATCTAAATCGAATAAAACCAAACCAATGCCTGGTTCACAGGAACCGACCGTAATTTCAGCGTAGAAGTACGGATGACCAAATAAAAGTCTGCTTCAGAGTCTCTGGATCAGGCAATGTATATGCACCATTGACCATAATTTCAATGAAGATCGATGAAGCGGCGCCTGCTTCAGAGTCTGGATCAAAGTGCAAGAGAAATCCTTATTAAAGCAATTGCTTAGGCTATACCCGTATGGCCGTATACGTTATGGGCGTCTTTAAACTCCTCTTTTTAGTTTGTGATGAGTTGACAAAAATAATCCGAAATTTTTGGTGGAGTTTGGAGAATGGTAACACACTGGATCGGCTGGCCTAAACTCCAACAAGCTAAGATTTAAGGAGACCTCGATTTTCGTGATATGAGATTGTATAATCAAGCTTTACTAGCTCGACAAGTCTGGAGGTCGCTAGAATTCCCAGATAGTTTGTATGCGAGAGTGCTAAAGGCAAAATACTACCCGAACGGTGAATTGTTTGATACAGTTTTTATTGGAAACCCTTCATCTACTTGGACGGCAATTTCACATGGTCTAGAGTTGCTAAAGAAGGGACTAATTTGGCGTGTCAGCAATGGACAAAAAATACGCATCTGGTATGATAGTTGGATTCTTCGGATGTCCTGTATGAACGTTCTTACATCAAGAGGAAATCGTCGTGTCCGACGTGTCTCTGAACTGCTGGACGATCTTGGTAACTGGAATGATGCATTGGTACGTACCATCTTCTTGCCCATGGATGCATCAGCATTATGATGATCAAACCTTCTCGCCATTTGGATGATGATCTGCTCGCATGGCTTCCCGAGAGACCAGGTCGGTTCACAGTACGTAGCGCATATGACCTTGTTTTCCAAGAGTCCCTGCGTTTGCTACTTCGAGCTCGGCCCCTGGTGGTGCAATCAGCTGTTGAAAACGAATTTGGAAGGCTAAAGTTTCACCTAAAGTAAAAACGTTTGCTTATAGAGCTGCATATAATGGCTTAGTTCGGAAAAAGAACAAATAGGACCGAGGCTTTGAGGTTACAGGCAACTGCCTTATTTGCGATAAAGAACAAGAGAACGTTGCGCATGCCTTGTTCAAGTGCTCTCATGCAAAACATTTGTGGTCTACTATGAGGGATGTGTGGCCTTTACCTAATGACCTGGATCTCCAGGTTGATCCTCACAAGTGGTTTTAGACGGTTATTGAAGTCCCGGCCAAAGTGGTGGATTTTATTTTACTGATTGCTTAACGCATTTGGTATGCTCACAACGAGGTTACCCATCATAAACCTCTTCAGTCAGTTGAGGGCTCTAGGAGATTCTTGATATGCTATGTCAAGACTTTGAAGAACATTAAATCCTTGACCATGGAGGAAATCATTAAGGGCAAGAGCCCTATGTGGTACGGAAGCTGCAATGGCCGATAAAAATCTTGGCACGCTGGCATAAACCTTCTCCTGGCTGGGTTAAATTTAATTGTGATGGTTCTTATAAGGAGGATGGTTCAGCAGGGACGGGTATGATCTTGCGTGATGAATTAGGAAGGATTATTTTCTCCTCATGCCGTCAGCTGTTTAATTGTGATGATCCCTAGAAGCTGAAACGAGGGCTTGCGCAAAAGGCCTTCGTCTTGCTCTCGAATGGAGTGATAAACCGGTGGTATTAGAGCTAGACTGCTCTGTCCTGTTAGATGTAATTGGTGGAAGATCACAAGATATATCGTCTTTAGCTTTTCTTATTAAGGAGATTAAGGATTTAATTCAGAATAGTAGAAGTATTTCAGTTGTAAAAGTGGATCGTGAACAAGATAGGGCTAGTCACAAGTCTTGCGAATTTTGCGAGAACATGCCAAAACTGTATTATGAAACACATGCCAAAACTGTAGTATGGCTTAGATCAGGACCTGAGGTTTTGTCTCAGGTTTTAGATCATGACTTCCTTGTAAGTCCTATAAATTAAGAAAACCACTTTTACCCGTGAAAAAAAAAGAGTCTCTGGATCAGGCAATGTATTTGCACCATTGACTGCATCCTGTGCGTAGGGCGCACCCGAGCTACCAATTCCAGGCTTCAGTGCCAAAGAACCGAGGCACCAAGTACCAACGATTCAGCAGCAACTGAAAATCAGAGAAAGACTCATCGGCAGCATGCACGGCCACGAGCATTCACATCAGGCAATGGATAAAACGAAATAGGGGGCAGCTTAAGGCTGCACTATATTAAAAAAAACTGTATCTCTTACAATAAGGCAAAAACAGAAAGATAACTCAGGCGACGGCCTATTGATATGCTGCTTTCATCTCCTCAACCGTACCCACTGATATGATTTTACGACTCAACTACCGGATACTCTAAGCAAAGACTCCTCCCCTATATTATAAGATGATCTACGCAGTTGTTCTTCTTCTGTGCTCGGACGCAATTTCTGACATTGTAACACTTGAAGGATTATCTGGATTGCCTCTCCATCTCTACCACCCTTTGCCCATCAGCAAAAACAACAAGGTGCAAGCTTGAGCACGGGCCGGTGCAAATTTAGCGTGCGGCATGCGAGGAGTTGAGGCCAGCTTGCCGCCGAACATGTTCAGGTACAAGCCTGTTGATCAGGTCTGGTGAAGCGTTGGCCAGCTGCGGGTAAAAAATGCGAAGACACATAAGCACAACAGCACACACAGGTCGCGTCAAATTAGCATATGAACAGCTGTTGTTTTTCTCCGGTACACTTACTTCATGCTTGAAGTTGAATAGAGGCGGGAACGGGCGTCCGTTTGGCAGGCGTGCATTAGGCTCCCGAAGCTCATCAAAGAAAGGATGCGCACATGCGTCAAGCTGCATAAGGATATTCAAATGCGTAAGTACCCCCTATGATGACTAAATGTGCACTTATTATCCACCCAGCATTGATCTGTGGATCTGGACTACTGATACTAGAACTTATTTTAGAGAAGACTATTATTGATCAATTTAATCTGACAAAAAGCTCACCAAAAGAACACTTATGCTCGTCACAGATCATTACTGGTTACAAATACAAACACATTTTAATCTCAAGGAAAACTAATGCCGCACTATACATACATACGTAAATAAGTAACAATCATTGAGATACAGATATCATATATATCTGATTACATCTAACAGAAACTCTTATTTCAATTACTGTTAGAAAATGCTCACCGCAGTGCAACGGAGGCTTGGTGAATACTGAAGAAGACGTGAAGCAAGATCAATCGCTTCAGGAGGCATTCTCTTGTGGAAAACCTGACCAAAACAAAGGGCAATCAGTAGCTGTAGGCATAACTTAATCTAAGCATCACAATTACAGGATTTGACCATAAATTAAAGTTACAACAGATGCCATCAACCTTACGGTTGGAAATTAATAATAGCACTGACCCAGATACATTATTTTGATCGATCTGATGTGTTTTCAGAGAAAGTGAAGTATGATTGAACATTATAGTGAGACCATATGTATACCTTGTGCCAAGGATGAGCTTTTATCTGTGGAAACCTAAACTCTGTATAATTTGGGTTCATGCAACGTATTTCCTCACGAGTTGGTGTACCAAGAACCTAGAAGAACATTATAAAGAAGTCAATACATTTAATAGCAGAAGGAGTTACATACGCAATGTATTGTGGTACCTTGATTATCTCTACAAGCTGGTCGACTCCAGTGTCTCCTGGAAATAATGGCTAGCAAAGAAACATGAAAGATTGTAAAAACTACAGTATTGGCATCTTGGTAAGATAATGGAACCTACTCTTGCAAAATCTGCCAACAAATAAAGGAACCAACCTGACCAAGGAGCAGTTCTGCAAGAACACAACCAGCTGCCCATATATCTATGGATGTTGTATATTCAGTTGCACCAAATATGAGCTCCGGAGCACGGTAGTAGCGTGAGCATATGTATGATATATTAGGCTCACCCTTCACCTGACAGAATAGTAAGGGAAAGGATGTCATTTAGGCAAATAAAATAAAAGTACTGTGCAGGGTAATATTCTAGTAGTTGAAATGAGTATTCAAATAGAAGAAGCGTAAAGACAATACAAGCATCTAACTTGGTCTACTTCAAGCAGTCAAACAGTTAAATTAACCAATTAAGCAAATATATCCAAGTGAATTGTTTAAATCTTTGAGCCGTACTTCTTTGAAAGCCAATAGCACAGAGCCCATTCTAAATCCGTACACAGTAAGAATGAATCACAAAAAAGCACATACCAATTTACCATGATGCCAATACTAGTTCAAAGGTGCCTATAGTGTACACTACATCAAGAAGCGTGTATGTATTGCAAAAGTTTAGTGGCAAAACCAACATACCAGAACTTTTGCACTTCCAAAGTCGCAGATCTTGACTTGATGGGTTAAAGCATCCACCTGTATTAGGAAACAAGAAGAGACCCGTTCAAAACAAACTATGAAAGCTCATACACGATAGCAGCATATCTGTTCATGGAAACATACCAAAATGTTTTGTGGCTTCACATCCCTGTGACAGACTCCAACAGCATGAAGGTAAGCTAGCCCCCTGAATACCTGTCACCAATGTAAAATAGACTTAGCCGAGCACAAAGAGAAAGTGATGCATTTCACATCTACTGACTGCAATCCACAAACCTGATACATGTAAAGCTTCACATAGATAAGTGGCATCCCCTGTTTGGCATTACGGTAGTGCTGGAGCACACGATATAGCGTCTCAGGGACAAACTCCATGACAATGTTGAGGAAAAGCTCATCTTTACTTGTGGTTGAGAAGAAGCAGTGCTTGAGGCAGACGATATTGGGATGGTTAATCGAGCGCATAAGCTGCAGCTCACGGTTCTTGTACCGGGAGTCCTGCAATACCTTCTTAATGGCCACAAACTCTCCAGTTTCCAAGCATTTAGCCTACACACAAACATTTCGCTAAACATCAGGCCAGGTAGTCGCTAATACAACCGGGAAACGACAATGACTGTTTAAGATCGAGTTCAATCACCTGAAAGACGATGCCAAACGAACCAGTGCCCACAATGCGCTCTGCCTTGTAGCTAATCGTCTGAGGATCAAAGCACGACATTACCAACTGAGCGCCAAACAAGCATCAGATGTTGCTACATATAAAAGTTGAGCACTAACATTGACAACAATCTAGTTGGAGCCTTCCAAATTTGTCCCTAAAAACTACGGTGATGGACACCACACAGGCCATATTTGGAACAGATCTCATGAGCGCGACATGGTTATATGAGAATCGAACAAATGAGCACAGTACAAAATAAGCTGACAAGTGACAAGTGGCATGCATTTTCTTCATAAACTAAGAAAAATTTAATCACTGATCCAAAGAACTATCTTTGAATGACTCGCCATGACGAAAACCACTACATGGCTGTGAGAATAGCTGCAAGAAAACACATACATCTAACCAAGGCAAGAACAGGCCGTCAACTCAGGACAGGGACCATAAAAGAGCAGCATAGGGGACGCTGAACTCACCTGCTTCGGCTCGCCATTCTTGCCGCCGATGGTGGTGGAGATGATGTGACCGGTCATCGCGCCGTTCCCCTCTGCGTACGGCGCTTCCCCATCCTGCTGATTCTGCTTCCCAAGCACAGCCTATTAACATCAGTACAACGGAACACCAAAGACAGCACACCAAGAAACACACACCATTGCAGCTCAGATCCGGCAAGATCCAGTTACCTTGGTGGCGGACTTTTCGTCGAGCAGCATCGGCTCCGGCGCCGGCACCGGACGCTCCATGTGGCTAGTGTGTGAACGGGAGTGGACACGGTGGGCTCACACTTGCATACACCTACATACCTGGTCCTGGTGGTCTCTGGCTTTGGCTTGGCTTGTACTGTGATGGGTGGCTCTGCCTTTGACCAATGAAGGGAAAGAGGGTGGTTAGCTGCTCAGTGTAAACAGCTGGTGGATTAGAGGGATGAATTGGCTGGGAGTACCCGGGCATTAGGTTGGCTTATATAGATGTGTCGCCTTTATTGCGCGTAATTGCGCACATTTCTCGCGTCAATGCGAATAAGTTGCTGCTAAAATATAAAAATAGTCTGTCAAATATTTCTCACGTCAATGCCATAAGTCGCTGCTAAAATATAAAAATATCTTGTTGAATATCTTTTTGTTGTCAATGTGATAACTTTCTTCTAAAGTATCACAATATTTTGTGGATTACTTTCCGTTCTTCACCAAAACAATAAGTTAGTGCTAAACATATGACGATATTTTGTGGAACATTTTTCCGCTATTTTTTCCTTGAATAAAAAGGATAATGAAGAAGTATTGGGGTGTTGATAGATGATGATTGGTCGAAAGTTTCTAAGATTGGACGGAAGTCCGAGGAGAGGATGGGAGCATTCAAGAAAATTGCCAGGTGTTATTGTTAGCTATGTATTTTCTTCTATCTATAGGGTTCTCTTTGCATATGTATTTTTTGTATATTCTTGCTTTTTGGCCCAATAGATATGTAACATCCCAAATTTTATTTGGAATGCTAAATAAAAATGGCAACATAGTCATAGCATTTGAGAAATTTTTGAATTCTAAATAAATTTAAGTGAATTTAAAAATATTTTAATACCAGGGAGTGGATAATATGAATTCCCCAAATATTGTAAAGTTTGGAAATAGTTCTCATTATGTGACTTACCGATATTGGGTCTTACAAAACATTAAACCAATTTTAGATCAAACAAAAGCTCAAATGCATGTTTTGAAAATTAAAGTTTGAATCAAAGAAGGGGTGAAAATTATTTTTTCCTAAAACCTAATAAATACTCTCTTGATTGCAAAATATAAGATGTTTTAGCTTGCTAAAACATCTTGTTAAAATTTCTTATATTTTGCAACAGAGGAAGTATTAGATATTGTATTTTTCTATTATTTTTTAAGTGATTTGGCATATATATATTAGATTCATTTTTACAATTATTTTTGTAAATAATGATATTTAAATCATATATCCTATTTCTTCCTTAAACCAAAAAAAAGTCAATCAATTTTAACCGTTTGATCAAGATCCAACTGCCAACATCTATCTCGGACAACCAATGGGTGTGCGCCACATTAGGTCAAGTGGATCCACTTTTCAACAAATCCTTGTATCTATCAGATTTAACCGAGCTATCCACAGATCCAACACGTATAATTAGTTCAAGTGAAAGGGCATCTTTCAACTATAGTTGTCCAACCTAGAACATATGGCTCATGTTAGATTATTCAAACCAAACATATGCATTTGCTTTGATCTGGTGCACCCGATTGAGCCACGCGACTCTTATTTTGAAGGTTTAGTTTAAATCTTAGAAAAAACATGGAAAATTCATCTGAATTCCAAATGCAATGATTCTTGTTAAATTTTGGAGATAATATTTGAGTACTTTCTATTAGAATCATGTAAGTCAAAAAATTTAAAAGGGTTCAAATAGTTAAACCAAGTTTTAGCCTTATCTTTGGCTTTATGAATCCAATTGGACTCATTCTTTGTCCTATGATCTTAGAATAGTTTTTAGAATCTAAATATTTTTTTTGTTTTAAGAATTTTGGTTTAGTTTTTTGTTGTTTAGAAACATTGCTCCCAGTATTGCATTTTCTAGACATTTTATTTGAATATATTGTTCATAATTATTTTTGTTATTTATTTTTGCAATGATAGATTGTGCGGAGTGTAGGATAGAACTTTGTGAGGAAGATTACCACTAATCTTCATAAGCCAAGGCAAGTTATATCTTAACCCTATAGACAATACCTTAAGTTTGTTGTCACTATGTTTATGCTTTTAAATAGTAGAATACATGTGTGGGAGTAGGGTTTTATCTTTATCAAGTATGTTGTAAAAATTTTCAAATATTTAGTTACACTTATGTAGCATCTACCATAAAATTTTCCCTTCTATGTTAATTTTTCACCATTAGGACATACTTATGTGTATGTTCTTTACTACTATGGTATGCTTAGTAAAGGTGTGTGGGAGTGAAATTATTTCCAAACTATTTTTCCCATGTGATGAGTATGATGATAGAATTTGGAAAACAAATCCACAAAATTAGCTCATTTGTGCACATTACTAGGTTAGGAAATGTCTACAAGGGCAATGTAACATCCCAAAAATTTCTAGATTTTGGAATGTTCAATTACTAAACAGTTTGATTGAAATTCCTGGCCTTATTTGATTTTTTTGAAATAGTAGAAAGTTTCTAGGAGTTGTTAGTCATATAGATTATTTTTATAAATAAGACTATTTTTAATAATTTTAAATCATGTAGAAAATTAGATTCCTAAACTTAGCATAACTATTTTGATTTTTATAGTTCAAAGGAATCATTTTTTGGCACTTTTACAAACCTTGCATCATTTTAGAAAATTATTTAAAACTCTATACAAACCCTTGGTGCATAAAAAGATTGTTATGAAATTCATTTTGATCTAAAATCAGACTTAATATATTATTTGTTGAACAAATTATTTTATGTGGTATTTGAAATTATTTGATTTGTTTTGGAACAAATTATAAACTCCATCTTGTTTTGCAAGGATTTCCATAAATCTATAATGGGAAATGGTTAATAAAAGGAAAATTTACTATGTTCTATTAAAGATAAGGAATGTATACTATTTTATATCCTTTTGTTTTATTTGAATTATTTTAAGTATTTTATAAAGCTCCATAAAACATATATGCCATGTTTTAATTTTTCCTAAACTTTTGCTTTTATGAAAATAGTGGCAATGTGCCATAATTTTACTAGGCTTCGCACTGCTATTTTAAAAGTGTGGGATGATTCAAATTTGGTTCAAATTGTATTTTGGAAATATTTCAAACATAGAAAAAATAAAAAAACAAAACACTTTGGAAAATAGAAAAGGCAGTGAGCACTAGTTCTACTCCAAAGCCAGAAGTGGCTCAAGTCTTACTTACCTCTTACCGAACATGATCCACCATCCTCACTCCTGTCTCACCAACACAGGGATCCCACTTGTCAGCCGCGTCATCCCTAACCTCCCTCCCGCTTAGTTTGACAACGAGATCGAGGCTCACGTGCCCTACTCCACGCATGAAACTCACTCCCATGGCACTCAAAGGACCGAGCCACGCCCGTCTTAAACCGCCTCCCCATGTACGCTCACACACCGAGTTCCCTCTCCTTTTACCTCAAAACCCAATCATTCACGCCACGAGGCTGCTAGACAAATTGCTCGTCGGAGCATCGCCCACCATTGGCTTCCAACGAGGTTTCTAACACACCTATGAGGGCTCCACCCCAATTCCTTGTCTCCTCTATTTTTCTCGTTGGTGCACACGTCCTAACAATTTTCTTCTACTGTTTTCCACAGAAAATAGTCGCATGTGGCTACTCCTGAGCTCATTAGAAACTAGATCGGCACTAGAGCCCTCTGCCACCATAGGAGACCACACGGGAACATGCCGACCACTCCATCGACATTTCCTCGACGCATTATACCTCGTCAACCACTCTTCTGTCTTCGAAGACAATGTCTCGTCCTCGCTGTCAATGACCGATCCTCCATCGTCGTCTTCCTCGGCCACAGCGACCCAGCGTATACTAAAAGCAACATCTTCTTGAAAAAGTGTTGATTTAGAACTAGTAGCAATAATAGTTTCATCATTTTTATCAAAAAAGTTCATCTTTATCATAATCAAAGTTTTCATTATCATTAGACAAAGACTTGGATAAATTAGGCGTCCCCTCTTTATCCGTACCACCATCCAATGTTTCATTTTCAGTACTAGGTGACATACTAGATAATTGTGAACTTGGTAGCACAATAGTTTTCTTTTTAATAATAGGAGTAGTAATAACATTAGGTGAAAATTGTTGCCTAGTAGGCAAGTTCATACATTTTCGAGTAGTGGAAGGCAAAAGAACCTTCTTAGAAATCCCTTATCCTTTCCCATGATGATAAATAAGTACAACAAGTAAATGATCACAAGTGGTCTTACCAATAAAGTTAGGCTCCCGACAATGGCACTAAAAAATATATTGATGCCCACAAGTATAGGGGATCACTGAATTCTTCGATGAGAAGTATTACCCAAATTTATAGTTCGAGCCAAGGGAAGCACAAGAATACCAATAATACTTTAGCAATTGAGAAATAACTCTCAACCGCACATGTGTACCAATATTCTCAAGAAACAAGTGATGATTTCAGCATCTGAAACAAAATAGTAAATCAAATAGTAAGTAATAATAGGAGATTTGCAGTTTTCACCAAAAGTAGTGAACTTGTAGCTTTCAGTGGCTAAAAGCATAGGCATGAGGTGATACTGGGGTGTTGCATGAATAAGATTGATCATATAATATAAAAACATGGTGATTATCTCTAACTCTGTTGTGTGTAGGTATGTGTTCCAAATATAGTTATGCATACTAAGCAAGAGACTTTGCACAACATCTATTATCCTACCTACCCATTTTATCGGGGCCACCTTGGAACTATAGGTAATTAAGGTCTACCATTTCGAATAGCGCATAACAGTGCATTAACACTTCATGAACACACATAACCCTCAAACTATCACACATCCCCCTTGTTTTCCCAAGCTATCACTTTAGGATTCGCAGGTTTAACATAATAATAGGTAATACACTTTGTAGATAAATACCAAACTCACATATATGATGGGACAATGAAAGTCCAGCACCAAAATCATGCATAACGAGAATTAAACATAACAAAAGTGCGTCAACACTCATACAAGAATCCTCAAGATAAACACCTCAAGTCTTGACATATATGCATAATTACATGATCAATCTCACCTAATCCCCATCCACCTCACATGTCTATAGAGAACAACTCACTCATGGAGAGGAGAAAGAGCACATGGTTGATGGAGATGACATTGGTGATGATGGTGTTGAAATCTCCCTATGACGTGGAGATCTGGATTAATCTGGCCCCAAAAACGAAGATCATGATGGTGGTGGCGCTCTGTTTCGCGAAAAGCTATGTCCTCCCAACATGATAGGTTTCTATGGTATATAAGGATACAGCGAAAGGAGGAGGCGAGGCAGGCCAAATAGGTACTGGTGGCACGGCCTAGAAGGTACCCCACGACATGGGTCCCATTTTCATCCCATTAACCTCTAGGTGACCTACTTTACCTCATTTTGTTCTTATCTAAAATTCTTAATCCGCGCCATGGGTCATGGGCACCAACTGTCGTGGTGGTGTCACGGCAGATGCCTAGGATAGGCTTAAGTTGGGGTCGTATGGACGCATGAGGGATCTGGGGAGGGAGGGTGTAGTAGATCTGCACACGAAGAACAGTGAACAACACTATGGCAATCGATTTGCCTTGAGCTAAATCTCTTATTCCTTCTCTGTATTGTAGTTACAAGTGCTCATTGAGCTGTTTTACAAATAGATACTAATATCTAGAGGAAGAAGAAGTGTCCAGCCCCCTCTAACCCTAGATCTACCCCTCCTCAAATACTGGATGGGGGCTAGGTTACAATGTGGGTTCTAGGGTTACAGAATGGGCTTTAGCTTTACCCAACGGGTCAGGTTATAGGGCTTGTCCAGGACCCAGTCAACAAAGTGGTGCATGCCAACGGTACTACAGTACATAGGCGCCAGTCCTTTAGGCGTCACTCGACACTTTAGGTGTTAGTCGACAATGCTCTCCTCAGTGATCATCTGTGGCCCACTTGGTATAGTGGCCCTATAGCGCCGTCAGGGCCATGCGCCAGCCTGTTCGGTGACACATGGAGCCAGAAGCGTACGCAAGAAGGAGCGTCTCTCCCTTCATGACTCGGCTCCAGCCTGGATGACTCGGCCTTGATGTACCTGAAAGAGAGAAACACATATATGTTTGTGCCGACATAGATTATATGTCGGTCGGGTCTTCCCGTTATTACTCGGTTTATGATTACTCGGCCTATGTCGGCCTAACTCAGACAAGATCAGTACGAGTCAACCTTATCTTTCACCTCTTATGACCCTACCGGGGGTTATCCCCCCGACAGTCCTTGCCCTTTTTAGAGTTCCGTGGCTCCCAAAATCTCAAATATATTAATAGAAGATTTTTCTACCAGATAGGGTTAGAACCAAAAGAGAGTGATCATTGTTAAATCCTCATAAATCAATGTAAAATAGATATAACATTGTATATGATGCAAATACGATGGGATATGTATCAATAAACTACAAAGTTCACATATGCATTTTACACGCACTAGGGCCGACTAGGAAGCAAGTTGCATGACGTGGATCAGATAAGACGAATTTTTTCCCTCCAACACGGAGAGATATTGTCTGGGCCCACTCGTGTGATATGATTCAGAAAGCATGTCAATGTGCTGCTTGATCAAGTGTTGATCAAGGTAGTTTGACTAAGAGCAAGATGGATGGTGATCCGGCTTACGCTAGGCAGAAGGAATTAATTATCATTGCAACAAGAGAAGAAAGTTAAGTTGGCGTTGGGATGACGGATTACTCCCCTGAAGCTTACCACCAATATCGTGAGGCAAAGGTACTCAGACAAATCGTCACATTGAGGGCTCTTTAGTGTCAGGAGTTGGCACATATTGTTAGAGGACGCTACCAGTTATCAGCTCAAAGACAAAAACTCGCTAGGCTTCGGCTTAGAGTGAAAACCCATTGAGTCGTGTTCGACTTACGGTAAGCCCGCGAGATCGCACACTTAAGAGAGTGGAGCTACGAGGATGATGATCCTACTAAGATGAGTCGAGAAGTCGGAATTGCTCGGACATAGACACACGTCAATGGGTTGGACCCAGTTTAACTAGGGTTAGGGTTTAGGACCGAGGGACACAAGTGTTGTGTGCCCTCACGTACTCCTATATAAAGGAAAGTGGGAAGGTATCAAACAAGACATACAAGTTTCAATCTAGCATTCTGCTAGGGTTAGACTCTCATTCCCCCTTCCTGTCTTGCGGCGGGATGACCGAGACTAGCATCTCACCTGTTGTTGCTCCACATTCTATGTGTGTGAGACAATAGAGGTGTTGCATCTGCACTGTTGTTGGCATAGGAGCTTGGGCGGTGGAGAGAGGAGAAGCACACTGAGCCGACGGATTTGGGGGTCCTAGGATCGAGGAGCTTACCAGAACCGGAAGGAACAAGTACGACACATCCTTCACGCATTTTCTTCCACACACACGCGTAAAGGGTATGAACTATTGCCTCGGACCTTCGTCGGATCTTGGAGTGGCTCGCCGTAGTCTAGCTGGATTTTTTGTTTTCCAACCTGACTCTTCACGAAGCCCGACAGTCAAGTTGTTGGCTTGGTTTTGCATGTATGCTGCAACCGAAGCCTCCTCCACGGCTCTCTTCTTCTTCTCCATGGCACAACCACCACACTGTTGCGGTCAGATCCTCTGTCGCACCAGCACCTGCTCCCATTCCTCCGTCGGCATGTCGTTCGGCTTCTTCATGAATCGCGGCTTGCACGGCTTCTAGAGTTGCGACATTGGCCTATGGTGGCAAAATGGGGAGCGACGATAGCAATGGTGTGGACTGGGCGGGAACCTGAGCGATAGCGTGGGAGCAGACGGGGAAATAGGCGATAAAAATGAGTACAAGATGGAAAAGGTGTATAGAATTTCTTTGTGTGGCTAACAAAGGTGGCCCGCACGGACGCTCTGACATGCGCACATTGTTGGCAGCCCAGCATGTCCCCTATGTGTTGGGGGGCGACAAGATGTGTCGGACGAATTCTTGGGCCGGCCAATCTATCGATAACGGTTGGGGGTGACGATGCATGCCGTTTTTCGTCCGACACTCCTGAAGCCCGTCAGGGATAGATTAAGGGTCCACCTGTTGGAGAAGTTCTTTAGTTAAATTCAATTGACTATAGAAGTGGATCTTCTACATGCATGTATATTTCTCTAAACTATACATATGCAAGATGTCACTCAAATCATGTTTCGGTAGAGGAAAACATGTGTATCATATGTGTGCACCTTCTATGTACCCGTAACGCTGCAACACTAATCACACCCTTGGGTCCATGTTAGGGAGAGGGAGATGGGATGAAAGAAGGACCAAGTTTGGCGTGGCGTGGCATGGCAGGCTGGTGGTCAAAACGGGAATTCCAAAAGCGACCCTGGAATCCGGGCGCTGCTCCTCACACCCGACAGGACTACCGCGCTGGCGTCGCTACTTTAATCCGAAAAAAACTCTACAGGCCGAGCTGTGCCAATCTCACATGCCGATTTTACTTGTATCACTGACCGTTACTCAGACTTGCGATGACTGGTGAGGCGCTTTGACCGCAACGCTCCTTTTCTATGATTGATCAGTGAGATGGCCGTACCTGCCCGATCCGAGCAAGATGGTGACGTAGGAGAGGTCAAAATACCCTTGGTCATGTGCGGATTTTGAGCAAATGGTGGGCCGTCCTTTTGATTTCGGGAGCTGGTTGTTACTCTTATCACGGTTGTTGTATGGCTTACTAAATACTACTCCCTCCAACCTATATTAGTAGGCTCAAGTTTGTCTATATTTAAATAAATCTACACACTATTTAATATATATATTTATTCAAATTTTGATAAATCGAAGTCAACTAATATGGATCGAAGGGAGTGCCTTTTAGTTTTAAATTATAAGATGTTTTAATTTTTTCTAAAGTATATATATCTAAACCTTTTTTAATACTTCCTCTGATTCATATTACTTGTTGCTAAAATAGTTGTATCTAGACATATTTTAGTGCTAGATACATCTGTTTCAGCGACAAGTAATATGGATCAGAGGGAGTATATGGATTCACTAAAATACGTATACATATGTATTATACTGTTCAAAAAAGGCTAAAATATTTTATATTTTAAAACGGAGAAAGTTTCAGAATAATAGTGGTATGCGGTTTGCACTCATTTTATTAACATCTATGTCAATATTAGTGGAGTAGTATAAGATTCTAGGGACTGGGTTTTAAATGGAGATTTGGTGCACATGGACACTAGTGATCTTTTAAAAAATATAAAAAAATTATAATTTCGAGTTTTAAAAAGTTCTAAAAATAAATCGAATTGTAGTCAGTGATGTATACCGAACATGTAAAATGTTAACTAAAAATAATGTGTATTTTAAGCTACAAAAAATTCAAACTATAGATGTGAGTATAGTGATTTCAAATGTTTAAAAAATCCGAACTTTGTCATTTTTGCGTAGTTTAGACTACAATTTTTTTTTTGAAATTTTGCATGTTTGTGGGATACATCATTAACAACTTCTAAAATTTTGTTTCATAATTTTCAGAAACTTGTAAATATAGTTTTAAATTATTTTAATACACAGGGAGCACAGGAGCTCGGGAGCCAAAAGGACTTTCCGCTGGGTTTTGAACAAAAATACTTATCTCCAGACTAAATAAGGTGTCCACTGCGTCGTATATTTATTTCTCTTACAAACATCCTAAAGCATTCTAAGGTAAATATAGCTTAGGTTCAAAACATACCCATGATGTTTCGCAAAAACAAATGCCCATAATACATTTTGGATCTTGTGGTACATGTTTGGCTCCTATCTGAATTTCTGGATTTTCTCGGTTGTGTTTTCATATTTTGCATGGGTGGATTATGTTTTCATTTACTCCTTACTCACTCTTATCAAATTGCTAGGCAACAACGAGCTCACCACACGACGGTCAAGTTTGTCCTCGTGATCTTCGGCCGAATCACTCATGAGTTGCGTTTGCTCAACCTTCAAAATGGAGGCCTCTTCTCGAGCTCAGCGATGGCGTTCTGCAGTCTCTTGACGCTAAGTGGTCCGTCCCCGGCGGCGGAAGGGTGGCCGGAGCTAGAGTCTTGCCGACGGTGGAGGAGGACAGGGGCTTGATTGCTTTTATATTTCTTTCCCTAGGGTCCTCTATAAAAACGCAGGCCTATGATTCGTGTAAGGGCCTGTGTGTTAATTTGTACCCACAGTTTTGATAATGGATGTTGCATCGGGATGCTTCAAGACCCCTCTACTGTTCAATAAAAATGCCATGCCAAAACGAAAAACGTGGCATGACGGGACGGGACAATATACTGACCAAAATGTTGTAGCTAACGATTTTTCTCATGCCAAGTTGGTGAGACCTGAGAGAAACACTCTCTTTGTTCTTTGATCAACCAAGGCGTCCAGCCGATGGCCATCGTTGACCGGCGACGGAGGCTGTCATGCATGTGCAGCATGTGCTGGTCAGAGGAGATCTGAGATTAGCCAATAGAAAATGCTGAAAGAAGAAGAAGGCACTGGGCCAGACGGCGTGTTCCCTCGTAGCTGGCCCACATCAGCCAGGTATCTGTTTACTTTTGCTTCCTACTTCCTGCCCGAGAATATTCCGATCTCTTTGAGCTTATCTCTGAATCCGAGGGTTCTCCGCCCTGGGAATGATGAATCAAACAAATTGCCATCTAATTCTTTTTTTCCAAAATTCCAACAATCTGTTACTCCCTCCATCACAAGGCTTAAGGCATATAACTTTTTTAAAAAGTCAAGGCATGTAAAATTTAACCAAACTTTCAGAACAAACTATCAAGAACTATTATATTATATAGATATCATGTGAAAATAGTTTCATGATGTATCAAGGGGTACGGATTACGTATTGTAAATATTAATGTTTTTCTCTAAAAAGTTGGTCAAACTTTAGGTAGTTTGACTTTTAAAAAAAATTATATGCCTTAAGTCTTGGGACGAAGGTAGTAATAATCATCAACAGTAGTACAAAGTGTCTTAAAAATAATAAAAATTATAAATAGTTTATTGGACCACCTAACGACGACTACGTACACTAGCACGAGCCAAAGGCACATCGCCGTTTTCGCCCCTCTATCACCAGAGCCGGACAAAACTTGTCTTAGCCGAGCTTGTTGTAATAGACAGATCAGAAGTCGTCGTGCTAAGTCCCCAAAGGACCAACGCACCAGAGCAACAACCATCGTCGATGACAAACGTAAATCAAAAAAGACTAACCTTAGATTATACCAACGAATACGAAAAATGATCGGATCAAAAGATCCACCAAACTCACGACTCCACGCATCCTCCATCAATATTAGATGCACCACCAGAGCGAGAATAGGGCGAGAGGATTTTTTTTAACTTCAGGACATAGTCGCCGTCTCAATATCTTTAAGAAGACACTAAAAATAATCTAGACAAAACACAAAGACCTTCCGCAGCAAGAGGCCATGGTCTAGCACGTCTTTTAAGTCCTAAGACCGCCAGAGAGAATGAACCGTAGATTGGTTATGGCCGCCGCCTTGAGCGCCTCTGTCTCCTCTGTGGTACCGGTTCGGTGTCAGTCTAATCTAATTTAACATCAAACCTGTTTCGTTTTCAAGTCATAGGCCACGACTGTATATCTTACGCCTCGCTGACGCTGCCCACCGTCGTCCCAGCGCTCCAAGATGGCCATTTCTCTAAACTTAGCGCCAAAACGCCATCGTCCCCTCTCTGCCTGCCATGCGAATCGAGATAGGTTGTTCCTTTTCTTTTAAGGCCAGCAGGTGATCGGTTGTTCTTTAACCCGTGTTATATTTGCCTCCATATTTTCTAGACTAATTATTATTTTTAGGTTTCCCTACCCACATCACTGACCAACAAACTGTTCCTGATACTTGCAGGCTGAACTGCAAAAATGTGATGCAGCAACCACTTCGATCATCAGCACAATAATCATGTGAACCTGAGAACCTCCCCTTGAAAGTCGGAAGATTCGCATAAATAATGCCCAACTTACAGGTTGTTGCAACAACACAAAGAAATAGTTTAGTGTTGGCAACTCTGAATACACCTGAATGTTAAGCTTTATGCACTGACCACTTATTTCAAAAAACCGATCTGATGAAAAAAAATTAGGCAATTCACTTATACGGTTCAACACTAAACAGAACCTCACACAGCCTTTTCACGAACATTTTTTCCTCAAATCATATAGGACAGAAATTAAAGTTCCATCTGAATCAGATTGACTCGTAGGACTGAGTAGTGAGTACCCAGACATGATAATGATAAGAACGAAACAGCTCAACCAATGAAAATATTCTTGGTTTAAGTTCCAGAAACCTGCTATACATTACACACACAAATGTACGGAGACACTTCTAGGCCGCAGCGATGAGATCAGTGCCCTTAGCCTAAGAGTTTTAGACTTTGAACATAACTATGCCAAGGCACCTAACAATATAACATACTCCCTCTGTTTCATAATATAAGATGTTTTAGCTTAGTGAAAGGAGTGTATCTAGACACATTTTAGTGCGTAGGTTCCTAAGTTACTCCGATGAACCTACACATTAAAAAAGGTCTAGATACACTTCTTTCATAAAACTAAAACATCTTATATTATGAAACAGAGGGAGTACATGTCAAGCCAAACTAAAATTAAGTAGCACATGGAAATTTGCCAGCTCAAAACAACACTACGATCTAGTGATGAACTTTCCACAACCACAGTACTAGTCCCACCACCCAGCATCATCATTGCTTGCACATGCCTTGAGAAGTTCCATTCAAACTCAAAACAAGTTTTCAGGACCATCATACTAAAACCATGCTTAAATTATAAACGTGGCTCTTTTACCATGCACCTTCCAAAACGAGAGCACCACAAGCAGTGGAAAAGATTATGCCAAGAAGCATACGGATCCCACCATCTCAGCAGGCACCTGTTACTTTCAAGATGAGAAGTTCCAGATAAGACAAACCCCCAAACTTGATTTCCTAGTCGAGTGGCCTGGATGCTTGGGCATTTGGGTTGCACAATTTAGAAGCAGAACGATTCTTGACGAGTGGAACCAACGATTGGACTACATCAGCCATTAGTGGCCTATAGTCAGCCTCCGGCTGAACACACATGGCAGCAATAGCAGCCACTTGAACAGCATCTTTCAAAGAATATTGACCTTCCAGTGATGGGTCCAAGATCTGCACAACTTTCTCTCGATCAGTGAGCATAGGTAACGCCTGCATCAATGCAACAAGTGACGGGTTAGGTGTATTTAGTGTTCAAATATGAATGAAAAAAAAGATGAAATTTTGACCCTTTCCTACCTTAGTGTACAAAAACAGAGATGCAGAAAATGTGGCGTGATGACTAACGAACACATGAAAAGTCATAATATAACTGAAAATATACAATTGCAGTGCATGTATAGTTCAAATACATATACAATATTACAGATCCATTTCCCGCTTGGAAATCACTTCAAAGCTTTTGCAATGAAGGGCCCCACAGCTCAGTGTTCCATTGTCTCTTTTAGACTAGTACATATTACATTATTCAATTAACATTATACTTCAAGATTGCGGAACAAAAGAATTAAAATGAAGCCACCTAAATCAGACTATATATGTCAGATAATGTTATGCTTACCCAGTTAACTAAAACACCTTCTCCAGGAGGCCTCTTCATATCAACTGGTACCCTACCAGTAAGCAACTCCAGAAGCACAACCCCATAACTGTACACATCTGATTTGGTTGTCAAATGCCCAGTTAATGCATATCTACAGAAATCATAGCACGCGCAGCATATTAGACAGTATAATCAGTCAGGTAAAACACAAAAAGCTAAGATTCGCATAGGTGAAAAATAAAGCTAAGATTCGCATAGGTGTTTCAGCTTTATGTTGGTTGATATGGAATTGTAGAAACAATATTGTTTTTAACAGGAAGGATTCTACTAATTTTTTGCAGGTTATACATACGGTTGTACACTGGATTCAGCTATGGCGTTTCCTGCTCCCGGAGGAACAACAGGAATACATGGTTACTGGATGCAACCGGCTGCTGATGGTTGGACGGGATATTTTCTACCAGGCTACTTGGCGGCCTATTAATAGGATTCAAGATGTTTAGTTTGCTGACCATTTTTTTTATCTTTTGATGGTTGATATTTGTATCGACCCTCTCTGATCCTTGAGTGTAATTTTAAACTGCAAATTTAGTAATAAAAGGCTGCGTGCATCTATTGATACAAAGTCCGGGGTTTTCACTCCTCATTTCGAACAAAAAGGTAAAACACAAAAAAAGGATTGCACATACCAGTATCAAATCTAATTTCTTGCATAATGGACTTAACATGTTCGTGATAAAGAAATAAACAAAAGAACTGAAATCCATTTCAAGGGCAAATCAAAGGAATCTGGTCTTACTCTGGTGCAACATAGCCTTGTGTGCCTAAAACTCTAGTTGACACATGACCACCAGCTTTATCAGATCCAAGCTTGGCTAAACCGAAGTCTGAGACTCTTGCATGGTAGTCCTTGTCCAAGAGAATGTTACTGCTCTTGAAGTCCCTGTGTATAACAGGTGGAGTAACACGCTCATGAAGATACTCCAGACCCTTTGCCGCTTCAAGAGCTATTCTCAATCTTGTAGGCCAGTCCAATTTTGAGATGCCACCACAGGAACCTAAATCAAAAGGTTTGTAGCACTATCAGTCGATGAGAAAAACATGATTAACGAATTATATCAATTAAAATATAATCTACTACATTAACTGGTAGCAAACATTTTAACCAACTCCGCACTTCCAAACAATAGATATTTCAGAATATGCCAACCACCTGTGTGCGTAAAGCAGTGTCAACACATAACGATGAAGCAGAAGTGTCCGATATAGAGAAACTTCCTTTCATGCCACTGAACTATCCGGTTCATAATTACCAATGACCAAGTGTCTGTTTTCCAAGCCACCAGTTTGTATGCTTTCCTTCCTTCAATGCAATTGATGTGACCATTGTGCCCTTGAGTTAGAGGGTGCGTGAATAAATACCATGTGGACAAAATGGTCACCATTGATGGCATGGAGGAAAATACAAATCTCTTGGAATGGATGGAATATGGATTCAGTGGAAAATCAGGGACTGTGGTGCATTTGTGCATGTCAATCAACTGGTAACAAATTTCACCTTACATCTTCCTAAATAAATTATAATATCTAAAAATATCCTCATTTGGTAAAAGGCATCTATAGAAAGCTCCTTTGGAAGTGCAAAATGGACACTTAAAAGGCACCTCTCTAAATATATATATATATATATATATATATATATATTGTTTCATGACTAAACTGCAAAGCCCGTTTGAAAAATGGTGTGAATCCCCAACCGGACACCACATATCCGACTTTACATTTTTCTAAGGGGTGTTTTTTTATTCGGAACAAGGTCCATATTTGCTTAATTAAGGATGCACGCTACAGGATGGACAAGCTAGTTCTCATCTTGAAGATAGAATCTGGTTTTGAAACCTAAAAGCCTGTTTCTAGTACTGGTCCATACTCCTTTGTACTACATCCATAAATTGACACCAACAGAAGGTCAACATGTTTTGTTTAGCAACTATACCAAGCCAATAGCATAGATATTATACAGAACATTTAAATCTCCTCTTGCAAGAGGTAAATAGATCTACTTTAAATAAAAAAGTCACATGAAATACTCAGAGGGATATAGTCACATAGGACCCCATGGAAAATGCTTCATGTGCACTCCAAAAGGTGCCACACTAATATCTAATAAGATCAATAACCATACTCATATTCGTGAGGTACCTACCAACCTTGCTGAGGTCCAGGACATTGACCAATAAATCAACAACCTAGAGCCAGAAACATCGATCACCTTATCAGTAGCCTAGATTTTAGTACAGACATTTTTATGGACGTATAAAAGAAGATGGGGTTCTTGGTATATCTGCCATACTCTTTTCTTTACTACGAATGCTAGTGAACGGTGATCTCACAAAACCAAAAAATGTATCTCATGATGTTTTATGATATAGTGCCTTCAATGCAATGAAATTGCAAGAATATTTAGCTTTCTCACTGTCAATCATTGTCACCATAAGGCAACCTTTGTGACCATCAGAACTTCAGATATTCCATTAGTGTCTCAAAAACCATGAAAGATTAGGATTCCGGGCATAATCACTCATTCAGTTAGATCATGTGAAAATTCAGAATCTTTAACAGTTGAAAGAGCAGTGAAGTGCCTTTTACTCAGCTTTTAAAGTTGAGGTATACTTGTTTTGGGTTTGAAATGACAGCCTGTATGTTGGAAACTGGAAAGACCGTTGTGCTTTCTTATGTCCATGTATTGCAAACATGCTTTGCTTTATTCAGACCGAAACTTTGGCATATATAATTATCCATGTTTGACGATTGGATATTATTAAGGTGTTTGGTTTGAGGAATGGTTGGCCCATCCATTAACCTAGTACCACATAATCATATAAAATGAGGGATTGGGACATGCCACCAATGTTGAGGGATCAGTACAAGATAGATCAACTAAACCCATGATGGATGAGGTGATCCTGAAAACCAAATAGCCCTATGTTGCTCCACGTCTATCTTTCTAAAGGTGTGATATGGAGCATAATGTAGACAATGTACCCCTTCTGTTCGGGAGCATGAAGGGATATCGGCCAATCATGATCGTCCTTGTGTTTTCAGTTTTCTAAATTTGGTAGGAGTGGGAGGACACCGGAGCAAAATTCCGTAAAAAATGTTTTCCATGATCTCTACAGCACATTCAAACACCAAACGATAATAATGATACTAAAGAAGTATTATCATTATCTCTAGCCATAATAAAAATATTCAGCTTCCATATTCATTTGTCAAATGCTGAAATGTCACAAGACTCAAATTTATAATGTTTATTTTGCCTTTTGTGCCTTGAAGCTAAGTGCCCCTCATTGCAGTCAGATACACGCTTTGCTTCTACAGCAAGACAATAATATTATGTCTGCTTCCTTCTTCCTCAAACTAATACATGGGGCTCTGGACACGTATCACAACAAAAACGCTCCCAACCTAAAACTGCTAGTATCAATCCTTAAATAATCAACTCAGCTAGGTGCCCACATGCACTAGTTGTGGAATCAGAAGATTTTGCCAACCAAAGCCAGTGGCCAACTAACTCTAGGGGCAGATCCCGGTCAGATAGACTGCATAAGCTGGTTTCTCAATGTTGTGGACTTCATAACAACGTGAAACCGCTTTGGTGACTTTTTATTCTGTTCAGTAGTATCAAATGGACAATGCACATGTATAGTCAAATGTTACAAAGATGGCCATACCTCCATTTGGGTAAAGATGCTCCTGGAGACACCCATTGGCCATGAACTCATACACCAGTAGTCGGTGTCCACCCTCTGAACAATGGCCAATCAAGCCCAGCAAATGAGACGATCGAAGCCGACTCAACAGCTCAACCTACAAAAAAGATGACATGTTCACAATAAATATCACCAACTTTCCTAATTTACCACTGACACTCCTCAGTCAGTTGATTAGGATTTACAAAAGCTAAATAGCAGCAATATCTAGCTCAAATTCAAAATATTAGAACCCACCACGCAGTCAAGACTACAAATATTCAAGTTTTAGTAACCAGGGACTTCATATATCTGATTCAAACATTTATTCTGGATCGGAGGAAGTACAATAAGTCACTTTTAGACACCAAACAAGCGACCACTCCATTTTCAGAACGGTCCTTCACAAGTACCAGCCAAAATAAACCCCACAGAGACCCCATTTCCGCTCAGCAAACTCCGTGATGTCTCCATTTAGACTGGACAAACTTGACCATTGTGGAACGAACACTCGAAGAACCAGCATTTACCAACCGAAATACACTACGGAGTGGCCGTAAACTCTGTGGCAGGCCCAATGCCAGCACAAGAAAAGACCCCCATTTACCATTTGGACTCCAAATGCACGATTTGTACCACTACTACGGTACCACCCAGACCAGACCAGACCACCAGACCAGAGTACCAGACTCACCTCCATCTCGAACTCCTCCTCGCCCTGTTTCCCGGGGCGGTCCATGAGCTTGACCGCCACCTTCCTCCCGTCGGGGAGCACCCCGCGGTAGACGGCCCCGAAGCTCCCCTGCCCCACCATATGCGCACGCCCGAAACCTCCGGTCGCCGCGTGGAGTTGCCTGTAGCCGAACAACTGCACGCCCCTCTCCGCGCCCACCACGAGCGCTCCCGCCGCGGCCCCGTCGCTGGCGGAGTTGCTGGACGGGCTCTCCTTGCCCTGCGGCGGGATCACGGGAGGCGGCAGGGGCAGTGGGGCAGGGGAAGAAGAGCGCTTGGGGAGCTGGTGCGAGTTGAGGCGGCGGGAGACCTTGCGGGTTATGTAGCAGTAGTAGGCGAAGGCGGCGATGAGTGAGAGGAGCGAAAGCGCGGCGAGGGAGACGATGACAATGAGGACAACCGACTCCTCGCGCTTGTAATCGTCGCCTCCGCCCGACATTGGAGCGGGGGCTCGCCGGAACCCTAGGTCTGAGGGTTAAAGAAGGAGGCGGGGAGTGCGATTTGGGGAGGGCGACGAGGGTTTTGGGGGGCTTGGGAGCGGCGGAGTGGAGTGGAGTGGAGCTGCTTGGTGGCGGAAGCTCTCATTTCTTTATGCGCGGAAACAGAGGTTTGAGACAGTGAGGAGTGGTGGACCCATATAGTCAGAGAGAGAGGAAAAACAGATATGTGCACAGAGCCAACGCCGTAAAAAAAACAGCTCTTTCACGGTCGACCATAATGTCGTTAGCAACTATACTAAGCTTAAGGCTTATATTTTAAAAATAAAATAAAATTATGTTGATCAAATTTTCAGAGAAAAATATTAGTATTTAATTATTTATAATACGAAATTCATATTCTTGATATATCATGAAATATATTTTCACATGGTATCTATATAATATAGTTCTTGGTTTTTTCTAAAAGTTTGGTCAAACTTTTTGTACCTTAAATTTTCAAAAAAAAATCTTAAACTTTGGTACGGAGGTAGTAAGGGTAACATCCCAACTTTATATGGAGCCACTTTCACCTTTGCCCTCCCTCTCTCCTGTTGTAGATTGAGAGTTGACCCTAGTGAACCAGGCCAACCCGAGGCCTTTCTCGCTATAAATGTTGTCCTAGAAGGGCTAAGGCGAGGAGTCGGAGCTCGTATTGTATGTATTAGGTCTAGTAGAAGTAGGGTTTCCTCTTGTAAAGTGTCTGGCAGTATGTTATCGGGACGAGTGTTATCGATGCAGGCGAGCGACATCTAGCGGCTTATGGTGGAGATCTGGATGATAGCGGTATGTGGTACCTGCAGCTGCTAAAGGGTTCCTCCATGGCGCGTCCCCTCAAAATGCTCGTCGTCGGGCCTTCAGATCCTGATCTAGAGGTTGGTTCTTGTTGTTGGTCTTCAGTTGCAGGTATTGCTCTACAAGATCTTCCAAGAAGCAATGGTGGAGGGGGAGGAGAAAGCAAGGTGATGCTTTGCATGATGTTGTCGGGTTGCGCTCGGGAAGGTGCAACAGAAGGAGCTAATCATCGGTGATCAAAAATC
This sequence comes from Avena atlantica, assembly GCA_910589765.1. NCBI lineage: Eukaryota > Viridiplantae > Streptophyta > Magnoliopsida > Poales > Poaceae > Avena > Avena atlantica. The sequence goes on from OU342733.1 coordinate 81,425,468, forward strand.
AACTGAATCTGATAGCCGAAGGACGACTTTGAAGGATGCTAATGGAGCATCCCTTGTTCAACCTCCAAGATAGGAGGCCCTTTCAATGGAGCCTCGGCAGAGGAGCTTTCTTCTACACCCCAAGAGATGTCGTTCCCGGTGGTATGGAGGATGGTCGGTGATGGCTTTAGTTCAATAGCGACGATGCTAGACTTGTACTCGGATTGCTTTTTCTTCTTTCTATCCAGGGTGGTTTCTATAGAACAGAAGTGTCCCTATGTAGCTCCTTTTGTACTATCACTATTGAGAATTAATGCACCTCCGTACCCTTCGGGGTATATCCCCCTCCAAAAAAATTATGTGACATAAATAAACCATGTTTATAGCATTGCATGCATTCATTTTGAACTAAAGAAATGTGCATTGAAAAGAAGAGGGAAAAGAAACCCTAAACCTCCCCTAATTTTATCATTCTATCTATCTCTATTAAATTAGTTTTCCATGGTTTAAGATATTTTGCTAAACAAAAGTTAATGGAGCCTATGAATATAAAAGGTCCATGTGTGTTTTTAAAAAATTCCAAACTTTTTCTTCTATCTAAAATAAAAATATAAGGATGAAATAAAAACATATCAAAAAAGAGAAATTGCTTTTTGTGGCATCCCGCAAAACCACTATTACAAAAATCGCGTTGTTTTTGTGCATTGCATCATCATGACCGCATGCTCATGTCATCATGCCGCATTGCATTTGAGCATCGTCATCATCTTGCATTTGCTTGCATAAAACTATTGGCGGAAAAACCTGTTCGTGTTTTCTAAACGCCCCGTCTTTATTCAAACGCAAAACCCGGGTCTCCGAATTATTTTATTTTGTCTGTTATCGGTTTGCAGAAGCCTTGTTTTGAACAAATAAAATATTAAATTATTTTGTGGGGGCAGCCGCACCGGGCCGAATCGACCCAGTTGGCCACCCCCAGTACCAAACCGGTTTAACCCTAAACCCTACCTACCCAGGACACCCGAAAAACTAAGCTACCAAATAACCTACCCTGATCCTACCTAGCCCACCCTCCACCTCACCCCGTCCTATAGCCGATCGACACCTCACCCTGGCCGATCTGGCAGCCAACCACATCGCGCCACCTACTCCCTCCACCCAACCGCGTCCACCCAACACACCCACTCTCCCTGACCCACCCCGCAGGCCCCACATGCCGACCCCACCACCTGCCACCCAACACACCCCACCCGACACGCACACAACGCACGCACACAGAGCACACACCCCACGCACGCGGTACACCGCCTCCCCCTGGCCCCACCTATCCGCTCCACCCCCACCTCGTCTCCCCCGCGCGCCTCCCTCCTCTCTGGCTCTCTCAGGCGCCGCCGCTCCCGCCTCTTCCTTCCTCCCCGCCGCCCACGCGAGCCTGCTTCGCCCCTGTCCGCCGCCGCCTCGCGGGCTCCCTCACCGACGGACCCTCCCGCCTCGAGCCGTCCGCGCCACCCCGGTCCCGCGCCCGTGTTGCCTGCCAAAACCCACCGGCGAGCAGCGACGGGCAACACGGAGAGCCGGGAGGCTCCCAGGACTGCTGGTGGGCCCTGGTCCCTCGGGCAACGGCCCGCAAAACTCCGGCACACGTCCTGGCTTGGTTCGAGGGCGTGCCACCTGACCTATACCTGGTCAGGAAGGTGAAGGATTGCTTCGATTGGTTTCCTGCATGGTAAACAAGTATACGTAAAATTCGAGCCGTGACCGGCTCCCAGGTTTCCCTGTGAATCGGCTCCTAGAGCCGATTATCCCATGGCTCTGCATTAGATCTATGATAACATGGGGTTTTCTGCATTAGATCTATGATAACATGGGGTTTTGCTTCATCAATACAAATCAAATTGATCTACGACAATTTAACGTTTTCACCACATGACTGGAACATCCTACACGTAATTGAGCCTGGTAGATACAAAAGATGATGGAAAACTAACCCTAGAGAAGGCCTAAAAACCAACGTAAAGTCAATTCCCGGAACAACTCCTCTTGGATTGGCAAACCATATCTTACATATTACTGGATCGTTCAACCCGTTTGCAAGGCCTGATCATGTAGATATCAAACTAAACCTTGGAGAACAAGGCACAACCATAACATATCAAATCGACTTAAATAAAGATCAAGCAAAGTGCCACCCTTACACCCGGGAAAAGGTGCAAAGGCGGCGAGATAACTAGAGGCAGCATAACTAAACGATCATAACAAAAAGTACTGATGCTAGCCTAAACAAATCTATAATAATAGTGTTACTCGCCATCAACAAGGCTTCAGTATGAGTAACACCAAATAATCGCATAAGTAGATACTGCCTAGATCGCAAGATGCGATCTAGGCAGCATGGCACTTACCCGAGAAAAACCCTAGAAACAAGGGGTGGCGATGCGCCGAGATTGTGTTGGTTGTGAACGTGATTGTCCTCTTTTTCTCAATAACCTTAGGTACATATTTATAGTCCGGAGACTTTCTATCTTTGGAATAACTCTACAACTCTATCTCTTACCTAAATCTAAACGGAATCTATTACAATATAAGATACACGGGCAATTTAGCCCAAATCAACGCACGAGGCCGATTCAACAACACGTTGCATATACGTATCTTCTAAGCCCATCTTTATCACGGCCCATCTCCTCCTTTGGCCAAAATATGGCGATAACACATGCCCCCTGGTTTTGGCAATAATAATTCCAAAACCACTCTGTTTTTTCCTTCCCCTTTTTTTTGTATCGGGTTGCGCGTTGACAGAATGCGTTGCAGAACAGGATCGTCACGCCACCCCCTCATCATGATGCCTTGTCTTCTCCACTTCCCCGCAGTGCATGATTTGACAACTTCGGCAGTACATTCTGGGAAACCGCTATAGCATTGAACCGCTTCATACTATTCCCCTTATTTAAATTCATCTAAGCAGCTTGCAGTCCCCATCTTCCTCCAGCAGCCAAAAAACCCTTCTTCCTCCAGCCGCCGAAAATTCCCTCTTTCTCCGCCATGGCCTCCTCCGCTTCATCTGGCCTGTCCTCCCAAGCCTCCAACTCAATGAGCGACCGAGAGCCGACGCCAGAGCACCCGCCGACAGCGGCGTACGACACTCTCGCCCCACAATGGTGGGACGAGAGGGATTGGGATTTCGCCGCTTGGTCGGAGGACGACGCGTCCTTGACTGACGGCGAGGAGGACCTGCAGTTCCTTGCCGATGGGGAACTGGAGGCGGACAGCACCGACGACGCCATGTCCTGGGACGGTGTCGACTCCTCCGACGAGGAGGAGGAAGAGGAGGACACCTCCTCCGAGGAGTACCAGCCGGTGAAGTACTTCCGCGCCGGGTCCAGCGAGGACACCGAAGACGACGACGAGGACGAGGAGGCCCCCGCGGGCATCTGGATCAGCAGCAGCGAAGACGACGCCAGCAGCAGTGCTGAGGACAGCGAACAAGACGGCGGCGACGACAGCGGCGATGACCTCGGCCTCTAGATTAGGAACCAATAGTAGTAGTAGTAGTAGTAGTAAGATCCCTTTTGTAATCAATCAGCCTTTTGTAAGCAATCAGCTTTTGAATGAATGAATGAAAATCTGTTTCTCGAAGATTGCTTGTTTCGCCCCAATTTCGCCGATAGCCAAAATAGGTCGATGCTCCAGAAGCCGATAACGCTGTATCGGCTTTCACCACACTGCACTCACTCCGTCAACCAAGTCAAAGCTCAAAGAGCCGATGCACATCGGCTTTCCCAAAAACGTTGACAAGGTCAAAACTTGGTCGCATATTTAGGCAAATCTAAGCGGCTGCTTTTCAGTTTCAAACGGTAACCTACGACCCTCTTCAAAAAAGAGAGACCTAGATCGAGCTCACAGCGACAAGAACCCTCGATCCCCAACTGCATAGATCCATCTCCGCCGGCGAACTAGATGGCGGAATCCAACACCAACCCAGAGGTCTCCGGTCTGAAGGTACGCCTACTCCTTGCAGTATGAACACGATGCTAGACTTAATGGCGAACACCTGAATTAATGCCTTATTCCACCATTAAATTTTCTAGGTTTCAGACATTCTGCTGCCGCATCCTTCTCTCCCAAACTCTCTCTGTCTTGGCCCTCGTACAGAATCTAGCCCTGCTCATCTGATTTCTTGCGAAGCAAATAGAATCCCCTTCGTAAGCCAAGACCTAGATCTGAACTCTTGGGCCGACTGCCTGCGAGCCTGGCCTAATCCCCCTGAACATTGGGTCTCTTGGTTCAGCAGAGTAGCTAGAGCTTACCAATCCCAATGGGAAACCACAGGAATAGCCGATGCCTTGCATTTATCATTGTCTCCTCTCGAGAAACATGAGAACCTTCTGAAAACCATCGGCTACTTCTGGTCTGACGCTCTGAACTGCTTTATGTTCGGTCATGGCCCTATGTCACCAACCCTGTTAGACGTGGTGATGATCACTGGCCTGGATGTTACATCACCCAGCCCCTCTGCTTTTAAACTGACCAAAGTCCCCTACAAACTGTCTTCTAAAACAGACTGCACGAACTGGGGTGCCTACCTCCAACGCCATATGAAAACAAAGGGCCCTGTCTTAGAGAAAGAACATACAGCCTTTCTCAACTTCTGGCTGGAGCATTTCATATTCTGTGGCCCTTCCCTCGCTCCAACCAAGAACTATCTCTCCCTAGCCCACGAACTGGCCAAAGGTACTCAACTTGGCATCGGCAAACTGTTCCTTGGAGAGGTCTATCGATATCTCCAGTTGATGTCTGTCAAGCTGTTCTCAGGCATAGCAGTCAAAACAGGTGGTCCTTGGTGGTTCATTCAGCTATGGGCTCAGCTGTACTTTCAAAACCACATCCCAAACTTCCCCCTTTTGGCGAGTTGTACCTTTCCAGATGTCAAAGGGAAGCAGATCCGATGCACTAGTTATGGCCAAGCTTTGTATAGGCTGCCAGGCAGCAAACTATCCCCTCAGGAAGCATCCAAGTGGTTCAGCACTTTCTTTCAAGGCCTGGACAATCCTACCTTCTTCCCTTACATGGAAGAATCTGAACATTTCGAAAATCCACTCTCCTTCAGGCTAGATAACTTTGCCGATGACACCAGCACTCGGCAACTCTTTTCCATTGTGATCCGTCCCTGTTTCCTTCCAGTTGGCATGAGTACATCCAACAGAATCATCAAGCCTGGGTATGAATTCTACCAGCCGGTCATAGTGGCTCGGCAATTTGGTCTTGGACAAGTACCTCCCCATCTCTTTCTCCATCATCTTACGGAGAGCAGAGCCGACCTGCCTGATCCTCTCACCAGTCAGAGGTGTTACTCCTTCTTTGATGCTCTGACCATCCCTATTCCAAATGACCTCACCTTCGCCTCATCAACTGATGGCTTCGAGGACTGGTGGTCGATGTGGAAGACTCACGCCTTCAGGAAAGCTCTGGGACCATTGCTGAAACAGCTTGATGCTGACTATGACATCCCCGTGGAACAGGTACCACTACTTGTAAATTTTCTTGATGCAGCTCACCAATGACTCCTTTACTAACCCAATTTTTTCTCTTTGCAGCAACAAGATGGCCCTGAACCTACACACAGTGATGGCTCCCCCTTTGAGTTCTTTCCGCCAGCTCCTGTGGTTCTTTTCTGCAAAAACTCGCCGCCTTTGAAAAAGGTCATGATGCAGAAACAGCCGATAACACCACAATCGGCTTCTAAGAAGCAAGGAACTTCAACATCATCTGCCCCTCGAGTTCCAACTAAGACAAGAACGATGACGAGGAATGTAGCTGCCAGGAAGACCCTGAGGCGCCGGAGCCCTTCTCCAGAAAGCTCGCATGTAGGCTGATCCATGTCTTGGTCGATTCTTCTCATTCTTTCATTCTTGCAGACGTGCTCGTGTCTAACAGCTTTCCTTCTTTTGCAGGCTTCCGTCGAATACACTTCCCACGAGGACACACAACCCAATCAGGGAGAATCGAGCCCAACGGACTCTGAGAGGACCATCACACCGAGCCAGCCAGATGTGCCACCATCGGCTTCCAGGAAAAGGTCGGTTCCTGAACCCGCTGCCCCCCGAGCACCAGTCGAGGCGGGGCCAGCTGTGGGTCCCAAGAGAGCTCGTAAAGGACCGCAAGCTTCTTCATCGAGCCAGGAGGTTTCGAAAATCATCATCCTTCATGCTCTTACCACTTACTTCCTTTTGTCCGCCGATTCATCATCATTTACATCGGCTAATCACCTTTCATGCAGACAACTGATGCTTCTAGTGGGAAGGCCGGGGCCGCGCCGACGCCTTTAGCCAAACCAGACCTGGCAATCCCCGAAAATGCAGATGAAACGGCTACCACTTTGGCAACGCCCCCAACAACCATACACAAGCCGATCGCCTCGTCGTCTGCTATCCCCTCGGTCTTAGGAGAGGTATGTTAACTTCTTTCGGCTTATTCTTCCCCGTTGGACGCACACTGACGCCTTTTCGGGCTGCCAGGGTTGTGACATTTCAGGCTTGCTGACATTTGACCCTGAATCTATCGAACCAACTCCCTCTGTCGCCACCGATGAGCCACAAGCCAGGGCTGTTCTACCTCAATTCCAACGTCTTAGAGCCTTACTGTCTTCCCCGATCGAGGAGTTGATCGAGGGTTCTGAAGAGGTGAAGGGCGTTCTTGTCGAAATCAAGGACCAACTCCCAGTAGCATTGCAGGTGAAGCTTTGGCCCGTCGTAACTCTGTCCTTCTACGGGTCAAGGGTGAAGCTAGCTCGTGAAAGGATCAACCTGCGTCGTGCCCAACTTCCGCTGAAGGCCAATATTGCCGACAGATGTCAGCAGCTCAACGAGAAAAAGGTGTCTCTTGATGCCAAAACTGACACCTCTGTCAGTACCGCCGAGCTCGCATCTTTGAAAAGGGAGCTGGAAGATCTTGAAGAAAAGGTCCGGGCGACAAAACAGCTCATTCGTGACAAGGAAGCATCCATCGCCCGCTCCCAAGACGAAGCAGAAGGCCTCAGGGCTCAACTGAAGACTGATCTGGCAGAGATACGTGCCCTGAACAAGCAGCTAGTGACGGGCAAGGACGAGGATGACGAAGCCGAGATCGCCGAGGTGGACCGTGTCCGTGCTGACGCCCTCCACGCCTTCGAGGCATTTCTTCAGTAGCTCGTTTATGTAAACTGGCATCTGCTTGTAACAGTTTTGAACCTCTAGAGTCGATGACTGTGCATCGGCTGTATATTTCTATTGGCCGATTTCATGTATCGGCCCCCATCTCTCACTGTCCATCATCCCACCTGCTTGGGGAATACATATCTATTTTTTTTATTGGCCGATTTCGTGTATCGGCCCCCATATCTCACTGTCCATCATCCCACATACTTGGGAAATATTTCTTGAGATGCTGACCGTTGACAGCCACTAGGAATTTCACGCCATCCAGCTCCTCCAGCATGTACGCGTTCCCTCTTAAAACCTGATCGACCCTGTATGGCCCGTGCCAATTTGGAGACCATTTACCATATGCTGCATCCTTAGTCCCTAATGGCAACACAGCTTCCCATACCAGATCGCCGACGTGGAACTCCTTTGGTCTCACTTTCTTGTTATATGCACGAGCTACTTTGGCCTTGTTCTCTTTGATTTTCTCAAGCGACCATAGCCTAAGCTCAGTCAAATCTTCAACACTGTCACTCATCAGGGCCGCATATTCTTCAGTCGTTAGATCGTTCTGAAAAGTGACACGTCTCGATCCAGCCGTAATTTCCCAAGGCAATACGGCTTCTTGTCCATAGACTAGATGGTACGGCGAGGTTTTTATCGCTCCATGACATGACATGCGGTAAGCCCATAAAGCCTCTGACAAAACCTCGTGCCAACGCCTAGGGTGCTCATCGATTTTCCTCTTGATTAGCTTGATAAGGCTCTGGTTGGACGCTTCAGCTTGCCCATTTGCTTGAGCATAGTATGGAGATGATCGAATCAGCTTAATCCCTGTATCCTCACAGAACTTTCTGAACTCGTGAGAAGTGAAGACCGAACCTCCATCGGTCGTGATAGTCTGGGGAATCCCAAACCTATGAATGACGTGTTCTTTCACAAAGTTGACAACATCCTTTGAACTTACTGACTTCATAGGGACGGCTTCCACCCACTTGGTGAAATAATCCGTAATGGCCAAAATCCACATGTGGCCTTTGCTTGACGGAGGATTGATCTTGCCGATCATATCCATGCCCCAACCTCAGAATGGCCAAGGCTTGATGATGGGGTTCATTGCTGACGCGGGTACCATCTGAATTTTTCCAAATCTCTGACATGCTTGACACCCTTTGTAGTACTTAAAACATTCCTCAAGCATGGTAGGCCAATAAAACCCTGATCGCCTGATCAACCACTTCATCTTGTGAGCCGATTGGTGAGTTCCACAGGCGCCTTTGTGTACCTCGTGTAGGAGCCGATTGGCCTCGGCTGTCCCTAGACATTTGAGCAATAACCCCTCTAGAGTCCTGTAAAACATGTCGTCCCCAATGAGCACATAATTCATGGCCTTGTATCTTATCCGTTTAGGTGCCCCCCGAGCCGAATCCTTCAAGTAATTGAAGATATCGGCTCTCCAATCGTCTGCGTCCAGGAATTGTACCTGAACATCGGCTCCCTCTGCCATGTCCTTGTAGCCTGAAGCCATTTGTGCAAGATCATTTGCCTCGGTATTCTGCGATCGCGGGATCCAGGTGAAGTTTATGTACCGGAACTGTGCCATCAGCTCACGGCATTGCATCCATAATGGGAAGAGCGACTCGCTCTCACACTTGTATTCCTCTGTGAGTTGAGAAATCACCAGCTTGGAGTCTCCAAAAATTTCCACTGCTTCTGCTCCAGCTTCGATGAGCAACTCCATTCCCTTGCGTATCGCCTCATACTCAGCGACGTTGTTGGTGCGAGGGGCAGATAACCTGATAGAGAAGGAAAATGTTGCCCCCCGGGGCGACACGAGTAGCATGCCGATGCCGCACCCATCGTCACAAACCGATCCATCGAAAAACATAGCCCACGCTCGTATAGACAGTGCTGCTATATTAGTGTTGATCCTTTCAGCGATCAGGTCGGCCAATGCCTGTCCCTTAACCGCTTTCGCGGGTTGATAACGGATATCCAACTCCGATAATGCAAACATCCATTTGCCCAGTCGGCCTTTCAACATAGGAGCCGACAGCATGTGCTTTATGACATCTGATTTGCATATGATGACCACCTCCGCTGATAGCAGAATGTGGCGCAGCTTGGTGCAGGTGAAAAACAGGCAGAGGCACAACTTGTCGATCTCAGGATACCTTGTCTCTGCATCCAGCATCCTTCTGCTGATGTAAAATACAACTCGCTCCAGCCCATCATAAACTTGCACCACCACTGAGGCGATGGACGCGTCCGCTACTGACAAGTAAATGTAGAATGGCCTATCCGGCTGGGGCGGAACCAATACTGGCGGCTTCGTCAGATATTCTTTGATCTCGTCGAAGGCTCGTTGTTGTTCTGCCCCCCAGCTGAACTCCTCGTCAGATTTAATCTTCACCAGTCCCATGAACGGCTCTATTCTCCCTGACAGATTGGAGATGAATCTTCTGACGAAGTTGATCTTGCCGATGAGAGATTGCAGTTCCTTCTTCGTGGTAGGCGGCTTCATTTTTCGCACTGCCTCCTGACTTTTCAGGCCGATCTCAATTCCTCGTTCATGGACCAAGAAACCCAAGAACTGACCGGCCGTCACACACCGAAGGCACACTTCTTTGGATTCATCTGTAGCCCGAATTTCCTTGTTCGGTCCAGGACGCGTCGCAGGTCGTCCAGATGTCCTCGTACTGAAGCTGACTTGACCACCACGTCATCGATATAAATTTCCACCAGCTTGCCGATCAGATCATGGAAAATGTAATTCATGGCTCTTTGGTACGTGGCGCCGGCATTCTTTAGTCCAAATGTCATGACTACATACTCAAACAACCCCACTGAACCTGGGACTCTGAACGCAGTCTTGTGTATATCTTCCGGAGCCATAAAAATTTGGTTGTAACCGGCATTGCCATCCATGAAGCTCAAGACTTTATGACCAGCAGCTGCGTTGATTAATGTTTCTGCCACCGGCATCGGATACTCATCCTTTGGAGTAGCTCTATTGAGATCCCGAAAATCTATGGCAACACGCCAGCGGCCATCCTTTTTCTCTACAGGTACGATACTAGAAATCCACTCAGCATACCGGCATGGCCTGATTAACTTGGCTGTCAACATTTTCTCGACCTCTTTCTTGACTTCTGCCAAAATTTTGGCCTTCATCTGTCGTGCTCGCTGCTGGAATGGACGAAATCCTTTTTTAAGCGGGAGTCGATGCTCAATGATGCTCCTGTCTAATCCAGGCATCTCTGTATAGTCCCAGGCGAAGCAATCTGGATATTCTTTCAACAGAGCTATCATCGGACCCCGCAGACTCGGATCTAACTTCTTGCTGATAAATGTTGGTCGTGGCTTATCCCCAAGACCAATGTCGATTTCCTCTAGTTCATCAGCGGATGTAAACCCATACCCTAGCTTTCCGTCACCTGTTAAATCGATGCTAAACATAGGGCAAACAGTAGGTGAGGATGACAAAAATAAGTTGGGCCGATTGCCTGAATCGGCCCCCTTTTTGATTGTATTAGTCAAGGACGGTTTACACCTTATTTATGTTTTACAATGGCAGGGAATCTCCCTGCTACGACTGCATGATCTGCTTGTCGTAAGATTGCTGCTTTTTGTTTTTGGTGGCCGATCGCAGGGATCGGCCGTACCACGTACCATCGTGGACTTTGCTACTCTGTCAGGCCAGTGGATAAGACCAGCCTCACCCCGTTTTTTGTAGCCTCAATGCGTTCACAGCCGTCTAGACTGATTCCAGAGATCGGCTCTTAGTCTTCTGCTTCCCAGACGTTCATGCCAGCAATGGAGATCTCGACAGAATCGTCTGCATGGATGACCTCCACCTCATCTCCATCCCACTGTATTAGGCACTGGTGCATCGTGGATGGAATGCAGCAGTTAGCATGAATCCAATCTCTCCCTAACAAGACAGCGTAGGTGCTTTTGCTGTCCACGACGAAGAATGACGTAGGGATGGTTTTTCTGCCCACGGTCAGATCCACGTTCAGTACGCCTTGCGTTTCTGAAGTTTGGCCGTTGAAATCGCTTAACGTGACGTTGGTTTTGATCAGATATGCAGTGGAGCGTCCCAAACGACGTAGCATGGAGTATGGCATTATATTGACTGCCGCTCCGGTATCCACCAACATCTTGCTGACAGGCTGCCCGTTGATGTAACCTCGTAGGTACAGGGCTTTCAGATGTTTGTAGCCCTTCTCACGTGGCTTTTCAAAGATAACCGGCCGTGGGCCGCAGTCAAACTGTGCCACTGGTAGCTCGTTGGTTCTTGGCGCGCAGAACTCTGACGGAAGTATGAATACCATGTTTGTGCCAGCCGATGTCTTTGCATCGGCTTTTACCGGTTTGGGGTGCCACTCTTTCCTTTTCGGGCGATCTTCCATTTCCAAGGTCTGCCTAATCTTAACGGCCAGATCGGGCCGTGCTTTCTTTAAAGCGTGGAGATACTGTGCTTCGGCTTCCTCCAAGTTACGCAGCCGCTGCACTCTACGCTTTTGGGTGTGTCTGAGTCCGTCGGGACACCACCTTGGACGGTGATATCTGTCTTTCTCTTTATCATCCATTGGCTCCTTGAGACCTTGTGCTTGAGACGACTCCCTGCATCGGCTCTAAGGTGGGAGGGGCCCTAGACGCTTGAACACTGACACTGGCCCCGTGTCCTCCCTCTGCTGTCCACATTCCGGGCAGTTGTCGACTGTAGGCAATCGGCTCATTCCCGCATCCCAGCAATACTTGAAGAAAGGACAATCCCAATGCTTGTCTGCGCCTTCCTTTTCTTTTGACGGTCCCCTAGCGAGGTGCTCATATCCTTCATCTTCTCCATCGCGCCGGCGACGTCGGTCATACTGACGCTCATACTTGTTAAGGAGATGCGTGGAATGCGGCTTCTGATATCGCACGCTTCTCACCTGTTCCTCAATTAAATACCGCCTGTCATCGTAGCTGGGCCGGTCACGTGGACCAGCCTTCTCTCTTTCCCTGCCCCGAGAGCGACCGTCTTCCTCCTTACATGCGCCACGGTGGTACACAGGTCCTGCCATATTAACATCGAACGAGAAATCCAACTGGCGCCTAGTGGAGTGGCTGTGTTCTACCATGTTGACGCCGGGAAACGGGTTGGTGTCTACTTTCATGGCGAATTGCCCCAGGATCAGACGGCCCTGCTCTATCGTCGTTTGGATCTGGCGACGTAGCTCTTTGCAATCATTGGTGGTGTGGGTGAACGAGTGATGCCACTTGCAGTATGGTCTTCCGTTCATCTCTTGAGCCGTAGGGATTTTGTGGCCTTCGGGTAACTTCAGCTGCTTTTCTTTTAGCAGTAAATCGAATATTTGCTCAGCTTTGCTCACATCGAAGTCAAACCCTTTTGCAGGCCCTTGCTGTTTCACCCATTTGCAGGATACAGGATCTGCCCCCCGAGCCCATTCAGCCACGGCCACCTCCTGGTCTTGCGTAGGATCTTCTTCTTCTGTATCGACCAGGCCTATCAGACGTTTGAACTTGTCCTGGTACAACTCAGGGTGGCGCTGCTCATACATCGTCAGTTTCTGGGCCATGTGCGCCAACGAGTTGTACTCTACTTGGAAAGCCAGATCCTTGATAGGCGCTGAGAGACCCAACGCCGCCAGCTCGACTGCTTCTTTTTCGGTTAACCGAGCTGAGTAACATCGGTTCTTGACAGTCCTGAAGCGCTGGATGTACTCGGCTACAGTTTCTCCCCGCTTTTGTCGCACCTGTGCTAGGTCTGCTATGCCAGCCTCGGTAGCCTCTGAATGATACTGAATGTGGAACTGCTCTTCCAGTTGCTTCTAGGTCTAGATCGAATCAGGTGGCAGCGAGGTGTACCACCTAAAAGCTGGTCCTGTAAGAGATTGCGCAAAGAACCTTACGCGCAACTGATCTGATGCTGAAATCATGCCTAACTGTGCCAGGTATCGGCTCACGTGCTCGATTGAGCTCGACCCTTCTGACCCGCTAAACCTTGAGAACTCAGGGAGCCGATACTTGGGTGGCAGCGGGATCAGGTCAAACTCGTTGGGGTACGACTTTGAATAGCCGATTGTCCTTCTCTTCGACATGAAGCCGAACTGGTCTCTCAAGATGGTACAGATTTGTTCCGTTGTTTGGGCTGCAGGGGCCAGATTCTCATGACTCGTTCCAGTGGCATACTTGGCTAGCCACGCCTGTTTGTCGGCGTCCATCCCAGAGATTCCTGCTCCAGAAACACCTGCTCCCGAAGCCCCTGCTCCAGCAACTCCTGCCCCAGCAATCCCTGCGGTTGCAATCTGGTTCGTGCGCGTCAAGCTGTTGCAGTCTAGCACGTAGGTGCACACGTACCCATGTGGGAGTTCTTTAGGTGGTTCACACAGGAATTGGCAATCGCCAGGGTCGCCTCCGACCTTGTAGACGACGTACGCCGGTGCCCCTGGTGGCTCCGGAGCTGCAAGTGTGAATGGCAGCGGTGGCCTGGCCTGGAGCGGTCTTTCTCCCTGGTGAGTCCCCAGAGTAGGCCCCGACGGAGAGTACTGATGTTTCATGATCTCCTGAACTACGCGAACTGCAATCCGCTCGAAAGCGTTCACCAAGCTCTCAAAATGGCGGTGAAGAGAATGAGCCACCATGTAGTTGACTTCCTGTTGCAGAGCTCTGGTGCGCTCCTCTGAAGGAACAGACAGATCCACCTCATCAAGAGCACCCTCGGGTGAGAACCCTTTCCACCTGATGCCATGCTTACGAGTCCTCTCAAAAGAGCCGATGAGATCGGCTTCGAAGAGAGCTTTGACGTCATCATACTTCGCCTTGTGCTCCTCAGGCAGCTCGTCGTACGTGACTGGTCTGTTCTCCATCGCAGCGTCGGATGTTGATGTAGACGTTGTTGAATGTCCCACCGGGCGTGCCAGAATGTGTTGCCTGCCAAAACCCACCGGCGAGCAGCGACGGGCAACACGGAGAGCCGGGAGGCTCCCAGGACTGCTGGTGGGCCCTGGTCCCTCGGGCAACGGCCCGCAAAACTCCGGCACACGTCCTGGCTTGGTTCGAGGGCGTGCCACCTGACCTATACCTGGTCAGGAAGGTGAAGGATTGCTTCGATTGGTTTCCTGCATGGTAAACAAGTATACGTAAAATTCGAGCCGTGACCGGCTCCCAGGTTTCCCTGTGAATCGGCTCCTAGAGCCGATTATCCCATGGCTCTGCATTAGATCTATGATAACATGGGGTTTTCTGCATTAGATCTATGATAACATGGGGTTTTGCTTCATCAATACAAATCAAATCGATCTACGACAGTTTAACGTTTTCACCACATGACTTGAACATCCTACACGTAATTGAGCCTGGTAGATACAAAAGATGATGGAAAACTAACCCTAGAGAAGGCCTAAAAACCAACGTAAAGTCAATTCCCGGAACAACTCCTCTTGGATTGGCAAACCATATCTTACATATTACTGGATCGTTCAACCCGTTTGCAAGGCCTGATCATGTAGATATCAAACTAAACCTTGGAGAACAAGGCACAACCATAACAGATCAAATCGACTTAAATAAAGATCAAGCAAAGTGCCACCCTTACACCCGGCAAAAGGTGCAAAGGCGGCGAGATAACTAGAGGCAGCATAACTAAACGATCATAATAAAAAGTACTGATGCTAGCCTAAACAAATCTATAATAATAGTGTTACTCGCCATCAACAAGGCTTTAGTACGAGTAACACCAAATAATCGCATAAGTAGATACTGCCTAGATCGCAAGATGCGATCTAGGCAGCATGGCACTTACCCAAGAAAAACCCTAGAAACAAGGGGTGGCGATGCGCCGAGATTGTGTTGGTTGTGAACGTGATTGTCCTCTTTTTCTCAATAACCTTAGGTACATATTTATAGTCCGGAGACTTTCTATCTTTGGAATAACTCTACAACTCTATCTCTTACCTAAATCTAAACGGAATCTATTACAATATAAGATACACGGGCAATTTAGCCCAAATCAACGCATGAGGCCGATTCAACAACACGTTGCATATACGTATCTTCTAAGCCCATCTTGATCACGGCCCATCTCCTCCTTTGGCCAAAATATGGCGATAACAGCCCGTCGCCCCGTCGAGCTCCCCCGGCCGCCTCTGCTCCAGCGCCGAGCTCGCCGCCTCCCTCCTCCTCAGCTCACCGGCGTCCCCTCGCCTGGCCGCCCGCGTCCCTCCCTCCCCGACCATGCACGCGCCCCCGCGGGCCTTTTCCTCCGCCACCGGCCGCGTCGCCCCACCGCCCGGCCCCGGCCGCGTGACCCCGGCGCCAGTCACCCCCCTTCTCCGGCGTCGCCCCTTCGGCCACTCCCCTCGAGCTCGCCCCTCTCCTCTGGCCGGCGTCGCGCCGACCTCCCCGACCCCGCTCCTCGCCGCGGCGCCGCCCGGCACCTCCTCTCCTCGCGTCGGCCGTGGCCACCGCCCCTCCCCATCGCCTCCGGCCCGCGCGTCCTGCGAAGCTCTGCCGCCGCCGATGCCAGGGCCTCCTCCCCGTCAGCCTCCCCTCGGCCGCCCTTGCAAGCCCGAGCCACCGACGGCCCTGCTCCGCGTCGTCTTGCCGCCAGCGAGCCCGCGAGCCACCTCCCCGACCTCCGCCGCCGTGTCCCCGTCGCCGGCCGGCCACCCTCTGCCCTGTGAGGCTCTGCCGGCGTCGCACCACCAGCGGGCCTGCGCCCTGCGCCCCTCTTCCGGCTCTCCTGCATGGTCGCCGACGCCCGCCTCCCCGTTCCGAGCATCGCCGCTGCGCCGGTCCATCTTCGGACGTTGCTTATCTCCCAGCACCTACAGATGCCCTGGCTCACTCTTGCAGGAAGGCTGTCCTGGACGCCCTTGCTGCCACGCGCATGACCTGTGGTTCCCCGGTGTCACTTCAACGCGTTTAGCGAGCTGCAGATGGTGCTGGTGTGGTGGGGTGAAGCTGGTTTGGTGTATTGTGAGACGCACATCCCTTCAGCGCCGGTCCATCCAAGGTCGTGGCAGCAACCTTAGATGAACCCAAAGGCCACCGTTCCCGATGATCTTCGACATGGAACCTCGAGACCGTCGACATGGACACCGAAGGACGCCGAGCGCCAAGCACTTCCTCTCGGACGCCAAGGCCGAACCCGAAGACCGCCAAGATCGCCACCGAAACGCGAAGTTCTTCATTCTGGCACGTCAAGTACTTCCTCTCGGATTCCAAGACGCCGAGACCCCGGTGCGACAAGTACTTCGTCCCGAATGCCATAACCGTCGACGTGACCCGAAGACCCGGATGCGACAAGATCTGCCCCGTTGCTCGAGAGTGTTCTGCCGAGGCCGATCCGTCGAACCCTGAACCCTGAGACCGAACCCCGCACCCCCGGAACCCCAAGTTCGTCGAGACCCCCTAATGTGTGAACCCCTTCCCGAAACCCTATTTTATAATATAATACAACTTGTCGCATATTAATCATTCATCTTGCATGCATATTTGTGTGGTTTGGGGGCCTTATGCCGATTCACCGCTAATTAAATATGGGGCCCATATGCGGGCAAATCTAGTCTAACATTGGCCCCATTTAAATTTGTGTAGCGAACCGGTGCTATCTTTTACCTTGCTATTACAACATTTAAATTGCGGGGGTTCTAAATAACATGAACCATCTAATTAATTGTCGGGACCCCGGTTCCGCTTAATATGGCCTAATTGCACCGCACCTTTGCCATGCCACGCATCATACATGCATCATGCCGATCTTTTATTGTAGTATTAAATATTGCATCCGGTGTTTATTCTAGTGTTTTGCTTCTTCGCGGATTGGGCCGTTGAGTTGATGTGAGCTTCGCCCCGATCTTCGGTTGAACCTTCGACAATGTTTTCAGGCGAGCATCTCCCCCTTTCTACCTATCTTACTTTTATAGTATTTATTCCCTCCTGTTGATCTATTGCTATCTGTGTTGCGATGCTCTAGTTTTCGTACCCGAGATATCCCTTGCCGCCTTATATTGCCTTGGACACATCCTATTACCTGTTGTTTGGTAGATAGTTGGACTTGTGCGTCGTAGTCGCTTGCTCAAGTGCTGTGCGTGTCGTCAAGTGCCACAGTTGTTGGTGTATTGCCGCATGTTTGATGTTGGAGATGATCTTGGCTTTAATTATTGTTCACTTTAATTATTGTTTAACAACTAAAATTGAAGTAAGTAAGCAGAGGCACAGGTGGGCAATAGATGTTATTTGGTTGTTAACCGTCCACTTGTGTCCCGTAGGACCCCGAGTACTTGATACCTGTTCCTTGAATATTCGCGCTATCCACATACGGGGAATTATGGGACCCCCCCTGAGCCAGAGCTTGATTCCGTCTTATTTCTTGGGGCCACAAACTAGTTTGAGGTTTTATTTACGATCCTGTACTTATGCCATGCTTTACTGCTTTATTTACGATTGTGCGAGGAGCACACTGTACTGTTTAGGATTGTGACCCGTTTACGCAGTATCGACAAGCCCAGTTTTGGGTTCCCAGTCGCTTACAGCCGGCCCCACAAACCTTGAGTCCGTCTCGGAGTCAGCTAGCTTCGTTGCGGGTGTACTCAACGGGGTGGCCCCCGGAAATATTTCTGAATCCTGTGATTGCTTTGTCGTGAAGGCCTCGTTGGGTTTTGATTTGGTTTTTCCGAGGTTGATCGAGTGTGTGTTGCTATTGGTGCACCCCGGCCGGGTAAAACTTTCTGAAAGCCGTGTCCGCGGTTATGGACGACTTGGAGCACAGTATCTCAATCATAGACAACTATAACTAAAGTAGTGCTATAAATTTGACTTTATAATGACTAGTAAGCAGCTTCACTATAATGGAATGGCTAAATAAAACTGCCAACAATTGCTTGTTTGGATTGTCGCTTGCGACCTTTGTATCTGACTAGTAAGTATTGCAACTACAACGGAATGGCTAAATAAAAGTACCAACAACTGCTGGGTTTTGGGATATCTCATGCTAATTGTATCTGACTAGTAAGTGTCGCAACTACAACGGAATGATTAACTAAAATGGCCCACTGCTTATTTTATCAGGATGATTATCTATACCTGACTAGTAATTGCTGCAACGATAACTGAATAAATAAAACTGCCAACCGTGTGAGTTTCTCGGTTGACTTCCTTGTTTGTTCTCGAGGGGGAAACACCAGGATGGGTTTGTTTGATGGTAGTATCAGGTTATCTCCGAATAGGTCTTTCTTACCCCTCT
Source organism: Avena atlantica (assembly GCA_910589765.1). Lineage (NCBI taxonomy): Eukaryota > Viridiplantae > Streptophyta > Magnoliopsida > Poales > Poaceae > Avena > Avena atlantica. Next base: position 81,443,882 of record OU342733.1, read on the forward strand.
CTAATAGCCGCCAGTTGTATCGAGTCTCTATAGGTTGTTTAGTGCATGCTGCCGCTGCCGCTTCAGTCCACCATACCTATGTAGGCGAGGACCGCCGAATTCTAGCCTTGTCGTGTACTGGCCTCAGTACTGACGCTCCTCTTTTTCCTTTGCCCTTTGTCGGCACCCCTTTTTGTTTACGCAGGTTTTGAGATCGACGTCGTTAGTAGGGTTACCCTTCCGGCTTGGCCTGGGCAGGGTTATGGACGCCATTGGTTATTCTTCAGGGCTCTTAGCCCCATTTGCATCTTGTCCGTAGTGTGACGCTCTATCATTTTCAAGGTGATTTGGATCTTTGTATTCTATATCTGTATTCCTGACTCATTGAGTCGTGTTGTATGTATATCTGTTCTGTGGGTCCCATCGAGGACTGTTGTGTAATGTTATTACTTCGTTTTCCACCCGCACGAAAGTGCCTGGTGGGCACCTTTGAATCGTTTCTATGCGGGTTTGGCGGGTTTCGCTAAAACTTGCATAGGGTCGATTCTGAGGGTGTTACAGAGTGGTATCAGAGCTCAGCAGTTGCGATACCCCACAAGTCCAGCCTGTAGGATAACCTAGCTAACGGCCGAAGTAGAGTGTCAAAACTATTTTTGCAAAATCGGTTGGATAGATCTGGTTAGGTCTGATTTTACTCCTTACCCCTCTGCTGCTCTCCTCTTACCTCCGCGTGTTTTGCACCCACTCTCTTTCCTTCTGCTAGTCCAGGATTTCTCGTGGTTGGGTTTCCGTCGTACCTTCAGGGTTTCGCTTCCTCCTTTGTTAACGGTGTTCTACCATCCGGTGTTCATGCTGTCTGAGGAATCCGTCTACTGTGGTACCATTCTTGGTTCCTTATTTGTGCCTTCCGGTGTTTTCCGATGCGATGAAATCATCTACGCCAGATCCGATGCAGAGTCTGCATCACTCCTTTGTTTCTGAACCTCGCTTGTCGAGATCTTCAGTCTAATTCCGAGAGTTGGTTGCATAATCCGCATATTCGTGTGTAGAGTAATTGTTTGGGTGCGCGATGGACTGATCACCATCCGACTACTCTTATCATTCGCTCTTGTACATCGAATCAGTGGATCCAACAGTTTTACTCCGTCCATGGAAGTTAGGGGTGGCTTAATTTGTGGATACCTCTACCTTCGACCTTTTGTTCCCGGAGTGTTCTCTCGACGATCACGGACAACGACCTCTTGTTAGTGGTGTCGCGAGGATCTACACGAAGCGCGAAGATGCAGATCGCCGACTTTCCTTCCGGTACCATGAGGCGGATCTCGAGGGCGAGATCCATTATTAGTGGTGTCGAATTGTGGCATCCCGCAAAACCACTATTAGAAAATCGCGTTGTTTTTGTGCATTGCATCATCATGACCGCATGCTCATGTCATCATGCCGCATTGCATTTGAGCATCGTCATCATCTTGCATTTGCTTGCATAAAACTATTGGCGGAAAAACCTGTTCGTGTTTTCTAAACGCCCCGTCTTTATTCAAACGCAAAACCCGGGTCTCCGGATTATTTTATTTTGTCTGTTATCGGTTTGCAGAAGCCTTGTTTTGAACAAATAAAATATTAAATTATTTTGTGGGGGCAGCCGCACCGGGCCGAATCGACCCAGTTGGCCACCCCCAGTACCAAACCGGTTTAACCCTAAACCCTACCTACCCAGGACACCCGAAAAACTAAGCTACCAAATAACCTACCCTGATCCTACCTAGCCCACCCTCCACCTCACCCCGTCCTATAGCCGATCGACACCTCACCCTGGACGATCTGGCAGCCAACCACATCGTGCCACCTACTCCCTCCACCCAACCGCGTCCACCCAACACACCCACTCTCCCTAACCCACCCCGCAGGCCCCACATGCCGACCCCACCACCTGCCACCCAACACACCCCACCCGACACGCACACAACGCACGCACACAGAGCACACACCCCACGCACGCGGTACACCGCCTCCCCCTGGCCCCACCTATCAGCTCCACCCCCACCTCGTCTTCCCCCCCGCGCCTCCCTCCTCTCTGGCTCTCTCAGGCGCCGCCGCTCCCGCCTCTTCCTTCCTCCCCGCCGCCCACGCGAGCCTGCTCCGCCCCTGTCCGCCGCCGCCTCGCGGGCTCCCTCACCGGCGGACCCTCCCGCCTCGAGCCGGCCGCGCCACCCCCGGTCACGCGCCCGTCGCCCCGTCGAGCTCCCCCGGCCGCCTCTGCTCCGGCGCCGAGCTCGCCGCCTCCCTCCTCCTCAGCTCACCGGCGTCCCCTCGACTGGCCGCCCGCGTCCCTCCCTCCCCGACCACGCACGCGTCCCCGCGGGCCTTCTCCTCCTCCACCGGCCGCGTCACCCCACCGCCTGGCCCCGGCCGCGCGACCCCGGCGCCGGTCACCCCCCCTTCTCCGGCGTCGCCCCTTCGGCCACTCCCCTCGAGCTCGCCCCTCTCCTCTGGCCGCCGTCGCGCCGACCTCCCCGACCCCGCTCCTCGCCGCGGCACCGCCCGGCACCTCCTCTCCTCGCGTCGGCCGCGACCACCGCCCCTCCCCATCGCCTCCGGCCCGCGCGTCCTGCGAAGCTCTGCCGCCGCCGATGCCAGGGCCTCCTCCCCGTCAGCCTCCCCTCGGCCGCCCTTGCAAGCCCGAGCCGCCGACGGCCCTGCTCCGCGTTGTCTTGCCGCCAGCGAGCCCGCGAGCCACCTCCCCGACCTCCGCCGCTGCGTCCCCGTCGCCGGCCGGCCATCCTCTGCCCTGCGAGGCTCTGCCGGCGTCGCGCCACCAGCGGGCCTGCGCCCTGCGCCCCTCTTCCGGCTCTCCTGCATGGTCGCCGACGCCCGCCTCCCCGTTCCGAGCATCGCCGCTGCGCCGGTCCATCTTCGGACGTTGCTTATCTCCCAGCACCTACAGATGCCCTGGCTCACTCTTGCAGGAAGGCTGTCCTGGACGCCCTTGCTGCCACGCGCATGACCTGTGGTTCCCCGGTGTCACTTCAACGCGTTTAGCGAGCTGCAGATGGTGCTGGTGTGGTGGGGTGAAGCTGGTTTGGTGTATTGTGAGACGCACATCCCTTCAGCGCCGGTCCATCCAAGGTCGTGGCAGCAACCTTAGATGAACCCAAAGGCCACCGTTCCCGATGATCTTCGACATGGAACCTCGAGACCGTCGACATGGACACCGAAGGACGCCGAGCGCCAAGCACTTCCTCTCGGACGCCAAGGCCGAACCCGAAGACCGCCAAGATCGCCACCGAAACGCGAAGTTCTTCATTCCGGCACGTCAAGTATGTAGCATCCCAGTTGTCTAACCCCTGTAATGCTACTGGTTATAATAATAAAAAGGGCCACTTCCAACATATAATTGTTGCATCATCATCATATCATGCTCATGTCATCATGTCACCTTGCATTTGAGCATCATATAAAACCCTTTCTTGTTTGGTTCTTATCTCATGTGCATGATTAATTGTAGTTGCCTCTTGATATTGTATTTGGTTCTTAATAAATTGTTAAATGCCCAAGTTGAGTTGAGGGCATCTCTCTTATTGACTCCACCACCTTTTCTTTCACCACCTTACATTCCACCATCCAATTAATATGAGCTTGGCATTTTAATTTGGGTTATCTCTAGCTCATGTTGGTTGGTTGGATTCCACCATAATCTTTGCTTGGCCTTGCCCACATTTTGGGAATGCATATGAATGATGCCAAGTTAATATTATTGTTTTCACAAGGATAAAGTTGGCATTGATCATTATGCATGGGCCATGCAAGTGCCACCTTTTTCTGCTATTTGGTTTTGCTTGCATTCTAAGTGGATCATCTTTTCCTTTGCTTAATCTTGTTTTGGGCTTGTAGTTTCTTCATCAAATCTTCTCCCTCTCTTCTCCCCTTTTAGTTAAACCCTCACCCCCTTGTTCCATGCATACACATGTGACCATGTGAGAGCATAAGCTTAAACCCCATCTTTTTCCTTACCTCTTTCTTTGATCTTGCTTGTTCTTTGTTGGAGCATGCATGGGCCAAGGAACACCCCATCATCTCATCTCTCTCCCTATCTCTCTTTTTCTTGCCTTGTCCTAGTTAGTTTGTTTGGAGCATGCATGATCAAGTGCAAGGGGCCACCCTTCCATCCTTTCCCCCTCTCTTAGCTAAACCCTAGGACCTACCTTGCCATCCATCCATCCTAGCTAAGCTAAGGCCCTAATCCCCACCTTTCTCTAAGCAACACACAAAGTGCCACCTCACTTTTCCTACCTAGCATGATCACCCCCTCACCTAAACCCTAGGCTCAAACCATGCCCCTTCCCTCTCTCTCGGCCCCTCTCTCTACCTGCCATGCAGGCCCCACCCCAGCACCCACCTAGCTACCCCCACACGCCCAAGGAACCCCAAACCTAGCCCTAGCCCGAGCCGGCCCTCTTCCCTCTTTTCTCCCCCTCTCTGCCTCACCTGCCCACGACCCCAGGGCAACCTGCCAGCTCCTGGCCTCGCCTACCCCATCTGCCAGCTCCCCCCTCTAGTGCCCACGCCTGCCCTGCCTTGCCTGGCCTGACCGTGCCGAGCATGTGAGCAGTAAAGGTGGCATCCTGCCAGCTTCCCCTCCCCCACGCAACCACCGGCCCCCTCTCCCTTCTTATCCTTCCCTGGCCTCACAGCGCGTCCCCAGATCCGCCCCAGGGACCCTGCCCCGCTTCCCTCCTCTGCCCTCCTTCTCCACCACCCCAACTCCCCCTCGCCACACACCGCCCGTCTACCACCTGCCCCCGTCGTTCTAGCCGGTGGCGTGTTGTTGCAAGGTGTCGAGGAAGCCCTCTGGAGCCGCTGCGACGCCCCTGGACCCAGACGCGAGGAGGAGACGGCCCCATCAGCCCTGCCCGTCGACGCCACGCCGAAACCCTAGCTCAACGGTCCGCCTGCCTCGCGGTTGATCGCCTGCACCCCGAGCCTCGCCACCGTCACTGACAAACTCGCGGTGAGCATCCCCGCCTCCCAGACACCCTCTCTCGCTCCGTCGCTTCCTGGACGCGGCGGACTTTCCGTCGAACGGTCTCTGTGCGCCGGCGGCGAGTGTGTTCCTGCTAGCTCCCAGTCGCGGCCACCTTATCCAGCACGCGCCCGCCTCCCTGTCAGCTAACCTAAGCCCGCCGTAGCGGTAGCCGGCCCGCTAGCGCGCCAGAGGGCGCGGGTTCGAACCCCCTCTGCGCCGCGTGCGACGCGCGCGCGTCTGGCGCACACGCTCTGCGCGACCCCGTGGAAGAAAAACAGTGCACCTTGGTCTTTTGCGAATACCCCCTCCCCTTTTTGTCACGTCAACCCGCGGTCCTCAGGGCCCTCTGTCAGCGTCAGTGGTAGTTTTATAAAAAGGCTCCGGTAGTTTTTCGTTCTCAACCCGCGGTCCCCCATCCCTCTCAGTCGCTGGCGCGTGGGTCAGTGCCTGTCTGGCCCCACGTGTCTGTGACAGGGGTTAAGTGGGTCTGGGTGTAAAACGTTGTGCATAGTCTGTTTAATTATAAAACTATTAAAACAAATTCAAAATTCAAATTTCAAATCAGATTCAAATAACTTTTTATTTGTAAAGCCAAATTTGACAAATGATATATGTTTGGATATCAGAAAAATGAGAGGATTCCAAATATGCCCTTCAAATTGCTTTTTGCACATTTAAAATTCCAAGTTTATTTAAATTACCACAAATGCCACCGGAACTTAATAAATTAATAACTTTTGTTTTATAACTCCGATTTGACAAATGATATGTCTAAATGATCAGCTCGACGAGACCTTTCTGTTTATGCTACCCATGACTTCAATTGCAGCATGCATCATATAAATATATAGTGAACAGCAATGTTATGACAACAAAATATGAACCAAAACTCCACTAAAATGTTGCTACTTGTTTTCCACACCTCACCATGCCATGCTACCTTTCTTGCCATGTAAATTATGCATCATTCATCATGGCATGACTGTTTGTTTGACGCATCTTATTCATATGCTTGTGCTCTATATTCATGTTGGCCTTGTTTGTTTGGTTTTTCTCGGATAGACACTGAGCAGGGGTTATATCAAGAGAACCAGGAGCACTACCCAGATCCGTCCCTCGCTTCAACTGAGTTAACAGGCAAGAACTTCCACATGCTTGCATACATACAGTACCTATTGCCTCTATCTTATTTTTGCATCATTGAGTCGCGACCGCATTAAAATTGAATCCCAAGTATGCATAGCCTTTACTTTTAAACCCCACCAAGCTTGTTCCTCCATCCCATGAGCCACTACTATAGGAGTTGTTTGAGCCATGCGAGTCGTAGAACAACATGTGTAGGGTATGTGAGTGTCTGTTGGATAACGAGGTACCTAAACAACTTAACCTGAGTAGTTCTGGGATAACTAAAGAAAGTGGCACCGGTGAGCAACATCTGCTATTTGGTTTTTCCTGCTCACTTGTGTCCCGTAAGACCCCGAGTACTTGATTCCTGTTCCTTGATTTATCGCGCTATCCACATCCGGGAGGTATATGGGACCCCCCTGAGCCAGAGCTTGATTCCGTCTTATTTCTTGGGGCCACGAACTAGTTTGGGGCTTTATTACTATCCTGTACTTATGCCATGTTTTACTGCTTTATTTACGATTGTGCGAGGTACTGCACACTGTACTGTTTAGGATCGGGACACGATTCCGCGGTGTCGACAAGCCCTGTTTGGGGTTCCCAGTCGTTCACAGCCGTCTACCCAGACCTTGAGTCCGTCTCGGAGCTAGCTTACTTCGTTGCGGGTAGCTTAATGGGGTGGCCCCCTGAAATATTTCTGAATCTCGTGATTGCTTTGTCGTGAAGGCCTCGTTGGGTTTTGATTTGGTTTTTCCGAGGTTGATCGAGTGTGTGTTGCTATTGGTGCACCCCGGCCGGGTAAAACTTTCTGAAAGCCGTGTCCGCGGATATGGACGACTTGGAGCACAGTTTCTCGATCATAGACAAGCATAACTAAAGTACCGTCTTAATCTGACTAAGTAACTTGACTAGTAAATAGTGCAATACTCATGGAATGGTTAATAAAATTGCCAACGGATGGGGGCTTGTTCGTCCGCTTCCTCATTGGTAAGCGAGGAGGAGGATGGATCTGATGAGATTACCATTATAACTGTTGTTCTTAATTCACGGACATCCGTCTATCATTGGTTAGGCGGATGGTTAGCGTTATCTGTAGAACTGCTAGGGTTTATATTTCGCTGCAATTGCGTCACCCCAGGTTGTGTCCCCTTTAGAGGCATTAAGACTTGCTGAGTACCCTTAGGGTCTCACACGATAAATTATTGGTTCAGATGGACAGGTACCCCCGCAGGACAGATACTGGGTGGAAGAAGCCGAAGATGTGGGCAACGATCGTTCGGTGTAGAGATTCCGGGCACGGGGATCCGTGAGACCTGTAGTTGGGATGTGCTTATTTTCTATGGCATCTTATGCCGATTTGCTTCTTATCCGTACTCGGATTTTGTTTGCCGCTTCCGCATGATACTCTGATGTGTGTCGTATGAGGAAGTATCCTAAAATATAGATCTATCTAGGTCATTTGAATCTTGCCGTATGGCGTTGCTATATTTCCTTTCTTTCTAGATGGTATGGCTCTGATGTACTCTTGTATGGTGGCTTGCGTACATACCCACTTGTGTACGTAGTTGATCCCTTCGCCTGCCGACTACGCCGCCCGTACAGGTCCCGTTGAGAGGGTAGTGGTTGGGACGTCTGAAGGGACTACCAGTGAGTGGCTTTTGAGGCCCCACCGTACTATTTCAACCACTACCACTCATCCAGGCTTGTATCTAGGAGCGTAGTTCACCGAGGTAGTTACAATTGGTATCAGAGCCATCCCGACCTTCAGGGTTTCAGCCAAACGGTCGTTGTCAGTCTAGCAAATATTTTTGGTAGTTATGTATATTAGGGAAAAACAAAACGCGAGAGTAGGACTGCTTCCACTTTTTTCTTCTTACCCTTCCACCCACCCTTTTCTGGTAAGGAAGTGCAACGTTTTCAATTCTCTTCTCAAAGTTCAAACTAGGATTCACGTGTTCGGGGTTTCCGTAGTACCATAGGGTGTGTGTGTGTGTGTAATCCCTTGTCTATCTGTTGCATCCAAGTTGTTATCTTATCTGCCTTTGGTTATCAACTGTTGGTACATTCCATACCGACAGGCTTTTGCAACCCGACGCAATCTGTCTTCCTCTTTGTATCCGACGCTATCTTGTTTGGGGTGTTCGTTTCCGTAGTTACCAATCTTTAGGTTTCGTCGTGAGAAGAAGGGGTTAGGATATGTGTTCCACTTGTTCATGTGCGGAGTAATGTTTTGAGTGCGGGATGGAGTCGCGACCATACCACTACTCTTCTCATTCGCTTTTGTATATTGGATCGGTAGAGTCACTAATCTTGATTCGTTAAGTAATTTTGCGCATCTATTGGTATTGTAATGCCGAAATTTGTGGAAAATTTTTCTTTGATATGTTGGTGTACCACACTCCTTTTCAGTCGTGTGCGATATGCTTAATATCTTTTAGGTGCTATGAACTTTGTTGATATTTTAATATCATCTCAGTAAATTGTATCCTTTAATCTTGGTTAATTCCATCTTGGTACTATTTTGGATTATTATCATTCTCCATTATAGTACTGACGTGAGTTTTATATCAATGACAGGATGGCTCCACCACGCCGGACTGATGAGGACATACCTCCGGAACTGGGCTCAGCGCTGTCAAACATTGCTAATGCTTTGGCAGCTATGCAAGAGAACCAGCAGCGCTTTGAGGAGAGCGTCAGAAGAAACGAGTTTGCTCCACTTCCTCCACCTCCCAGGCGTGGAGACATCAAGAGCTTCCTCAAGTTCAACCCTCGTCAGTTTGATGTGTCTGACCGACCTCTGGACGCGGATGATTGGCTGCGTGAGATCTCAAGGTTGCTCGAGACTGCTGATGTTCCGGAACAGGAGTGGGTCAAGTGCGCTACTCACCTTCTCAAGGGAGATGCAGCTCTCTGGTGGGAGAACTACTTGAAGGCAAGCTGCACTGGTTTCCAGCCAACTTGGGAAAGGTTCACTGGAGCGTTCAAGGAGCAGTTTCTCTCAGAGATTATAATGGAAAGGATGAAGGAGGCTTTTCTCAACCTGAAGCAAGGGAATGATAACGTCAACACCTACATCAGGAACTTCATGAATCTATCTCGTTATGGTGGTGATGAGGTATCTGATGACAAGAAGAAGCAGAAAAGGTTCAGGCAAGGGCTCAATGCGTCGATCAAGTATGCAATCACGCATGCTAGACCGGCAACCTTCCTGGAACTACAGCACACAGCACTGCAAGAGGAGGCAAGCAGGCAAGTGTTCGAGGAGTCCAAGAAACATAACAAGGATGCATCAAGCTCTTCGGTTATGGCAGCTTCTTCTAAGCGGCGTGTCTGGGTTCCTAACACCCCACCGTCGCTCCCGGCTCCACCAAGACCTGCAAGTTTCGCGTCAAGGCCACCAAACTTCACCACTGCGGCTCCCAGGGGCTACAACAACAACTACCCTGGAGCGCCTGGCGGAGTCCCTGGCTACTCTGCTCCACGTCCACACGGTGCTTGCTTCACATGTGGAGATCATGGTCATCCCAACTGGAACTGCCCAATGAAGAACAAAGCTCTCCCTCCACCCCTGCCAAGATCTGCAACAAGCTCTCCTTCGGTTCGTGCACCACCGCCTTGGGCTCTCAACATCAACACTAAGCCCGGGTCTGCGGTTGTTCGTGCAAACTGCGTCAACGCCTCTCAAGCTGAGCTCGCACCTGGAGTTGTAATGGGTATGCTATCCGTTAACTCAGTCCCTGCACGAGTTCTCTTTGATTCTGGTGCATCGCATTCTTTTGTGTCTCACAAGTTTGCAAATGAGAATGAGTTAGTCATGGTTCCTCTCCAAAAGCGGTTGATGGTTCTTTCTCCTGGGGCAAACATGAGGGCTGAGCTTATCAGCCATGGCAATAAGATTGAGATTGGTGGTTCTTCATTCTTGGCTTCTTTGATTGTTCTGGGCAACTCTGACATTGATGTCATCTTGGGCATGGATTGGTTGACAGCAAATGCAGCTGTGATTGATTATGCTGAACGCTCAGTGTCTCTGAAGATCCCTGAAGGCCATATAGTCTTTTCTCCAAGTCTGACTCCTGCTGTCCAGCTCTATTCCTTGGCGGCTCTGAATAATGATGCTATGGAAGCTATTCAGAGGGTACCAGTGGTCTGTGAGTTCCCAGATGTCTTTCCTGAAGAGTTGCCAGGTATGCCTCCGGATCGGGAGGTTGAATTCGTGATTGAGCTTGAACCTGGAACGGCTCCTATCTCCAAGAGGCCATATAAAATGGGTCCTTCTGAGTTGGCTGAACTCAAACGACAACTTGATGAACAAGAGAAGTTGGGTTTCATTCAACACAGCACTTCTTCATGGGGTAGCCCGACAATCTTTGTGAAGAAGCGTGACAGAACTGATAGACTTTGTGTTGACTATCGGGCTCTCAATGCTAAAACCATCAAGAACAAATATCCTCTCCCACGGATAAATGATCTATTTGATCAGCTAGCAGGAGCTGTGGTGTTCTCTAAGCTGGACTTGAGAAGTGGTTATCACCAAATCAAAATCCGCAAAGAAGATGTGCCCAAAACAGCTTTCACCACCCGCTATGGCCTGTATGAGTACACAGTCATGTCTTTCGGTCTCACCAACGCACCTGCTACCTTCTCGAGGCTGATGAACTCCGTTTTCATGGAGTACCTTGATAAGTTTGTCGTGGTATATCTGGATGACATTCTGGTCTATTCCAAGTCTAAGGAGGAGCATGAAGAACACCTGCGGTGTGTCTTAAACAAGCTTCGTGAGAACCGCTTGTATGCAAAGTTCTCAAAGTGTGAGTTTTGGCTGCCTGAAGTAACATATCTGGGTCATGTTATCTCTGCCAAGGGCATTGCAGTCAACCCAGAAACCGTGAAGACAATAGTTGAATGGCTTCCCCCTGCTAATGTCAAGGAAGTGAGGAGTTTTCTCGGCTTGGCTAGCTATTGCCGTCGCTTTGTGCAGAACTTCTCGAAGATAGCAAAGCCTCTTACCGATCTCCTCAAGAAAGGCAAGAAGTACCTGTGGACTCCTGCTTGTCAAGAAAGTTTTGAGACACTCAAAGAGAAGCTCACTTCCACGCCAGTCTTGGTTCCTCCAGATACATCTAAGCCTTTCCAGATATTCTGCGACGCCTCTTTGCAAGGATTGGGTGCGGTCCTTATGCAAGAGAAACAGGTGGTTGCTTATGCCTCTCGTCAGTTGAAGACGCATGAGATCAACTATCCCACACATGACCTCGAGCTAGCAGCACTTGTCTTTGCTTTGAAGCTATGGAGGCACTACTTGCTTGGTAACCGTTGTGAGATCTTCTCGGACCACAAGAGTTTGAAGTATATCTTCACTCAACCGGATCTCAACCTTCGGCAGAGGAGATGGATTGAAGCAATCAATGACTTCGATGTGACCATCAACTACACTCCAGGCAAAGCAAACGTCATGGCAGATGCGCTTAGCCGTAAAGCTTATGTCAACAACCTCATGATAGAAGAACAACAGCCTCTCTTGTGCGAGGAATTCCGTCAGCTCAACCTTGAAGTTGTGGAACAAGGGTATCTCCTGAACCTTCTGGCTACCCCTCTCTTGGAAGAAAAGATTCGCTCTCGGCAGCTTGGTGATCCGCACACCAGAAAGCTCATCTCTAGAATTGGGCTTCCGAAGTATGAGTCCTTCCACGTTGATGATCAAGGCACGCTCTTCTTTGAACACCGGATGTTTGTTCCAAACTACCCGGGTCTGAGAGACCAAGTTCTCAAGGAGGCACATGATTCGGTTCTTTCGATCCATCCTGGCAGCACAAAGATGTACATGGACTTGAAAACACAATACTGGTGGCCTGGGTTGAAACGGTATTGCGCCAAGTATGTCTCAGAATGTGATGTCTGTCGCAGAGTCAAGGCTGTCCATCAGAAACCATTTGGTCTTCTACAGCCATTGAAACCTCCGGAATGGAAATGGGAGAAAGTAGAGATGGACTTCATCACTGGCTTTCCAAGGTCGCAGAAGGGCAACAATGCAATTTTTGTTGTCATCGACAGGCTTTCTAAAGTGGCTCATTTCTTCCCAGTCAAAGAAACAATTTCTGGAATTCAGTTGGCTGAGCTCTATATCAACAGGATTGTCTCGTTGTATGGGGTTCCACTTGAAATCAGTTCAGACCGTGGGAGCATCTTCACCTCTAAGTTCTGGGAGAGTTTCCAAAAAGCTTTGGGAACAAAGCTGAACTTCAGCACTGCTTACCACCCTCAGTCGCAAGAACAAGTGGAAAGAATCAATCAGATTCTGGAGGATATGCTTCGGGCTTGCGTCATCTCGTTTGGCATGAAGTGGGAGGAATGCCTTCCATATGCTGAATTCTCCTACAACAACAGCTTCCAGAAGAGTCTGAAGATGGCACCATTCGAGGCTCTCTATGGTCGCAAGTGCAGAACTCCGATTGGTTGGTCAGGTGCAGGAGAAAGAATCTGGTTTGGCCCTGACATTGTAACTCAAGCAGAGGAGAAGGTGCATATCATTCTGGAGAACCTGAAGATTGCTCAGAGTCGTCAGAAGAGCAACTATGATAGGAAGCACACGGATATGGTATATGCCCCTGGTGATCTCGTCTACCTTCGTGTCACTCCCATGAGAGGAACGCACCGCTTCGGTATCAAAGGAAAGTTGGCTCCTAGATACATCGGTCCTTTCAAGATACGTGGTAGAAGAGGAGAAGTTGCTTATGCACTGGAGCTTCCGGAAAAACTCAAAATCCATGATGTTTTCCACATCTCTCAGCTCAAGAAGTGCTTCAAAGACCCCGGCAAGACCGTGGATCATGAGCTAATCGACCTCCAAGAAGATCTGTCTTATCAAGAACACCCCACCAAAATCCTTGAGACCGCAGAACGAAGGACGCGCAACAAGTCCATCAAGTTTTGCAAGGTGCAGTGGTCACACCATTCTGTTGATGAAGCAACATGGGAGCGTGAAGATGAACTCCGTGCCAACCATCCTTCTCTCTTTGTATCTTCTTCTTCTTCCTAGAATCTCGGGGCGAGATTCCTGTTTAGTGGGGGAGAGTTGTAGCATCCCAGTTGTCTAACCCCTGTAATGCTACTGGTTATAATAATAAAAAGGGCCACTTCCAACATATAATTGTTGCATCGTCATCATATCATGCTCATGTCATCATGTCACCTTGCATTTGAGCATCATATAAAACCCTTTCTTGTTTGGTTCTTATCTCATGTGAATGATTAATTGTAGTTGCCTCTTGATATTGTATTTGGTTCTTAATAAATTGTTAAATGCCCAAGTTGAGTTGAGGGCATCTCTCTTATTGACTCCACCACCTTTTCTTTCACCACCTTACATTCCACCATCCAATTAATATGAGCTTGGCATTTTAATTTGGGTTATTTCTAGCTCATGTTGGTTGGTTGGATTCCACCATAATCTTTGCTTGGCCTTGCCCACATTTTGGGAATGCATATGAATGATGCCAAGTTAATATTATTGTTTTCACAAGGATAAAGTTGGCATTGATCATTATGCATGGGCCATGCAAGTGCCACCTTTTTCTGCTATTTGGTTTTGCTTGCATTCTAAGTGGATCATCTTTTCCTTTGCTTAATCTTGTTTTGGGCTTGTAGTTTCTTCATCAAATCTTCTCCCTCTCTTCTCCCCTTTTAGTTAAACCCTCACCCCCTTGTTCCATGCATACACATGTGACCATGTGAGAGCATAAGCTTAAACCCCATCTTTTTCTTACCTCTTTCTTTGATCTTGCTTGTTCTTTGTTGGAGCATGCATGGGCCAAGGAACACCCCATCATCTCATCTCTCTCCCTATCTCTCTTTTTCTTGCCTTGTCCTAGTTAGTTTGTTTGGAGCATGCATGATCAAGTGCAAGGGGCCACCCTTCCATCCTTTCCCCCTCTCTTAGCTAAACCCTAGGACCTACCTTGCCATCCATCCATCCTAGCTAAGCTAAGGCCCTAATCCCCACCTTTCTCTAAGCAACACACAAAGTGCCACCTCACTTTTCCTACCTAGCATGATCACCCCCTCACCTAAACCCTAGGCTCAAACCATGCCCCTTCCCTCTCTCTCGGCCCCTCTCTCTACCTGCCATGCAGGCCCCACCCCAGCACCCACCTAGCTACCCCCACACGCCCAAGGAACCCCAAACCTAGCCCTAGCCCGAGCCGACCCTCTTCCCTCTTTTCTCCCCCTCTCTGCCTCACCTGCCCACGACCCCAGGGCCACCTGCCAGCTCCTGGCCTCGCCTACCCCATCTGCCAGCTCCCCCCTCTAGTGCCCACGCCTGCCCTGCCTTGCCTGGCCTGACCGTGCCGAGCACGTGAGCAGTAAAGGTGGCATCCTGCCAGCTTCCCCTCCCCCACGCAACCACCGGCCCCCTCTCCCTTCTTATCCTCCCCTGGCCTCACAGCGCGTCCCCAGATCCGCCCCAGGGACCCTGCCCCGCTTCCCTCCTCTGCCCTCCTTCTCCACCACCCCAACTCCCCCTCGCCACACACCGCCCGTCTACCACCTGCCCCCGTCGTTCTAGCCGGTGGCGTGTTGCTGCAAGGTGTCGAGGAAGCCCTCTGGAGCCGCTGCGACGCCCCTGGACCCAGACGCGAGGAGGAGACGGCCCCAGCAGCCCTGCCCGTCGACGCCACGCCGAAACCCTAGCTCAACGGTCCGCCTGCCTCGCGGTTGATCGCCTGCACCCCGAGCCTCGCCACCGTCACCGACAGACTCGCGGTGAGCATCCCCGCCTCCCAGACACCCTCTCTCGCTCCGTCGCTTCCTGGACGCGGCGGACTTTCCGTCGAACGGTCTCTGTGCGACGGCGGCGAGTGTGTTCCTGCTAGCTCCCAGTCGCGGCCACCTTATCCAGCACGCGCCCGCCTCCCTGTCAGCTAACCTAAGCCCGCCGCAGCGGTAGCCGGCCCGCTAGCGCGCCAGAGGGCGCGGGTTCGAACCCCCTCTGCGCCGCGTGCGACGCGCGCGCGTCTGGCGCACACGCTCTGCGCGACCCCGTGGAAGAAAAACAGTGCACCTTGGTCTTTTGCGAATACCCCCTCCCCTTTTTGTCACGTCAACCCGCGGTCCTCAGGGCCCTCTGTCAGCGTCAGTGGTAGTTTTATAAAAAGGCTCCGGTAGTTTTTCGTTCTCAACCCGCGGTCCCCCATCCCTCTCAGTCGCTGGCGCGTGGGTCAGTGCCTGTCTGGCCCCACGTGTCTGTGACAGGGGTTAAGTGGGTCTGGGTGTAAAACGTTGTGCATAGTCTGTTTAATTATAAAACTATTAAAACTAATTCAAAATTCAAATTTCAAATCAGATTCAAATAACTTTTTATTTGTAAAGCCAAATTTGACAAATGATATATGTTTGGATATCAGAAAATTGAGAGGATTACAAATATGCCCTTCAAATTGCTTTTTGCACATTTAAAATTCCAAGTTTATTTAAATTACCACAAATGCCACCGGAACTTAATAAATTAATAACTTTTGTTTTATAACTCCGAATTTGACAAATGATATGTCTAAAATGATCAGCTCGACGAGACCTTTCTGTTTATGCTACCCATGACTTCAATTGCAGCATGCATCATATAAATATATAGTGAACAGCAATGTTATGACAACAAAATATGAACCAAAACTCCACTAAAATGTTGCTACTTGTTTTCCACACCTCACCATGCCATGCTACCTTTCTTGCCATGTAAATTGTGCATCATTCATCATGGCATGACTGTTTGTTTGACGCATCTTATTCATATGCTTGTGCTCTATATTCATGTTGGCCTTGTTTGTTTGGTTTTTCTCGGATAGACACTGAGCAGGGGTTATATCAAGAGAACCAGGAGCACTACCCAGATCCGTCCCTCGCTTCAACTGAGTTAACAGGCAAGCACTTCCACATGCTTGCATACATACAGTACCTATTGCCTCTATCTTATTCTTGCATCATTGAGTCGCGACCGCATTAAAATTGAATCCCAAGTATGCATAGCCTTTACTTTTAAACCCCACCAAGCTTGTTCCTCCATCCCATGAGCCACTACTATAGGAGTTGTTTGAGCCATGCGAGTCGTAGAACAGCATGTGTAGGGTATGTGAGTGTCTGTTGGATAACGAGGTACCTAAACAACTTAACCTGAGTAGTTCTGGGATAACTAAAGAAAGTGGCACCGGTGAGCAACATCTGCTATTTGGTTTTTCCTGCTCACTTGTGTCCCGTAAGACCCCGAGTACTTGATTCCTGTTCCTTGATTTATCGCGCTATCCACATTCGGGAGGTATATGGGACCCCCTGAGCCAGAGCTTGATTCCGTCTTATTTCTTGGGGCCACGAACTAGTTTGGGGCTTTATTACTATCCTGTACTTATGCCATGTTTTACTGCTTTATTTACGATTGTGCGAGGTACTGCACACTGTACTGTTTAGGATCGGGACACGATTCCGCGGTGTCGACAAGCCCCGTTTGGGGTTCCCAGTCGTTCACAGCCGTCTACCCAGACCTTGAGTCCGTCTCGGAGCTAGCTTACTTCGTTGCGGGTAGCTTAATGGGGTGGCCCCCTGAAATATTTCTGAATCTCGTGATTGCTTTGTCGTGAAGGCCTCGTTGGGTTTTGATTTGGTTTTTCCGAGGTTGATCGAGTGTGTGTTGCTATTGGTGCACCCCGGTCGGGTAAAACTTTCTGAAAGCCGTGTCCGCGGATATGGACGACTTGGAGCACAGTTTCTCGATCATAGACAAGCATAACTAAAGTACCGTCTTAATCTGACTAAGTAACTTGACTAGTAAATAGTGCAATACTCATGGAATGGTTAATAAAATTGCCAACGGATGGGGGCTTGTCCGTCCGCTTCCTCGTTGGTAAGCGAGGAGGAGGATGGATCTGATGAGATTACCATTATAACTGTTGTTCTTAATTCACGGACATCCGTCTATCATTGGTTAGGCGGATGGTTAGCGTTATCTGTAGAACTGCTAGGGTTTATCTTTCGCTGCAATTGCGTCACCCCAGGTTGTGTCCCCTTTAGAGGCATTAAGACTTGCTGAGTACCCTTAGGGTCTCACACGATAAATTATTGGTTCAGATGGACAGGTACCCCCGCAGGACGGATACTGGGTGGAAGAAGCCGAAGATGTGGGCAACGATCGTTCGGTGTAGAGATTCCGGGCACGGGGATCCGTGAGACCTGTAGTTGGGATGTGCTTATTTTCTATGGCATCTTATGCCGATTTGCTTCTTATCCGTACTCGGATTTTGTTTGCCGCTTCCGCATGATACTCTGATGTGTGTCGTATGAGGAAGTATCCTAAAATATAGATCTATCTAGGTCATTTGAATCTTGCCGTATGGCGTTGCTATATTTCCTTTCTTTCTAGATGGTATGGCTCTGATGTACTCTTGTATGGTGGCTTGCGTACATACCCACTTGTGTACGTAGTTGATCCCTTCGCCTGCCGACTACGCCGCCCGTACAGGTCCCGTTGAGAGGGTAGTGGTTGGGACGTCTGAAGGGACTACCAGTGAGTGGCTTTTGGGGCCCCATCGTACTATTTCAACCACTACCACTCATCCAGGCTTGTATCTAGGAGCGTAGTTCACCGAGGTAGTTACAAAGTACTTCCTCTCGGATTCCAAGACGCCGAGACCCCGGTGCGACAAGTACTTCGTCCCGAATGCCATAACCGTCGACGTGACCCGAAGACCCGGATGCGACAAGATCTGCCCCGTTGCTCGAGAGTGTTCTGCCGAGGCCGATCCGTCGAACCCTGAACCCTGAGACCGAACCCCGCACCCCCGAAACCCCAAGTTCGTCGAGACCCCCTAATGTGTGAACCCCTTCCCGAAACCCTATTTTATAATATAATACAACTTGTCGCATATTAATCATTCATCTTGCATGCATATCTGTGTGGTTTGGGGGCCTTATGCCGATTCACCGCTAATTAAATATGGGGCCCATATGCGGGCAAATCTAGTCTAACATTGGCACCATTTAAATTTGTGTAGCGAACCGGTGCTATCTTTTACCTTGCTATTACAACATTTAAATTGCGGGGGTTCTAAATAACATGAACCATCTAATTAATTGTCGGGACCCCGGTTCCGCTTAATATGGCCTAATTGCACCGCACCTTTGCCATGCCACGCATCATACATGCATCATGCCGATCTTTTATCGTAGTATTAAATATTGCATCCGGTGTTTATTCTAGTGTTTTGCTTCTTCGCGGATTGGGCCGTTGAGTTGATGTGAGCTTCGCCCCGATCTTCGGTTGAACCTTCGACAATGTTTTCAGGCGAGCATCTCCCCCTTTCTACCTATCTTACTTTTATAGTATTTATTCCCTCCTGTTGATCTATTGCTACCTGTGTTGCGATGCTCTAGTTTTCGTACGCGAGATATCCCTTGCCGCCTTATATTGCCTTGGACACATCCTATTACCTGTTGTTTGGTAGATAGTTGGACTTGCGCGTCGTAGTCGCTTGCTCAAGTGCTGTGCGTGTCGTCAAGTGCCACAGTTGTTGGTGTATTGCCGCATGTTTGATGTTGGAGATGATCTTGGCTTTAATTATTGTTCACTTTAATTATTGTTTAACAACTAAAATTGAAGTAAGTAAGCAGAGGCACAGGTGGGCAATAGATGTTATTTGGTTGTTAACCGTCCACTTGTGTCCCGTAGGACCCCGAGTACTTGATACCTGTTCCTTGAATATTCGCGCTATCCACATACGGGGAATTATGGGACCCCCCCTGAGCCAGAGCTTGATTCCGTCTTATTTCTTGGGGCCACAAACTAGTTTGAGGTTTTATTT